>CM072681.1:12086022-12133598 GCA_036884735.1 Huso huso | reverse complement strand
TAATACTGTATCACATTCTGAATATGAATATAGCTGAGTTATTAATTGTAGGTAATACTTAGAATACCAGATACACATTTAGCATTAAAAAAAGCAATCCATGTGATTTCTTTACCAGTCGTTCATTATTTTGTGTATCAGCCACACAAAGCCGAGCGAAGTGCGGTATACTGTAATGATGCTCCAGTCAGTCTGCCCGGACTGCACCTGAACCATCTTAAAACACGAAGCTCCAATAAGTCATTTGTAAAAGTTAGTAAAGAATGGCGCTATATAATCTAAGGAAGTTGAATGTGAACTCCTAGCTGAGCAACGAGAGGGGGAGAGGGGGGGGGAGAAGGAGGGGAGACGGTTAGGCAACCGGCTCCTGAACATTCCACCCGCTGAGCAGAGACCGTTAGGATTTAAAATGCGAAAGTTCCGGGAAGCGCCGTTAGTATGGGCTGCCAGAAATGAGGAGAAAATAAACACAGCTTTTTATAAATGTGTGCATTCAGATATCATTTAGAAATCTAGTTACAAGATTTAACAGTTGGTAAATATTTAAATAAATCTTTAAATCTTAGCTAGATTTAACATTTAGCTAAATATTTAAATAAATATTAAATCTCTTAGCTAGATTTAATATTTACCTAAATATTTAAATACATCTTAAATTTTAGCTAGATTTAACATTTAGTTAAATATTTAACTGGTCAGCTAAATCTGAATATATAACAATTAGCATAACATAATTGTACCTGTGTGTGTGTGTGTGTCTCAGTGTGTGTGTTCCAGTGTGTGTCCAGTGTGTGTGTGTGTGTCCAGTGTGTTTGTCTCAGTGTGTGTGTGTCTCAGTGTGTGTGTGTGTGTCTCAGTGTGTGTGTTTGTCCCAGTGTGTGTCTCAGTGTGTTTGTCCCAGTGTGTGTGTCTGTCTCGTGTGTGTGTGTGTCTCAGTGTGTGTGTCTAAGTGTATGTGTGTGTGTCTCAGTGTGTGTGTCTCAGTGTGTTTGTATCTCAGTGCGTGAGTGTGTGTCCCCCAGTGTGTGTGTGTGTCCCTGTGTGTGTTCCAGTGTTGTCTCAGTGTATGTGTGTGTTTGTGTCTCAGTGCTGCTAGTGTGTGTGTCTCAGTGTGTGTGTCTCAGTGTATGTGTGTGTGTCTCAGTGTTTGTCTCAGTGTGTGTATGTTTGTCTCAGTGTGTTTGTCTCAGTGTGTGTCTCAGTGCGTGAGTGTGTATCTCTCAGTGTGTGTGTGTGTGTCTCTGTGTGTGTCTGTGTTGTCTCAGTGTGTGTGTGTGTCTCAGTGTGTTTGTGTCTCAGTGTATGTGTGTGTGTGTCTAAGTGTGTGTGTGTGTGTCCCAGTGTGTGTGTGTGGGTCTCAGTGTGTTTGTCTCAGTGTGTGTGTGTCCCAGTGTGTTTGTGTCCAGTGTGTGTCTCAGTGTGTGTGTGTCCCAGTGTGTTTGTCCTCAGTGTGTGTGTGTGTGTGTCCCTCAGTGTGTTTGTGTCTCAGTGTATGTGTGTGTTTGTGTCTCAGTGCGTGAGTATGTGTGTCCCTGTCTCAGTGTGTGCGCCCCAGTGTATGTGTGTCTCAGTGTGTGTGTGTGTCTCAGTGTGTGTTTGTCCCAGTGTGTGTGTCTCAGTGTGTGTGTGTGTGTGTGTCTCACTGTGTGTGTCTCATTGTGTTTGTCCCAGTGTGTGTGTGTCCCAGTGTGTTTGTCCCAGTGTGTGTGTGTGTGTCTCAGTGTTTGTCTCAGTGTGTTTGTCCCAGTGTGTGCGTCCCCAGTGTGTTTGTATCTCAGTGTATGTGTGTGTTTGTGTCTCAGTGCTAGGGTGTGTGTCCCAGTGTGTGTGTCTCAGTGTATGTGTCTCAGTGTATGTGTGTTTGTCTCAGTGTGTGTCCAGTGTGTGTGTTTGTCCCAGTGTGTGTCTCCCAGTGTGTGTGTCTGTCCCGTGTGTGTGTGTCTCAGTGTGTGTCCGCTGCATGTGTGTGTGTCTCAGTGTTTGTCCCAGTGTGTCCCAGTGTGTGTCTCAGTGTGTGTGTTTGTCCCAGTGTGTTTGTCTCAGTGTGTGTGTCCCAGTGTGTTTGGAACTCAGTGCGTGAGTGTGTGTCCCCAGTGTGTGTGTCTCTGTGTGTCCCAGTGTTGTCTCAGTGTGTGTGTGTCTCAGTGTGTTTGTATCTCAGTGTATGTGTGTGTGTTTGTGTCTCAGTGCGTTAGTGTGTGTGTCTCAGTGTATGTGTCTCAGTGTATTTGTGTGTCTCAGTGTGTTTGTCTCAGTGTGTTTGTCTCAGTGTGTGTGTCTGTCTCAGTGTGTGTGTGTCTCAGTGTGTGTGTCTGTGTGTGTGTGTGTGTGTGTCTGTGTGTTTGTGTCTGTGTGTGTGTGTGTGTCTCAGTGTGTATCTCAGTGTGTGTGTTTGTCTCAGTGTGTTTGTCTCAGTGTGTGTGTCCCAGTGTGTTTGTATCTCAGTGCGTGGAGTGTGTCTCCTCAGTGTGTGTCTCTGTGTGTGTCTCAGTGTTGTCTCAGTGTGTGTGTGTCTCAGTGCATTAGTGTGTGTCTCAGTGTGTGTGTCTCAGTGTATGTGTCTCAGTGTATGTGTGTGTCTCAGTGTGTTTGTCTCAGTGTGTGTGTGTTTGTCCCAGTGTGTTTGTCTCAGTGTGTGTCTCAGTGTGTGTCTAAAATGTGTGTGTGTGTGTCCCAGTGTGTTTGTCCCAGTGTGTGTGTGTGTCTCAGTGTGTTTGTCTCAGTGTGTGTCTCAGTGCGTGAGTGTGTGTCCCCAGTGTGTGTGTGTCTGTGTGTGTCTCAGTGTTGTCTCAGTGTGTGTGTGTGTCTCAGTGTGTTTGTGTCTCAGTGTATGTGTGTGTGTCTATGTGTGTGTGTGTGTGTGTCAGTGTGTTTGTCTGTGTGTGTGTGTGTCTCAGTGTGTGTCTCAGTGTGTGTGTTTGTCTCAGTGTGTTTGTCTCAGTGTGTGTGTGTGTCTCAGTGTGTTTGTGTCTCAGTGTGTGTGTGTCTCAGTGTGTTTGTATGTCAGTGCGTGAGTGTGTGTCTCTCAGTGTGTGTGTGTGTGTCTCAGTGTGTGTCTCAGTGTGTTTGTGTCTCAGTGCGTGAGTATGTGTGTCTCAGTGTGTGAGTGTGTCTGTCTCAGTATGTGCGTCTCAGTGTAAGTGTGTGTCTCTCAGTGTGTGTGTGTGTCTCAGTGTGTGTTTGTCTCAGTGTGTGTGTGTGTCTCAGTGTGTGTGTGTCTCAGTGTGTGTGTGTGTGTGTGTGTCTCACTGTGTGAGTGTTTCAGTGTGTGTGTGTCTGTGTCTCAGTATGTGTGTCTCACTGTGTGTGTCTCATTGTGTTTGTCCCAGTGTGTGTCTGTCTCAGTGTGTTTGTCTCAGTGTGTGTGTGTCTCAGTGTTTGTCTCAGTGTGTTTGTCTCAGTGTGTGTCTCAGTGTGTTTGTATCTCAGTGTGTGAGTGTGTGTCTCTCAGTGTGTGTGTGTCTCTGTGTGTCTCAGTGTTGTCTCAGTGAGTGTGTGTCTCAGTGTGTTTGTGTCTCAGTGTATGTGTTTGTGTCTCAGTGCGTTAGTGTGTGTGTCTCAGTGTGTGTGTCTCAGTGTATGTGTCTCCAGCATGTGTTTGTCTCAGTGTGTGTTTGTCTCAGTATGTGTGTGTGTCTCAGTGTGTGTGTCTAAGTGTGTGTGTGTCTCAGTGTGTTTGTCTCAGTGTGTGTCTCAGTGTGTGTCTCAGTGTGTGTGTTTGTCTCAGTGTGTTTGTCTCAGTGTGTGTGTCTGTCTCAGTGTGTGTGTGTCTCAGTGTGTTTGTTTCTCAGTGTGTGTCTCAGTGTCTGTGTGTGTCTCTGTGTGTGTGTGTCTCAGTTTGTGTCTCAGTGTGTTTGTGTCTCAGTGTATGTGTGTGTGTTTGTGTCTCAGTGTGTGTCTCACATTGTGTGTCTCATTGTGTTTGTCTCAGTGTGTGTGTGTGTCTCAGTGTGTGTGTTTGTCTCAGTGTGTTTGTCTCAGTGTGTTTGTCTCAGTGTGTGTGTGAGTCTGTCTCAGTGTGTGTGTCTCAGTGTGTTTGTTTCTCGGTGTGTGTGTCTCAGTGTCTGTGTGTGTCTCTGTGTGTGTGTGTGTGTCTCAGTTTGTGTCTCAGTGTGTTTGTGTCTCAGTGTATGTGTGTGTTTGTGTCTCAGTGCGTGAGTGTGTGTGTCTCAGTGTGTGAGTGTGTCTGTCTCAGTGTGTGTGTCTCAGTGTATGTGTGTGTCTCTCACTGTGTGAGTGTTTCAGTGTGTGTGTGTGTGTGTCTCAGTGTGTGTGTTTGTCTCAGTGTGTTTGTCTCAGTGTGTGTGTGTCTGTCTCAGTGTGTGTGAGTGTTTCAGTGTGTCTGTGTCTCGGTGTGTGTGTGTTTGTGTGTGTGTGTGTGTGTGTTTCAGTGTGTGTGTCTCGTGTGTGTGTGTGTGCGTGTGTGTGTGTGTGTGTGACTGACACACACACACGTGCACACGGATCACAGAGAAGTTTGGCGCCAAACCAATTATTTTTATTTAAGAACAATAATAAACAAAAAGCTAATTGAACAAAATATCAAACAATTTAAGGAAAGAAAAAGTGGAAACCAAAAATAACTATTTCTAGTGACCTAATCACAGGTACTGACTCCAATAACTGAGTCCAACCACAGAGCTGCAAAACTGCCCTCTGATCTGCACAAAAAAGACGATCCTGACTGAACAAAAACTAACAGCCTTTATACCCTTCCAGACCTCCCCTCCCCAGAATAAACCATTCTGCAGGTGGGTATATAGAAAGAAACCAGCAAACAGTTATCAAGAATAAATAAAGTATTCAAAAGAAACAAATCAATGAATATATATATAAACATTAATCTAACATGTGCATTAAAACTATGCTTTAAAACAAGCAGAGGGAAACGTACTTAAAATCAGCTGTCCCCCTTTCAATATCTTCTTACAGGTACTGCCCTGACTACAGGAAGTCAGTACTCCAGGGAAGTCAATAAAGCTTCCTCACCAACATGGCTGCTTCCCACTTCCCGTCAAGATGGAGGACCTCACCACCACACCCAACTCAGGTTACCTGAACCATTGCATATCAGTTTATCTCAACAATAGTACTGCAATACATTGTTCTGGAAGTGTGCTCCTTCCAAACCAGCTCTCTAAACCGCATTCTTCATTAACCTTTTTTTGTTTTTCAGGACACTCCCAACCACAGGCCTCCAGTCCCCCGTATAACAGGGAAGTGAATTTTGTTTTTATTATTTTCCTTACTAGACACAAGGATCAGCAACACCATACAAAAACAGATTAAAAAAACATTTGCAGTAAATGTCCAGATACATACTGAGACAATGAGGGTCTCCTCCCTCACACTCCTCCTCCTCCTCCTCATCATCCTTATCTTCCTCATCAGGTCAATCAGGCTTGGCTGTTTCCAGACTTGACCCTTGACCGTTGTGACTTGAGACTTGACATAAATATATATATTAGAACAAACAGTTCTAGTAAATGTCCACACGGTGGCAGCATTGTATAAGGAATAAGAACATAAGAACATAAGAAAGTTTACCAACGAGAGGAGGCCCCATTCGGCCCATCTTGCTTGTTTGGTTGTTAGTAGCTTATTGATCCCAGAACCTCATCAAGCAGCTTCTTGAAGGATCCCAGGGGTGTCAGCTTCAACAACATTACTGGGGAGTTGGTTCCAGACCTCACAATTCTGTGTAAAAAAAAAGCGCTCCTATTTTCTGTTCTGAATGCCCCTTTATCTAATCTCCATTTGTGACCCCTGGTCCTTGTTTCTTTTTTCAGGTTGAAAAAGTCCCCTGGGTCGACATTGTCAATACCTTTTAGGATTCTGAATGCTTGAATCAGATCGCCGCGTAGTCTTCTTTGTTCAAGACTGAACAGATTCAATTCTTTGAGCCGGGATAATTCTGGTTGCTCTTCTTTGCACTCTTTCTAGAGCAGCAATATCCTTTTTGTAACGAGGTGACCAGAACTGAACACAATATTCTAGGTGAGGTCTTACTAATGCATTGTAAAGTTTTAACATTACTTCCCTTGATTTAAATTCAACACCTCACAATATATCCAAGCATCTTGTTGGCTTTTTTTTTTTTATAGCTTCCCACATTGTCTAGATGAAGACATTTCTGAGTCAACATAAAACCCTAGGTCTTTTTCATAGATTCCTT
Organism: Huso huso; assembly: GCA_036884735.1. NCBI lineage: Eukaryota > Metazoa > Chordata > Actinopteri > Acipenseriformes > Acipenseridae > Huso > Huso huso. The sequence goes on along the minus strand of CM072681.1, from coordinate 12,127,423 downwards.
CTTCAATTTCAGTATCTCCCATATGATATTTATAATGCACATTGGGATCAATATTAGGTCCTCTGCTATTCCTAATCTACATTAATGATTTAGATTCTGGTATAGTAAGCAAACTTGTTAAATTTGTAGACGACACAAAAATAGGAGGAGTGGCAAACACTGTTGCAGCAGCAAAGGTCATTCAAAATGATCTCGACAGCATTCAGAACTGGGCAGACACATGGCAAATGACATTTAATAGAGGAAAGTGGAAGGTACTGCACGCAGGCAATACATTTCTCCCCCCTTCCTTTCTATATTGGTTAATTGTGGGCTCTAGGTTTTTATTTAACATCGCTGAGTCCCTTGTCCCTGTGGATTGCAACCACAATGTAGAAACATATAGAGAATGGATGGGAATGGGCAATAAACATCTCTGCTGTTTCTCTAAAGCGTGTTTATTTATTTCTAATACTGGACCCTGTCTTAATACTGTATCACATTCTGAATATGAATATAGCTGAGTTATTAATTGTAGATAATACTTGGAATACGAGATACTCATTTAGCATTAAAAAGCAATCCATGTGATTTCTTTACCAGTCGTTCATTATTTTGTGTATCAGCCTCCACACAAAGCCAAGCGCAGTGCGGTATACTGTAATGATGCTGCAGTCAGTCTGCCCGACTGCACCTGAACCATCTTAAACACGAAGCCTCCAATAAGCTCATTTGTAAAAGTTAGTAAAGAATGGCTATATAATCTAAGGAAGCTGAATGTGAACTCCTAGCTGGAGCAACGAGAGAGGGAGAGGGGGGGCAGAGAAGGAGGCGGAGACGCGGCATAGGGCAACCGCTCCTGAACATTCCACTCCGCTGAGCAGAGACCGTTAGGATTTAAAAATGCGAAAAAGCGCCCGTTAGTATGGGCTGCCAGAAATGAGGAGAAAATAAACAGCTTTTTATAAATGTGTATTCAGATATCATTTATAAATCTAGTTACAAGATTTAACAGTTAGCTAAATATTTTAGTACATCTTAAATCTCTTAATTAGATTTAACATTTAGCTAAATATTTAAATAAATCTTAAATCACTTAACTAGATTTAACATTTAGTTAAATATTTAACTGGCAGCTAAAGTGCATAGCATAAGTGTACCTGTGCGTGTATGTCAGTACCTGTGAGTGTGTGTGTGTGTGTCAGTACCTGTGTTTGCTTGTCCGTACCTGTGTGTGCGTGTCAGTATGTGTGTGTGTGTTTCACTATCAGTCTGTGTGTGTGTGTCTATGTCAGTACCTGTGTGTGCGTGTCAGTATGTGTGTGTGTGTGTGTGTGTGTGTGTCAGTACCTGTGTGTGTGTGTGTGTGTGTGCGTGCGCATGCGTGCGTCAGTACCTGTGTGTGTGTGTGTGTGGGGGGGTGTCAGTACCTGTGTGTGTTTGTGTCAGTACCTGTGTGTGTGTCAGTACCTGTGTGTGTGTGTGTGTCAGTACCTGTGTGTGTGTGTCAGTACCTCTGTGTGTGTGTGTGTGTCAGTACCTGTGTGTGTGTGTGTCAGTACCTGTGTGTGTGTGTGTGTGTGTCAGTACCTGTGTGTGTGTGTGTGTTTGTGTCAGTACCTGTGTGTGTGTGTGTCAGAACCTGTGTGTGTGTGTGTGTGTGTCAGTACCTGTGTGTGTGTGTGTGTGTGTGTCAGTACCTGTGTGTGTGTGTGTGTGTGTGTGTCAGTACCTGTGTGTGTGTTTGTGTCAGTACCTGTGTGTGTGTGTGTGTTTGTGTCAGTACCTGTGTGTGTGTGTGTGTCAGAACCTGTGAGTGTGTGTGTGTGCGTGTCAGTACCTGTGTGTGTGCGCAGGTCAGTACCTGTGTGTGTGTGTGGGTCAGTGCCTGTGTGTGTGTGTGTTTCAGTACCTGTGTCTGTGTGTCAGAACCTGTGTGTGTCAGTACCTGTGTGTGTGTGTGTGTGTGTGTGTGTGTGTGCGTGCGATGCGCAAGGCCAGTACCTGTGTGTCTCTGGGAGATATATTTTTGTCTCAAGTCCCTCCCGCGCCCGCTCATAACTGATGGAAAAACTAAACAACTCCTCAGAACTATTCATGACGAGGGACATGTTAATAAAAACATAAACCATGGCGATTGTGTTGATAAAGATATCGCAGGAATAAGTCCAGGCAGCAGAACGCCAGGAAAGCGACGCGTTGTGTTTAAACCTGTCAGCCCGGCTCTGAAGAACAACAAACACAAAACAAGAGACGCACATCGAGGGCCTGTCAAATTTGAAAATTCATTTATTACATTTCTTCATAGAATCCTCTGTAAGGTTAACATACAACCAGTCATTTACAGAACAATAGATTTTGATAATTTACTCTAGTTATTGATAAAAAAAAAAAAAAATTGTAATATTTGTAAAACTTCCATCCTTTCCACAAGTCTCAAAACACCTGAACCGTGCCGTCTGAAGATATCCCTGTGTCTCTATCAGATGAATCTATAACAGCACAGCAGCTCAAATTAAAATGTGCATCACTGCCCGAACCCAGAGACTGTCTATCACATCTCTGCAAACCTCAAGCCTAGAGGCCATCCCAAACTGCACAGAACGGAAATCTGAAGAGAATCTGTAATCTGCAGAGGGAGCATCTTACCTGTTTAGTATTTGAATGATGAAATGGAAATCAAGTAAACATACTATCAAACTCTTTACAGGCGAAGCACTTCCAATGCCAACATATCAGGCCTTTTTGTCAGTAAAATCTTTATACGCTGTCAAACAAAAACAAGACTTCTCATTGGGTCATTTTTCAAACCCTCAACTCCAGCCTTTATGCACTCCTACTTCTTAAAAGGAGACACAACGTCTGTCGATTTCACAAAACTAGAACCGAGCAGCTGAGTTCATGTATTCCAGGTCACTTTAGCGGTCCGTTTGTGATAATTCCGATGACGATGTCGCTGAGGAAGATGAGCGGCTCCCTGGAGGAGTGCGAATTCCCAGGAATTCACTCCTCCACAGATTCGGACCGTCTCTACTCCAGACCGATTGGTTAATTGCAATCCCAAAACACCACTTCCGAGAGACTTCCTTAAAAACAAAGTGCTTGATTACTTTCCCATAAACTGATTTCCTCGTCGATTTCAAAGATCACAGGTTAACCAGGAACTTAATACTGTATCACATTCTGAATATGAATATAGCTGAGTTATTAATTGTAGGTAATACTTAGAATACCAGATACACATTTAGCATTAAAAAAGCAATCCATGTGATTTCTTTACCAGCCGTTCATTATTTTGTGTATCAGCCTCCACACAAAGCCGAGCGCAGTACGGTATACTGTAATGATGCTGCAGTCTGTCTGCCCCGACTGCACCTGAACCATCTTAAAAACACGAAGCCCAATAAGCTCATTTGTAAAAGTTAGTAAAGAATGGCTATATAATCTAAGAAAGCTGAATGTGAACTCCTAGCTGGAGCAACGAGAGAGGGAGAGAGGGGGGGGCAGAGAAGGAGGCGGAGGACGCTGCTAGGCAACCGGCTCCTGAACATTCCACTCCGCTGAGCAGAGACCGTTAGGATTTAAAAATGCGAAAGTTCGGCGCCGTTAGTATGGGCTGCCAGAAATGAGGAGAAAATAAATACAGCTTTTTATAAATGTGCATTCAGATATCATTTATAAATCTAGTTACAAGATTTAACAGTTAGGTAAATATTTAAATAAATCTTAAATCTCTTAACTAGATTTAACATTTAGCTAAATATTTAAATAAATCTTAAATCTCTTAACTATTTTTTAACATTTAGCTAAATATTTAAATAAATCTTAAATCTCTTAGCTAGATTTAACATTTAGTTAAATATTTAACTGGCCGCTAAATCTGAATATTTAACAATTAGCATAACATAATTGTACCTGTGTGTGTGTCTCAGTGTGTGTGTCTAAGTGTGTGTGTGTGTCTCAGTGTGTTTTGTCTCAGTGTGTGTGTCTCAGTGTGTGTGTGTGTCTCAGTGTGTTTGTATCTCAGTGCGTGTGTCTCAGTGTGTGAGTGTCTCAGTGTGTGTGTCTCTCAGTGTGTGTGTGGGTGTCTCTGTGTGTGTGTGTCTCAGTGTGTGTCTCTGTGTGTGTGTCTCAGTGTGTTTGTGTCTCAGTGTGTGTGTGTGTGTCTCAGTGCTTGAGTGTGTGTGTGTGTGTGTGTGTCTCAGTGCGTGAGTGTGTGTGTCTCAGTGTGTGTGTCTCAGTGTGTGTGTCTCAGTGTATGTGTGTGTGTCTCAGTGTGTTTGTCTCAGTGTGTGTGTGTGTCTCAGTCTGTGTCTCAGTGTGTGTGTGTCTCACTGTGTGAGTGTTTCAGTGTGTGTGTGTGTCTCACTGTGTGTGTGTCTCAGTGTGTGTGTCTCAGTGTGTGTGTCTCGGTGTGTGTGTGTGTGTGTGTGTGTGTGTGTGTGTGTGATTGACACACACACACACACGCGCACAAGGATCACAGGGAAGTTTGGTGCCAATCCAATTATTTTTATTTAAGAACAATAATAAACAAAAAGCTAATTGAACAAAATATCAAACAATTTGAGGAAAGAAAAAGTGGAAACCAAAAATAACTATTTATAGTCACCTAATCACAGGTACTGACTCCAATAACTGAGTCCAACCACAGAGCTGCAAAACTGCCCTCTGATCTGCACAAAAAGACGATCCTGACTCAACAAAACTAACAGCCTTTATACCCTTCCAGACCTCCCCCTCCCCCAGAATAAACCATTATGCAGGTGGGTATATAGAAACAAACCAGCAAACAGTTATCAATAATAAATAAAGTATTCAAAAAGAAACAAATCAATGAATATATATATAAACATTAATCTAACACGTGCATTAAAACTATGCTTTAAAACAAGCAGAGGGAAACGTGCCAAAATCAGCTGTCCCCCTTCAATATCTTCTACAGGTACTGCCCTGACTACAGGAAGTCAGTACTCAGGGGAAGTCAATAAAAGCTTCCCTCACCAACATGGCTGCTTCCCCACTTCCTGTCAAGATGGAGGACCTCACCACCACACCCAACTCAGGTTACCTGAACCATTGCATATCAGTTTATCTCAACAATAGTACTGCAATACATTGTTCTGGAAGTGTGCTCCCTTCCAAACCAGCTCTCTAAACCGTACTCTTCATTAACCTTTCTTTTTTTTTTTCAGGACACTCCCCAACCACAGGCCTCCAGTCCCATTACAACAGGGAAGTGAATTTTGTTTTTATTATTTTCCTTACTAGACACAAGGATCAGCAACACCATACAAAACAGTTTAAAGACATTTGCAGTAAATGTCCAGATACATACTGAGACAATGTGAGGTCTCCTCCCACACCTCCTCCTCCTCATCATCCTTATCTTCCTCATCAGGTCAATCAGGCTTGGCTGTTTCAGACTTGACCCTTGACCGTTGTGACTTGAGACTTGACATAAATATGTATATTAGAAAAACAGTTCTAGTAAATGTCCACGGTGGCAGCATTGTATAAGGAATAAGAACATAAGAACATAAGAAAGTTTACCAACGAGAGGAGGCCCCATTCGCCCATCTTGCTTGTTTGGTTGTTAGTAGCTTATTGATCCCAGAATCTCATCAAGCAGCTTCTTGAAGGATCCCAGGGTGTCAGCTTCAACAACATTACTGGGGATTTGGTTCCAGACACTCACAATTCTCTGTGTAAAAAAGTGCCTCCTATTTTCTGTTCTGAATGCCCCTTTATCAAATCTCCATTTGTGACCCCTGGTCCTTGTTTATTTTTTCAGGTCAAAAAGTCCCTGGGTCGACATTGTCTATGCATTTTAAGATTTTGAATGCTTGAATCAGATCACCGCGTAGTCTTCTTTGTACAAGACTGAACAGATTCAATTCTTTGAGCCTGTCTGCATACGACATGCCTTTTAAACCCGGGATAATTCTGGTTGCTCTTCTTTGCACTCTTTCTAGAGCAGCAATATCCTTTTTGTAACGAGGTGACCAGAACTGAACACAATATTCTAGGTGAGGTCTTACTAATGCATTGTAAAGTTTTAACATTACTTCCCTTGATTTAAATTCAACACTTCTCACAATATATCCGAGCATCTTGTTGGCCTTTTATGTAGGTTCCCCACATTGTCTAGATGAAGACATTTCTGATTCAACATAAACTCCTAGGTCTTTTTCATAGTTCCCTTCTTCAATTTCAGTATTTCCCATATGATATTTATAATGCGCATTTTTATTGCCTGCATGCAATACTTTACACTTTTCTCTATTAAATGTCATTTGCCATGTGTCTGCCCAGTTCTGAATGCTGTCTAGATCATTTTGAATGACCTTTGCTGCTGCAACAGTGTTTGCCACTCCTCCTATTTTTGTGTCATCTGGAAATTTATCAAGTTTGCTTACTATACCAGAATCTAAATCATTAATGTAGATTAGGAATAGCAGAGGACCTAAAACTGATCCCTGTGGTACACCACTGGTTACCTCACTCCATTTTGAGGTTTCTCCTCTAATCAGTACTTTCTGTTTTCTACATGTTAACCACTCCCTAATCCATGTGCATGCATTTCCTTGAATCCCTACTGCGTTCAGTTTGAGAATTAATCTTTTATGCAGGACTTTGTCAAAAGCTTTCTGGAAATCTAAATAAACCATGTCGTATGCTTTGCAATGATCCATTTTCAATGTTGCATCCTCAAAAAAGTCAAGTAGGTTAGTTAGACACGATCTCCCTTTCCTAAAACCATGCTGACTGGCTCCAAGGATATTGTTACCATATAGGTAATTTTCCAATTTGGATCTTATTATAGATCCATAAGATTACATATAATAGAAGTCAGGCTTAGTGGTCTGTAGTTACCTGGTTCGGTTTTGTCTTCCTTTTGTGGATCGGTATTACGTTTGCTATTTTCCAGTCTGCACAACCCCTGTGTCAAGAGACTGTTGCATGATCTTGGCTAGCGGTTTGTAAATAACTTCTTTCATTTCTTTGAGTACTATTGGGAGGATCTCATCCGGCCCAGGGGATTTGTTTATTTTAAGAGCTCCTAGTCCCTTTAACACTTCTGCCTCTGTTATGCTAAAGTTATTTAAAATTGGATAGGAACAGGTCGGCATGTGGGGCATGTTGTCCGTGTCCTCCTTTGTAAAAACCTGTGAAAAGTAATCATTTAATATACTCGCTATTTTTTTTTCTTCGTCTGTGATTTTGCCGTTTTGTGTTTCTTAGACATTTAACCTCCTCTCTTGCTGTTATAATATTGGAAAAACGTTTTGGAATTGGTTTTAGCCCCCTTAGCAATGTTAATTTCTGTCTCTCTGTTGGCCTTTCTAACTTCCTTTTTGACTTGTGTTTGCAGTTCCAAACAGGAGGAGTGGCAAACACTGTTGCAGCAGCAAAGGTCATTCAAAATGATCTCGACAGCATTCAGAACTGGGCAGACACATGGCAAATGACATTTAATAGAGGAAAGTGGAAGGTACTGCATGCAGGCAATACATTTCTCCCCCCTTCCTTTCTATATTGGTTAATTGTGGGCTCTAGTTTTTTTTATTTAACATCGCTGAGTCCCTTGTCCCTGTGGATTGCAAACCAATGTAGAAACATCTAGAGAATGGATGGGAATGGTTAATAAACATCTCTGCTGTTTATCTTAAAAGCGTGTTTATTTATTTCTAATACTGGACCCTATCTTAATACTGTATCACATCTGAATATGAATATAGCTGAGTTATTAATTGTAGGTAATACTTGGAATACCAGATACATATTTAGCATTAAAAAGCAATCCATGTGATTTCTTTACCAGTCGCTCATTATTTTGTGTATCAGCCTCCACACAAAGCCGAGCGCAGTGCGGTATACTGTAATGATGCTCCAGTCAGTCTTCCCGGACTGCACCTGAACCATCTTAAAAACACGAAGCCTCCAATAAGCTCATTTGTAAAAGTTAGTAAAGAATGGCGCTATATAATCTAAGGAAGCTGAATGTGAACCCTAGCTGGAGCAACGAGAGAGGGAGAGAGGGGGGCAGAGAAGGAAGGGGGAGACTGCTAGGCAACCGGCTCCTGAACATTCCACTCCGCTGAGCAGAGACCGTTAGGATTTAAAAATCGAAAAGTTCCGCGCCCGTTAGTATGGGCTGCCAGAAATGAGGAGAAAATAAATACAGCTTTTTATAAATGTGTGCATTCAGATATCATTTAGAAATCTAGTTACAAGATTTAAGTTAGCTAAATATTTAAATTAATCTTAAATCTCTTAGCTAGATTTAACAGTTAGCTAAATATTTAACTGGCATCTAAAGTGCATAGCATAAGTGTACGTGTGCGTGTGTGTGTCAGTACCTGTGTTTGCTTGTCCGTACCTGTGTGTGTGTGTGTGTGTGTGTGTGTGTGTGTGTGCAGTACCTGTGCGTGTCAGTACCTGGGTGTGTGTGTGCATGTCAGTATGTGTGTGTGTGTCTGTGTCAGTACCTGTGTGTGTGTGTGTGTGTCACTATCTGTGTGTGTGTCAGTACCTGTGAGTGTGTGTGTCTGTGTCAGTACCTGTGTGTGTCACTATCAGTGTGTGTCTCAGTGTCTCAGTGTGTGTGTATCAGTGTGTGTCACTATCTCTGTGTGTGTGTCTCAGTGTGTGTGTGTGTGTGTGCCTCAGTGTGTGTGTCTTAGTGTGTGTGTGTCTCAGTGTGTGTCTGTCAGTACATGTGTGTGCGTGCGTGTCAGTATCTGTGTGTGTGTTTGTCAGTACCTGTGTGTGTGTGTGTGTGCGTGTCAGTACCTGTGTGTGCGCGGGTCAGTACCTGTGTGTGTGTGGGTGTGGGTGTGGGTCAGTATCTGTGTGTGTGTGTGTTTCAGTACCTGTGTCTGTGTGTCAGAACCTGTGTGTGTGTCAGTACCTGTGTGTGTGTGTCAGTACCTGTGCGTGTCAGTACCTGTGTGTGTGTGTGTGCGTGTCAGTATGTGTGTGTGTGTCTGTGTCAGTACCTGTGTGTGTGTTTCTGTGTGTGTCACTATCTGTGTGTGTGTCAGTACCTGTGAGTGTGTGTGTCTGTGTCAGTACCTGTGTGTGTCACTATCAGTGTGTGTCTCAGTGTCTCAGTGTGTGTGTATCAGTGTGTGTCACTATTTGTGTGTGTGTCACTATCTCTGTGTGTGTGTCTCAGTGTGTGTGTGTGTGTGTCTCAGTGTGTGTCTGTCAGTACATGTGTGGGCGTGCGTGTCAGTATCTGTGTGTGTGTTTGTCAGTACCTGTGTGTATGTGTGTGTGCGTGTCAGTACCTGTGTGTGCGCGGGTCAGTTCCTGTGTGTGTGTGTGGGTGTGGGTGTGGGTCCGTACCTGTGTGTGTGTGTGTTTCAGTACCTGTGTCTGTGTGTCAGAACCTGTGTGTGTGTCAGTACCTGTGTGTGTGTGTGTCAGTACCTGTGCGTGTCAGTACCTGTGTGTGTGTGTGTGCGTCTCAGTATGTGTGTGTGTGTCAGTACCTGTGTGTGTGTGTGTGTCACTATCTGTGTGTGTGTTTGTGTGTCAGTACCTGTGAGTGTGTGTGTCGGTGTCAGTACCTGTGTGTGTGTGTGTGTCACTATCTGTGTGTGTGTGTCAGTACCTGTGAGTGTGTGTGTCTGTGTCAGTACCTGTGTGTGTCACTATCAGTGTGTGTGTGTGTCTCAGTGTCTCAGTGTGTGTGTCAGTAAAATCTTTATACACTGTCAAACAAAAACAAGACTTCTCATTGGGTCACGTTTTCAAACCCTCAACTCCAGCCTTTATGAACTCCTACTTCTTAAAAGGAGACACAACTTCTGTCGATTTCACAAAACTAGAACCTGGTTATAAGCCCTTTTCTTTAACCACTGGATCACACAGTCTCCTTGTATCTATCTATCTCTATCTATCTCTATCTCTATCTCAGCTCAGTTGCACTTTGAAATGACTCCTATTCACCTTAACCCCTGTGCAAAAATAGACATTTCAGATACATTCTTAAAATACAGCAAAAACAATATTTACAGGATACGCAAGAGAGTACTGTGTGTATAAATAATAACGTTTTCTGTAATTGCTCTTATTTGAAATCATTCTCATGCATTTATCATGCTTACTGCCTGTTCTTACTGGACTCATATCAGCAAATAGTTACTATCAGGTTTAGCTGCTCTTATTAAATTCACTCTTATAATTTACTGTGTGCTTTATTATTTTGCTCTTACTTGAATTGATTTTATGGTACTTTCATATCTGCTCTTATCTGTATTATGATATTCTGTAATGTGATGTTTTATAATGTGATACTTTGTACATGTAACAATTGTAAGCAGCCCTGGATTTCTGCTAAGAAACAAATAATAATAACAGTAATTCATTACTGAATTTCACTACCTGTACTACCCATTGTAAACAACAGAGGGCACCAGCAACCGCTTGTCACTGAGCTGTGCTCTGATAAAAAATATATATATATATTTTAATAAACCAACAGTTCTACTAAATGGCCACACGATGGCAGCATTGGATAAGGAATAGCGAGAGCTGCGTTCTGCTTTTAGTCGAATTTGCTCTTGTTTATAGTTTACTGTGTGGTTTATTATTTTGCTCTTACTTAAATTGATTTTATACTTTCGTATCTGTATCATGATATTTTTTAATGTGATACTTTGTACTGAGAGAACTTGTAACAATTGCAAGTCACCCTGGATAACGGAGTCTGGATAAGGAAGTCTGCTAAGAAATAAATACGACTGCTACACAACGGTCAAGGGTCAAGTCTGGAAACAGCCACCCTGATTGAACTGATGAGGATGAGGAGGATGAGGAGGATGAGGAGGAGGATGATATACATGTACTGTATATATATATATTTTTTTCACATTTGATGTAAGAGTGTTTCAGTCTTTTGGTACAGATGGTAATTCTAAGTGATTTAGTTTTGCCGCTGCAACATGGTGAAAACAGCTAAACTCTTGAGCTGTATAGACTCTCGGTCGTTTCAAACACGTTTTTAACTCCTCTCAATCCCACGACAAAAACATTGTCAATGTAAATAAACACGTTCGAAAAACGCAACAGCCGTTTAAAGGGGTGATATCAAACACAAAAGCACAAGTTAGGAGAAGCAATTAAGCCAATCTTGTCAAGCATCAAGCAAATAGGCACACTTGGAAAGGTGCTGGGGCCCAAGATTCACACAATTCTTGCTTTAACTTGGCGCCTTTTTTTGATCGCTTCGCTCCACTTTATCACTCCACTTGAAATGCTCTTTGTATGACTTGAAGTGACTGAGACACACACACACTGAGAGACACACAGAGACACACACACACTGAGACTGAGACAGACAAAGACACACACACTGAGACACACACACTGACCCGCACACACACACAGGTACTGACCCGCACACACACACAGGTACTGACACACACACACACACAGGTACTGACACACACACAAAGGTACTGACACTCACACAGGTACTCAGGTAGACCCCACGAGTATAACAATATCAAACACAAAAGCCCAAGTTAGGAGAAGCAATTAGGCCAATCTTGTCAAGCATCAAGCAAATAGGCACACTTGGAAAGGTGCTGGGGCCCAAGATTCACACAATTCTTGCTTCTAACTTGGCATCTTTTTTTGATCGCTTCGCTCCACTTTATCGCTCCACTTGACACGCTCTTTGTATGACTTGAAGTGACTGAGACACACACACACTGAGACTGAGACAAAGACACACACACTGAGACACACACACACACTGAGACACACACACACACACTGAGACATACACACACACTGAGACACACACACTGAGACACACACACACACACACACTGAGACTGCGACAGACACACACACACACTGAGACACACACACAATGAGACACACACACACACACACTGAGACTGCGACAGACACACACACACACTGAGACACACACTGCGACAGACACACACACTGGGACACACACACACACTGAGACACAGACAGACACTGAGACACACACACACACACTGAGACACACACACACACAGACACACACACTGAGACACACACACACACACTGAGACACACACACTGAGACACACACACACACACACACGCACACTGAGACACACACACTGAGACGCACACAAACAGACAATGAGACACACACACTCTGAGACACACACACACACACACAAACACTGAGACACACACACTGAGACACACAGAGACACACACACAGTCACACTGAGACACACACAGAAACTAAGACAAAACACACACTGAGACACACTGAGAAATACACAGATACTGACACACACACACACACACACAGGTACTGACACTCGCACACACACACAAACACACACACAGGTACTGACACTCGCACACACACAGGTACTGACACTCACACACACACACACACACACACACACACACACAGTTACTGACCCGCACATATGCAAATTTCAACATTACAGAGTCAATCAAATCGGCGTGAAAGTTCAAAGGGAGGAGCTCATTTGCATACAAACTCAGATTTAGCTGCCAGTTAAATATTTAGCAAAATGTTAAATCTAGTTAAAGAGATTTAAGATTTATTTAAATATTTAGCTAACTGTTAAATCTTGTAACTAGATTTATAAATGATATCTGAATGCACACATTTATAAAAAGCTGTATTTATTTTCTCCTCATTTCTGGCAGCCCATACTAACGCCGCTCGGAACTTTCGCATTTTTAAATCCTAACGGTCTCTGCTCAGCGGAGTGGGAATGTTCAGAGCCGGTTGCCTAGCAGTCTCCCCTCCTTCTCTGCCCCCCCCTCTCTCCCTCTCTCGTTGCTCCAGCTAGGAGTTCACATTCAGCTTCCTTAGATTATATAGCCATTCTTTACTAACTTTTACAAATGAGCTTATTGAGGCTTCTGTGTTTTAAGATGGTTCAGGTGCAGTCCGGGCAGACTGACTGGAGCATCATTACAGTATACCGCTTTTCATTTCGGCTTTTTGTGGAGGCTGATACACAAAATAATGAAGCGACTGGTAAAAGAAATCACATGGATTGCTTTTAATGCTAAATGTGTATCTGATATTCTAAGCATTACCTACAATTAATAACTCGGCTATATTCATATTCAGAATGTGATACAGTATTAAGACAGGGTCGAGTATTAGAAATAAATAAACACGCTTTAAGAGAAACAGCAGTGATGGTTATTGCCCATTCCCATCCATTCTCTGTATGTTTCTACATTGTGGTTGCAATCCACAGGGACAAGGGACTCAGCGATGTTAAATAAAAAAACTAGAGCCCACAATTAACCAATATAGAAAGGAAGGGGGGAGAAATGTATTGCCTGCGTGCAGCACCTTCCACTTTCCTCTATTAAATGTCATTTGCCATGTGTCTGCCCAGTTCTGAATGCTGTCGAGATCATTTTGAATGACCTTTGCTGCTGCAACAGTGTTTGCCACTCCTCCTGTTTGGAACTGCAAACACAAGTCAAAAAGGAAGTTAGAAAGGCCAAGAGAGAGACAGAAATGAACATTGCTAAGGGGGCTAAAACCAATTCCAAAACGTTTATCCAATATTAGAACAGCAAGAGAACATTCAAAGAGAAGGTTAAATGTCTAAGAGACACAAATGGCAAAATCATAGATGAAGAAAAAAAAATAGCAAATATATTAAATGATTACTTTTCACAAGTTTTTACAAAGGAGGACACGGACAACATGTCCAGCATGTCGACCTGTTCCTATCCGGTTTTAAATAACTTTTGCATAAAAGAGGCAGAAGTGTTAAAGGGACTAGGAGCTCTTAAAATAAACAAATCCCCTGGGCTGGATGAGATCCTCCCAATAGTACTCAAAGAAATGAAAGAAGTTATTTACAAACCGCTAACCAAGATCATGCAACAGTCTCTTGACACAGGGGTTGTACCGATAGACTGGAAAATAGCAAACGTAATACCGATCCACAAAAAGGGAGACAAAACCGAACCAGGTAACTACAGACCAGTAAGCCACGACTTCTATTATATGTAAACTTATGGAAACTATAATAAGATCCAAAATGGAAAATTACCTTTATGGTAACAGTATCCTGGGAGACAGCCAGCAATGGTTTTAGGAAAGGAGATCATGTCTAACTAACCTGCTTGACTTTTTTTTTTGAGGATGCAACATTGAAAATGGATAATTGCAAAGCATACGACATGGTTTATTTAGATTTGTTTTTGACAAAGTCCTGCATAAAAGTTTAATTCTCAAACTGAACGAGTAGGGATTCAAGGAAATGCATGCACATGGTTTAGGGAGTGGTTAACATGTAGAAAACAGAAAGTACTGATTAGAGGAGAAACCTCAAAATGGAGTAAGGTAACCAGTGGTGTACCACAGGGATCAGTATTAGGTCCTCTGCTATTCCTAATCTACATTAATGATTTAGATTCTGGTATAGTAAGCAAACTCGTTAAATTTGCAGACGACACAAAAATAGGAGGAGGGGCAAACACTCTGGAAGCAGCAAAGGTCATTCAAAATGATCTAGACAGCATTCAGAACTGGGCAGACACATGGCAAATGACATTTAATAGAGGAAAGTGTAAAGTATTGCAAGCAGGCAATAATAATGTGCATTATAAATATCATATTGGAGATAATGAAATTGAAGAAGGAATCTATGAAAAAGACCAAGGAGTTTATGTTGACTCAGAAATGTCTTCATCTAGACAATGTGGGGAAGCTATAAAAAAGGCCAACAAGATGCTTGGATATATTGTGAAAAGTGTTGAATTTAAATCAAGGGAAGTAATGTTAAAACTTTACAATGCATTAGTAAGACCTCACCTAGAATATTGTGTTCAGTTCTGGTCACCTCGTTACAAAAAGGATATTGCTGCTCTAGAAAGAGTGCAAAGAAGAGCAACCAGAATTATCCCGGGTTTAAAAGGCATGTCGTATGCAGACAGGCTCAAAGAATTGAATCTGTTCAGTCTTGTACAAAGAAGACTACGCGGTGATCTGATTCAAGCATTCAAAATCTTAAAATGCATAGACAATGTCGACCCAGGGGACTTTTTTGACCTGAAAAAATAAACAAGGACCAGGGGTCACAAATGGAGATTTGATAAAGGGGCATTCAGAACAGAAAATAGGAGGCACTTTTTTACACAGAGAATTGTGAGTGTCTGGAACCAAATCCCCAGTAATGTTGTTGAAGCTGACACCCTGGGATCCTTCAAGAAGCTGCTTGATGAGATTCTGGGATCAATAAGCTACTAACAACCAAACAAGCAAGATGGGCCGAATGGGGCCTCCTCTCGTTGGTAAACTTTCTTATGTTCTTATGTTCTTATTCCTTATACAATGCTGCCACCGTGTGGACATTTACTAGAACTGTTTTTTCTAATATACATATTTATGTCAAGTCTCAAGTCACAACGGTCAAGGGTCAAGTCTGGAAACAGCCAAGCCTGATTGACCTGATGAGGAAGATAAAGATGATGAGGATGATGATGATGAGGAGGAGGAGTGTGAGGGAGGAGACGCTCACATTGTCTCAGTATGTATCTGGACATTTACTGCAAATGTCTTTAAACTATTTTTTGTATGGTGTTGCTGATCCTTGTGTCTAGTAAGGAAAATAATGAAAACAAAATTCACTTCCCTGTTGTACGGGGACTGGAGGCCTGTGGTTGGGAGTGTCCTGAAAACCAAAAGAAAGGTTAATGAAGAGTATGGTTTAGACAGCTGGTTTGGAAAGGAGCACACTTCCAGAACAATGTATTGCAGTACTATTGTTGAGATAAACTGATATGCAATGGTTCAGGTAACCTGAGTTGGGTGTGGTGGTGAGGTCCTCCATCTTGACAGGAAGTGGGGAAGCAGCCATGTTGGTGAGGGAAGCTTTTATTGACTTCCCTGAGTACTGACTTCCTGTAGTCAGGGCAGTACCCAGAAGATATTGAAAGGGGGGACAGCTGATTTTAAGTACGTTTCCCTCTGCTTGTTTTAAAGCATAGTTTTAATGCACGTGTTAGATTAATGTTTTATATATATTCATTGATTTGTTTTTTTGAATACTTTATTTATTCTTGATAACTGTTTGCTGGTTTCTTTCTATATACCCACCTGCAGAATGGTTTATTCTGGGGGAGGGGGAGGTCTGGAAGGGTATAAAGGCTGTTAGTTTTGTTGAGTCAGGATCGTCTTTTGTGCAGATCAGAGGGCAGTTTGCAGCTCTGTGGTTGGACTCAGTTATTGGAGTCAGTACCTGTGATTAGGTGACTATAAATAGTTATTTTGGTTTCACTTTTCTTTCCTCAAATTGTTTGATATTTTGTTCAATTAGCTTTTTTGTTTATTATTGTTCTTAAATAAAAAATAATTGGTTTGGCACCAAACTTCTCTGTGATCCTTGTGCGCGTGTGTGTGTGTGTGTGTGTGTGTCAGTCACACACACACACACACACACAGACACACACACTGAGACACACACACTGAGACACAGACACACTGAAACACTCACACAGTGAGACACACACACACACCGAGACACACACACTGAGACACAGACACACTGAAACACTCACACAGTGAGACACGCACACACACACAGTTACTGACACAGACACACACACACACACACACACACACTGAGACACAAACACACACACTGAGACACACACACACACACTGAGACACACACACACTGAGACAGACACACACACATTGAGACAAAGACACAGGTACAATTATGTTATGCTAATTGTTAAATATTCAGATTTAGCGGCCAGTTAAATATTTAACTAAATGTTAAATCTAGCTAAGAGATTTAAGATTTATTTAAATATTTAGCTAAATGTTAAATCTAGTTAAGAGAGATTTAAGATGTATTTAAATATTTAGCTAACTGTTAAATCTAGTTAAGAGATTTAAGATGTATTTAAATATTTAGCTAACTGTTAAATCTTGTAACTAGATTTCTAAATGATATCTGAATGCACACATTTAAAAAAAGCTGTATTTATTTTCTCCTCATTTCTGGCAGCCCATACTAACGGCGCTCGGAACTTTTCGCATTTTTTAAATCCTAACGGTCTCTGCTCAGCGGAGTGGAATGTTCAGGAGCGGTTGCCCTAGCAGCGTCTCCCCCCTCCTTCTCTGCCCCGCCCCTCTCTCCCTCTCTCGTTGCTCCAGCTAGGAGTTCACATTCAGCTTCCTTAGATTATATAAGCCATTCTTTACTAACTTTACAAATGAGCTTATTGGAGGCTTCGTGTTTTAAGATGGTTCAGGTGCAGTCGGGCACACTGACCGAGCATCATTACAGTATACCGCACCGCGCTCGGCTTTGTGTGGAGGCTGATACACAAAATAATGAAGCGACTGGTAAAGAAATCACATGGATTGCTTTTTAATGGTAAATGTGTATCTGGTATTCTAAGTATTACCTACAATTAATAACTCAGCTATATTCATATTCAGAATGTGATACAGTATTAAGTTCCTGGTTAACCTGCGATCTTTGAAATTGACGAGAAATCAGTTTATGGGAAAGTAATCAAGCACTTTGTTTTTTAGGAAGTCTCTCCGGAAGTGGTGTTTGGGATTGCAATTAACCAATCGGTCTGAGTAGAGACGGTCCGAATCTGTGGAGGAGTGAATTCCACAATTCAAGCACTCCTCCAGGACACCCGCCATCTTCCTCAGCGACATAGTCATCGGAATTATCACAAACGGACCGCTAAAGTGACCTGGAATACATGAACTCAGCTGCTCGGTTCTAGTTTTATGAAATCGACAGAGGTTGTGTCTCCTTTTAAGAAGTAGGTGTTCATAAAGGCTGGAGTTGAGGGTTTGAAACGTGACCCAATGAGAAGTCTTGTTTTTGTTTGACAGCGTATAAAGATTTTACTGACAAAAAGGCCTGATATGTTACATTGAAGTGCTTCGCCTGTAAAGTGTTTGATAGTATGTTTACTTGATTTCCATTTTTATCATTCAAATACTAAACAGGTAAGATGCTCCCTCTGCAGATTACAGATTCTCTTCAGATTTCCGTGGTTCTGTGCAGTTTGGGACGGCCTCTAGGCTTGAGGTTTGCAGACATGTGATAGACAGTCTCTGGGTTCGGGCAGCGATGCACATTTAATTTGAGCTGCTGTGCTGTTATAGATTCATCTGATAGAGACACAGGGGATATCTTCAGACGCACGGTTCAGGTGTTTGAGACTTGTAGAAAGGATGGAAGTTTTACAAATATTACTTTTTTTTTTTTTTTAAATCAATAACTAGAGTAAATTATCAAAATCTCTTGTTCTGTATTTGACTGGTTGTATGTTAACCTTACAGAGGATTCTGAAGAGAAATGTAATAAATGAATTTTCAAATTTGACAGGCCCTCGATGTGCGTCTCTTGTTTTGTGTTTGTTGTTCTT
The DNA here is from genome assembly GCA_036884735.1 of Huso huso. Taxonomy (NCBI): domain Eukaryota; kingdom Metazoa; phylum Chordata; class Actinopteri; order Acipenseriformes; family Acipenseridae; genus Huso; species Huso huso. Next base: position 12,109,003 of record CM072681.1, on the reverse strand, counting down.
CAGAGCCGGGCTCGCTGACAGGTTTAAACACAACGCGTAAACTTCCCTGGTGTTCTGCTGCCTGGACTTATTCCTGCGATATCTTTATCAACACAATCGCCATGGTTTATGTTTTTATTAACATGTACCTCGTCATGAATAGTTCTGAGGAGTTGTTTTAGTTTTCCATCAGTTATGAACGGAGCGGGCGGGGACTTGAGACAAAATATATCTCCCAGAGACACACAGGTACTGACGCACGCACGCACACACACACACACACACACACACACACACACACACACACACACAGGTACTGACGCACGCATGCGCACGCACACACACACACACACACAGGTACTGACACACACACAGGTACTGACACACACACACACACACAGGTACTGACACACACACACACACAAATGTTAAATCTAGTTAAGAGATTGAAGATGTATTTTAATATTTAGCCAACTGTTAAATCTTGTAACTAGATTTATAAGTGATATCTGAATGCACACATTTATAAAAAGCTGTATTTATTTTCTCCTCATTTCTGGCAGCCCATACTAACGGGAGCTCGAACTTTTCATTTTTAAATCCTAACGGTCTCTGCTCATGGAGTGGAATGTTCAGGAGCCGGTTGCCTAGCAGCATCTCCCCCTCCTTCTCTGCCCCGCCCCCTCTCTCCCTCTCTCGTTGCTCCAGCTAGGAGTTCACATTCAGCTTCCTTAGATTATATAGCGCCATTCTTTACTAACTTTTACAAATGAGCTTATTGGAGGCTTCGTGTTTTAAGATGGTTCAGGTGCAGTCCGGGCAGACTGACTGGAGCATCATTACAGTATACCGCTTTTCGCTTCGGCTTTGTGTGAGGCTGATACACAAAATAATGAACGACTGGTAAAGAAATCACATGGATTGCTTTTTAATGCTAAATGTGTATCTGGTATTCTAAGTATTACCTACAATTAATAACTCAGCTATATTCATATTCAGAATGTGATACAGTATTAAGACAGGGTCCAGTATTATAAATAAATAAACACGCTTTAAGAGAAACAGCAGTGATGTTTATTAACCATTCCCATCCATTCTCTATATGTTTCTACATTATGGTTTCAATCCAGAGGGACAAGGGACTCAGTGATGTTAAATAGAAAACTAGAATTAACCACAATTAACCAATATAGAATGGAAGGGGGGAGAAATGTATTGCCTGCAGCACCTTCCACTTTCCTCTATTAAATGTCATTTTGCCATGTGTCTGCCCAGTTCTGAATTCTGTCGAGATCATTTTGAATGACCTTTGCTGCTGCAACAGTGTTTGCCACTCCTCCTGTTTGGAACTGCAAACACAAGTCAAAAAGGAAGTTAGAAAGGCCAAGAGAGAGACAGAAATGAACATTGCTAAGGGGGTGTGAGGGAGGAGACCCTCACATTGTCTCAGTATGTATCTGGACATTTACTGCAAATGTTCATTATTTTGTGTATCAGCCTCCACACAACACACACACACACACACACACACACACACACACTGAGACAGACACAGACACACACACACACACACACACACACACACACAGACACACACACACACACACACACACACACACACACACACACACACACACACACACACACACACACACACACACACACACACAGACAGACACACACACACACACACACACACACACACACACACAGACAGACACACACACACACAGTTTTCTAACGCCTCTCAGGTTTTTCTTGTGGAATGGGACGCTTTTTAATCACAGTAAGACACCTCAGGACATCTTTTCAAAGCTTTTACACCAGTCTTTAATTAACTCCTATTTATTTTAAAGAGGTAAACCACCTGTTACAAAACTAGAACCACACAGCTGAGTAATACACTGTATTTCAGGCCCTCTTCAGCACTCTCCATGTGTTTAGTTTTTCATGTTGTAACATTAACATGATGTTTTGTCCTTTTAAAATCAATAGCAGTTAATTAAAGCCTGGAGGCTTTTGATAATGCGACCCCTCAGAGTCTCACAGAGCAGCGCACTCCTTGGCGTGTCTCATTGCTGATGACTCTTCTGCTGCTGTGGAGGCGGCTCTGTTGCCTGGTTTAGTTCGCAGCGCAGTCTGAGGAAGATTCTAAATCTGTGCCGCTGGACAGCAGGGGAGGAATACTGTCCTGGATAAAGAATAGGGAGACAATAATACAGTTTAAGAGACACTAAATAAAAGCATGGGGTAGAAATAGCAGAGGTTACTGCCTGGAAGTTTACTCGTAAAGAATGACCTTTCTGCGACCCTGTGCTGTATTTACAAAAACAAGTTCACACGCACTGAACCTCAAGACTAGCGAAGAGAAAGCTATGAAACTTCGAGCTACGGCATTTGGATCTGTTTGTGACAACGGCGCTCAACTTGAATTAACCTGATATACTTCTAAAAACATTACCAGGGGTACCGCGTTAGTGCTTGAACATCTCGATCTGAAGAACAGGGCGGGAAATAGTAATATCAATATCAAAACACAAAACATAGACTACATAGCTGCAAAACTCGCTGGATCCTGATAATGAAAGGACTATACCAACTCAGGCATGGGGGAGGGGGTTAGCTGAATTCAAATTGTATTCACTGGGAAAAATATAGAGCTACAAACAGCTCGATTATGATGTTAAAATTGAAAGTCATATTCATTTTTTATTAAAAGATCCGCGGTATCACAATTTCCTTTGCGGTCCATATTAGATGAATTGTCAGACCGCGCTGATCGGTTTGTATTTTGTGATTGGTATATTCCTCGTTCTGTGGGAGACAGACCCGTTCAGACACTGAGGGAGAGCAGAGAGGAGGTAAGAGAGTCTGCATGGAGCTCTACAATGTGTTTTAAACTACAGAGCGCTGTTTATATTGTATTATTTTGAAAGGGCCGGGTTGTAGTGTGGTAGGAGCGCGTTGTTTTATCCGTTCAGACACTGAGGGAGAGCAGAGAGGAGGTAAGAGAGTCTGCATGGAGCTCTACAATGTGTTTATAAACTACAGAGCGCTGTTATATTGTATTATTTTGAAAGGTCCGGGTTGTAGTGTGGTAGGGCGCGTTGTTTTACCCGTTCAGACACTGAGGGAGAGCAGAGAGGAGGTAAGAGTAAGAGTCTGCATGGAGCTCTACAATGTGTTTATAAACTACAGAGCGCTGTTATATTGTATTATTTTGAAAGGTCCGGGTTGTAGTGTGGTAGGAGCGTTGTTTTATCCGTTCAGACACTGAGGAGAGCAGAGAGGAGGTAAGAGAGTCTGCATGGAGCTCTACAATGTTTATAAACTACAGAGCGCTGTTATATTGTATTATTTTGAAAGGTCCGGGTTGTAGTGTGGTAGGAGCGTTGTTTTATCCGTTCAGACACTGAGGGAGAGCAGAGAGGAGGTAAGAGAGTCTGCATGGAGCTCTACAATGTGTTTATAAACTACAGAGCGCTGTTATATTGTATTATTTTGAAAGGTCCGGGTTGTGTGTGTTGTGGGAGCGCGTTGTTTTATCCGTTCAGACACTGAGGGGAGAGCAGAGAGGAGGTGAGAGAGTCTGCATGGAGCTCTACAATGTGTTTATAAACTACAGAGCGCTGTTATATTGTATTATTTTGAAAGGTCCGGGTTGTAGTGTGGTAGGAGCGCGTTGTTTTATCCGTTCAGACACTGAGGGAGAGCAGAGAGGAGGTGAGAGAGTCTGCATGGAGCTCTACAATGTGTTTATAAACTACAGAGCGCTGTTATATTGTATTATTTTGAAAGGTCGGGTTGTAGTGTGGTAGGAGCGCGTTGTTTTATCCGTTCAGACACTGAGGGAGAGCAGAGAGGAGGTAAGAGAGTCTGCATGGAGCTCTACAATGTGTTTATAAACTACAGAGCGCTGTTATATTGTATTATTTTGAAAGGTCCGGGTTGTAGTGTGGTAGGAGCGCGTTGTTTTATCCGTTCAGACACTGAGGGAGAGCAGAGAGGAGGTAGAGAGTCTGCATGGAGCTCTACAATGTGTTTTTAAACTACAGAGCGCTGTTATATTGTATTATTTTGAAAGGTCCGGGTTGTAGTGTGGTAGGGCGCGTTGTTTTATCCGTTCAGACACTGAGGAGAGCAGAGAGGAGGTAAGAGAGTCTGCATGGAGCTCTACAATGTGTTTATAAACTACAGAGCGCTGTTATATTGTATTATTTTGAAAGGTCCGGGTTGTAGTGTGGTAGGAGCGCGTTGTTTTATCCGTTCAGACACTGAGGGAGAGCAGAGAGGAGGTAAGAGAGTCTGCATGGAGCTCTACAATGTGTTTATAAACTACAGAGCGCTGTTATATTGTATTATTTTGAAAGGTCCGGGTTGTAGTGTGGTAGGAGCGCGTTGTTTTATCCGTTCAGACACTGAGGAGAGCAGAGAGGAGGTGAGAGAGTCTGCATGGAGCTCTACAATGTGTTTTAAACTACAGAGCGCTGTTATATTGTATTATTTTGAAAGGTCCGGGTTGTAGTGTGGTAGGAGCGCGTTGTTTTTATGTGTGTGTGTGTTGTATTTGTGAAGCGGCGTGGCTGTGTCAGCGCGTTTGTTTTTATTCATATCTCCCAGTTGCAGTCTCCGTGCCGCGGGCTCAGTGCTGCTCGAGTGGCGGGTTTGCAGACAGCTTGCTCGTGTTGAAAACATCTAAAACGAGTAAATATTGTCTTTAGCGGTAAATGCTATTTTTTGTCGGGCATGTTTTTTTTTTCTATTTTTTGTCTTAACAAGGGGAAGTTTTTTTTTTTTTTTTTTTTTTTTTTATAAACGAGATCAAATATATTTTCAGTATCAAACAATTATTATTTCATTGAGTGGAGTGGGTGCACATGTACCGTAATGATTGTAAAAAGCAGCGCATTCCAAAACGTTAATACAGTGACTATCCCATTTTCACACTTACATGAACACGCAAGGAAACCCGGCTTTCTGTCCTTCTTAATGTGTTTGAAATCATGTTTAAACATTCTTTCAATGAAGTGTACCTTTGTTTCCTTCACTAGTTTTATTCTGCTGGTATCATTTTAAACACTGAGGGAGACCTCAGTTCCAAACTCGTGCTGTGGAACGTCACACAGGGTTTTTTAATATTGCTACCTGAAAGAAACACGTTTTTATTTTGATGCAGGATATCTGGTACTACACGAGGTTACAATATGGGTTTACAAGCCTTGCTTTCAGATAGTGCTGCACTTCCTTGATCACCTGGGGGGTGAAATTGCCCCCCTCCTTGAACGACTTCTTTCACAGTATCTTAAACTGTATTCTTGTAATCTCATAGTACTGTATACATCTGTGAAAGTGAACTAAAATATATGTAAAAAAAAATTCTCTGTTCTCCTTGAACTAAACAAACACATTTTCAGATCTGAAGAGCAGAAAGGACACATTCACTGAGGAGGCGGTCAGAGCGAGGGTGACTAGAGCACTAGAGCCGTGCTGCACATCCCACTGACAATACCTGAAGTAAGCTTCTCTCTCTATTCATTCAACTTCAATCAGCTTCATACTGGATCTATATTGTCTCATTGTAACTGAGTGTGTCAGAGCAGTCAGTGTGTTACTGGGCAGGATTGTAATTGTGTGCAATGCTTTGTTTATTATTGTGTGTCAGAGCAGTCAGTGTGTTTCTACAAGAATTGTCTCATTGTAATTAATCTGTTATTTTCGGGAGAGTCAGTGTGATTCCTTGTATTTTAAATTAATTTTTTAGTAGGTGTTTTCCAGGCAGTTGTGTTTCTTCTTGAATTGTCTCAGTTATTGCTCTGCACCCACTGTGTGTCAAATCAATACTATGTCGGTGTGTTCCTCTGCACACATTGTCCTCATTTTAACAGAGTTAAAAGAGGGTCAGTGATTCCTTGTATTTCTCATCAAAACTTTGCAAGTTATTGTCGGGCACAGAGGTGTGTTTCTCAATATTGTCTCATTGTAACTGAGGTGTGTCAAAGCAGTCAGTGTGTTTTAATTGTCTCTCATTGTAACTGCAGTGTCTCGGAGCAGTCAGTGTGTTCCTCAAATTGTCTCATTGTAACTGCACACAGTGTGTCGGATCAGTCAGTGTATTTCCTGCACACAGAGGTGTCTCAATTCAACTGGCGTAAATTATTGTGCACACAGTCAGGTGTTCAAATCAATACTATGTCTCATTGCTAACACAGAGGTGTCCTCAAATCAATCTATGTGTTCCAGGTATTGTCTCATTGTAACTCTGCACACAGAGGTGCCTCAGTCAAGTGTGTTCCCTTTATTGTCTCATTGCAACAGAGGTGCCTCAAATCAATACTAGTCAAGTATTGTGTTCACACATTGTCTCATTGTAACTGAGTGTGTCGGACACACAGAGGTGCCTCAAATCAATACTATCTCATTGTAATTGCTGTACACAGAGGTGTCCTCAGTCAATTATGTGTTATTATTGTGCACACAGAGGTTTCCTCAGATCAATACTATGCAAGTTATTGCTCTGCACACAGAGGTGTTCCAAATTGTCTGTTATTTGTACACACAGAGGTGTCTCGGAGCAGTCAGTGTTATTTCCTTGTATTGTCTCATTGTAACTGGTGTGTCAGAGCAGTCAGTGTGTTTCCTTGCACACAGGATTGCCTCAATTGTGTACAATCTTTGTTATTGCTGTGACATTTTCCTTAATATTACAGAAAGAAATATCTGAAAGGCTAAGAGTTTGCACACAGAGGTGCCTCAAATCAATATGCAGTTACAGTACAATTAATCTCTGTTATTGTCACAACAAAAAGGGCTGATCACTTCTTTTAAATTCATTTTTCAGTAGATCTCTTTTCCATGACTATTTGCAACAGGTGTCCTCAAACAATACTATGCAGTTATTGCTCTGCACACAGAGGTGCCTCAAATCAATACTATGCAAGTTATTGCTCTGCACACAGAGGTGCCTCAAATCAATACTATGCAAGTTATTGCTCTGCACACAGAGGTGCCTCAAATCAATACTATGCAAGTTATTGCTCTACACACAGAGGTGTCCTCAAATCAATACTATGCAAGTTATTGCTCTGCACACAGAGGTGCCTCAAATCAATACTATGCAAGTTATTGCTCTACACACAGAGGTGCCTCAAATCAATACTATGCAAGTTATTGCTCTGCACACAGAGGTGCCTCAAATCAATACTATGCAAGTTATTGCTGTGCACACAGAGGTGCCTCAAATCAATACTATGCAAGTTATTGCTCTGCACACAGAGGTGCCTCAAATCAATACTATGCAAGTTATTGCTCTGCACACAGAGGTGCCTCAAATCAATACTATGCAAGTTATTGCTCTGCACACACAGAGGTGCCTCAAATCAATACTATGCAAGTTATTGCTCTGCACACAGAGGTGTCTCTCAAATCAATACTATGCAAGTTATTGCTCTGCACACAGAGGTGCCTCAAATCAATACTATGCAAGTTATTGCTCTGCACACAGAGGTGCCTCAAATCAATACTATGCAAGTTATTGCTCTGCAAACACAGAGGTGCCTCAAATCAATACTATGCAAGTTATTGCTCTGCACACAGAGGTGCCTCAAATCAATACTATGCAAGTTATTGCTCTGCACACAGAGGTGCCTCAAATCAATACTATGCAAGTTATTGCTCTGCACACAGAGGTGCCTCAAATCAATACTATGCAAGTTATTGCTCTGCACACAGAGGTGCCTCAAATCAATACTATGCAAGTTATTGCTCTGCACACAGAGGTGCCTCAAATCAATACTATGCAAGTTATTGCTCTGCACAGAGGTGTCCTCAAATCAATACTATGCAAGTTATTGCTCTGCACACAGAGGTGCCTCAAATCAATACTATGCAAGTTATTGCTCTGCACACAGAGGTGCCTCAAATCAATACTATGCAAGTTATTGCTCTGCACACAGAGGTGCCTCAAATCAATACTATGCAAGTTATTGCTCTGCACAGAGGTGTCCTCCTCAAATCAATACTATGCAAGTTATTGCTCTGCACACAGAGGGTGCCTCAAATCAATACTATGCAAGTTATTGCTCTGCACACAGAGGTGCCTCAAATCAATACTATGCAAGTTATTGCTCTACACACAGAGGTGCCTCAAATCAATACTATGCAAGTTATTGCTCTGCACACAGAGGTGCCCTCAAATCAATACTATGCAAGTTATTGCTCTGCACACAGAGGTGCCTCAAATCAATACCTATGCAAGTTATTGCTCTGCACACAGAGGTGTCTCAAATCAATACTATACAGTTATTGCTCTACACACAGAGGTGCCTCAAATCAATACTATGCAAGTTATTGCTGTACACACAGAGGTGCCTCAAATCAATACTGTGCAAGTTATTGCTCTGCACACAGAGGTGTCTCAAATCAATACTATGCAAGTTATTGCTCTACACACAGAGGTGTCCTCAAATCAGTACTATGCAAGTTATTGCTCTGCACACAGAGGTGCCTCAAATCAATACTATGCAAGTTATTGCTCTGCACACAGAGGTGCCTCAAATCAATACTATGCAAGTTATTGCTCTGCACACAGAGAGGTGTCCTCAAATCAATACTATGCAAGTTATTGCTGTACACACAGAGGTGCCTCAAATCAATACTATGCAAGTTATTGCTCTGCACACAGAGGTGTCCTCAAATCAATACTATGCAAGTTATTGCTCTGCACACAGAGGTGTCCTCAAATCAATACTATGCAAGTTATTGCTCTGCACACAGAGGTGCCTCAAATCAATACTATGCAAGTTATTGCTCTGCACAGAGGTGCCTCAAATCAATACTATGCAAGTTATTGCACTCTGCACACAGAGGTGCCCTCAATACTAAATCAACTATGCTAAGTTATTGCTCTGCTCAAACACAGAGGTGCCTCAAATCAATACTATGCAAGTTATTGCTCTGCACACAGAGGTGCCTCAAATCAATACTATGCAAGTTATTGCTCTGCACACAGAGGTGCCTCAAATCAATACTATGCAAGTTATTGCTCTGCACACAGAGGTGCCTCAAATCAATACTATGCAAGTTATTGCTCTGCACACAGAGGTGCCTCAAATCAATACTATGCAAGTTATTGCTCTGCACACAGAGGTGTCCTCAAATCAATACTATGCAAGTTATTGCTGTACACACAGAGGTGTCCTCAAATCAATACTATGCAAGTTATTGCTGTGCACACAGAGGTGCCTCAAATCAATACTATGCAAGTTATTGCTCTGCACACAGGTGTCCTCAAATCAATACTATGCAAGTTATTGCTCTGCACACAGAGGTGCCTCAAATCAATACTATGCAAGTTATTGCTCTGCACACAGAGGTGTCCTCAGATCAGTAATTGCAGTAACATTCTAAACAATTAGCCTTGTTTTTAATAAGTAAAAACATTAGAAGGACAATTCCATGAAAAAGTTATTGACCATGAAAAAAAAAAAAGTTGTATTTATCAAAGCATCTCTCCCTGTATTTGTACTAAAGGGTGTATATCAATGCAGGCTGTATTATTATTGTTCTCTCTGTGCCTTTACTTTACAGGCATTTAAAATTACTGTTAAAGCAACATTTTCACAAATCCAAGCTTCCATACAACCTTATAGCTGTCAATGGTAGATAAATGTTTTAGTCACACATTTGTAAATATGTCACATTTTGACTCTGGGTATGTAATACCACGTTACTGATATTACATTTTCTTGGGATAAAGGGAAATATTTTAGTGATTCAAAAATAATGGTGTTTAAATAAAACCAAATGTCACAGCCATAACATTTTCTTGGTAAAGTTTCTATAAAGTTGTATACTACATTATATATTTTGTTCAAACTTTCTCTGCAAAGCTAATTTTTTTAAAATGTATGTTCTGGAATAAAAATGTTGACCCTTTCTTAATAGTAAGTGCCCAGATTAGCGTCATATGACAGTTCTGGATGTGACTGGTAGTAAACAGATGAGATTGCAGAGTAATCCCATGTCTTATCATGCACAAGCTAAATATTAATTGAAATCACTGAAGGGGCACCAGAGCACATTGTCATGAGACCATATAAACAGACCACAAGACCAAACAATCATGTCACTCATCTTAATGGGGATTAAAGTGTTTTCTGTCATCACTGGTCTTACATTTTTTGTGTTCATGTTAACTCCCCTCCTTAGTAAAAATGTTAAAATGACAGTTGGTGGCAATGTGCTGAAACACACACATTTCATTGATTTACTGTAAGATCAACAAAATACACACATAGCTTTAAACTGCAGTCTCATCATCGTGTTAGTTCAGTCACTTCATTCAAAAGCTTGCATTTCATTTTCACTTTGCATCAGCGTTATTATAACCATTCAGGATGCACTTCAAAAAATTTTATTTTTATTTCTGTTCCAGTTTACATGTTTTTTATTTAATAATAGGGGTGCTCTGATAATCGGGCCTGTCTGCATGGCACCGATGAGAGGAAGTAAAAAACACACACAATCGTCTGTCTGCAGTGTGTGTTATTTTAGCCGATAATGTACACCGTATACATGATTGAATTTCATCCAGCACAGAATTTAATGTTTGCTCAGGCATGCTTACTAATGATGCAAGAACATTGAGACACTCATTTCCCCAGTGCTGTGTAGCGTGTGATCATCCTGCAGTAAATAAGTCTCTAAAGAGCCGTGTTTGGATTTTTAATATCTGAAGACAACAATGGGATAGCGAGTTGTGTGCAGCAGAACAGACTTGATGCTGCATTAAATCAACGATGGACTGCAGAGTGGTAGAATATTATTCTGATGCTTAAAAAAAAAAATAGATTGAATCCTAAATATCATTGATGGTTTAAAATAATAATAATTATTATAATTATTTTTAATTTGTTTGTCTTGCTCAATCTCATTGTTTGCGGGTGTATTCTGTGGCTTTTTGAAGCTGTAATTGATTACTGTGCCATCTTGTTTAGTAACAAATTCAAGTTTGTCTGAATTTTGTAAGCGGTTATTTTCATGAGATCTTTTTGCTTTTGATGAAGTGAACAGTTTAAGCTGTGCTGCATTTTGAAGCAGTGTATGCTTACAATAAGAATGTAACGACCGCTGTTGTAGTTCACGTTGCCTAGACTGTTTCTTTTCTACTGTACAGTACAGGTAGAGGTTATGATACGCAATGCTAGACAGCAAGTGGCTAGACAAGTTCATGTCACATTCTAGATGTTTTTTCTGCAGAATTGTTTTCACTTGTACAAATGCAAAGTGTTATTTTTGTGTGACTGTTGTAAAACAAATGTATAAATTGCTGTCAAGCACACAGTATAATACAGTCAACCCTCTTCATAGCACCATTACAGAGCAATTTAAGATCAACAGCATTCTTTTTTAAAGTTTAAAACCCAGTTGAATTTGTGCAGGCAAACCATTTTTTTTTTTTAAAAAAAAAAACTCCCTATTCCTAAACCGATCTTTAGTTCAAGTCAGCCTTCATTTGTGCAAAACGTGCACGTAAACAAACAAACCTCTTCCAGGACTTTGTTTTTAATATTTACTGTGGTTTATAAAAGTCACTTGTTTTAGACTGCGTCAAGCCTTTTTCAGGTTAAACAAATCGACCCGTTCCATCAAATTAAGCCACTTGTTTTTTATCCATTACAATGTCTCTAATTGTCCTTCGATTAACAGTATGTGTGCCTCACTTAGGTGAGAAAACATTTGCGATGTCTTGCTGACTTGCTTTCTTATTTTCAGATGCACACATGCAGATTTGTTTCTTTGCTCTGGTGTTAAATAGATTAGGCTGTCGCCATGTTGTACTTTCTGTTTTGCTTTGGGAGGCGGGAGTGTTGATGGCGTTGGTATGACCGTTCATGAACAACGCTCTAGGGAGCGAACAAGTCAAGGTTAACTGTTATTTTGTTGTTTTACCAATATGATTATTTCTGCAAACGCTACAATCAAACTACAATGTTTATATTTGCGTTTGCTTGGTTAGGAAGAACATTTGGTTGGTGATATAATGGGACAAATAGCAGTGTTTTATACTGGTGACATTTGTTCAAGTGAATAGCTGGTCCAGAGATAGTATCCACACTGCACAGCTAATACTGCATAGTCTTTGTATTCATTTTCTGAACCGGAAAATGCAACACATAAACAATACCTGTTCATTTTTCATAAATACATGGTAAGGCCAAATAAAAAAAAAGTGTAGTTCGGGTTACGCTTGAAGAAAAAATCGGGTGGGTAGGTACATTTTATTTTCTTATTTTTATTTCCAGACTAAGCAGTGAGCTGGTAAAAGTGGCCAGTGCTGGTTTCCAGTACATTGTTAATAACCCTGTTGTACTTTCATCAGTTACTTCATAACGCTTTATCTCCATCAGTTAATAACCCTGCTGTACTTTCATCAGTTACACTGTCATCTCTTCATTCTCCCATCAGTTAATAACCCTGCTGTACTTCACATTGTTACTGTCATCTCTTCATTCTCCCATCAGTTAATAACCCTGCTAAACTTTCATTCTCCCCATCATCTTCTTCATTCTGTTTTAATAACCTTGTACTTTCATCAGTTACGGTCGTTCATGGGCTTCATTCTCCCATCAGTTAATAACCCTGCTGTACTTTCATCAGTTACACGGTCATCTCGCTTCATTCTCCCATCAGTTAATAACCCTGCTGTACTTTCATCAGTTAACGGTCATCTGCGCTTCATTCTGTGTTAATAACCTGTGTACTTTCATCAGTTACTGCGGTCATCTGTCTTCATTCTCCCATCAGTTTAGTAAGTACTTTCATCAGTTACACTGTCATCTCCTTCATTCTCCCATCGGTTAATAACCCTGCTGTACTTTCATCAGTTACACTGTCATCTCGCTTCATTCTCCCATCAGTTAATAACCCTGCTGTACTTTCATCAATTACACTGTCATCTCGCTTCATTCTCATTTCATCTCCCTTTCTCCACCTCACAGCTGGCTCAGTCTCATTTTGGGGTGCATCTTCATTGATAAACTTTCCGCCTGCCTTGTTTTATGCTGTTTTTAGCAGCTGTAATTAGTGAAACCACTGGGACTAAAATATAGCAGCATTATTGCTTTGGATTGCACCGATGCTTCGGACCTGCCTATCAGCATGACACCAATAAAAAAAAAAAACACAGTGGGCTATCTGCATGTGTGTTATTTTCTGGATAATGTACCGATATTCATGATTGAATTTCTTCCACACAGAATGTAATGTTTGCTCAGGCACAGTTACTAACACCGCAAGAACATTGAGACAGTAATTTTTCCCAGTGCTGTGTAACATGTGATCATATGTTTCAAAAGAGCAATGTTTGGATTTTTTCTTTAATATCTGAAGACAACAATAGCGAGTTGTTGCAGCAGAACAGACTTGATGCTGCATTAAATCCAACGATGAACTGCTCTAGTAGAATATTATTCTGATGCTTAAAAAAAAAAATCTTTAAAAGGTTAATAATAATAATAATAAATAATAATAATAATAATAATAATAATTTTCAATGTCTAGACTATGATTCTTCTCTACTGTACAGTACAGGTGGGCTTTTTGAATGCAGTGCTAGACAGCAAGTGGCTATAAAAGTTCATGTCACATTCTGATGTTTTTTCTGCAGCATTGTTTTCACTTGTACAAATGCAAAGTGTTATGACTGTTGTAAAACAAATGTATAAATTGCTGTCCAGTATTTTTTAGTATAATATTATTCTTTGTATTCATTTTCTGAAGTAAATGCAACTTAAACAATACCTGTTCGTTTTTTAACATTCATAATTGTAAAACATTTGATTTGGGTCTTGTTTCTAGTAGTTTACAATAGCTTACATGCACTGTCTATTATTATCGGTATCGGTCGATATGGGCAGAGAACCATCGACTATCGACATCAGACAAGAAAATCTTTTTCGGTGCTGTGAATTACTGAAAAGTTTCATGACTGTCACTACATTACTTTATACTCTGAATTACTGCAGCACTTCTTGACTGTCACTTTGTTTTTACTCTGAATTTCTGCAGCACTTCATGACTGTCAAGCACATTACTTTATACTCTGAATTACTGCAGCACTTTGTTGACTGTCTTACATTAGTTTTATACTCTGAATTACTGCAGCACTTCATGACTGTCAGTACATTATTTTTATACTCTGAATTACTGCAGCACTTCATGACTGTCACTACATTACTTTATACTCTGGAATTACTGCGGCACTTCATGACTGTCAGCACATAAATCTTTATACTCTGAATTACTGCAGCACTTCATGACTGTCAGCACATTACTTTATACTCTGAATTACTGCAGCACTTCATGACTGTCACTACATTACTTTATACTCTGAATTACTGCAGCACTTCATGACTGTCACTACATTACTTTATACTCTGAATTACTGCAGCACTTCATGACTGTCAGCACATTACTTTATACTCTGAATTACTGCAGCACTTCATGACTGTCACTACATTTTTTTTATACTCTGAATTACTGCCACTTCATGACTGTCACTACATTACTTTATACTCTGAATTACTGCACCACTTCATGACTGTCACTACATTATTTTTATACTCTGAATTACTGCAGCACTTCATGACTGTCAGTACATTACTTTATACTCTGAATTACTGCACCACTTCATGACTGTCACTACATTACTTTATACTCTGAATTACTGCACCACTTCATGACTGTCACTACATTATCTTTTTTATACTCTGAATTACTGCAGCACTTCATGACTGTCAGCACATTACTTTATACAATGAATTACTGCAGCACTTTTATGACTGTCAGTACATTACTTTATACTCTGAATTACTGCAGCACTTCATGACTGTCACTACATTACTTTTATACTCTGAATTACTGCACCACTTCATGACTGTCACTACATTACTTTATACTCTGAATTACTGCAGCACTTCATGACTGTCAGCACATTACTTTATACTCTGAATTACTGCAGCACTTCATGACTGTCACTACATTACTTTATACTCTGAATTACTGCCACTTCATGACTGTCACTACATTACTTTTATACTCTGAATTACTGCACCACTTCATGACTGTCACTACATTACTTTATACTCTGAATTACTGCAGCACTTCATGACTGTCGTTTACATTACTTTATACTCTGAATTACTGCACCACTTCATGACTGTCACTACATTACTTTATACTCTGAATTACTGCACCACTTCATGACTGTCACTACATTACTTTATACTCTGAATTACTGCAGCACTTCATGACTGTCACTACATTACTTTATACTCTGAATTACTGCACCACTTCATGACTGTCACTACATTTTTTTTTATACTCTGAATTACTGCAGCACTTCATGACTGTCAGCACATTACTTTATACTCTGAATTACTGCAGCACTTCATCACTGTCACTACATTACTTTATACTCTGAATTACTGCAGCACTTCATGACTGTCAGCACATTACTTTATACTCTGAATTACTGCAGCACTTCATGACTGTCAGCACATTACTTTTATACTCTGAATTACTGCAGCACTTCATGACTGTCAGCACATTACTTTATACTCTGAATTACTGCAGCACTTCATGACTGTCACTACATTGCTTTATACTCTGAATTACTGCAGCACTTCATGACTGTCACTACATTACTTTATACTCTGAATTACTGCAGCACTTCATCACTGTCACTACATTACTTTATACTCTGAATTACTGCAGCACTTCATGACTGTCAGCACATTACTTTATACTCTGAATTACTGCAGCACTTCATGACTGTCACTACATTACTTTATACTCTGAATTACTGCAGCACTTCATGATTTGTCACTTACATTACTTTTATACTCTGAATTACTGCAGCACTTCATGACTGTCAGCACATTACTTTATACTCTGAATTACTGCAGCACTTCATGACTGTCAGCACATTACTTTATACTCTGAATTACTGCAGCACTTCATGACTGTCAGCACATTACTTTATACTCTGAATTACTGCAGCACTTCATGACTGTCAATAAATTACTTTATACTCTGAATTTTTTGTCATAAAACATCTGCTGCAAATAAAGTAATTTTTGTTGTAGAGGAAAAAAAGAAAAGAGATGAGTGCCCTTTGTTTATTATTATTATTTGTATTATTAATAGAGATGAGTGCCCTTTGGTTATATTATTATTATTTGTATTATTAATAGAGATGAGTGCCCTTTGTTTATATTATTATTATTTGTATTATTAATAGAGATGAGTGTCCTTTGTTTATATTATTATTATTTGTATTATTAATAGAGATGAGTGCTCTTTGTTTATATTATTATTATTTGTATTATTAATAGAGATGAGTCCCCTTTGGTTATATTATTATTATTTGTATTATTAATAGAGATGAGTGTCCTTTGGTTATATGATTATTATTTGTATTATTAATAGAGATGAGTGTCCTTTGTTTATATTATTATTATTTGTATTATTAATAGAGATGAGTGCTCTTTGTTTATATTATTATTATTTGTATTATTAATAGAGATGAGTGCCCTTTGGTTATATTATTATTATTTGTATTATTAATAGAGATGAGTGCTCTTTGGTTATATTATTATTATTTGTATTATTAATAGAGATGAGTGCTCTTTGTTTATATTATTATTATTTGTATTATTAATAGAGATGAGTCCCCTTTGGTTATATTATTATTATTTGTATTATTAATAGAGATGAGTGTCCTTTGGTTATATGATTATTATTTGTATTATTAATAGAGATGAGTGTCCTTTGTTTATATTATTATTATTTGTATTATTAATAGAGATGAGTGCTCTTTGTTTATATTATTATTATTTGTATTATTAATAGAGATGAGTGCCCTTGTTATATTATTATTATTTGTATTATTAATAGAGATGAGTGCTCTTTTAGTTTTATATTATTATTATTTGTATTATTAATAGAGATGAGTGCTCTTTGTTTATATTATTATTATTTGTATTATTAATAGAGATGAGTGTCCTTTGGTTATATTATTATTATTTGTATTATTAATAGAGATGAGTGCCCTTTGGTTATATTATTATTATTTGTATTATTAATAGAGATGAGTGTCCTTTGGTTTATTATTATTATTTTATTTTTAATAGAGATGAGTGCCCTTTGTTTATATTATTATTATTTGTATTATTAATAGATATGAGTGTCCTTTGTTTATATTATTATTATTTGTATTATTAATAGAGATGAAAGTGCCCCTTTGTTTATATTATTATTATTATTTGTATTATTAATAGAGATTAGTGCCCTTTGGTTTATATTATTATTATTTATTATTATTAATAGAGATGAGTGTCCTTTGGTTATTATTATTATTATTTGTATTATTAATAGAGATGAGTGCCCTTTGGTTATATTATTATTATTTGTATTATTAATAGAGATGAGTGTCCTTTGGTTATATTATTATTATTTGTATTATTAATAGAGATAGTGCCCTTTGGTTATATTATTATTATTTCTATTATTAATAGAGATGGGTCCCAGTTTATATTATTATTATTTGTATTATTAATAGAGATGAGTCCCCTTTGGTTATATTATTATTATTTGTATTATTAATAGAGATGAGTCCCCCTTTGGTTATATTATTATTATTTGTATTATTAATAGAAAGATGAGTGTCCTTTTTTATATTATTATTATTTGTATTATTAATAGAGATGGAGTGCTCTTTGGTTATATTATTATTATTTGTATTATTAATAGAGATGAGTGCTCTTTGGTTATATTATTATTATTTGTATTATTAATAGAGATGAGTCCCCTTTGTTTATATTATTATTATTTGTATTATTAATAGAGATGAGTGTCCTTTGTTTATATTATTATTATTTGTATTATTAATAGAGATGAGTGCCCCTTTGGTTTTATTATTATTTGTATTATTAATAGAGATGAGTCCCTTTGTTTTTATATTATTATTTTTTATTATTAATAGAGATAGTGCTCTCTTTTTTATATTATTATTATTTGTATTATTAATAGAGATGAGTGTCCTTTGTTATATTTATTATTATTTGTATTATTAATAGAGATGAGGTGTCCTTTGTTTATATTATTATTATTATTTGTATTATTAATAGAGATGACTGTCTTTGGTTTATTATTATTATTTTATTATTAATAGAGATGAGTGCTCTTTGGTTATATTATTATTATTTGTATTATTAATAGAGATGAGTGTCCTTCAGTTTATATTATTATTATTTGTATTATTAATAGAGATGGGTCCCCTTTGTTTTATATTATTATTATTTGTATTATTAATAGAGATGAGTGTCCTTTGTTTATATTATTATTATTATTATTATTATTAATAATAGAGAGATGAGTGTCCTTTGGTTTATATTATTATTATTTTATTATTAATAGAGATGAGTGTCCTTTGTTTATATTATTATTATTTGTATTATTAATAGAGATGGGTGCCCCTTTGGTTATATTATTAATTGTATTATTAATAGAGATGAGTGTCCTTTGTTTTATATTATTATTATTTGTATTATTCTGAGATGAGTGCCCTTTGGCATATTATTATTATTTGTATTATTAATAGAGATTTGTCCCCTTTGTTTATATTATTATTATTTGTATTATTAATAGAGATGAGTGCTCTTTGTTTATATTATTATTAATTATTATTAATAGAGATGAGTGTCCTTTGGTTTATATTATTATTATTTGTATTATTAATAGAGATGAGTGTCCTTTGTTTATATTATTATTATTATTTGTATTATTAATAGAGATGAGTGCTCTTTGTTTATATTATTATTATTTGTATTATTAATAGAGATGAGTGCCCTTTGGTTATATTATTATTATTTGTATTATTAATAGAGATGAGTGCCCTTTGTTTATATTATTATTATTTGTATTATTAATAGAGATGAGTGCCCTTTGGTTATATTATTATTATTTATTATTATTAATAGAGATAGTGTCCTTTGGTTATATTATTATTATTTGTATTATTAATAGAGATGAGTGTCCTTTGTTTATATTATTATTAGTATTATTAATAGAGATGAGTGCCCTTTTTTTTATTATTATTATTTGTATTATTAATAGAGATGAGTCCCCTTTGGTTTATATTATTATTATTTGTATTATTAATAGAGATGAGTGTCCTTTGTTTATATTATTATTATTTGTATTATTAATAGAGATGAGTGCCCTTTGGTTTATATTATTATTATTTTGTATTATTAATAGAGATGAGTGTCCTTTGGTTATATTATTATTATTTGTATTATTAATAGAGATGAGTGCCCTTTGGTTATATTATTATTATTTGTATTATTAATAGAGATGAGTGCCCTTTGGTTATATGATTATTATTTGTATTATTAATAGAGATGAGTGTCCTTTGTTTATATTATTATTATTTGTATTATTAATAGAGATGAGTGCCCTTTGGTTATATTATTATTATTTGTATTATTAATAGAGATGAGTGCCCTTTGTTTATATTATTATTATTTGTATTATTAATAGAGATGAGTGTCCTTTGGTTTATTATTATTATTTGTAATTATTAATAGAGATGAGTGCCCTTTGGTTATATTATTATTATTTGTATTATTAATAGAGATGAGTGCCCTTTGTTTATATTATTATTTATTATTAATAGAGATAGTGTCCTTTTGTTTATATTATTATTATTTGTATTATTAATAGAGATGAGTGTCCTTTGTTTATATTATTATTATTTGTATTATTAATAGAGATGAGTGTCCTTTGTTTATATTATTATTATTTGTATTATTAATAGAGATGAGTGCCCTTTGTTTATATTATTATTATTTTGTATTATTAATAGAGATGAGTGCCCCTTTGTTTATATTATTATTATTTGTATTAATAGAGATAGTGCCCTTTGTTTTATTATTATTATTTGTATTATTAATAGAGATGAGTGCTCTTTGGTTATATTATTATTATTGTATTATTAATAGAGATGAGTGCTCTTTGTTTTATATTATTATTATTTGTATTATTAATAGAGATGCAGTGCCCTTTGTTTTATTATTATTATTTGTATTATTAATAGAGATGAGTGCCCCTTGAATTTATATTATTATTATTTGTATTATTAATAGAGATGAGTGCCCTTTGTTTTATATTATTATTATTTGTATTAATAGAGATGAGTGCCCTTTGTTTATATTATTATTATTTGTATTATTAATAGAGATAGTGTCCTTTTGTTTATATTATTATTATTTGTATTATTAATAGAGATGAGTGCCCTTTGGTTATATTATTATTATTTGTATTATTAATAGAGATGAGTGGTTTTGTTTATATTATTATTTGTATTCTTTTTGTTTGCGGATGAAAAAGCCGCTACCATTATTGAGTATTATTTTGTATTTTGTATTTTAAAACATTGAGGATGCATGACTGATCAGCTACTGATTATTTTTAACTAGCTGACAGTCACATCTACTACTAAACGATGCAGACTGTGCGGGGTAATAAGGTAATTAATAGTTAGTTAACCCCTCGGCCAGAATATAAAATACGTGCTGGCTGAAAACCAGCACGATACTTGTTTGGTTCCTTTTGTTTTGTGTTTGTTTAAATCTTTTATTTCCTATTGTTTAATAAATGAACTGAATGCCGTAGCGTTTCAGTGTTGTCCCGCCAGTACCTGTTTGTTTTGGTTTTGTGTTTCTGGTCTGAAGTCACGCACTGCAAGCCATCTTGTTCACAGTCTCCTATTTAAAATAACACATCTGCAATCAATTCAGTCTTGAATGCAGAAAATATCTATAAACAGATGTGGCAATGAATTAACAAAGTGAAGTGAAACAAGTTTTGTTGAGTTTTTCTGTGCATTTTCAGATTAACACTTGAACCGCCGAAAGGTTCATTTTTGGCGTCCCCCCCAAAAGCGGCTCGATGCATGAAAATGAAAACAATCGGATACAACTTAATATTTTTTTTATTTGTGAACACCATATATAACATTTGCACAGCAAAAACACTGTATAAACATATACATAAATATGAAAAACTATAATAAACATTACACAATAAACTACTGTGTAAACAGGTGTGAAAGTTGTATGCACATACAAAATTATAAAAAAAAAATAAATAACTAGTTCTAAAAATAAAACAAAAATATAACAAGTGACATGAATGCGCTTTGAGGTAAACAGAGTTCAAAGGCACATCTACTACAGCTGTCTAATTAGTACAATCCACACAGAAAACACACTTTTCAACGTTACCAGTGCATGTACCACAGACTGCCTGTTCTAACAGGCGTAGGCATCCAATGTTTTGTTTCTGTTGCATTTAGCAGCCTGGCATTGATGTGTAGAATGACTTTCATCAGTGTTTCAAGCACTCAACAGGATTATAATAGGCGGTTGTATTGCAATGTTTTACTGTTCAGTATTTAATATGCATTTTTTGTAAATGGCCCGAACATTTAATCTCAACCTTGTGGGATAAGCCATTACAAAGAAACATTTCAAAAATAATGTCTACACATAAGATTGTTAGTGATATGAGCGAGTTTCTGAAAATTTGCTCGGTGATTTCATTTCCTGCAAAGGGTGCAAGTGCTATTTTAATGATATTGCTATACGTTTCAGTAGTTTGACATGTACAAAAGCAGCTGACAGCAGTTACATCATTATATAATAATTTGATTGTTAGGGAACTTGTAAATAAATGACCTACCTGCTTGAAAAATCATACTGTTAGTTGGATGGGAAAATGTTTATTTGCATGTAAATCATTTTATTATGTGAAGATTGGAACTAAGTTTTAGGCTACCAATAATCAGGATAATAATTAGAATTAATAATAGAAATGCTGGAAAACGCTGCCAATCTGTCTGCTGAATAAAGAAAAGGAGACTCTTGCTGTATAAACTAGGAGAGTTATCCTTGCCTGTTATTGAGAAATATTATTTGCCTGCAAGGCTATATTCGGTGCAATACTGGATTTTCAAAAATTTTAATGCCGGATGTACCCACATGAAACCATTTGGAAAACTCTGACTATTCACATCTCCTACCTGGTCCCCAAAACAGCTGCTATAAATCATTTATATGTGAACGATGATGTCATGGTGACGGTAGACACCCATTTGAAGGCGTTTTAAACAACCATTGGTTGCTTACCAAATGACTGACATCTCCAAAGGCTCCAACAACCAATCAGGGATGGTTTTATATACTTTCAAAACAAAAGTAGTTAGACAGAAAGCTAGATGAGTTAGTTTATTTATTTTTTTCTCTGTCTGGAGATTTGGCGATCACAAGTACAAGCTTACCAGAAAACAAAATATTAACTGTCATGAAATATTCATAGGATAAACATCACAGATGACCGTCCAATCAAAATGCATTTCACTTAAGCCCCAGCCCAAGAGAAATACATTTTATTATGAGGTGCAGCATTTCAGTATCTTAGGTTTCGGTTTAGATGACTGGTATATACCATGATTTTAAAGTGCAGCATTACTGGAGAGCAGACTAATTGCTTCACAGTACCAAGAATGCTTACCGACTGTGGCAAAGTGGTTTGCAGTGTACAGGTGCAGGAGTGATGAGTGTGTAATTATCAGACAGAGATTTGTAATCCAGTTGGAATTTTTAACAATCAGGTCTGGTGACCAAATAATGATCCCTGGCAATACACAGCAATGTGTAGAGCATTGGGTAAAAATAACGGGTTGCAGTCTCAAATAAAAAACACACAAGTATCCCTCCTACAATATAAATACACGGTCACCAGTCCTGGTGCGTGCTGTAGTGCTCGTGGTGGGTTGTACAGATTTATCAGTGACAATAGTGCAGTGCTGTTCCAGGTTTTGTGCTGGACTTAGCAGCAACTCTGGAATGTGTTAGTCATCTATTAATACAACAACCAA
>CM072681.1:12050387-12085522 GCA_036884735.1 Huso huso | reverse complement strand
GTTATTGCTCTGCACAGAGGGGCCCCAACCAATACTATGCAAGTTATTACCTGCACAGAGGTGCCTCAAATCAATAATACTATGCCTCAAATCAATACTATGTTATTGCTCTGCACACAGAGGTGCCTCAAATCAATACTATGCAAGTTATTGCTCTTATTGCACATAGGTGCTAGAGGTGTTATTGCTCAACACAGAGGTGTTCTCAAATCAATACTATGCAAGTTATTGCTCTGCACACAGAGGTGTCTCAAATCAATACTATGCAAGTTATTGCTCTACACAGAGGTGTCTCAAATCAATACTATACAAGTTATTGCTCTACACACAGAGGTGCCTCAAATCAATACTATGTGTTATTGCTCTGCACACAGAGGTGCCTCAAATCAATACTAGCAAGTTATTGCTCTGCACACAGAGGTGTCCTCAAATCAATACTATGCAAGTTATAGCTCTACACACAGAGGTGCCTCAAATCAATACTATAGCACACAGAGGTTATTGCTCTGCACACAGAGGTGCCTCAAATCAATACTATGTGTTATTGCTGTACAGAGGTGCCTCAAATCAATACTATACAAGTTATTGCTCTGCACACAGAGGTGCCTCAAATCAATACTATGCAATTGCTGTACACACAGAGGTGCCTCAAATCAATACTATGTGTTATTGCTGTACACAGAGGTGCCTCAAATCAATACTTATGCAAAGTTATTGCTCTGCACACAGAGGTGCCTCAAATCAATACTATACAAGTTATTGCTCTACACACAGAGGTGCCTCAAATCAATACTATGCAGTTATTGTTGCTCACACAGAGGTGCCTCAAATCAATACTATGTAAGTTATTGCTCTGCACACAGAGGTGCCTCAAACCAGTACTATGTGTTATTGCTCTGCACACAGAGGTGCCTCAAATCAATACTATATGTGTTATTGCTCTGCACACAGAGGTGCCTCAAATCAATACTATGCAAGTTATTGCTCTGCACACAGAGGTGCCTCAAATCAATACTATGTTATTGCTGTACACAGAGGTGCCTCAAATCAATACTATGCAAGTTATTGCTCTGCACACAGAGGTGTCTCAGATCAATACTATGTGTTATTGCTCTGCACACAGAGGTGTCTCAAATCAATACTATACAAGTTATTGCTCTGCACACAGAGGTGCCTCAAATCAATACTATGTGTTATTGCTGTACAGAGGTGCCTCAAATCAATACTATGCAAGTTATTGCTCTGCACACAGAGGTGTCTCAGATCAATACTATGCAAGTTATTGCTCTGCACACAGAGGTGTCTCAAATCAATACTGTGCAAGTTATTGCTCTGCACACAGAGGTGCCTCAAATCAATACTATGCAAGTTATTGCTGTACACAGAGGTGCCTCAAATCAATACTATGCAAGTTATTGCTCTGCACACAGAGGTGTCTCAGATCAATACTATGCAAGTTATTGCTCTGCACACAGAGGTGCCTCAAATCAATACTATGCAAGTTATTGCTCTGCACACAGAGGTGCCTCAAATCAATACTGTGCAAGTTATTGCTCTGCACACAGAGGTGCCTCAAATCAATACTATGTGTTATTGCTGTACACAGAGGTGTCTCAGATCAATACTATACAAGTTATTGCTCTGCACACAGAGGTGTCTCAAATCAATACTATGTTATTGCTCTGCACACAGAGGTGCCTCAAATCAATACTATGTGTTATTGCTGTACACACAGAGGTGCCTCAAATCAATACTATGTGTTATTGCTCTGCACACAGAGTGTCTCAGATCAATACTATGCAAATTATTGCTCTGCACACAGAGGTGTCTCAAATCAATACTATGCAAGTTATTGCTCTGCACACAGAGGTGCCTCAAATCAATACTATGCAAGTTATTGCTGTACACACAGAGGTGCCTCAAATCAATACTATGCAAGTTATTGCTCTGCACACAGAGGTGCCTCAAATCAATACTATGCAAGTTATTGCTGTACACAGAGGTGCCTCAAATCAATACTATGCAAGTTATTGCTCTGCACACAGAGGTGCCTCAAATCAATACTATGCAAGTTATTGCTCTGCACACAGAGGTGTCTCAAATCAATACTGCAAGTTATTGCTCTGCACACAGAGGTGCCTCAAATCAATACTATGCAAGTTATTGCTCTACACACAGAGGTGCCTCAAATCAATACTATACAGTTATTGCTCTGCACACAGAGGTGTCTCAAATCAATACTATGTGTTTATTGCTCTGCACACAGAGGTGTCTCAAATCAATACTATGCAAGTTATTGCTCTGCACACAGAGGTGTTCTCAAATCAATACTATGCAAGTTATTGCTCTGCACACAGAGGTGTCTCAAATCAATACTATGCAAGTTATTGCTCTGCACACAGAGGTGCCTCAAATCAATACTATGCAAGTTATTGTACACACAGAGGTGCCTCAAATCAATACTATGTGTTATTGCTCTGCACACAGAGGTGCCTCAAATCAATACTATGCAAGTTATTGCTGTACACAGAGGTGCCTCAAATCAATACTATGCAAGTTATTGCTCTGCACACAGAGGTGTCCTCAAATCAATACTATGTGTTATTGCTCTGCACACAGAGGTGTCTCAAATCAATACTATGTGTTATTGCTCTGCACACAGAGGTGTCTCAAATCAATACTATGCAAGTTATTGCTCTGCACACAGAGGTGCCTCAAATCAATACTATGCAAGTTATTGCTCTGCACACAGAGGTGCCTCAAATCAATACTATGCAAGTTATTGCTCTGCACACAGAGGTGTCTCAAATCAATACTATGCAAGTTATTGTTCTGCACACAGAGGTGTCTCAAATCAATACTATGTGTTATTGCTCTGCACACAGGGTGTCTCAAATCAATACTATGCAAGTTATTGCTCTGCACACAGAGGTGCCTCAAATCAATACTATGTGTTATTGCTCTGCACACAGAGGTGCCTCAAATCAATACTATGCAAGTTATTGCTCTGCACACAGAGGTGTCTCAAATCAATACTATGCAAGTTATTGCTCTGCACAGAGGTGTCTCAAATCAATACTATGCAAGTTATTGCTCTGCACACAGAGGTGCCTCAAATCAATACTATGCAAGTTATTGCTGTACACACAGAGGTGCTTCAAATCAATACTATGTGTTATTGCTCTGCACACAGAGGTGCCTCAAATCAATACTATGCAAGTTATTGCTCTGCACACAGAGGTGTCTCAAATCAATACTATGTGTTATTGCTGTACACACAGAGGTGCCCTCAAATCAATACTATGCAAGTTATTGCTCTGCACACAGAGGTGCCTCAAATCAATACTATGCAAGTTATTGCTGTACACACAGAGGTGCCTCAAATCAATACTATGCAAGTTATTGCTCTGCACACAGGTGTCCTCAGATCAGTAATTGCAGTAACATTCTAAACAATTAGCCTTGTTTTTAATCAGTAAAAACATTAGAAGGACAATTCAAGAAAAAGTGCCACGCCATGAAAAAAAAAAAAAAAAGTATTTATCAAAAGCATCTCTCTCTGTATTTGCACTGAAGGGTGTCTATCAATGCAGGCTGTATTATTATTGTTCTCTTTGTGCCTTTACTTTACTGGCATTTAAAATTACTGTTAAAGCAACATTTTTCAGAAGTCTGCCTTCCATACACTTTAGGTATCAATGGTAGATACATGTTTTAGTCACACATTTGTAAATATGTCACATTTTGACTCTGGGTATGTAATGCCAAGTTATTATTATTATTTATTTCTTAGCAGACGCCCTTATCCAGGGCGACTTACAATTGTTACAAGATATCACATTATTTTTTTACATACAGTTACCCATTTATACAGTTGGTTTTTACTGGGTTAGCAATCTAGGTAAAGTACCTTGCTGAAGGGTACAGCAGCAGTGTCCCCACCTGGGATTGAACTGACGACCCTCCGGTCCAACAGTTCAGAGCCCTAACCACTACTCCACACTGCTGCCCAGTTACTAATATTACATTTTCTTGGGATGAAGGAAAATATTTTAGTGATTCAAAATAATGGTGTTTAAATTAAACCAAATGTCACAGCCATAACATTTTCTTGGTAAAGTTTCTATAAAAGTTGGATACTACATTATATATTTTGTTCAAACTTTCTCTGCAAAGCTAATTTTTAAAATGTATGTTCTAGAATACAGTTGTTGACCCTTTCTTAATAGTAAGTGCCGGATTAGCGTCATGGACGTGACAGTTCTGGATGTGACTGGTAGTAAGCTTGATGAGATTGCAGAGTAATCCCATAATGTATCATGCACAAACTAAATATGAATTGTAATCACGGAAGGGCATCAGAGCACATTGTCATGAGACCATATAAACAGATCTCAAGACCAAACAATCATGTCGCTCATCTTAATGGGGATTAAAGTGTTTTCTGTCATCTGCTGGTCTTACATTTTTGTGTTCATGTTAACGCCCATAGTAAAATGTTAAAATGACAGTTGGTGGCAATGTGAAACACGCACATTTCATTGATTTACTGTAAGATCAACAAAATACACGTCCCTTTAAACTGCAGTCTCATCGTGTTAGTTCAGTCTCTTCATTCAAAGCACTTACATTTCACTTTGCATCTCGTTATTATAACCATTCAGGACGCACTTCAAGAAGCTTTTATTTCTTTATTTCTGTGCCAGTTTACATGTTTTTATTTAATAATAGGGGTGCTCTGATAATCAGGAGCCTGTCTGCATGGCACCGATAAGAGGAACAAAAACACACACTCGCGTCTATCTGCAGTGTGTGTTATTTTAAGCGATAACGTACACTCATAAGAAGAACATAGTAGCTTATTGATCCCAGAATCTCATCAAGCAGCTTCTTGAAGGATCCCACGGTGTCAGCTTCAACAACATTACTGGGGAGTTGGTTCCAGACCCTCACAATTCACTGTGTAAAAAGTGCCTCCTATTTTCTGTTCTGAATGCCCTTTATCTATTCTCCATTTGTGACCCCTAGTCCTTGTTTCTTTTCAGGTCAAAGAAGTCCCTGGGTCGACATTGTCTATACCTTTTAGGATTTTAAATGTTTGAATCAGATCGCCGCAGATAGTCGCCTTTGTTCAAGACTGAATAGATTCAATTCTTTTAGCCTGTCTGCATACGACATGCCTTTTAAACCGGGATAATTCTGGTTGCTCTTCTTTGCACTCTTTCTAGAGCAGCAATATCCTTTTGTAACGAGGTGACCAGAACGGAACACAATATTCTAGGTGAGGTCTTACTCATGCATTGTAGAATTTTAACATTACTTCCCTTGATTTAAATTCAACACTTCTCACAATATATCCGAGCATCTTGTTAGCCTTTTGATAGCTTCCCCACAATGTCTAGATGAAGACATTTCTGAGTCAACATAAACTCTAGGTCTTTTTCATAGTTCCCTTCTTCAATTTCACTATCTCCCATATGATATTTATAATGCACATTTTTATTGCCCGCATGCAATACTTTATACTTTTCTCTATTAAATGTCATTTGCCATGTGTCTGCCCAATTCTGAATGCTGTCTAGATCATTTTGAATGACCTTTGCTGCTTCAACAGTGTTTGCCACTCCTCTTATTTTTGTGTCGTCTGCAAATTTAACGAGTTTGCTTACTATACCAGAATCTAAATCATTAATGTAGATTAGGAATAGCAGAGGACCTAATACTGATCCCTGTGGTACACCACTGGTTACCTCACTCCATTACTTTAGCGATAATGTACACCCATATACATGATTGAATTTCTTCCAGCACAGAATTTAATGTTTGCTCAGGCATGCTTATTAATAATGCAAGAACACTGAGACACTCATTTTGCCAGCGCTGTGTAACGTGTGATCATCCTGCAGTAAATAAGTCTCAAAAGAGCTGTGTTTGGATTTTTAATATCTGAAGACAACAATAGGATAGCGTGTTGTGTGCAGCAGAACAGACTTGATGCTGCATTAAATCCAACGAGGAACTGCGAGTAGAATATCATTCTGATGCTTTAAAAAATAGATTGAATCCTAAATAACATTGATGGTTTAAAATAATAATAATTATTATTATTATTTGTAATTGTGTGTCTTGCTCAATCTCATTGGTTTGGTGTGTTCTGTTGCTTTTGAAGCTGTAATTGATTACTGTGCCGTTTGTTTAGTAACAAATTCAAGTTTGACTGAATTTTGTAAGCGGTTATTTTCATGTCATGTTTTTGATTAAGTGAACAGTTTAAGCTGTGCTTCATTTTGAAGCAGTGTATGCTTACAATAAGAATGTAACGGCCGCTGTTGTGAAGTCACATTGCCCAGACTGTGTTTCTTTTCTACTGTACAGTGCAGGTAGAGGTTATGATACGAAGTGCTAGACAGCAAGTGGCTATACAAGTTCATGTCACATTCTAGATGTTTTTCTGCAGCATTGTTTTCACTTGTACAAATGCAAAGTGTTATTTTTGTGTGACTGTTGTAAAACAAATGTATAAATTGCTGTCCAGCACACAGTATAATACTTAAGTTATTCTTTGTATTCATTTTCTGAAGTAAATGTAACACGTAAACAATACCTGTTCATTTTAACATTCATAATTGTAAAACAGTTTCAATTTGGCCTTAGTGTTCTAGTAGTTTACAATAGCTTGTTATTATCGGTATCGGACAAGTAAATCTCGAATTACTGCAGCACTTCATGACTGTCAGCGCATTACTTTATACTCTGAATTACTGCAGCACTTCATGACTGTCACTACATTACTTTATACTCTGAATTACTGCAGCACTTCATGACTGTCACTACATTACTTTATACTCTGAATTACTGCAGCACTTCATGACTGTCACTTCATTACTTTATACTCTGAATTACTGCAGCACTTCATGACTGTCACTACATTACTTTATACTCTGAATTACTGCAGCACTTCATGACTGTCACTACATTACTTTATACTCTGAATTACTGCAGCACTTCATGACTGTCACTACATTACTTTATACTCTGAATTACTGCAGCACTTCATGACTGTCAGCACATTACTTATACTCTGAATTACTGCAGCACTTCATGACTGTCAGCACATTACTTTATACTCTGAATTACTGCAGCACTTCATGACTGTCACTACATTACTTTTATACTCTGAATTACTGCAGCACTTCATGACTGTCAGCACATTACTTTATACTCTGAATTACTGCAGCACTTCATGACTG
The DNA here is from genome assembly GCA_036884735.1 of Huso huso. Lineage (NCBI taxonomy): Eukaryota > Metazoa > Chordata > Actinopteri > Acipenseriformes > Acipenseridae > Huso > Huso huso. The sequence continues at coordinate 12,078,272 of CM072681.1, read as the reverse complement.
TCAGCACATTACTTTATACTCTGAATTACTGCAGCACTTCATGACTGTCACTACATTACTTTATACTCTGAATTACTGCAGCACTTCATGACTGTCACTACATTACTTTATACTCTGAATTACTGCAGCACTTCATGACTGTCAGCACATTACTTTATACTCTGAATTACTGCAGCACTTCATGACTGTCAGCACATTACTTTATACTCTGAATTACTGCAGCACTTCATGACTGTCACTACATTACTTTATACTCTGAATTACTGCAGCACTTCATGACTGTCACTACATTACTTTATACTCTGAATTACTGCAGCACTTCATGACTGTCAGCACATTATTTTATACACTGAATTTTTTGTCATAAAATGTCTGCTGCAAATAAAGTAATTTTTGTTGTAGAGGGAAAGAAAAGAGACGAGTGTTCCGGCCCTTTGTTTCTATTATTATTTGTATTATTATTGTTTGCGGTGCGGACGAAAAGCCGCCGCCATTATTTGATTTTAAAACCTCGTAGGGATGCGTGACTGATCAGCTACTGATTATTTAACTAGCTGACAGTCACGCATCCTTACTAAACTCGTGCAGACTGTGACTGAGGGGTAATAAGATAATTAACAGCTAGTTAACCCTCGGCCAGAATATAAAAGCCTCCAGCTTTCCTTGTTTGGAGTGGTGTAGAACGAGTGAGGTTAGGAGGTAAAAGAGAATTCAAAGTAAACAATTGCTATACGTTCTGGCTCAAAACCAGCACGATACTTGTTTGTTTGGCCAACGTGCCCCTTTGTTTTGTTTAAGTCTTTTATTTCCTATTGTTTAATAAATGAACTGAACGCCGTAGCATTTCAGTGTTGCCCCGCCAGTACCTGTTTGTTTTGGTTTTGTGCTTCTGGTCTGACGTCATGCACTGCAAGCCATCTTGTTCACAGTCTCCTATTAAAAATAACACATCTGCAATCAATTCAGTCTTGAATGCAGAAAATATCTATAAACAGATGTGGCAATGAATTAACAAAGTGAAGTGAAACAAGTCAGAGTTTTAGCTTTAAAACTCCTACATAAGTTTGTAACAGATTTCTTAAACTGAATTGCTAAAACACTTTGTTCCAAAGAATTAACAGAAGTTAAAAATATCTCTTTACAAAAAAGATAAAACAACTCAGTCAGAAATCAGCAGCACAAAAAAAAAAAAAAGAATCCAGGGCAAGTAACAGATAGAAGCAAAATATAAGATTTATTACTTATCCAGCCAATAGCGAAACAATATACAATTAACACTCAGGTCTTATATAAATAGTAATTAATAAGTCTAGCAACCCCTGACCAAAGATAAACAAAATCCACTACAAAAAAAAGGTAACTCATATTTTTCTGAGTTAGCTATATAAATATAAGTAACTCAGAAAATACTATTTGTATAGGGATATACTAATCAAGACAATAATATCACAACCCAGGAGTATACTGACTAAATTGGCAGAGTTTAACAATTATATACACCCTTTAGATATTAACACCACCGAGAGAAGAACAATCACTTATACAGATTTTAGAGATTTATATCCCTTCACCCAGCAATAAGAGTAACTAACAATTACAGGTTAGAGACCCAATAATATAATCCACTCAAGGGATAGCACAGAAAAAAAATAATGTTCAAAAAAAAACAAAACAAAGTCTTAATCCAAAGATCCATAAAACTCAAACAAGAAAAAAAAACAATGTCCCAAAAACAAAACAAAACAAAAAATGGCCATTCAAAAATTGTAATCCAATAGCAGCAGAAAAAGAAAAAAACAAAAAACCAAAAAGGATTGATCTCACCCAATTCTACTGTTCAGGTCCACGGTGATGAAACTTCTTAATAGAGCTGCAATGTTCCTTTTAATCCATGCTTGAGAAAAGAAAAAAAACTCACCAGCGATTGAAAATAGTAAAGTTCAAACCAAAACCAATACAAATATGAAAAAGAACACGACTAGCAAACACGAAAGTATCAAAGCAAAACAAAATTAAACTTACTATTAAAGAAAAACAAAACGTTAGTAAAGCCGGTAAAAGATAATGTCCATGAAAAGACTGAATATCTAATCCTAAAAAGGAAACTACATCTTAAAAATCAATAGACATACTAAAACCCAGACTAACGAAATAGATAAAGAAATAAATAAACTTAGCCAAAGGTTCCAAAAAGAACGGCAAGTCCTGAGAGCACTAGCTGAGAACAAAGAACTCTCCAAAAGAATTTTCTACCATCTTTTTTAAATTACCGGCTACCAGTCAGGAAACGAGACCTGTGTAAAAAAACTATGGCAAGCGAAAGGGACAGAATTGAAAAAAGCGTAGCAGTAATTCCAAGTGAAAAAAAAAAAGCAAGGCAATCTTAGTCAAATAACTACTGCTAACCACATCATATATATTAAAAGATCTGATCAAATAAAATACTTGACAGATATATATATTTTTTTTTTTAGCAATGGATGGTATTCAAAAGTATATTTAATTTGTTAGAATCACAGAATATAGAACATAGGAAGTAAAAAGTAACACGGCCAGACCATCTGCAATTCAGGTGCAATTAAACAGGTGTTGTACTTATTACAACACATTGTGTGACAGTCGTCACATAGTCCCCCCCCCCCCCAACCGGAGGTACCAGAGGTTTAGCTCCGAAATAGAGCTTAAGATTTGCTATATTTACCGTGTCAATCCTTTTAGGCTGGTCAGACCACTGCACTCTATAATTAACAGGACCCAACTTTTTCAAAATGACTACAGGCCCTGACCACTTAGGGGCAAGCTTCGCAGAGAAATGGGTAGCAGCATCGGACAAAGGATGGGTCCTAACCCACAAGGTCACCTTCAGTAAACTGCACTTTTCTATGACGGATGTTATAATGCTTAGCCTGATGGGCCTGTGCCTTTTCTATCTGTTGTTGTTGTGTACAGTTCGAGTCAATTCATGCTGACGCTCTAGCACAGAGTACTGGGTAGAACTGGGAGAAGGGCTACAGCAATTAACATTTCCAGGGGCCCTTTGAGCAAACGACCACCGCTAATTCTGCTGGAGACAGTCCAGTGGTTTCGTGGGTGGCAGTGTTAATAGCAAACCTGAACTCAGGCAGCCAGTCGTCCCAACACTGATGATTATCCCAAACATAGGATGCTATCATCGTCTTGATAGTCCGGTTGGCCCTTTCTGTGAGGTTTGCCTGGGATGATATGCGGTAGTCAGTTTCTGAGTTACCCCCCAGGACTGGCATATTTCTTTCAGTACCTGGCTGGTAAATTGTGGGCCCCTATCAGATACCAGATACCGCGGTGTTCCCCATCGAGTAAAGATTTCTTGTATCAGGATCCGGCGATGGTTAGAGTTTTACTATTCGAAGAGGAAATAACTCAAACCCCACTTGGAATAGTAATCAACAACAACTAAGAGAAAGCTATTCCCTTTTTTGCTTCGTGGAAAAGGACCCATCAAATCCACGCCAAGTTTTTCGCCAGGTGCCTTTACTATGGTGGATTGCATCAAACCTGGGGTTTTCTGATTAGTAGGTTTGTATCTCTGACACGTACTACACTCCTTCACATACTTCCAGATGTCTTTACGTATGTGAGGCCACCAAGCGACTTGCAAGGCTCTGCGCAAAGTCTTCATTCGCCCAAGGTGTCCACCCAACGGGTTATCGTGGAAGTAGTGTAAAAAAGATGGTACCAATACAGTAGGAACTACCAATTGAAATTGATAACCATCACGATCAGGAACCCGTCGATACACCAACCCTTGCTGCTGTACAAAAGTAATGTGCACTGCCTTTGCCAATGAGGGCGTCTTCTGGTCACCCAGCAACTCGCCAATTGTGGAATCTGTAGATTGGGCGACAGCTATTTCTTCCAGCGAAGCAGGTAAATCAGTACTGTAATTGTTCGTCTTAGCTACACAGGCAGCAACAGTAGCCACTGAGGAAACAGGAGCTCTGGACAACGCATCTGGGACCATATTCATACTGCCCTTCCTGTATAATACAGTGAAGGAAAAAGGCTGGAGTCTCAAAGTCCAACGAGTTAACCGGGAAGAGGTTTTAGGTGAATTAAAAACCCAGGTAAGAGCAGCATGGTCAGTCACTACATGAAATTGGACTCCTTCCAGGTAATGACGCCACTTCTCAATAGCCCAAACAACCGCTAAACATTCCTTTTCAGCGGTAGAATAGTTTTCTCAGCACTGTTGAGTACCCTGGAAGCATAAGCAATAACATGCTCCTCTTCACCCTCTAGTTGGACGAGCACCGCTCCAAGCCCCACCTCACTAGCATCAGTGCACACGAAAAGTCTTGTTTAGATCAGGGTGAGACAACACTGGTGCATCCTGAAGAGCTTGTTTCAGTTGTTCCAGGCTATTCTGGCAGGCTGCCGACCACTCCCACTTGACATCCTTTTTCTTAAGGTTGTTCAGAGGGCGCCTATGTCAGCGAACCGGCGATAAATTTATGATACCACCCTGCCAACCCTAGGAAACGTTGGACTTCCTTCAAGTTGGTTGGAGTGGGATAATCTTGAATAGCCTGTAACTTCTCTGGATTAACAGCAACTCCCTCTTTGGACACTATATGACCCAGAAACTTCAGGGTGGATTTAAAGAAATGACATTTAGGCATGTTCAGGGTTAAATGTGCTTGGTGTAATTTTTGAAACACTCTTTCCAAGTCATATAGATGTTGAGACTCGTTGGAAGAGTAGATGATAATATCATCAATATACACAAAGCAACACTGCCCTCTTAAACTTCCCAACACCTGCTCCATTAAACGCTGGAACGAGGCCGCCGCATTCTTAAGCCCAAAAGGCATCACCCTGAACTGGTATAAACCAAATGGAGTGGAAAACGCAGTTTATCCTTTGATTTTTCATCCATGGTCACTTGCCAGTATCCAGAGCGAAGATCCAGAGGGTAAACACCGCAGCTCCATTCAATGATTCCAGAATATCATGGACCTGTGGCATGGGATAAGCATCAAAAGGGGTCTTAAGGTTCAGCCGACGGTAGTCTACACAAAACCGGTAGCTTCCATCTGGTTTTCTATTAACACCACTGGGGCAGCCCACGATGAAAAAGAAGGTTCCACCACCTCATCCTCCAACATCTGGTGCAAGTGCTTCTGTATTATAGCCTTCTTCATGGGAGATGCACGATGCCCCTACATCTCACAGGTATCTCATCAACAGTAGAGATGGAATGAGTACACAGTGGTTTTGCCTAGACGAGAAGTACATACTGAAGGCCAAGCTTCAATAAGCTGTGCTAAACGGGGTGTTCACTCCATGGAGAAGGTTCTGGACTGCAGGATTCCTTCACTACTGGAATCAAACCAGCAGGGGCAGACTTTTCTCAGGGACAGCCCAATACAAGCTTACCGGAAGAAGCTCAGGTCCACGACGAACAGTCCAGGCATGTCCCCACTCTTCCTTCAGTAAGAAAGGATAATACTTATAGCCTAACTGTCCCTTGACCCCATATTGTCTTCTCTGTAGGTCAATCTGGGTATCAGTTTTAAACACAGAAAGTCCAAACCAAGAATCATCGGAAAGGCCAGCTGATGATCTTCCATGATGTATGTATCAAGCATCCATATCTCATTATGAAAATCAAAAGTAAGACAGGTCTTCCCTAGAGCTCGATGCGTTTGACCATCAGCTAAGACAAAAGTTTGGTCTTCACAAGGATAAACAGAGTCAGTGATCTTTCTAACCTGTTGCCACAAGTGATTCTTTATAAGAGTAAAAAAGTACATCCAGTATCGGTAATGCAGGAAAAGCTGTCCTCTTCGCCTATCTGCACCACTAACAAAGTCAGCTTTGGAAGACTGGAGGGTGGCTCTTTAATCCGCTGCACATTCTGTATCACATAGACCTCAGCTGGTTTTCTTTGGGTCTTCTTACCTCCTTTGATGTCCAAGGAGGCTTTACTATTCACTTTGGCCCAGTATTCTTTTGTTCACCCAGTCCCTCTCAATCATGGTGCCTACACGGACTAAATCATGTACAGTATGAACAGTGCCACGAAGACAACTGGCTAATTTAGGGTTACTGTTATTCAATATCACGGCGACTATCTCCGCCTCAGAACAATCAGGCTTCCTTTTAAGCATAAGGTACGATAATCATAAGTAAAGTCCCGTATACTCTCTCCTGGGGTCTGTACTCGAGCTCTTGGCTTGTCCTCCATAGTTGTAAAAAAAAATGCTGGGAGAAAAGCTTTTAGAAACTCACTTTAAACTGTTTCCAGTCTTGTATTCCCCGCTTCTCTGCACTCCACCAACTTTTTGCAGAACCTTTCAATACAGAGGATAAGGTAGCCAATATTTCACTGTCCCGTAGCGGTTGCAAAGCCAAGAACTCATCACAGAGATCGAGATAAGCCATCGGGTCAGAACTCTCATTTTCTCCTCCAAACTCTGGGAATTTAATTTTAATTGGTAGTTTTGGAGGTCTTGTATGACACTCGTGTTCCTCCAAAATTACAGAGGCAGGTTTAGATACACGAGTCTGTTGATAAGAAGGGAAAAAGGTTGAATAAGGAGTACTAGATCTACTTTCCAGCCTGCGCAGTGAATCCTGCCACCGTTGGTCACGGCGTCGAAAGCACTGCGTCACTGACTGCTCCAGCTGAAAAAGGGCAGATTCAACATAACTCTCAAACCCCTGGAAACGATCATCAATATGCTGCAAAAGATTCTTCTCTGTTAATGTTACTATGAAGTGACTGGCTAAAGTTTTGTTCCACTAATTTAACCCGCTCTGAAATTTCATATAACTCCTTCCTTACATCATCCCAGGCTGGATATATTTCCGCCTGAGCTCCCGCAACTGCAGTCTCACCCTCATCAGGGCATTGTGTACTCACATATAGTTCACTCAACTGGGAACCCAATTCAAGTACAGGGTCTCTAGGTTTTCTCTTGTTCACAAAATTATCAGTAGGGATATCTGACAATGTATCTGAGAGCTCTAGATCTCTATACTGGCCTGGTTCTATAGACATTATTACTAAAGCTACTTCCAACTCTACCACTAGAGGTCCCTGTTTGACGCCAAGTCTGTAACAGATTTCTTAAACTGAATTACTAAAACACTTTGTTCCAAAGAATTAACAGAAGTTAAAAAATATCTCTTTACAAAAAGATAAAACAACTCAGTCAGAAATCAGCCACAGCACAAAAAAAAAAAGGGAATCCAGGGCAAGTAACAGATAGAAGCAAAATATAAGATTTATTACTTATCCAGCCAATAGCGAAAACAATATACAATTAACACTCAGGTCTTATATAAATAGTAATTAATAAGTCTAGCAACCCCTGACCAAAGATAAACAAAATCCACTACAAAAAAAGGTAACTCATATTTTTCTGAGTTAGCTATATAAATATAAGTAACTCAGAAAATACTATTTGTATAGGGATATACTAATCAAGACAATAATATCACAACCCAGGAGTATACTGACTAAATTGACAGAGTTTAACAATTATATACACCCTTTAGATATTAACACCACCGAGAGAAGAACAACAATCACTTATACAGATTTTAGAGATTTATATCCCTTCACCCAGCAATAAGAGTAACTAACAATTACAGGTTAGAGACCCAATAATATAATCCACTCAAGGGATAGCACAGAGAAAAAAAAATAATGTTCAAAAAAAAAAAACAAACAAAGTCTTAATCCAAAGATCCATAAAACTCAAAAAAAAAAAAAAAACAATGTCCCAAAAAACAAAACAAAACAAAAAATGGCCATTCAAAATTGTAATCCAATAGCAGCAGAAAAAAAGAAAAAACAAAACCCAAAAGGATTGATCTCACCCAATTCTACTGTTCAGGTCCACGGTGATGAAACTTCTTAATAGAGCTGCAATGTTCCTTTTTAATCCATGCTTGAGAGAAAAAAAAAAACTTCGCACCAGCGATTGAAAATAGTGCTTCAAACCAAAACCAATACAAATATGAAAAAAAGAACACGACTAGCAAACACGAAAGTATCAAAGCAAAACAAAATATTAAACTTACTATTAAAGAAAAAAACAAACGTTAGTAAAGCCGAGTAAAAGATAATGTCCATGAAAAAGACTGAATATCTAATCCTAAACAAAGGAAACTACATCTTAAAAAATCAATAGACATACTAAAACCCAGACTAACGAAATAGATAAAGAAATAAATAAACTTAGCCAAAGGTTCCAAAAGAACGGCAAGTCCTGAGAGCACTAGCTGAGAACAAAGAACTCTCAAAAGAATTTTCTACCATCTTTTAAATTACCCGGCTACCAGTCAGGAAACGAGACCTGTGTAAAAAACTATGGCAAGCCGAAAGGGACAGAATTGAAAAAAAGCGTAGCAGTAATTCCAAGTGAAAAAAAAAAATTAAGCAAGGCAATCTTAGTCAAATAACTACTGCTAACCACATCATATATATTAAAGAGATCTGATCAAATAAAATACTTGACAGATATATATATTTTTTTTTTAGCAATGGATGGTATTCAAAAGTATATTTAATTTGTTAGAATCACAGAATATAGAACATAGGAAGTAAAGAAGTAACACGGCCAGACCATCTGCAATTCAGGTACGAATTAAACAGGTGTTGTACTTATTACAACACATTGTGTGACAGTCGTCACAAGTTGAGTGTTTTTGTGCATTTTCAAATTAACACTAGAACCGCCGAAATTTCTGACTAGTTACAACCGCCACAGCGGGTCATTAAAACAGCTTCGATATGAAAATGAAAAACAAACAATCAGATACAACTTCATATTTTTATTTATGAACACCATATATAACATTTGCACAGCAAAAACACTGTATAGCACATACATACATATGAAAAACTATAATAAACATTACACAATAAACTACTGTGTAAACAGGTGTAGAAAGCTGTATGCACATACAAAATTATAAAAAAATAAATAACTAGTTCTAAAAATAAAGCAAAAATATAACATAACAAGCGACATGAATGCGCTTCAAAGGCACATCTACTACAGCTGTCTAATTATTACAATCCACACAGAAAACACACTTTTCAACGTTACCAGTGCATGTGCCACAGACTGCCTGTTCACAACGGACGCAGGCTTCCAGTGTTTTGTTTCTGTTGCATTTAGCAGCCTGACCTTGTCTTTTCCTCCGTGTGCCAGTGGGTGCAGCGCTGGCTGAAGATTGAGGGGCATTTTCAAGCCGGATTGCACTTCTCTGATCAAAATGTTTCTGCCGCAGCTCCAGAGCTAGCTGCAGAATGAAGTTCCTCCGGGAGATTGTGTTCCCGGTGCACTCCTTGTACAAAACAAAAGCCAGGTCCAAAACATAAAAAAACAGCCACAGGCCACCTGTGAGAAGCACCTTTGACAGAATACTGCCGTGCCCTTTGATCAAGTACATCCACACCGTACTGCGTTGCGATGTAAAATGAAACACTCTCTGGCTTTCGTTTAGCATCAGTCCCGATGGTCACTGATTTATTCAGAGAGCTTAGAATAATAATAATAATAATAATAATAATAATAATAATATATGATGTATAGAATGACTTTCATCAGTGTTTCAAGCACTCAGCAGGATTATAATAGGTGGTTGTATTGCAATGTTTTACTGTTCTGTATTTAATATGCATCTTTTTGTAAATGGCCCCAACATTTAATCTCAACCTTGTGGGATAAGCCATTACAAAGAAACATTTCAAGAATAATGTCTACACATAAGATTGTTAGTGATATGAGCGAGTTTCTGAAAATTTGCTCAGTGATTTCATTTCCTGCAAAGGGTGAAAGTGCTATTTTAATGATATTTCTATACGTTTCAGTAGTTTGACATGTATAAAAGCAGCTGACAGCAGTTACATCATTATATAATAATTTGATTGTTAGGGAACTTGTAAATAAATGACCTTCCTGCTTGAAAAATCATACTGTTAGTTGGATAGGAAAATGTTTATTTGCATGTAAATCATTATATTATGTGAAGATTGGAAGTCTTAGGCTACCAATAATCAGGATAATAATTAGAATTAATAGAAATGCTGGAAAATGCTGCCAATCTGTCTGCTGAATAAAGAAAAGGAGACTCTCACTGTATAAACTAGGAGAGTTATCCTTGCCTGTTATTGAGAAATATTATTTGCCTGCAAGGCTATATTCGGTGCAATACTGGATTTTCAAAAATTTTAATGCCGGATGTACCCACATGAAACCATTTGGAAAACTCTGACTATTCACATCTCCTAACTGGTCCCCAAAAAACAGCTGCTATAAATCATTCATATGTGAACGATGATGTCATGGTGACGGTAGACGCCCATTTTAAGGCGTTTTAAACAACTGTTGGTTGCTTACCAAATGACTGACAACTCCAAAGGCTCCAACAACCAATCAGGGATAGTTTTATATACTTTCAAAACAAAAGTAGTTAGACAGAAAGCTAGATGAGTGAGTTTGTTTATTTATTTCTCTGTCTGGAGATTTGGCGATCACAAGTACAAGCTTACCAGAAAACAACATATTCATAGGATAAACATCACAGATGACCGTCCAACCAAAATGCATTTCACTGAAGCCCCAGCCCAAGAGAAATACATTTTATTATGAGGTGCAGCATTTCAGTATCTTAGGTTTCGGTTTAGATGACTGGTATATACCATGATTTTAAAGTGCAGCATTACTGGAGAGCAGACTAAATTGCTTTACAGTACCAAGAATGCTTACCGACTGTGGCAAAGTGGTTTGCAGTGTACAGGTGCAGGAGTGATGTGGTGTGTAATTATCAGACAGAGATTTGTAATCCAGTTGGAAGTAATTTATTTTTAACAATTCCTGGCAATACACAGCAATGTGTAGAGCACGGGGTAAATAATAACGGGTTTGCAGTCTCAAATAAAACACACAAGTATCCCTCCTACAATATAAATACACGGTCACCAGTCCTGGGTGCGTGCTGTAGTGCTCGTGGTGGGTTGTACAGATTTATCAGTGACAATAGTGCCGTGCTGTTCCAGGTTTTGTGCTGGCCCTTGGCAACAGCTCTGGAATGTGTTAGTCATCTATTAATACAACAACCAACAATTATAGGCAAAACAAAACACTCACGATAAGTTATCACGATACTGCACAGGTCCTTCCAGGTTATTTTCTCGTAACCAAAGCGAAGGAACAGATTACGATTCTCCGTCCCCTTTTATGCCGTCACGTGACCCCTTGGTAAACGAGTGCAGCCGCCCCTCCAATCTGCGACTGCCACGTCTTTACCCTTCCAGGTCAATGAGTTAATTAACCGGAGTTCCACCCCCTTTCTAGCTGGCCGACTTCCCTTGAACCCTGGGAAAGAACTGTCGGGCCAGCCCGTCCAAGGTACAACTCTGTTCTCGCTACTTATCGCACTGACAGGTCAGGAGGGAGATTTACCACCAAGAATCACTGTGTTTCTGTCACACCGACCCAAAAGAAAACTTTAATTTTTATTACAGAAAGTGTTGATGAGTTGACAGATCTATCTGATGTTGAACTTCTTCACATTACGCAGCCATCAAATAATTTGGTGTAAAATGATCCTGATACACAAGCTGAAAGTCACGTTCTGTCAGTCAGACCTCAAACAGGTAGAATGTTCACCGCAGCGGAAGGGTTGAAAGCAGCAAGAGATGGTGCCTCCCTTCCAAATCGAGGCAGATCATTCCACACCTGTGGGGCTCTGAAGCTGAACGCTCTGCCACCTGCCTGCTTTCTCTGTGTCCTTGGAATACTTGTCATGGGTAAGAAAATACATGGGAGTTACTGTTTACATTTCCATGTGAGACGAGTTGTCAGACAGAGGTGTAAATGAAGACAATAACACCTGTTTCTTGAAACATCAGATTTGCTCGTTTTCAATGCTCCGCTCCATTTCTGATGACAGAATGAAATCTTAATTGGCACGGAATGACCACCTTGGAGTAGAAACACACAAGTGACTCAAATGACAGGCTTGCTGTTGATTTAAACACTTCCGCCTCTGTGTTCTGGGAGGGGAAATGTCTTCACACAAGGGGTGGTTGATATGATGTCATCGGGCACGCACTGCAGTTCAGGGGCTATGTGCGCGCATACGGTTCCAAAGCCAGCCTAGGTCTGTGCTCAAGTGTAAACGGGGGCTCAAATGATAGGACTCTTTGAATCTGATAGAGCCTAAGCCAGTTCAGGCCCGAGCTGTAAGTGTAAACACACTGATAGAGAACAGATCGTAATACTTCATTTCATTTTCTGTTTTCAGGACTGCCTTATCCTGGTGAAAGCCAAGGAACAACGATGGAGTCTGTTTACATTAGACAGGAGGAGGTTCTGGAATTGGTACCTATCTGCATTAAACAGGAGATGCCTGAACTGGAACCTGTCCACATTAAAGAAGAGACTGAACTGGAGCCTGTCCACATTAAAGAAGAGACTGAACTGGAGCCTGTCCACATTAAAGAAGAGACTGAACTGGAGCCTGTCCACATTAAAGAAGAGACTGAACTGGAGCCTGTCCACATTAAAGAGGAAGAGACTGAACTGGAGCCTGTCCACATTAAAGAGGAAGAGACTGAACTGGAGTCTGTCCACATTAAAGAGGAAGAGACTGAACTGGAGCCTGTCCACATTAAAGAAGAAGAGACTGAACAGGAGTCTGTCCACATTAAAGAGGAAGAGACTGAACTGGAGCCTGTCCACATTAAAGAAGAGACTGAACTGGAGCCTGTCCAGATTAAAGAAGAAGAGACTGAACTGCAGCCTGTCCACATTGAAGAGAAGTCTATTGGCTGCTTGTTTAAGGATACAGAAAAAATATCCCGGCCAAAGATATCACATCAATGTAATGAATGTGGGAAGAGTTTCAGCTGGCCAGGAAACCTAAAAACACACCAGCGAATTCACACTGGAGAGAAGCCGTATCAATGTACTGAATGTGGAGAGAGCTTCAGTGCGTCAGGAGGCCTAAAAAGACACCATCGATTTCACACTGGAGAGAAGCCATATCACTGTTTTGAATGTGGGAAAAGCTTCACTGAGAAAGGAACACTAAACAAACACCAGCGAATTCACACTGGAGAGAAGCCGTATCAATGTACTGAATGTGGAAAGAGCTTTACTGTGTCAGGAAGCCTAAAAAGACACCATCGATTTCACACTGGAGAGAAGCCGTATCACTGTTTTGAATGTGGGAAAAGCTTCACTGCGAAAGGAACACTAAACAAACACCAGCGAATTCACACTGGAGAGAAGCCGTATCAATGTACTGAATGTGGGAAGAGCTTTAATGTGTTAGGAAGCCTAAAAAGACACCATCGATTTCACACTGGAGAGAAGCCATATCGCTGTTTTGAATGTGGGAAAAGCTTCACTGACAAAGGTAAACTAAAAAATCACCAGAGAATTCACACTGGAGAAGCCATATCATTGTGTTAAATGTGGGAGAGAGCTTCAGTCGGTTAGAAACCTAAAAACACCAGCAATTCACACTGGAGAAGTCATATCAATGTACTGAATGTGGGGAGAGCTTCAGTGAGTCAGGAAGCCTAAATAGACACCAACGCATTCACACTGGAGAGAAGCCGTATCACTGTGTTGAATGTGGGGAGAGCTTTAGGCAGTCAGGAACACTAAAAAGACACCAGCGAATTCACACTGGAGCCAGCCTCCCTCCCTCCCAGTCCCTCACCTCTCCACCCTGCTTGTTTGAGTGCGTGGAGAGCTGTCTGATTCCTTGTCTCTCTCACCCTGCAGTAAATGAAGGGGGTCCCCAGGAGTGAGAGCCAGCCTGAATCCAGGAGACACTGAGAAGGGGAGCGTGTCAAACTGAAGGAGACAGACCCATTCTTTCAGAATGAACTGCATTGGAAATTAACCCTTTGCGGTCCATTGTCGGACCTGGTCCGACATTGCAATTATTCCTATCAGGTCCATTGTCGGACCCTGTCCGACATCATTATAGAAACGCAAAAAACGGGTTTCTAGTCGTTTTTTCTCCGGAAAAAGTCGAGAAAACCATTCAATGGCCGAGTGGGAGCGACAGGAGCCGAGACAAGCCGAAAAAAAAGGCGTATCTCATGAATAGTCATACATGGCCCTGGTATCAGATAACGGGGCGGTCATAAGTAAACAAGCTGGCTGATGCGTCAGCGCACAGAGAACACGGACATTTGCAGAGCTTTTCTGAGATGTTATAGTAATAAAATAATGACTTGGATCGCATTATTGAGGAGTTTGGTGATAAAACGAGTGATCAGGAGATGATTGATCAGTATGTACGACTATTATTATTATTATTATTATTATTTATTTCTTACATAGGTAAACGGTATAGCGAATGAAAGGGTGGGGCGGGGCTGGAGATGCCTCGTGAGTGCTTTGTTGATATGCAGTGCCTTTTAAACCCGTTTGACTGTGGGGAAAAAAACACTTTTAAACAGCGCGTCCTTTTTTTATTTGATGTTGTGCAAACTTTTCCCTGCTGTGCTGAGTGTTTAAAGCGCACATAAGGACCTTTTTATTTGATTGTGTCGCATGTTCCCATGTGTTGCTACAACTGTTTACGTAAGGTGTATGTATTGTTTTAATTTATTTTTTTACATTTTGACCACTTTTTTTAATCTTTTAAATTGCATTCACTGTCTCAAGATGGCTTCCCATGTACCCGCATGGACCTCTCAGAACCTTCCCATCATCCTCCTGCTCACATGTAACACAATAAAATAAAAAGGTCCTTCTGTACCCTTTAAGTACCGAGAACCTCCCAGCTTGTTGTATACTGGAGCCCTATCATTTTAGTAGAGCTGTATAAATATACTGTAAAACATAAGTTTGCAAGCAAACAATTCACAGAATGTGCATTTACTCAAATCTGCAAAACCTACATGCTACAACATTACCATCATTACTACATTCATAGTTTATACAGTTTATGAATAATTAATATAAACAATCTGCAGAATGAAGCTGCCTCAGACTATTTGACAGTAACAGAGCTGGTGCTTTTGTGGAATCACCATTAGCTGTTTATTCCTTTGGGCAAAATATGGCTTATTTGCTTGTATTTGGTAACAGTATGCTATCATTAAATTGACAATACAGTACATCCAAAGGCAGGCTTAGTTATTTGTAAAGGATTTCATTGACATTGAGTTTGAGTTCCTGTATGTTTTCCAGTATCTGTGTATATAAAGGGCACATTATTATGTTTCCATTACCTCTGTATGTAAAAGGTTTGTCATTGTTTAAACTGTCAATGATTCCTGAGATAAAGATCTGCAGTGGAACTGAACAAACCCAAGGGAGACATTGAAAAAGGGGAAGATGCTGCTGTTTGTGGTGAATATTCCCTGAAGATGATATTAATACATGGAAGTGTATTATAAATGTAACTGGACAGATTAATGAAATCTCTGTGTCTTGAAGAAAAAGGGCTCCTTTCCTGCAGACACACTGAACTGTGTGACCCCTGAACTAGGTGAGCAGGGCTGGGTGGCATCTGGACTGGATTAGGCTGAAAGGACAGTTGAATTCTGTACAGATAATTCACAACGGCAACAACAAGCGGTTTGACACGAGGAAGACATAAAGCATCGATGTCCTAGCGGAAAAGGACATTAAACATCAAAGGACTGAGTTTTAAGATGCAAGATGAACAAATGACCTCATGCAGATAGCAACCTAGCATAGAGAAATGCTATAAATATTCAAGCAAAACTAAACATGTTGTGCTCCACTTTGATTGCTAAACTAATTGCTGTCACTCTGCTATGCCAAGCTGCAACTCCGGGACTGTGACTGAGAACACGACCCAAAAAGGGAAGGCAAGCTAGTAAACGAGCAAATGCAAAGAGACTGAGTTTGCTGTAAGCCAGTATAGTTCCAGTTGCGTTTTCCTCTCATGAAACTAAATTAATTAATTGTAACACTGTCACGTACAATTGAACTGTTAATTGTTTAGTTTGCACACCTTGTGTGTGAAATAACTTTTTAGTGAAACTTGATGAAGTAACTATAAGTAATCTACCTCATAGCTGTATGAAGACTGTATTTTAAAGTAATCTTGCTATATCAATAAACAATTTCCTATTAGTAATCTTAGTGTGATCTATTGTAAGATTGTCTGAACCATTTCAGTTTAGGCTGTATGTGTGTGTGAGAGAGTGTAAGCAGTGTCATATTTCACTGGTCCTGATAGATGTTTTAATGCAGGCTGAGAGCTTTGACTGACTGAAATAGACTACAGATATATGACCAAAGGTTTTGCCTCACTCTATAGAATGAACTAATTTTGCTTCATAAAGTCAAATGAAACCTGCTGAATAATGTTACGTTAACACATTGAATTACAGTGATTTTGTAGTTTTGCATATACTGAATGAAAAAGTGACAGAAATTGAAATAAATTGTCATTTTGAAATCTGTGATGAAGTACTGTACTACTATTATGACATCCAGTAGACTTTTGTGATATCCTTGTGTAGTTTCTTTGATTACACAATGTTAAATAAAAGTTATGAATTGTACCAAAAATTCTAGGTGATGCTAAACTTTTGTCTGAGCTGCACATATAAATCAGCACTGCCATTCAAATACAATGTTTAAAGCTTTATATATTGTGTCTCAATTGCATTCTATCAGACAGTGTGAAGTGAAGATGATGCTATTAAAAGAGAACACCTTTACACATTTCACTGTTCAGAAGCCACTAATAAACTTTGCATTGATTTTACACTGAACTGTTGTGAAGTGCTTTTTCTTTATTGCTTTACTGCTGGGCTCCACTATTTGTGCTGCCTGTCTAGGAGAAGAGAAGTCTATTAATCCAAACAGCATGCAGATTGATTTAGATTGAATCAGGAGCAATGGATCCTCAAACAGGTTTGCACTGTACAGGGATGTCATGCATGCGGAAATGGCAAAAACAACAAACAAAATCCAGCATTACTTTAAAACATTAAGGTCACAGAAAATGACTGGCAAATATTTATTTAAAAAAAAAACCAAAACCTTAAAGTATAAATCTTTATTCAATCTATCTACCTAATATGCTTTTGGAATTTGTGTGAAATGATGCAAACAGTAACATGTAACAATAATAATCCTGGTTTGTTAACTTTAGTGTTTCGTTGTATTGGAACCCAAGGGCTGAAGCTGAAATGTACAGAAGGGGTTCAGACTGATACAAATGAACAAGGACATGTCACTTACACTAACAAGGACCATATTGGAAAAGGAAACATAATTACACCACAGAAATCTAATATCTGTGTTATTAATGTGCAAGAATAAACTGGATTGCTGGACTGCATTGAAAAAAATAAAAGTAAAAATTCTGCCATCTACTGGTCACTTTTATGAACTGATTCAAATATTAAATTCAGAATCTTTAACAAAAAGCCACATTTGTGTTTGAACTGGTTTCTCCTTAATGTGTTTGAAATCATGTTTAAATATACTTTCAATTAAGTGTGCCTTTGTTTCCTTCACTAGTTTTATTCTGCTGGTATCATTTAAAACACTGAGGGAGACCTCAGTTCCAAACTCGTGCTGTGGAGTGTCACACAGGGTTTTTAATATTGCTACCTGAAAGAAACACATATTTCGCTACAGGATATCTGGTACTATACTGGGTTAACATAAATACCAGTTTACAAGCCTTGCTTTCAGATAGTGAAATGGGCAGCAGTGTGGAGTAGTGGTTAGGGCTCTGGACTCTTGACCGGAGGGTCGTGGGTTCAATCCCAGGTGGGGGACACTGCTACTGTACCCTTGAGCAAGGTACTTTACCTAGATTGCTCCAGTAAAAACCCAACTGTATAAATGGGTAATTGTATGTAAAAATAATGTGATATCTTGTAACAATTGTAAGTCGCCCTGGATAAGAGCGTCTGCTAAGAAATAAATAATAATAATAGTGTTGCACTTCCTTGATCACCTGGGGGGTGAAATTGCCCCCTCCCCTTGAACGGCTTCTTTCACAGTATCTTAAACTGTATTCTGTAATCTCATAGTGCTGTATACATCTGTGAAAGTGAACCGAAGCAAATAATATATGAGTTATATATAATAATTTAAAAAAAAAAAAAAAACACTGTTCTCCTTGAACTAAACTAACACACTTGAACACATTTTCAGATTTGGAGTGGTTGGTAACGGCTCTCACCTGAAGAGAAGAAAGGACGCATTCACTGCAGCTCACCCATCAGAGGAAAGCGCTAACTACTCCCTCTGGAAGAGAACAGAGAGAGGCTAACACCGGACAGCGGACACCCGGGGAGGGGCTGACGTGTTGGGGGCGTGTTCTTGTACCTGAACTGCGAGAGATCGGGTTAAATCTGCAGTGAGGACTAATCTAGTCACACAGATTACCTGTCGCTGTTAGTTTGAGCTGCCTCTTTACCCTGGAGAGAAGAACCGAGACGGTCAGAGCGAGTGACTAGAGCCGTGCTGCAGATCCCACTGACAATACCTGAAGTAAGTGTCTCTCTCTATTATTATACTTTACAGTAAATATGAAATAGATTTCGCTAGATCTTCATGGCATGTAACGTTTGTCAATTAGCTGTTCTAATTCTGACTCGGGCTCACTTAACAGAATAATTCTACCGATTTCAAAGTTAGCAGTGCTCCAAGTAAGCTTTTTATATCTGGAGCCTGCACTTTTGCACTTATGGTCACTTTTAAATAACTGCGTACAAACGTATGTCTTTTGTTATTGCAGACTTTTAGGCGTCATGCTAATAAAAACATTGAGCGTCTTCATAAACGGTTTTGCGCACGTGCATCAATACTCATTTAAAGCATGGCTGCGTAAAATATCCGCTAGTTTTAGTTTTTAAGAAGTTCTCCCAATCCTGCCGCAGAGACAAACAGTATCGATTCTGAACCGGTAACAGAATCGAATCGGGCTTTTACCTCTTTAATTGTTTGCAGCGTTCCATTTTATTTGTATGTATTTATTTCTTAGCAGACGCCCTTATACCCACCTGGGATTGAACCCACGACCCTCCGGTCAAGAGTCCAGAGCCCTAACCACTACTCCACGCTGCTGCCCATCCGCCATAAATGACACATCATTACTCTGGAGGAGTTGCGTTTTGAGGACCTTTTGCATTTGTGCAGCAGTGGTGCTGACCATTTCATCACATTGTCGTTTGCATGCGTGGCGTTCACTCCGTTCAGTTTGTGTAACTCCAGCACTGGCGACTCTTTGAAAGGGCGCTCTTCTGCAATACAGTGAGCGCGCGGTGTTCATTCTTATGCACAGCCCCTCTTCCTGTGCTTTGCTGTGGGTTGATTCAGTTTGATGGAAACACACGGAGATGCTCTGCTCTGTATGTTGCGTTTGCTTTCCTGAAATATGCTGCTGATCCTCTGCATGTCCTGCACGACTCTTCTGTTTAATTAGTGTTTTTTTTTTCTTAAGCGGCTACAATAGGGCAGTGAAGCGAGCTGATTCTCAACCGAACCATTCAGTATACGAGAGGGGGGAGTGTTACACATAGAGTTAATAATGACGGTGTTTTAATCATGTGTGTATGAAACTGGTTATGAAAATATCTATTTAATATAAACAGCTGTACGTCTAGTGTCTTGCATATACTATTGCTTTACAATAATACCTGGTTGTCTGAATTTGTAATGAATTGGTGCTCATCTCTTTCAAATACGGGAACTCCTGTAGAGTTTAACTGCGGTTCAGTTGAGTGGAGGGCCGCGCAACGATTTTTTCCGCCCTAGCAAATGAAATGATTTATTTCTGTTCTAAAATGGAACGTTTGCCTCTAAAAAAATATTTTTGAACCTACAGCCTTCAGCTTACAAGCGTGTTGTGTTAACTGTCAGCGCTACACGATGATTAGTTGAGACAAACAGTATTTTGAAAGATTGAAGCCAGCCAGCTGAAAATTCTCCAGACTGTTATATTTCGAATCATCCTTCATCTTCATCATCCTCATTCTGAGATTTTGAGCTGAAGCTCTGAAAATGGTTGGTTTCCTGTGAGTGTAACACTCATTGTGGTCCCTATTGGCACAATGAAGTACGGTTTCCTCTGTCTATGCTGGTTGATGAGAGTAACGCTATTTGTGGTCCCCGCTGGACAAAAAAGAAACGTTTCTAAGAATTAGCTATGCTGAAGGACAGCCTATATACTTGGTAAAAGTAAAACATAAATAAATATTAATATAAATATTGAAATGAATACATAGACGTGTGTGTAATTTGTGTTTACATTACTATCATATAAACAATGACATTTAGTACTGTGTGAAATTACATATTCAACAGTTATTGTTCAATTGTATATTAGTGAAGATTTTTGTACATAAAGGTTGTCATGCTTTTTATATACTTTTACTTATAAATATATTGTAACGACCTCGACAATTGCTTTGTTGCAGGACTTGTTGTTCAGTTTGTATTGGAAGGGGAACGGGACGGGTCACGGTGTTAGTGAATGGGGAGAATGTGTGCAGGACTTGTTGTTCAGTTTGTATTGGAAGGGGAACGGGACGGGTCACGGTGTTAGTGAATGGGGAGAAATGTGCAGGACTTGTTGTTCAGTTTGTATTGGAAGGGGAACGGGACGGGTCACGGTGTTAGTGAATGGGGAGAATGTGTGCAGGACTTGTTGTTCAGTTTGTATTGGAAGGGGAACGGGGCGGGTCACGGTGTTAGTGAATGGGGAGAATGTGTGCAGGACTTGTTGTTCAGTTTGTATTGGAAGGGGAACGGGACGGGTCACGGTGTTAGTGAATGGGGAGAATGTGCAGGACTTGTTGTTCAGTTTGTATTGGAAGGGGAACGGGACGGGTCACGGTGTTAGTGAATGGGGAGAATGTGTGCAGGACTTGTTGTTCAGTTTGTATTGGAAGGAACACGGACGGGTCACGGTGTTAGTGAATGGGGAGAATGTGCAGGACTTGTTGTTCAGTTTGTATTGGAAGGAACAGGACGGGTCACGGTGTTAGTGAATGGGGAGAATGTGTGCAGGACTTGTTGTTCAGTTTGTATTGGAAGGGGAACGGGACGGGTCACGGTGTTAGTGAATGGGAGAATGTGTGCGGACTTGTTGTTCAGTTTGTATTGGAAGGGAACAGGACGGGTCACGGTGTTAGTGAATGGGGGAGAATGTGTGCGGGACTTGTTGTTTAGTTTGTATTGGAAGGAACGGACGGTCACGGTGTTAGTGAATGGGGAGAATGTGTGGACTTGTTGTTCAGTTTGTATTGGAAGGGGGACGGGTCACGGTGTTAGTGAATGGGGAGAATGTGTGCGGGACTTGTTGTTCAGTTTGTATTGGAAGGGGAACGGGACGGGTCACGGTGTTAGTGAATGGGGAGAATGTGTGCGGGACTTGTTGTTCAGTTTGTATTGGAAGGGAACGGGGCGGGTCACGGTGTTAGTGAATGGGAGAATGTGTGCAGGACTTGTTGTTCAGTTTGTATTGAAAGGGGACGGACGGGTCACGGTGTTAGTGAATGGGGAGAAGAACAAAAGGGACTTGTTGTTCAGTTTGTATTGGAAGGGGAACGGGCGGGTCACGGCGTTAGTGAATGGGGAGAATGTGCAGGACTTGTTGTTCAGTTTGTATTGGAAGGGGAACGGGGCAGAACGGGTCACGGTGTTAGTGAATGGGGAGAATGTGCAGGACTTGTTGTTCAGTTTGTATTGAAGGGGAACGGGGGGTCACGGTGTTAGTGAATGGGAGAATGTGTGCAGGACTTGTTGTTCAGTTTGTATTGAAGGAACGGACGGGTCACGGTGTTGGTGAATGGGGAGAATGTGTTGCGGGACTTGTTGTTCAGTTTGTATTGGAAGGAACAGGACGGGTCACGTGTTAGTGAATAGGGAGAATGTGTGCGGGACTTGTTGTTCAGTTTGTATTGGAAGGAACGGACGGGTCACGGTGTTAGTGAATGGGGAGAATGTGCAGGACTTGTTGTTCAGTTTGTATGGAAGGGGAACGGACGGGTCACGGTGTTAGTGAATGGGGAGAATGTGCAGGACTTGTTCAGTTTGTATTGGAAGGAAGGGACGGGTCACGGTGTTAGTGAATGGGGAGAATGTGTGCAGGACTTGTTGTTCAGTTTGTATTGGAAGTGGAACAGGACGGGTCACGGTGTTAGTGAATGGGGAGAATGCAGGACTTGTTGTTCAGTTTGTATTGAAGGAACAGGGCGGGTCACGGTGTTAGTGAATGGGGAGAATGTGTGCAGGACTTGTTCAGTTTGTATTGAAAGGGAACGGGGGCGGGTCACGGTGTTAGTGAATGGGGAGAATGTGTGCAGGACTTGTTGTTCAGTTTGTATTGAAGGGAACGGGGCGGGTCACGGGTGTTAGTGAATGGGGAGAATGTGTGCAGGACTTGTTCAGTTTGTATTGGAAGGGGAAATGGACGGGTCACGGTGTTAGTGAATGGGGAGAATGTGTGCAGGACTTGTTGTTCAGTTTGTATTGGAAGGAACGGACGGGTCAGGACGGCGTTAGTGAATGGGGAGAATGTGCGCAGGACTTGTTGTTCAGTTTGTACTGGAAGGGGAACGGGCGGTCACGGTGTTAGTGAATGGGGAGAATGTGCAGGACTTGTTGTTCAGTTTGTATTGAAGGAACGGACGGGTCACGGTGTTAGTGAATGGGGAGAATGTGTGCAGGACTTGTTGTTCAGTTTGTATTGGAAGGAACAGGACGGGTCACGGTGTTAGTGAATGGGGAGAATGTGCAGGACTTGTTGTTCAGTTTGTATTGGAAGGGAACGGACGGGTCAATGGCGTTAGTGAATGGGGGGAGAATGTGCAGGACTTGTTGTTCAGTTTGTATTGGAAGGGGAACGGGGCGGGTCACGGTGTTAGTGAATGGGGAGAATGTGTGCAGGACTTGTTGTTCAGTTTGTATTGAAGGAACGGGCGGTCACGGTGTTAGTGAATGGGAGAATGTGCAGGACTTGTTGTTCAGTTTGTATTGGAAGGGGAACGGACGGGTCACGGTGTTAGTGAATGGGGAGAATGTGTGCAGGACTTGTTGTTCAGTTTGTATTGGAAGGGAACGGGACGGGTCACGGTGTTAGTGAATGGGGAGAATGTGTGGAGTTGACTTGTTTGTATTGGGAAGGGAGCAGGGACGGGTCACGGTGTTAGTGAATAGGGAGAATGTGTGCAGGACTTGTTGTTCAGTTTGTATTGGAAGGAACGGGCGAATCACGGTGTTAGTGAATGGGGAGAATGTGCGGACTTGTTGTTCAGTTTGTATTGGAAGGGGAACGGGCGGGTCACGGTGTTAGTGAATGGGGAGAATGTGTGCAGGACTTGTTGTTCAGTTTGTATTGGAAGGGGAACGGGTCACGACTTGTGTTAGTGAATGGGGAGCGGGGTAGTGAATGCAGGGCTTGTTCAGTTTGTATTGGAAGGGAAGCAGGGACGGGTCACGGTGTTAGTGAATGGGGAGAATGTGCAGGACTTGTTGTTCAGTTTGTATTGGAAGGAACGGACGGGTCACGGTGTTAGTGAATGGGGAGAATGTGTGCAGGACTTGTTGTTCAGTTTGTATTGGAAGGAACGGACGGGTCCGCGGTGTTAGTGAATGGGGAGAATGTGTTGCAGGACTTGTTGTTCAGTTTGTATTGGAAGGAACGGGACGGCGGTCACGGTGTTAGTGAATGGGGAGAATGTGTTGAGCAGGACTTGTTGTTTAGTTTGTATTGGAAGGGGAACGGACGGGTCAGAAGTGAATGGGGAGAATGTGTTAGTGAATGGGGAGAATGTGTGCAGGACTTGTTCAGTTTGTATTGAAGGGGAACAGGGCGGGTCACGGTGTTAGTGAATAGGGAGAATGTGTGCAGGACTTGTTGTTCAGTTTGTATTGGAAGGGGAACGGACGGGTCACGGTGTTAGTGAATGGGGAGAATGTGTGCAGGACTTGTTGTTCAGTTTGTATTGGAAGAACGGGGCCGGGTCACGGTGTTAGTGAATGGGAGAATGTGTGCAGGACTTGTTGTTCAGTTTGTATTGGAAGGAACGGGACGGGTCACGGTGTTAGTGAATGGGGAGAATGTGTGCAGGACTTGTTGTTCAGTTTGTATTGGAAGGAAACGGGGCGGGTCATGGTGTTAGTGAATGGGGAGAATGTGCAGGACTTGTTGTTCAGTTTGTATTGAAGGAACGGACGGGTCACGGTGTTAGTGAATGGGGAGAATGTGCAGGACTTGTTGTTCAGTTTGTATTGAAGGAGCGGGACGAATGGTCACGACTTGTTGTGTTAGTGAATGGGGAGAATGTGTGCAGGACTTGTTGTTCAGTTTGTATTGGAAGGAACGGGGCCGGGTCAGTGTTAGTGAATGGGAGAATGTGTGCAGGACTTGTTGTTCAGTTTGTATTGGAAGGAAGCGGGGCGGGTCACGGTGTTAGTGAATGGGGAGAATGTGTGCAGGACTTGTTTCAGTTTGAAAGACGGCGACGGGTCAGTTTAGTGAAGGGGGAAAATGTGCAGGACCTGTTGGTCACGGCGTTAGTGAATGGGAGAATGTGTGCAGGACTTGTTGTTCAGTTTGTATTGGAAGGGAACGGGGACGGGGTCAATGGGGTTAGTGAATGGGTTTGGAATGAAGGAACGGCGGGTGTGCAGGGACTTGTTGTTCAGTTTGTATTGGAAGGGGAACGGGACGGGTCACGGTGTTAGTGAATGGGGAGAATGCGTGCGGGACTTGTTGTTCAGTTTGTATTGGAAGGAACGGAAATGGGAGAATGAGGCTTGTTGTTCAGTCCACGGTGTTAGTGAATGGGGAGAATGTGTGCAGGACTTGTTGTTCAGTTTCTATTGGAAGGAACGGACGGTCACAGTGTTAGTGAATGGGGAGAATGTGTGCAGGACTTGTTGTTCAGTTTGTATTGGAAGGGGAACGGGACGGGTCACGGTGTTAGTGAATGGGAGAATGTGCAGGACTTGTTGTTCAGTTTGTATTGGAAGGGAGAACAGGGGCGGGTCACGGTGTTAGTGAATGGGGAGAATGTGTGCAGGACTTGTTGTTCAGTTTGTATTGGAAGGGGGGAACGGGTTAGGGTCACGGTTCAGTTTGTATTGAAGTTAGTGAATGGGGAGAATGTGTGCAGGACTTGTTGTTCAGTTTGTATTGGAAGGGGCACGGGACCGGGTCACGGTGTTAGTGAATGGGGAGAATGTGTGCAGGACTTGTTGTTCAGTTTGTATTGTAAAAGAACGGACGGGTCACGGTGTTAGTGAATGGGGAGAATGTGTGCAGGACTTGTTGTTCAGTTTGTATTGGAAGGGGAACGGGAACGGTCACGGTGTTAGTGAATGGGGAGAATGTGTGCAGGACTTGTTGTTCAGTTTGTATTGGAAGGGAACGGGGCGGGTCACGGTGTTAGTGAATGGGGAGAATGTGCAGGACTTGTTGTTCAGTTTGTATTGGAAAGGAACGGACGGGTCACGGTGTTAGTGAATGGGAGAATGTGCAGGACTTGTTGTTCAGTTTGTATTGAAGGGGAACGGACGGGTCACGGTGTTAGTGAATGGGGAGAATGTGTGCAGGACTTGTTCAGTTTGTATTGGAAGTGGAACGGGACGGGTCACGGTGTTAGTGAATGGGGAGAATGTGTGCAGGACTTGTTGTTCAGTTTGTATTGGAAGGGGAACGGACGGGTCACGGTGTTAGTGAATGGGGAGAATGTGTGCAGGACTTGTTGTTCAGTTTGTATTGGAAGGGGAACGGGGAGAATGCGCCGGACTTGTTGTTCAGGCTTGTATTGAAGGGGCGGTGTTAGTGAATGGGAGAATGGGGTGCAGGACTTGTTGTTCAGTTTGTATTGAAGGAAGGGAGGGGGCGGGTCAATGTGTGCGGACCTGTTAGTGAATGGGGGGAAGGAACGGAGAATGTGAATGCAGGACTTGTTGTTCAGTTTGTATTGGAAGGGGAACGGACGGGTCACGGTGTTAGTGAATGGGAGAATGTGTGCGGGACTTGTTGTTCAGTTTGTATTGAAGGAACGGGGGTCGGGTCAATGGGGAGAATGTGCGGACTGTTAGTGAATGGGGAGAATGTGTGCAGGACTTGTTGTTCAGTTTGTATTGGAAGGAACGGGACGGGTCACGGCGTTAGTGAATGGGGAGAATGTGTGCAGGACTTGTTGTTCAGTTTGTATTGAAGGGGAACGGACGGGTCACGTTCAGTGTTAGTGAATGGGGAGAATGTGTGCAGGACTTTTTGTTCAGTTTGTATTGGAAGGGGCATGGACGGGTCACGGCGTTAGTGAATGGGGAGAATGGGGAGAATGTGCAGGACTTGTTGTTCAGTTTGTATTGGAAGGAACAGGACGGGTCACGGTGTTAGTGAATGGGGCAGAATGTGTTCAGGACTTGTTTGTTCAGTTTTGTCATTTAGTGAATGGGGAGAATGTGCAGGACTTGTTGTTCAGTTTGTGTTGGAAGGAAACGGGACGGGTCACGGGAGAATGTGGAGAATGCAGGACTTGTTGTTCAGTTTGTATTGGAAGGAACGGGACGGGTCGCAGTGTTAGTGAATGGGGAGAATGTGTGCAGGACTTGTTGTTCAGTTTGTATTGGAAGGGGAACGGGTCACGGGGTGAATGGGTCACGCAGGACTTGTGTTAGTTTGAATGGGGAGAATGTGTGCAGGGCTTGTTGTTCAGTTTGTATTGGAAGGGGAACGGGGCGGGTCACGGTGTTAGTGAATGGGGAGAATGTGTGTTGTTGTTTACGGGGGTTGCAGAGCATTTGAGAATTCAACACTGTCTCCCTGAGTTGGGCTGCCACCTGTCCAGGTTTGACTCGGACAGTCCAGGAATTAGCATCTGTGTCCGTGGCAGGAATTAACAAGCCTGGATGCCGTGATGTCCGGTTTTAAGTGAAACGATCAGAAACACAACAACCTTCCTATAATATTTTCTTTGACATACATTAGTAGCTTAAACGATTTCCACTGTTGTATTTAGAAAAATGCACTGTTTAGTCCTGATCTGTACATTCTACTGGGGACTGCGAACATATCCACGTGATGTAAACAATCCAAGTGAGAGGTTGCAGTCACGTGACCCCAGCAGGCTACATGCTGTGGGTATTTTGCAGCCACAGAGTATTCTTCTACCTTCAGTCACAGGAATTAGAAAGATATCATTTATGATGTGCCAGGTACTTGGAATCTGTGACCTCTACTGTGCAGCACCGGTGAGCGAGCGCACTGACGTGATTTGAACAAGATTCCTTTATCCTTTTAAGAAAACGTACATACTGGTACATGTTTAAGAAAAAATACATTTTCAATAGTTTGTTACAAAATACAATATGAATTATGTACAGTTTCAATGTTCGTATATAAACGTTTAACATCTTTCATTAAATATACTCACAATTAAAACCATGTATAAGATTAGTATAACTTTGTACGGGGATTAAAACAAACTTTTGTTCTACGAAGCGTCAGTAACTAGAATCTGTAAATTTCCTGTAAATTCCAAAACTTCAGCGAGACAGCTACATGGCTAAGCTATGGAGACTTCTGTTCAGTTTAAGTTGCCTAAAATTACAGGTAGATGGATGCTGTTTGCAATTATTGTACTTTTAAATATGTTATAAATGATGATGCTTCATATTAGTTCAGTAAACAATGAATGTAGCATTCTGTTAACGGTAAAGGCATATTTTATGTAAGGACTGGGAATCACCAACCTGCTTAATTGTGTTAAACTGCAGTATGTAATTCAATATGTTAACGTAACATTATATTCGACTATGATGCAACATTGGTTAATTCTGTAGGTTGCTGGGCACAGGTATAATTGCAGTAATTCATCTTAAATGGCACTTCTCA
>CM072681.1:11968670-12049887 GCA_036884735.1 Huso huso | reverse complement strand
TGGTATCCTTGACTTTATTAGGCTGTAAATCTGGTGCAGAGGTTGTGCAGGCTCTCCAGATGAATGCTGCTGGCATTGCTTTGTAACAGCATTGCGTGGCTCTGCTTTCAGCCTCTTCCACAGGTAGTGGTGTGGCGCACAGCACTTATACAAATCTGTTAAAGGGAATGTAGTTCTGGGATTTTAAAATGGCATCAGAACTACATTTCCCAGTGCCTAGTGCTCCTAATGAAGCCAGCAATGCGAACAATCTGGGTTAATTGCAACTAACTTGTGGATTCAGTACAGAGCTGCATACTAAGCTGCGGAGAAGCTAATCATAATCTACTTCAAACAAAAGATGGAAGCATTGTTGTTAAAAGTCCCATTTCCAAGTATTGAAAATGCCTGCTCTGCCTTCCATTCCTGATTCTGCAGTTTATCAATCCTCCATCCCTGATTCTAACTTCCATGCAGGCGTGTGAGATTGCTGTTTAAAATCTCACAACCTTGCAATCTAAAACACTACAAATAATAACGACTTGAAACTACAGATCATAAAATATCTAACAAGAGAGCATTTCCCAAAATCATAAATAAAAAGTTATAACAAACTTGTAACAGCGGGGAACATTTTACAGGAAAGTTTAGAACTGAAATGGGCTTCAAAGCAACGTCAAGTTAAACATGTAAAAACTATTTGTATAAACCACAGAGCTATACAATACTTAATGACAAAATATATGCCTGATTGTACATGGATCGCTTGCATGAGCAGACAGCAGTTTAAAAAGCTGCTCCAGTCATGGTATATATAAGAAATGCAGAAACAAGGACATCTACAGTATTTATTACTGGAGTTTTAAAATGAAATCCTTGATTGACAAGACACTGAACAACATTTAAAAACAGCATTTAATACAGGCAAAAAAACATTTTTAATATAGATTTTATTTGGTTTAGTAGTCTCGTTGTCAAACAACAAATTGATATTAAAACACAGAACCTGCGTTTGTTAATAGAGTACTGAAGAGAGAGAGGGCAGTATTAAACACATCCTGAGGGAGAAATCATCTCATTAAAAACAATGGTATGCAGACCATTACATTCCTAATAGCTCTCTGGTGCCCCCTGCTGGAAACAGTACTGCTTTACACTTCAAGCTACCCGCATGATAACTGCAGTACACTGTGCTGTGTCTTGAGGTACCGCAGATTCACCGTGGTATCGAGGAAGCTTCCATAGAACCCACTGCAAGAGGCTGAGCAATGCATGAGAAAGGAAAGAGAAACGTGCATTCATAATAACAATCTATTTAATATATTACTAATGTCAAGTAACACAATCCGAATGCTCAACAAGACGATGAATACAAGATGTACTCGTTCATATTTGAGTCTGTGAGCTTTTGATCTGAACAGATTGTGATTAGGGGGGACCCTGTTTATCATGCAGGTTTATTGTTTTGTTTTCAGTAAATATTTCTGTATTTAGTCAAATGCACTCCTGTTGTTTAGGCGTCCCCAAGCGTCTGCAATTCTGAGAATGTTCTCGAGTTCTGCAAGAGCCTGCAACTGACTTCACTTCTTCACACTAAGTGCAGGGAAAGGATTACACACCTGTGTGAATTTTGTATGGTGTCTTTTAAGGTGTCCAACTGGCTGAATCTCTTCCCACAAACATCACAGTGATAAGGTTTCTCTCCTGTGTGAATGGCTTTGTGTTTTTAAGGTTTCCTAAGTGACTGAATCTCTTCCCACACAGCGCAGTGATAAGGTTTCTCTCCTGTGTGAATGCGCTGGTGTGAATGAAGATTTCCAACTGTGTGAAACTCTTATCACTGGTCTGTATGTGGGAAGGTTTCTCCCTGTGTGAATGTGCTGGTGTCTTTTAAGCAGTGATATATGATTGAAACTCTTCCCCAATCAGCCCAGGAACACGGAGTCCCTCCTGTGGGATTTCCTTGTGAGTTTCAGGAGCGTCTAATTGACAGGAACTCTTCCCACCTTTAACAGAATGAAGCAAGGTCTTCAAGCTGCCCTGGGTTTCAGAATTGTTAAAACATGCAGAATGTGGCGTCTCTGTACTCTCCACAGTAAGTGGGGGTCTGTCTTGTAAAGAAGGGATTGTAACTGAGTGAGTTCTCAATGTCTTCACATACTCTTCTTGGGGTGTCGTTTCTCTGTGTTTTCTTGCACTGTGGTTTGCCTCTAGTAGAGTTTTTACTGGGGTGATGGAGTGGAGTCGTGTTCTCCTTCATCTACTTTAGAAGCTAAAGAAAGAAAGAGAAGAGAGACAAAGGTTATTGTACAGCATTCTCCCACATGCACTGTTCTGCAGGGCTTCATGTCATAAACATGACAATAACAACACAGCAATGCTTACTGTGAGACACACAAGAGTGAAATGTGCCGCTGAGAGCAAACATTACAATCCCTGGGATAGCTGTAGTGAGATGAGATTTTAAAACATGATATTGTATTTGAATAAAGTGTAAGAAATAAAATAAGACTGATGGGGCATACAATACAGGTTCACTCTCATTGTGGCGATGCTGCTGCAACCTCTCCACAGAAATGCTCTACTGAAATGTTTCTTCTGGGGACGCTAAGCAACCAGACTGGATGTGACATCACCCAGTGATGGGACATGTGATCCCTGCAGCTCTGTACAGCTGTGGGAGCAGCACAACTGCAAACAGCCTACCAGAAATGGGGAAAGGCACAGATCTAACACAGGGGTGTCCAAAGCTGGCCCTTCCACTCCTGCTCTTTGTTCCAACCCTGTTCTGAGTTGTTTAAATGAACCAATTAAAGCTCCATCCAGGCACAGGAGCAGCACTTTATAGAAGTGAACCTATTCAATGAGGAGTGGAATGGCCTCCAGGAGCGTGATTGGACAGCGCTGATCTCACAGCATTCTAAAGAGGCGTGGCAGTGGCTGCACATCTAGCGTGATTGGACAGCGCTGATCTCACAGCATTCTAAAGAGGCGTGGCAGTGGCTGCACATCTAGCAGGTGCCTCAGGAGCAAGCACAGTGATGTCCTTGTTGACATAGTGGTTGGGCAGCTCCCCTTGGTTAAAATATGAATCTCAAGCACACTGCTGGTGTTCAGTACCAGGTTCTGCAGGATGAATAGGCAGCTCAATGCTGCTTGGTTTTGTAGGATTACCTCCAAATCCCAGATCACATTCAGATGGAGAATCATCACACAGGTTGGATCCCAGCTTGGTGTTCTCCTCAAGTGTACAGACATTATTTTCAGTAGGAAGTTCCTCTGCGATGGAGACACATTCCTGTTCTATGAATTCCTCTTTAATAGGAACACATTCCTGTTCAGGGACGTCTTCATCTTTAACACATGGCAGCTCTGTAACCTGTATTAGACTTGCACACCACTCCTGCTCAAAGGACTCCTCTTGTGTGTAAACTGCTTCTATCTTTGGCCCTTCCTGTGCTTCAGATTCAGGGATAGCGTGGCTCTCTATGGGATCTGTGGGAAACAAAACTGTATAAAATTACAACTCTTACTTACTAGCTAAGCTCCTCTACAAAGCCAGCCCCTTGTCAGAATGCTACTGAGAGATGTCACCGAAGAGGAGCTTATTTCTTTTTTATTGATTTATTTTAATTAAGAGTGTTACTTTACCCTGTTTTTAACTCCAAATTAAAACACATTATCCCTCGCAGCAGGAAACCTTTTGAGGACAACAGAGGCAAGTCTCAGCAAAGTGTCTGAGGAATGTCTTTCTGTGAACTCATACTGTATTGTGATCATGGTTTGATGGAAACTGTCATCTTTAATACAAGTTTCAATGTGTCAAATACAATGAGCAGACAAGGGGCTTAGATTGGAGAGCTGCTTATTCTCAAAGCAGCTTCATGTAAACAAGTGATTTATACAATTCTGACTTTTCAAAGTGCAGCAATATGTTTTTGTACAAACTCCACCTGTGTAATAATCATTAGTAACAATATTGGAAGCTTACGTGTGCAATGTCATGTGAACTGTAGATCTACATTCAATCACATCCCTTCTAGTATTACAATACAGTTGTACTGGTGTGGCTCTCCCTATTGCACACATCCTCTGCTCTTAAATAGTAACCTGTATTACTAAATGTCTGGATTTTAAACAATATGATTTATCTTTCCTAATTCTGTTATACCCTGTATTAGTAAATGTCTGGATTTTAAAACAATATGAGCGATCGTTTCCTAATTCTGTTATACCCTGTATTAGTAAGTGACTGGGTTTGAAACAATATGAGCGATCGTTTCCTAATTCTGTTATACCCTGTATTAGTAAGTGTCTGGATTTTTAAACAATATGAATCGCTTTCAATTCTGTTATACCCTGTATTAGTAAGGTCTGGGTTTGAAACAATATGGGCATCGCTTCCAATTCTGTTATACCCTGTATTAGTAAGTGTCTGGATTTTAAAAACAATATGAGTGATCGTTTCCTAATTTGTTATACCCTGTATTAGTAAGTGTCTGATTTTAAACAATATGAGCGATCGTTTCCTTAATTCTGTTATACCCTGTATTAGTAAGTGTCTGATTTTAAACAATATGATCATTTTCAATTCTGTTATACCCTGTATTAGTAAGTGTCTGGATTTTTTAAACAATATGAGCGATCGTTTCCTAATTCTGTTATACCCTGTATTAGTAAGTGTCTGGATTTTAAACAATATGAGTGATCGTTTCCCTAATTCTGTTATACCCTGTATTAGTAAGTGTCTGGGTTTTAAACAATATGAGCGATCGTTTCCTAATTCTGTTATACCCTGTATTAGTAAGTGTCTGGATTTTAAACAATATGAGCGATCGCTTCTAATTCTGTTATACCCTGTATTAGTAAGTGTCTGGATTTAAACAATATGATTGATCGTTTCCTAATTCTGTTATACCCTGTATTAGTAAGTGTCTGGATTTTAAACAATATGAGCGATCGTTTCCTAATTCTGTTATACCCTGTATTAGTAAGTGTCTGGATTTTAAACAATATGAGCGTCAAGAAATTCTGTTATACCCTGTATTAGTAAGTGTCTGGGTTTGAAACAATATGGATCGATTGCTTTCCTAATTCTGTTATACCCTGTATTAGTAAGTGTCTGGATTTTAAACAATATGAGTGATCGTTTCCTAATTCTGTTATACCCTGTATTAGTAAGTGTCTGGATTTTTAAAACAATATGAGCGATCGTTTCCTAATTCTGTTATACCCTGTATTAGTAAGTGTCTGGATTTTAAACAATATGAGCGATCGTTTCCTAATTCTGTTATACCCTGTATTAGTAAGTGTCAAACAATATGAGCGATCGCTTCCTAATTCTGTTATACCCCATTAGTAAGTGTCTGGGTTTGAAACAATATGAGCGATCGCTTAATTCTGTTATACCCTGTATTAGTAAGTGACTGGATTTTAAACAATATGAGCGATCGTTTCCTAATTCTGTTATACCCCTGTATTAGTAAGTGTCTGGATTTTAAACAATATGAGCGATCGTTTCCTAATTCTGTTATACCCTGTATTAGTAAGTGTCTGGATTTTAAACAATATGAGCGATCGTTTCCCTAATTCTGTTATACCCTGTATTAGTAAGTGTCTGGATTTTTAAAAATATGAGCGATCGCTTCCTAATTCTGTTATACCCTGTATTAGTAAGTGACTGGGTTTGTATATGACCCGATCGAGCCTAATTCTGTTATACCCTGTATTAGTAAGTGTCTGGATTTTAAACAATATGATTCGTTTCCTAATTCTGTTATACCCTGTATTAGTAAGTGTCTGGATTTTAAACAATATGAGCGATCGTTTCCTAATTCTGTTATACCCTGTATTAGTAAGTGTCTGATTTTAAACATGAGCGATCGCTTTCCTAATTCTGTTATACCCTGTATTAGTAAGTGTCTGGATTTTAAACAATATGAGCGATCGCTTCCTAATTCTGTTATACCCTGTATTAGTAAGTGTCTGGATTTTAAACAATATGAGCGATCGCTTCTAATTCTGTTATACCCCGTATTAGTAAGTGTCTGGATTTTAAACAATATGAGCGATCGCTTCCTAATTCTGTTATACCCTGTATTAGTAAGTGTCTGGATTTTTAAACAATATGAGCGATCGTTTCCCTAATTCTGTTATACCCTGTATTAGTAAAATGTCTGGATTTTAAACAATATGAGCGATCGCTTCCTAATTCTGTTATACCCTGTATTAGTAAGTGTCTGGATTTTAAACAATATGGGCGATCGCTTCCTAATTCTGTTATACCCTGTATTAGTAAGTGTCTGGGTTTGAAACAATATGAGCGATCGTTTCCCAATTCTGTTATACCCTGTATTAGTAAGTGTCTGATTTTAAACAATATGAGCGATCATTTCTAATTCTGTTATACCCTGTATTAGTAAGTGTCTGGATTTTAAACAATATGAGCGATCGCTTCCTAATTCTGTTATACCCTGTATTAGTAAGTGTCTGGGTTTGAAACAATATGAGCGATCGCTTCCTAATTCTGTTATACCCTGTATTAGTAAGTGTCTGGGTTTTAAACAATATGAGCGATCGCTTCCTAATTCTGTTATACCCTGTATTAGTAAGTGTCTGGATTTTAAACAATATGAGCGATCGTTTCCTAATTCTGTTATACCCTGTATTAGTAAGTGTCTGGATTTTAAACAATATGAGCGATCGTTTCCTAATTCTGTTATACCCTGTATTAGTAAGTGTCTGGATTTTAAACAATATGAGTGATCGCTTCCTAATTCTGTTATACCCTGTATTAGTAAGTGTCTGGATTTTAAACAATATGAGCGATCGCTTCCTAATTCTGTTATACCCTGTATTAGTAAAGTGTCTGGGTTTGAAACAATATGAGCGATGTTTCCTAATTCTGTTATACCCTGTATTAGTAAGTGTCTGTTTGAAACAATATGAGCGATATTTCCTAATTCTGTTATACCCTGTATTAGTAAATGTCTGGATTTTAAACAATATGAGCGATCGTTTCCTAATTCTGTTATACCCTGTATTAGTAAGTGTCTGGATTTTAAACAATATGAGCGATCGATTCCAATTCTGTTATACCCTGTATTAGTAAATGTCTGATTTTAAACAATATGAGCCATTTTCCTAATTCTGTTATACCCTGTATTAGTAAGTGTCTGGATTTTAAACAATATGAGCGATCGCTTCCTAATTCTGTTATACCCTGTATTAGTAAGTGTCTGGATTTTAAACAATATGAGTGATCGCTTCCTAATTCTGTTATACCCTGTATTAGTAAGTGTCTGGATTTTAAACAATATGAGCGAACTATCCTAATTCTGTTATACCCTGTATTAGTAAATGTCTGGATTTTAAACAATATGAGCGTTCGCTTCCTAATTCTGTTATACCCTGTATTAGTAAGTATTTTAAACAATATGACCGATCGTTTCTAATTCTGTTATACCCTGTATTAGTAAGTGTCTGGATTTTAAAACAATATGAGTGATCTTTCCTAATTCTGTTATACCCTGTATTAGTAAATGTCTGGATTTTAAACAATATGAGCCATCGTTTCCTAATTCTGTTATACCCTGTATTAGTAAGTGTCTGGATTTTAAACAATATGAGCGTCATTCTAATTCTGTTATACCCTGTATTAGTAAGTGTCTGGTTTTAAACAATATGAGTGGATCGCTTCCCTAATTCTGTTATACCCTGTATTATTGGATTTTAAACAATATGAGCGATCGTTTCTAATTCTGTTATACCCTGTATTAGTAAATGTCTGGATTTTAAACAATATGAGCGATCGCTTTCCATTCTGTTTACCATCAGATGAACAAAGTACTTCATTTATTTATATTATGGTTAGAATTTTTCTAACAAACAAACAAACTGCAGCTTCCTGTTTTGAGCAAATGATAGATCTTAATAGAATAATACAAACTGTAACAGTACAACATATACTGCACCACTATCCATTCTTAATACACACTGTTATAGTATAATATATACTGCACCACTATCCATTCTTAATAATACACACTGTTATAGTATAATATATACTGCACCACTATCCATTCTTAATAATACACACTGTTATAGTATAATATATACTGCACCACTATCCATTCTTAATAATACACACTGTTATAGTATAATATATACTGCACCGCTATCCATTCTTAATAATACACACTGTTATAGTATAATATATACTGCACCACTATCCATTCTTAATAATACACACTGTTATAGTATAATATATACTGCACCACTATCCATTCTTAATAATACACACTGTTATAGTATAATATATACTGCACCACTATCCATTCTTAATAATACACACTGTTATAGTATAATATATACTGCACCACTATCCATTCTTAATAATACACACTGTTATAGTATAATATATACTGCACCACTATCCATTCTTAATAATACACACTGTTATAGTATAATATATACTGCACCACTATCCATTCTTAATACACACTGTTATAGTATAATATATACTGCACCACTATCCATTCTTAATACACACTGTTATAGTATAATATATACTGCACCACTATCCATTCTTAATACACACTGTTATAGTATAATATATACTGCACCACTATCCATTCTTAATAATACACACTGTTATAGTATAATATATACTGCACCACTATCCATTCTTAATAATACACACTGTTATAGTATAATATATACTGCACCACTATCCATTCTTAATACACACTGTTATAGTATAATATATACTGCACCACTATCCATTCTTAATATGACACACTGTTATAGTATAATATATACTGCACCGCTATCCATTCTTAATACACACTGTTATAGTATAATATATACTGCACCACTATCCATTCTTAATATGACACACTGTTATAGTATAATATATACTGCAATCACTATCCATTCTTAATAATACACACTGTTATAGTATAATATATACTGCACCACTATCCATTCTTAATAATACACACTGTTATAGTATAATATATACTGCACCACTATCCATTCTTAATAATACACACTGTTATAGTATAATATATACTGCACCACTATCCATTCTTAATAATACACACTGTTATAGTATAATATATACTGCACCGCTATCCATTCTTAATAATACACACTGTTATAGTATAATATACTGCACCACTATCCATTCTTAATACACACTGTTACAGTATAATATATACTGCACCACTATCCATTCTTAATAATACACACTGTTATAGTATAATATATACTGCACCACTATCCATTCTTAATACACACTGTTATAGTATAATATATACTGCACCACTATCCATTCTTAATAATACACACTGTTATAGTATAATATATACTGCACCACTATCCATTCTTAATACACACTGTTATAGTATAATATATACTGCACCACTATCCATTCTTAATAATACACACTGTTATAGTATAATATATACTGCACCACTATCCATTCTTAATAATACACGTGTTATATAATATAATATATACTGTACCACTATCCATTCTTAATAATACACACTGTTATAGTATAATATATATACTGTACCACTATCCATTCTTAATAATACACACTGTTATAGTATAATATATACTGCACCACTATCCATTCTTAATAATACACACTGTTATAGTATAATATATACTGCACCACTATCCATTCTTAATAATACACACTGTTATAGTATAATATATACTGCACCGCTATCCATTCTTAATAATACACACTGTTATAGTATAATATATACTGCACCACTATCCATTCTTAATAATACACACTGTTATAGTATAATATATACTGCACCACTATCCATTCTTAATAATACACACTGTTATAGTATAATATATACTGCACCACTATCCATTCTTAATATGACACACTGTTATAGTATAATATATACTGCACCACTATCCATTCTTAATACACACTGTTACAGTATAATATATACTGCACCACTATCCATTCTTAATAATACACACTGTTATAGTATAATATATACTGCACCACTATCCATTCTTAATAATACACACTGTTATAGTATAATATATACTGCACCACTATCCATTCTTAATAATACACACTGTTATAGTATAATATATACTGCACCACTATCCATTCTTAATAATACACACTGTTATAGTATAATATATACTGCACCACTATCCATTCTTAATAATACACACTGTTATAGTATAATATATACTGCACCACTATCCATTCTTAATAATACACACTGTTATAGTATATATATACTGCACCACTATCCATTCTTAATAATACACACTGTTATAGTATAATATATACTGCACCGCTATCCATTCTTAATAATACACACTGTTATAGTATAATATATACTGCACCGCTATCCATTCTTAATAATACACACTGTTATAGTATAATATATACTGCACCACTATCCATTCTTAATAATACACACTGTTATAGTATAACATATATGGTTACATGACATCACCACGAGTCCAAAACCACGCTGACATCACCTCCAGGGACATTACAGCGACTGCCCATAACAGCACTATGACATCACCGCGACGAACTACAATTCCCAGAAGACTCACAAAAGCTTCACTTACCAGGAGCTGGGACATGCAGCTCCATCATAACGAGACTGGTAAATACGATCAGTAAAACCTCCATGCAATAAAAGCGTGTTTCCACAAGCATTTTTTATGTAGTTGGGCTGCATATCGATTTTTATTTTTTCCACTTGTTGCAGAATGATATTCAGCACGTTTTTTTGAGATTGCGGCGATGCTGTGTTGCAGCGTGGGATATACCGGTATTTTTTTTTAAATAAAAATACAAAATATTGTTAATATAAAGTGACTGAGTGTTATTTATGTGAATTAATGCTTGATTATGTCAAGAAACATTTTGCCAGGGCGAGCATGAATACGTTAAATGCATTGCAAAAAGGACATGAGGTGTTTGGATTATGTTTATTTTATGTTTATTTTGTACAGATTTGTTTTTTTTTAAATAAAGAGTTTATCTTTATATTGTTGCCCTTGCTTCTCTGCCCTGTCGTATCCGTACTGAACCCACTGTTTTCTTTCTAGCGTGACATTTTTATCCAGCGCGAGTTCGCTTTTGTTGTTTGAAATTAAAATGTTGTCGTCAGATAATTCCTTTATGTATTTGCTTGGCACGTAGTTTTTTTATTATTATTACTAGTACGACTGTTAATCAGGGGCAGCAGTGTGGAGTAGTGGTTAGGGCTCTGGACTCTTGACCGGAGGGTCGTGGGTTCAATCCCCGGTGGGGGGGACACTGCTGCTGTACCCTTGAGCAAGGTACTTTACCTAGATTGCTCCAGTAAAAACCCAACTGTATAAATGGGTAATTGTATGTAAAAATAATGTGATATCTGTATAATATGAAATAATGTATAATGTGATATCTTGTAACAATTGTAAGTCGCCCTGGATAAGGGCGTCTACTAAGAAATAAATAATAATCAGGGTCTGTACACTATGTGTAATAAAAGGTTCTATTAAAAGACCATCACAGAGATATTTACATTCTCAAGCTCTGCAATATGGTCTGTGACTGTCTCAGTGGGACTCTATACAAGACATCACTTTACCAGAAGGACACTATTTAAGTCTCTATAATTACAGACTGGTTAAGACTTACAAATATAGTAGTTTCTTAGTTTCTAGAATACCTATTTAACTATGAATTAGACTTGGTTAGATGCACTGCATTCTTATAATCTATAAAATAACACAATGCCTCATTTAGACTCCTTCTATAACCAATATTAGGACAGGGTTGTGCTATTAACAGCGCTTATAATAATCAAACACTTTAAAACGTGTCTTTAGAGAAATTTGAACCAAGATCTTTCCAGTAGAAGGTGATTTGAGGTGTTGGATTGACCGAGCAATACCACACAATAAAATCAATCTTACCTTGAAATATGAAAGGCTGTTTAATGTCTGCATCTGCAGCGTTTATACACCCTCGCACGGCTTTCAGCTCGCTCTCTGATATTTCCAATCTCAGCTTCAGACTTTCATTCTCTCTCTTCACTCCAGACATTTCCTCTTGTAATTCAGTGAATTTGCTGCCCACAGCTTCAGTAATCGCGCACACGACGCTGTCTGCAGCCGCTTTCACTGCGAGCTCGACGGTGGAGGCGAGCTCGTCTTGAAAACAACGACACGGAGACACTGACGTCCATCTTCACTGGTTTAGTTTGAGACTGGTCTAGCGGAATCCTCTTTGCATTCAGAAACACCGCCTTCGGTTTGTATTTAGTAAGATATATTTGTTTTTATCGTAGCCTTCCCATTCAAATACATGCATCACACACAGACTTTGCAAGCAGTAGCAACCCTTTCTATGTCCGGTACTGAAATGAAAGCGTCCCATCCACGGGTTTGGCAGAAGGCGTGTCTGGGTGGATCCGTCGCGTATGATTGTCTTTGGTCTCCCTATGGAAGCGAGGGCGGGTCGAGGCGGTTCTGAAACTGGATCGCAGAGTCTCCATGTCGGCTCTGTGAGCGCTGTGTTGGATGCGATGCTGACACTGCGCGGAATCCGACATGGAGGTAGATTCGACTGTCTCTGCTGAGAATGTGACATCATCAGAAAGCAGAGACAGCGCAGCGAGTTAACATCCCCAAACAACATGCTTTTGACAGCACCGATTAACTTGCGTGCTGGTTTAGTACCGTGCTCCGTGCAGCCACGGAATCAGCCCCAGGTAGTGCGCTGCTTTCAGCTCCGTGCAATTGACTCGTACTGATGTAGGTGTTGTCAAAAAGCATATTGGTAGTGTTCTTATAGCGCAGATTTCCGCAGTGCTGCACAGATACGCCTTCTTACGCCTTGTCAACGTTGTATTAAATACACGGTACCCCTTTAAAATAAGCGTCTGTTCATATGTAATGCATGATGAATTGCAGACACGGAATTACATAATTAGAATTTGAAATGTATTCATCATGAATTCACATTGTATCAGCTGACAAATGTATACTATTACAATAAAGTTCATGTTGAACAGTGACATCAAACTGACTGTATAGTCTGAGAATCCAGAAACTAACTACAGGACGTGTAAATATTACAATGAGGTTATAATGGACTGCAAATGAATGCAATCCGCATGTGTGATACATTATGATAAATGAAACAATTCAATGTAATTACGTGTCACTATATACATCAAACAAATAGGATAAGCCATTCATTATGCAACTAGAGTATAAACAGGGGATGTTGTTGGTAAGTTTCCCAAAGGCTTGGAGAAGCAACGTGACGTCAAACAGAGAGCAGCCAGGAGCAGCAAGCACAGCCAGCTCTGAAATACAAGAACACGACCAACCTTAAAATAACTCTCCTAACCCCTAAACAAATAACCTGTGTGCATTCACCTGCTTTAACGAGCTCTGTGCGTCGTAATCTGCAAAACAAACGCAAACACCTCCTCGCTTGGCTTCCTTCTGAACAAGGCAACATATTTAATGAGATCCAGCTGTTCCACACTGAGACACGCCCCCTGTGAGCTCATTAATTCTGCGCGGCTCTATCGAGCGTGTTACAATGGACAGAGCAGGCAGTGAACTTTATGAAAACGGGCAGACCGCAGCTCTCGCTATTCCTTATCCAATGCTGCCATCGTGTGGCCATACCTTTTTTGTATTTTTTTCTTTTCCATCTGAACACAGCTCTGTTGCCCTTTGAAATGACTCGTATTT
Source organism: Huso huso (assembly GCA_036884735.1). Classification (NCBI taxonomy): domain Eukaryota; kingdom Metazoa; phylum Chordata; class Actinopteri; order Acipenseriformes; family Acipenseridae; genus Huso; species Huso huso. The sequence goes on along the minus strand of CM072681.1, from coordinate 12,036,147 downwards.
ACCCCTGTGCAGAAATAGACATTTCAGATACATTCTTAAAATACAGCAAAAATAATATTTACAGGATAGCCAGGAGAATACTGTGTATAAATAATAAGGTTTTCTGTAATTGCTCTTATTTTAAAAAATGCTCATGCATTTACCATGCTTACTACGTGTTCCTATCAGTTACGATCAAGGTTTAGCTGCTCTTAGTCGAAATCGTTCTTATAATTTACTGTGTGCTTTATTTTGCTCTTACTTGAATTGATTTTATTGTACTTTCATAACTTTTATCTGTATTATGATATTCTGTAATGTGATATTTTAACAATTGTAAATCGACCTGGATGTTTATTAGAAATAACAGTTCAACCAAATGGCCACACGATGTCAGCATTGGATAATGAATAGCGAGAGCTAGGTTAGACCATAAGAACATAAGAAAGTTTACAAATGAGAGGAGGCCATTCGGCCCATCTTGCTCGTCTGGTTGTTAGTAGCTTATTGATCCCAGAATCTCATCAAGCAGCTTTTGAAGGATCCCAGGGTGTCAGCTTCAACAACATTAATGGGGAGTTGGTTCCAGACCCTCACAATTCTCTGTGTAAAAAAACTGCCTCCTATTTTCTGTTCTGAATGCCCCTTATCTAATCTCCATTTGTGACCCTGGTCCTTGTTTCTTTTTTTCAGGTCAAAAAAAGTCCCCTGGGTCTACATTGTCTATACCTTTTAGGATTTTGAATGCTTGAATCAGATAAATAACAGTTCAAGACTGAATAGATTCAATTCTTTTTTAGCCTGTCTGCATACGACATGCCTTTTAAACCCGGGATAATTCTGGTTGCTCTTTTTTGCACTCTTTCTAGAGCAGCAATATCCTTTTTGTAACGAGGTGACCAGAACTGAACACAGTATTCTAGGTGAGGTCTTACTAATGCATTGTACAGTTTTAACATTACTTCCCTTGATGTAAATTCAACACTTCTCACAATATATCCGAGCATCTTGTTGGCCTTTTTTTTTATAGCTTCCCCACATTGTCTAGATGAAGACATTTCTGCTCTTAGTGGAATTCGGTAAAGCTAAGAACAGATGAGAGAATGGATTTTAAAGATAGTTAGCACTTCTTATCAATATATATGTGTATATATATGTGTGTGCGTGTTTTTTACACATTTCAATTACAATGCATGTATATTGGTCTTACTTGAATCTCTATAAATAAATAAATAAATACATACATACAAAATAAATAGTTAATTTACCTCTCAGGAGTAAATCTCTGCAATGAAGATTCTGCTGAAAATTCACTGCCAGAGACATTATGACATCACTTTCCTTTATGATGTCACCTTCATGTCAGTGCTGAACATGAACAGCATGATGTCTGTTGCCATGGCGCTGTCTCATAAACAGATAACTGCATTTAAAATGGCTGCTCTGGGTAAGGGGAGGGGCCAGTCTTCTTCAATACAATGAATAATTATCATTTGAAATATCTACAATGTAAGCTGGTCCTGTTGCTTTTGCTGGTCTTTCTCTGCTCTGCATACCAGTTATGTCCTTCTACCCAGCGTGCAGATCTACTGTGCTGCTTCACTGCTTTCATTCAGTATTATGTATGGACAAGGTTTCTGTGATGCCTTTATAATAATAAAACAAAACAAAAGAGAGTGACTTTTTACAATGAAAACATGTAACTGAAGAAATCAGACCTTTAGTTTTCTTTCCTCCTTTCAGGTAATTGAAATGATTTATGAGTTTCTCTGACATACATAATCTGGGCAGCAGTGTAGAGTAGTGGTTAGGGCGCTGGACTCTTGACCAGAGGGTCGTGGGTTCAATCCCAGGTGGGGGGGACACTGCTGCTGTACCCATGAACAAGGTGCTTTACCTAGATTGCTTCAGTAAAAACACAACTGTATAAATGGGTAAGTGTATATAAAAATAATGTGATATCTTGTAACAATTTTAAGTTGCCCTGGATAAGGGTGTCTGCTAAGACATTAATAATATCTGAGTTCTTTATTCATTCAATACATTTAGTTTATTAACCTGCTCTGTCACTCCACTGGGTAGTTATTCATATAATAAAAAAGCATTTCATTCAAAGAGCTTTTAGTTTGCTAACGCCTCTCAGGTTTTTCTTGTGGAATGGGACGCTTTTTAATCACAATAAGACACCTCAGGACATCTTTTCAAAGCTTTTACGCCAGTCTTTAATTTTAAAGAGGTAAACCACTTGTTCATTTTATAAAACTGGAACCACACAGCTGAGTAATACACTGCATTTCAAGCCCTCTTCAGCACTCTCAGTGTGTTTAGTTTTTCATGTTGTAACATTAACATGATGTTTTGTCCTTTTTAAAATCAATAGCAGTTAATTAAAGCCTGGAGGAAGCGCTTTGATAATGCGGCCCCTCGAGTCTCACAGAGCAGCGCACTCCTTGGCGTGTCTCATTGCTGATGACTCTTCTGCTGCTGTGGACGCGGCTCTGTTGCCTGGTTTAGTTCGCAGCGCAGTCTGAGGAAGAGTCTAAATCTGTGCCGCTGGACAGCAGGGAGGAATACTGTCCTGGATAAAGAATAGGAGACAATAATACAGTTTAAGAGAAACTAAATAAAAGCATGTGGTAGAAATAGCAGAGGTTACTGCCTGGAAGTTTACTCGTAAAGAATGACCTTTCTGCGACCCTGTGCTGTATTTATTTAAAAAACAAGTTCACACACCCTGAACCTCCAAGACTAGCGAAGAGAAAGCTATGAAACTGCGCCCATGCCTGCGCCATTGTGGATCTGTTTGTGACAACGGCGCTCAACTTGAATTAACCTGATATACTTCTAAAATATATAAATATCGGTACACGAAACACAGATTACATTCTGCAAAATACTTAATCGGCGCTGCTGCTTCATCGACAGCGTCCCGGTTGACATTAGAAAGGCTATACCAACTCCGGCATGGGGAGGGGTTACCTGAATTCAAATTGTATTCGCTGGGAAAAACTAAATGAGCTATAAACACCTCGATTATGATGTTAAAATTTAAAACCTTGTTCGTTTTTATTAAAAGATCTCGGGTATCACAATTCCTGTTGCGGTCCATATTAGATGAATTGTCAGACCACACTGAACAGTTTGTATTTTGTGATTGGTATATTCCTCGTTCTGTGGGAGACAGACCCGTTCAGACACTGAGGGAGAGCAGAGAGGAGGTAAGAGAGTCTGCATGGAGCTCTACAATGTGTTTATAAACTACAGAGCGCTGTTATATTGTATTATTTTGAAAGGTCCGGGTTGTAGTGTGGTAGGAGCGCGTTGTTTTATCCGTTCAGACACTGAGGGAGAGCAGAGAGGAGGTAAGAGAGTCTGCATGGAGCTCTACAATGTGTTTATAAACTACAGAGCGCTGTTATATTGTATTATTTTGAAAGGTCCGGGTTGTAGTGTGGTAGGAGCGCGTTGTTTTATCCGTTCAGACACTGAGGGAGAGCAGAGAGGAGGTGAGAGAGTCTGCATGGAGCTCTACAATGTTTTATAAACTACAGAGCGCTGTTATATTGTATTATTTTGAAAGGTCCGGGTTGTAGTGTGGTAGGAGCGCGTTGTTTTATCCGTTCAGACACTGAGGGAGAGCAGAGAGGAGGTAAGAGAGTCTGCATGGAGCTCTACAATGTGTTTATAAACTACAGAGCGCTGTTATATTGTATTATTTTGAAAGGTCCGGGTTGTAGTGTGGTAGGAGCGCGTTGTTTTATCCGTTCAGACACTGAGGGAGAGCAGAGAGGAGGTGAGAGTCTGCATGGAGCTCTACAATGTGTTTATAAACTACAGAGCGCTGTTATATTGTATTATTTTGAAAGGTCCGGGTTGTAGTGTGGTAGGAGCGCGTTGTTTTATCCGTTCAGACACTGAGGGAGAGCAGAGGGAGGTGAGAGAGTCTGCATGGAGCTCTACAATGTGTTTATAAACTACAGAGCGCTGTTATATTGTATTATTTTGAAAGGTCCGGGTTGTAGTGTGGTAGGAGCGCGTTGTTTTATCCGTTCAGACACTGAGGGAGAGCAGAGAGGAGGTGAGAGAGTCTGCATGGAGCTCTACAATGTGTTTATAAACTACAGAGCTGTTATATTGTATTATTTTGAAAGGTCCGGGTTGTAGTGTGGTAGGAGCGCGTTGTTTTATCCGTTCAGACACTGAGGGAGAGCAGAGAGGAGGTAAGAGTCTGCATGGAGCTCTACAATGTGTTTATAAACTACAGAGCGCTGTTATATTGTATTATTTTGAAAGGTCCGGGTTGTAGTGTGGTAGGAGCGTTGTTTTATCCGTTCAGACACTGAGGTAGAGCAGAGAGGAGGTGAGAGAGTCTGCATGGAGCTCTACAATGTGTTTATAAACTACAGAGCGCTGTTATATTGTATTATTTTGAAAGGTCCGGGTTGTAGTGTGGTAGGAGCGCCGTTGTTTTATCCGTTCAGACACTGAGGGAGAGCAGAGGAGGTGAGAGAGTCTGCATGGAGCTCTACAATGTGTTTATAAACTACAGAGCGCTGTTATATTGTATTATTTTGAAAGGTCCGGGTTGTAGTGTGGTAGGAGCGTTGTTTTATCCGTTCAGACACTGAGGAGAGCAGAGAGGAGGTGAGAGAGTCTGCATGGAGCTCTACAATGTGTTTATAAACTACAGAGCGCTGTTATATTGTATTATTTTGAAAGGTCCGGGTTGTAGTGTGGTAGGAGCGCGTTGTTTTATCCGTTCAGACACTGAGGGAGAGCAGAGAGGAGGTAAGAGAGTCTGCATGGAGCTCTACAATGTGTTTATAAACTACAGAGCGCTGTTATATTGTATTATTTTGAAAGGTCCGGGTTGTAGTGTGGTAGGAGCGCGTTGTTTTATCCGTTCAGACACTGAGGAGAGCAGAGAGGAGGTAAGAGAGTCTGCATGGAGCTCTACAATGTGTTTATAAACTACAGAGCTGTTATATTGTATTATTTTGAAAGGTCCGGGTTGTAGTGTGGTAGGAGCGCGTTGTTTTATCCGTTCAGACACTGAGGGAGAGCAGAGAGGAGGTAAGAGAGTCTGCATGGAGCTCTACAATGTGTTTATAAACTACAGCGCTGTTATATTGTATTATTTTGAAAGGTCCGGGTTGTAGTGTGGTAGGAGCGTTGTTTTATCCGTTCAGACACTGAGGGAGAGCAGAGAGGAGGTAAGAGAGTCTGCATGGAGCTCTACAATGTGTTTATAAACTACAGAGCGCTGTTATATTGTATTATTTTGAAAGGTCCGGGTTGTAGTGTGGTAGGAGCGCGTTGTTTTATCCGTTCAGACACTGAGGGAGAGCAGAGAGGAGGTGAGAGAGTCTGCATGGAGCTCTACAATGTGTTTATAAACTACAGAGCGCTGTTATATTGTATTATTTTGAAAGGTCCGGGTTGTAGTGTGGTAGGAGCGTTGTTTTATCCGTTCAGACACTGAGGGAGAGCAGAGAGGAGGTAAGAGAGTCTGCATGGAGCTCTACAATGTGTTTATAAACTACAGAGCGCTGTTATATTGTATTATTTTGAAAGGTCCGGGTTGTAGTGTGGTAGGAGCGCGTTGTTTTATCCGTTCAGACACTGAGGGAGAGCAGAGAGGAGGTAAGAGAGTCTGCATGGAGCTCTACAATGTTTTATAAACTACAGAGCGCTGTTATATTGTATTATTTTGAAAGGTCCGGGTTGTAGTGTGGTAGGAGCGCGTTGTTTTATCCGTTCAGACACTGAGGGAGAGCAGAGAGGAGGTGAGAGAGTCTGCATGGAGCTCTACAATGTGTTTATAAACTACAGAGCGCTGTTATATTGTATTATTTTGAAAGGTCCGGGTTGTAGTGTGGTAGGAGCGCGTTGTTTTTTGTGTGTGTGTGTTGTATTTGTGAAGCGGCGTGTCTGTGTCAGCGCGTTTGTTTTTATTCATATCTCTCAGTTGCAGTCTCCGTGCCGCGGGCTCAGTGCTGCACGAGTGGCGGGTTTGCAGACAGATTGAGCTCGTGTTGAAAACATCTAGCGAGTAAATATTGTCTTTGGCGGTCTGGCTGTTTTTGTCGTGCATGTTTTTTTTTCTATTCGTGAGACCGCGTGGAACTTAGAGACTAGCAATCGGATTAGTTTTTTTATAAACGAGATCAAATATATTTTCAGTATCAAACAATTATTATTTCAGTGAGTGGAGTGCGTGCACGTGTACCGTAATGATTGTAAAAGCAGCGCATTCCAAAACGTTCATACAGTGACTGTCCCATTTTCACACTTACATGAACACGCATGGAAAACCGGCTTTCTGTCCTTCTTAATGTGTTTGAAGTCATGTTTAAACATTTTTTCAATGAAGTGTACCTTTGTTGCCTTTGCTAGTTTTATTCTTGTGGTATCATTTGAAACACTGAGGGAGACCTCAGTTCCAAACTCGTGCTGTGGAGCGTCACACAGGGTTTTTAATATTGCTACCTGAAAGAAACTCGTTTTTATTTTGATGCAGGATATCTGGTACTACACGAGGTTACAATACGGGTTTACAAGCCTTGCTTTCAGATACTGCTGCACTTCCTTGATCACCTGGGGGGTGAAATTGTCCCCTCCTCTTGAACGACTCCTTTCACAGTAACTTAATCTGTATTCTTGTAATCTCATAGTACAGTATACATCTGTGAAAGTGAACTAAAGCAAATAATATATGTAAAAAAAAATCTTTGTTCTCCTTGAACTAAACAAACACATTTTCAGATCTGAAGAGAAGAAAGGACACATTCACTGAGGAGACGGTCAGAGCGAGTGACTAGAGCACTAGAGCCGTGCTGCACATCCCACTGACAATACCTGAAGTAAGCTTCTCTCTCTCTATTCATTCAACTTCAATCAGCTTCATACTGGGTTTATATTGTCTCATTGTAACTGAGTGTGTCGGAGCAGTCACTGTGTTACTGGGCAGGATTGTAATTGTGTGCAATGCTTTGTTTATTATTGTGATATTGTTGCTTAATATTACAGAAAGAAACGCATCTGAAAGGCTAAGAGTTTAGCACAAGAATGCGCATTACAGTACAATGAATCTCTGTTATTTACACAGATTAAAAAGGGCTGATCACTTGCTTTTTAAATTCATTTTTCAGTAGATCTCTTTTCCATGACTCATTTCCGACTGTTTCTTAAGTGAACAGTACTGTGCAAGTTATTGCTCTGCACACAGAGGTGTCCTCAAATCAATACTATGCAAGTTATTGCTCTGCACACAGAGGTGTCCTCAAATCAATACTATGCAAGTTATTGCTCTGCACACAGAGGTGCCTCAAATCAATACTATGCAAGTTATTGCTCTGCACACAGAGGTGCCTCAAATCAATACTATGCAAGTTATTGCTGTACACACAGAGGTGCCTCAAATCAATACTATGCAAGTTATTGCTCTACACACAGAGGTGCCTCAAATCAATACTATGCAAGTTATTGCTCTGCACACAGAGGTGCCTCAAATCAATACTATGCAAGTTATTGCTCTACACACAGAGGTGTCTCAAATCAATACTATGCAAGTTATTGCTCTGCACACAGAGGTGCCTCAAATCAATACTATGCAAGTTATTGCTCTGCACACAGAGGTGCCTCAAATCAATACTATGCAAGTTATTGCTGTACACAGAGGTGCCTCAAATCAATACTATGCAAGTTATTGCTCTGCACACAGAGGTGCCTCAAATCAATACTATGCAAGTTATTGCTCTGCACACAGAGGTGCCTCAAATCAATACTATGCAAGTTATTGCTGTACATACAGAGGTGTCTCAAATCAATACTATGCAAGTTATTGCTCTGCACACAGAGGTGCCTCAAATCAATACTATGCAAGTTATTGCTCTGCACACAGAGGTGCCTCAAATCAATACTATGCAAGTTATTGCTCTGCACACAGAGGTGCCTCAAATCAATACTATGCAAGTTATTGCTCTGCACACAGAGGTGCCTCAAATCAATACTATGCAAGTTATTGCTGTACACACAGAGGTGTCCTCAGATCAGTAATTGCAGTAACATTCTAAACAATTAGCCTTGTTTTTAATAAGTAAAAACATTATAAGGACAATGAAAAAGTGCCCATGAAAAAAAAAAAAAAAAAATTTATCAAAAGCATCTCTCCCTGTATTTGTACTGAAGGGTGTCTATCAATGCAGGCTGTATTATTATTGTTCTCTTTGTGCCTTTACTTTACAGGCATTTAAAATTACTGTTAAAAAAGCAACATTTTCAGAAGTCCAGCTTCCATACACTTTAGCTATCAATGGTAGATAAATGTTTTAGTCACACATTTGTAAATATGTCATATTTTGACTCTGGGTAGGTAATACCAAGTTACTGATATTACATTTTCTTGGGATAAAGGGAAATATTTTAGTGATTCAAAGTAATGGTGTTTAAATTAAACCAAATGTCACAGCCATAACATTTTCTTGGTAAAGTTTCTATAAAAGTTGGATACTACATTATATATTTTGTTCAGACTTTCTCTGCAAAGCTAATTTTTAAAATGTATGTTCTGGAATAAAAATGTTGCCCCTTTCTTAATAGTAAGTGCCCAGATTAGCGTCATGGACGTGACAGTTCTGGACGTGACTGGTAGTAAGCTTGATGAGATTGCAGAGTAATCCCATGTCTTATCATGCACAAGCTAAATATGAATTGAAATCACTGAAGGGCATCAGAGCACATTGTCATGAGACCATATAAACAGATCTCAAGACCAAACAATCATGTCACTCATCTTAATGGGGATTAAAGTGTTTTCTGTCATCTGCTGGTCTTACATTTTTGTGTTCATGTTAACGCCCCTCCATAGTAAAATGTTAAAATGACAGTTGGTGGCAATGTGCTAAAACACGCAATGGTTACTTTTAAATATTCTGTAATTCATTGATTTACTGTAAGATCAACAAAATACATGTACCTTTAAACTGAAGTCTGATCGTGTTAGTTCAGTCACTTCATTCAAAGCACTTGCATTTCACTTTGCATCGCGTTATTATAACCATTCTGGACGCACTTCAGGAAGCTTTTATTTCTTATTTCTGTTCCAGTTTACATGTTTTTATTTAATAATAGGGGTGCTCTGATAATCGGGAGCCTGTCTGCATGGCACCGATGAGAGGAAATAAAAACACACACACTCGTCTATCTGCAGTGTGTGTTATTTTAGCCGATAATGTACACCCATATACATGATTGAATTTCTTCCAGCACAGAATTTAATGTTTACTCAGGCATGCTTACTAATGATGCAAGAACATGGAGACCCTCATTTTCCCAGTGCTGTGTATCGTGTGATCATCCTGCAGTAAATACAGACGTGCTCAAATTTGTTGGTACCCTTACAGCTCATTGAAATAATGCTTTATTCCTCCTGAAAAGTGATGAAATTAAAAGCTATTTTATCATGTATACTTGCATGCCTTTGGTATGTCATAGAATAAAGCAAAGAAGCTGTGAAAAGAGATGAATTATTGCTGATTCTACAAAGATATTCTAAAATGGCCTGGACACATTTGTTGGTACCCCTTAGAAAAGATAATAAATAACTGGATTATAGTGATATTTCAAACTAATTAGTTTCTTTAATTAGTATCACATGTCTCCAATCTTGTAATCAGTCATTCAGCCTATTTAAATGGAGAAAAATAGTCACTGTGCTGTTTGGTATCATTGTGTGCACCACATGAACATGGACCTGAGAAAGCAAAGGAGAGAGTTGTCTGAGGAGATCAGAAAGAAAATAATAGACAAGCATGGTAAAGGTAAAGGCTACAAGACCATCTCCAAGCAGCTTGATGTTCCTGTGACAACAGTTGCAAAATATTATTAAGAAGTTTAAGGTCCATGGAACTGTAGCCAACCTCCTGGGCGCGGAAGAGGAAAATCGACCCCAGATTGAACAGAAGGATAGTGCGAATGGTAGAAAAAGAACCAAGGATAACTGCCAAAGAGATACAAGCTGAACTCCAAGGTGAAGGTATCGTCAGTTTCTGATCGCACCATCCGTCGCTTTTGAATTGAAAGTGGGCTCCATGGAAGAAGACCAGGAGGACTCCACTTTTGAAAGAAAAACATAAAAAAGCCAGACTGGAATTTGCTAAAATGCATATTGACAAGCCACAATCCTTCTGGGAGAATGTCCTTTGGACAGATGAGTCAAAACTGGAGCTTTTTGGCAAGTCACATCAGCTCTATGTTCACAGACGAAAAAATGAAGCTTTCAAAGAAAAGAACACCATACCTACAGTGAAACATGGAGGAGGCTCGGTTATGTTTTGGGGCTGCTTTGCTGCGCCTGGCACAGGGTGCCTTGAATCTGTGCAGGGCACAATGACATCTCAAGACTATCAAGGCATTCTGGAGCTAAACGTACTGCCCAGTGTCAGAAAGCTCTGTCTCAGTCGCAGGTCATGGGTCCTCCAACAGGATAATGACCCAAAACACACAGCTAAAAGCACCCAAGAATGGATAAGAACAAAACATTGGACTATTCTGAAGTGGCCTTCTATGAGTCCTGATCTGAATCCCATCGAACATCTATGGAAAGAGCTGAAACTTGCAGTCTGGAGAAGGCACCCATCAAACCTGAGACAGCTGGAGCAGTTTGCTCAGGAAGAGTGGGCCAAACTACCTGTTAACAGGTGCATAAGTCTCATTGAGAGCTACAGAAAACGTTTGATTGCAGTGATTGCCTCTAAAGGTTGTGCAACAAAATATTAGGTTAGCAGTCCCATCATTTTTGTCCATGCCATTTTCATTTGTTTTATTATTTACAATATTATGTTGAATAAAAAAATCAAAAGCAAAGTCTGATTTCTATTAAATATGGAATAAACAATGGTGGATGCCAATTACTTTTGTCAGTTTCAAGTTATTTCAGAGAAAATTGTGCATTCTTCGATTTTTGTGGAGGGGTACCAACAAATTTGAGCACGTCTGTAAGTCTCAAAAGAGCCGTGTTTGGATTTTTAATATCTGAAGACAACAATAGGATAGCGAGTTGTGTGCAGCAGAACAGACTTGATGCTGCATTAAATCCAGCGATGAACTGCGAGTAGAATATTATTATGATGCTTAAAAAAAACAATAGATTGAATCCTAAATAACACTGATGGTTTAAAATAATAATAATTATAATTATTTGTAATTGTGTATCTTGCTCAGTCTCATTGGTTGCGAGTGTATTCTGTGGCTTTTTGAAGCTGTGTAATTGATTACTGTGCCGTCTTGTTTAGTAACAAATTCAAGTTTGTCTGAATTTTGTAAGCGGTTATTTTCATGAGATCTTTTTGTTTTTGATGAAGTGAACAGTTTAAGTTGTGCTGTATTTTGAAGCAGTGTATGCTTACAATAAGAATGTAACGGCCGCTGTTGTAGTTCACATTGCCTAGACTGTGATTCTTTTCTACTGTACAGTACAGGTAGAGGTTATGATACGCAGTGCTAGACAGCAAGTGGCTATACAAATTAATGTCACATTATAGATTTTTACTAGTACAAATGCAAAATGTTATTTTTGTGTGACTGTTGTAAAACAAATGTATAAATTGCTGTCCAGCACACAGTATAATACTTCGTTATTCTTTGTATTCATTTTCTGAAGTAAATGCAACACGTAAACAATACCTGTTCATTTTAACATTCATAATTGTAAAACAGTTTAAATTTGGCCTTAGTGTTCTAGTAGTTTACAATAGCTTGTTATTATCGGTATCGGACAAGTAAATCTCGAATTACTGCAGCACTTCATGACTGTCAATAAATTACTTTATACTCTGAATTTTTTGCCATAAAACGTCTGCTGCAAATAAAGTTATTTTTGTTGTAGAGGGAAAAAAGAAAAGAGACGAGTGTTCCGGCCCTTTGTTTATATTATTATTTGTATTATTATTGTTTGCGGTGCGGACGAAAAAGCCCCCATTATTTGATTTTAAAACCTCGTGGGATGCGTGACTGATCAGCTACTGATTATTTAACAAGCTGACAGTCACGCATCCTTACTAAACTCGATGCAGACTGTGGCCGAGGGTAATAAGATAATTAACAGCTAGTTAACCCCTCGGCCAGAATATAAAAGCCTCCAGCTTTCCTTGTTTGGAGTGGTGTAGAACGAGTGAGGAGTTAGGAGGTAAAAGAGAATTCAAAGTAAACAATTGCTATACGTTCTGGCTCAAAACCAGCACGATACTTGTTTGTTTGGCCAACGTGCCCCTTTGTTTTGTTTAAGTCTTTTATTTCCTATTGTTTAATAAATGAACTGAACGCCGTAGCATTTCAGTGTTGCCCCGCCAGTACCTGTTTGTTTTGGTTTTGTGTTTCTGGTCTGACGTCATGCACTGCAAGCCATCTTGTTCACAGTCTCCTATTAAAAATAACACATCTGCAATCATTTCAGTCTTGAATGCAGAAAATATCTATAAACAGATGTGGCAATGAATTAACAAAGTGAAGTGAAACAAGTCAGAGTTTTAGCTTTAAAACTCCTACATAAGTTGAGTGTTTTTGTGCATTTTCAAATTAACACTAGAACCGCCGAAATTTCTGACTAGTTACAACCGCGCAGCGGGTCATTAAAACAGCTTCGATATGAAAAACAAACAATCGGATACAACTTCATATTTTTATTTGTGAACCCCATATATAACATTTGCACAGCAAAAACACTGTATAGCACATACATACATATGAAAAACTATAATAAACATTACACAATAAACTACTGTGTAAACAGGTGTAGAAAGCTGTATGCACGTACAAAATTATAAAAAATAAATAACTAGTTCTAAAAATAAAACAAAAATATAACATAACAAGCGACGTGAATGCGCTTTGAGGGAAACAGAGTTCAAAGGCACATCTACTACAGCTGTCTAATTAGTACAATCCACACAGAAAACACACTTTTCAACTTTACCAGTGCATGTGCCACAGACTGCCTGTTCACAACCGGCGCAGGCTTCCAGTGTTTTGTTTCTGTTGCATTTAGCAGCCTGGCATTGATGTGTAGAATGACTTTCATCAGTGTTTCAAGCACTCAGCAGGATTATAATAGGCGGTTGTATTACAATGTTTTACTGTTCTGTATTTAATATGCATCTTTTGTAAATGGCCCCAACATTTAATCTCAACCTTGTGGGATAAGCCATTACAAAGAAACATTTCAAGAATAATGTCTACACATAAGATTGTTAGTGATATGAGCGAGTTTCTGAAAATTTGCTCGGTGATTTCATTTCCTGCAAAGGGTGAAAGTGCTATTTTAATGATATTTCTATACGTTTCAGTAGTTTGACATGTACAAAAGCAGCTGACAGCACTTACATCATTATATAATAATTTGATTGTTAGGGAACTTGTAAATAAATGACCTACCTGCTTGAAAAATCATACTGTTAGTTGGATGGGAAAATGTTTATTTGCATGTAAATCATTATATTATGTGAAGATTGGAACTAAGTTTTAGGCTACCAATAATCAGAATAATAATTAGAATTAATAGTAGAAGGTGCTGAACTGGAAAATGCTGCCAATCTGTCTGCTGGGTAGATTGTCTATGGAGGGTTCCCAGCCCAGAATAAAGAAAAGGAGACTCTCACTCTCTAAACTAAGAGGGCTATCCTTGACTGTTCTTGAGGCTATATTCGGTGCAATATTGGATTTTCAAAAATGTTAATGCTGGATGTACCAACATGAAACCATTTGGAAAACTATCTGACTATTAACTCCTAACTGGTCCCAAAAAACAGCTGCTATAAATCATTCATATGTGAACGATGATGTCATGGTGATGGTAGACGCCCATTTTAAGGCGTTTTAAACAACTATTGGTTGCTTACCAAATGACTGACATCTCCAAAGGCTCCAACAACCAATCAGGGATAGTTTTATATACTTTCAAAACAAAAGCAGTTGGACAGAAAGCTAGATGAGTGAGTTTGTTTATTTATTTCTCTGTCTGGAGATTTGGCGATCACAAGTACAAGCTTACCAGAAAACAAAATATTCATAGGATAAACATCACAGATGACCGTCCAATCAAAATGCATTGCACTTAAGCCCCAGCCCAAGAGAAATGCATTTTATTATGAGGTGCAGCATTTCAGTATCTTAGGTTTCGGTTTAGATGACTGTATATACCAGGATTTTAAAGTGCAGTTTTACTGGAGAACAGACTAAATTGCTTTACAGTACCAAGAATGCTTACCGACTGTGGCAAAGTGGTTTGCAGTGTACAGGTGCAGCAGTGATGTGGTGTGTAATTATCAGACAGAGATTTGTAATCCAGGTGGAAGTAATTTATTTTTAACAATCCAGGTCTGGTGACCAAATAATGATCCCTGGCAATACACAGCAATGTGTAGAGCACGGGGTAAATAATAACGGGTTTGCAGTCTCAAATAAAACACACAAGTATCCCTCCTACAATATAAATACACGGTCACCAGTCCTGGGTGCGTGCTGTAGTGCTCGTGGTGGGTTGTACAGGTTTATCAGTGACAATAGTGCAGTGCTGTTCCAGGTTTTGTGCTGGCCTTTGGCAACAGCTCTGGAATGTGTTAGTCATCTATTAATACAACAACCAACAATTATAGGCAAAATAAAACACTCACGATAAGTTATCACGATACTGCACAGGTCCTTCCAGGTTATTTTCTCGTAACCAAAGTGAAGGAACAGATTGCGATTCTCCGTCCCCATTCATGCTGTCACACATGACCCCTTGGTAAACGAGTGCAGCCACCCCTCCAATCTGCGACTGCCACGTCTTTTCCCTTCCAGGTCAATGAGTTAATTAACCGGAGTTCCACCCCCTTTCTAGCTGGCCGACTTCCCTTGAACCCTGGGAAAGAACTGTCGGGCCAGCCCGTCCAAGGTACAACTCTGTTCTCTGACAGATCACCAAGAATCACTGTGTTTCTGTCACACTGACCCAAAAGAAAACTTTTTATTACAGAAAGTGTTGATGAGTTGACAGATCTATCTGATGTTGAACTTCTTCACGTTACGCAGCCATCAAACAATTTGGTGTAAAATGATCCTGATACACAAGCTGAAAGTCACGTTCTGTCAGTCAGACCTCAAACAGGTAGAATGTTCACCGCAGCGGAAGGGTTAAAAGCAGCAAGAGATGGTGCCTCCCTTCCAAATCGAGGCAGATCATTCCACACCTGTGGGGCTCTGAAGCTGAACGCTCTGCCACCTGCCTGCTTTCTCTGTGTCCTTGGAATACTTGTCATGGGTAAGAAAATACATGGGAGTTACTGTTTACATTTCCATGTGAGACGAGTTGTCAGACAGATGTGTAAATGAAGACAATAACACCTGTTTCTTGAAACATCTGATTTGCATGTTTTCAATGCTCCGCTCCATTTCTGATGACAGAATGAAATCTTAATTGGCACGGAATGACCACCTTGCAGTAGAAACACACAAATGACAGGCTTGCTGTTGTCACTTCTGCCTCTGTGTTCTGGGAGGGGAAATGTTTTCACACAAGGCGTGGTTGATATGATGTCATCGGGCACACACTGCAGTTCAGGGGCTATGCACGCGTGTATGAGGCCAAAGGCAGCCTAGGTCTGTACTCAAGTGTAAACGGGCTCAAATGATAGGACTCTTAGAGCTGATAGACTCTTTGAATCTGATAGAGCCTAAGCCAGTCCAGGCCCGAGCTGTAAGTGTAAACACACCGTTAGAGAACAGATCGTAATACTTCATTTCATTTTCTGTTTTCAGGACTGCCTTATCCTGGTGAAAGCCAAGGAACAACGATGGAGTCTGTTTACATTAAACAGGAGGAGGTTCAGGAATTGGTACCTATATGCATTAAACAGGAGATGCCTGAACTGGAGCCTGTCCACATTAAAGAAGAGACTGAACTGGAGCCTGTCCACGTTAAAGAAGAGACTGAACTGGAGTCTGTCCACATTAAAGAAGAGACTGAACTGGAGCCTGTCCACATTAAAGAAGAGACTGAACTGGAGTCTGTCCACATTAAAGAAGAGACTGAACTGGAGCCTGTCCTCATTAAAGAAGAGACTGAACTGGAGCCTGTCCTCATTAAAGAAGAGACTGAACTGGAGCCTGTCCACATTAAAGAAGAGACTGAACTGGAGCCTGTCCACATTAAAGAAGAGACTGAACTGGAGCCTGTCCACATGAAAGAAGAGACTGAACTGGAGCCTGTCCACATTAAAGAAGAGACTGAACTGGAGCCTGTCCACATTAAACAAGAGGAGACTGAACTGGAGCCTGTCCACATTAAAGAAGAGGAGACTGAACTGGAGCCTGTCCACATTAAAGAAAAAAGAGACTGAACTGGAGCCTGTCCACATTAAAGAGGAAGAGACTGAACTGGAGCCTGTCCACATTAAAGAAAAAGAGACTGAACTGGAGCCTGTCCACATTAAAGAGGAAGAGACTGAACTGGAGTCTGTCCACATTAAAGAGGAAGAGACTGAACTGGAGCCTGTCCACATTAAAGAAGAGACTGAACTGGAGCCTGTCCACATTAAAGAAGAGACCAAACTGGAGCCTGTCCACATTAAAGAAGAGGAGACTGAATTGGAGCCTGTTCAGATTAAAGAGGAAGAGACTGAACTGCAGCCTGTCCACATTGAAGAGAAGTCTATTGGCTGCTTGTTTAAGGATACAGAAAAAATATCCCGGCCAAAGATATCACATCAATGTAATGAATGTGGGAAGAGTTTCAGCTGGCCAGGAAACCTAAAAACACACCAGCGAATTCACACTGGAGAGAAGCCATATCAATGTACTGAATGTGGGGAGAGCTTCAGTGCGTCAGGAGGCCTAAAAAGACACCATCGATTTCACACTGGAGAGAAGCCATATCACTGTTTTGAATGTGGGAAAAGCTTCACTGAGAAAGGAACACTAAACAAACACCAGCGAATTCACACTGGAGAGAAGCCGTATCAATGTACTGAATGTGGAAAGAGCTTTAATGTGTCAGGAAGCCTAAAAAGACACCATCGATTTCACACTGGAGAGAAGCCGTATCACTGTTTTGAATGTGGGAAAAGCTTCTCTGAGAAAGGAACACTAAACAAACACCAGCGAATTCACACTGGAGAGAAGCCGTATCAATGTACTGAATGTGGGAAGAGCTTTAATGTGTTAGGAAGCCTAAAAAGACACCATCGATTTCACACTGGAGAGAAGCCATATCGCTGTTTTGAATGTGGGAAAAGCTTCACTGACAAAGGTAAACTAAAAAATCACCAGAGAATTCACACTGGAGAGAAGCCATATCACTGTGTTAAATGTGGGGAGAGCTTCAGTCGGTTAGGAAACCTAAAAAGACACCAGCGAATTCACACTGGAGAGAAGTCATATCAATGTACTGAATGTGGGGAGAGCTTCAGTG
The DNA here is from genome assembly GCA_036884735.1 of Huso huso. Taxonomy (NCBI): domain Eukaryota; kingdom Metazoa; phylum Chordata; class Actinopteri; order Acipenseriformes; family Acipenseridae; genus Huso; species Huso huso. Next base: position 12,018,722 of record CM072681.1, on the reverse strand, counting down.
AGTCAGGAAGCCTAAATAGACACCAACGCATTCACACTGGAGAGAAGCCGTATCACTGTGTTAAATGTGGGGAGAGCTTCAGTCAGTTAGGAAACCTAAAAAGACACCAGCGAATTCACACTGGAGCCAGCCTCCCTCCCTCCCAGTCCCTCACTTCTCCACCCTGCTTGTTTGAGTGTGTGGGGAGCTGTCTGATTCCTTGTGTCTCTCTCACCCTGCAGTAAATGAAGGGGGTCCCCAGGAGTGAGAGCCAGCCTGAATCCAGAGACACTGAGAAGGGGAGCGTGTCAAACTGAAGGAGACAGACCCATTCTTTCAGAATGAACTGCATTGGAAATTAACCCTTTGCGGTCCATTGTCGGACCTGGTCCCACATTGCAATTATTCCTATCAGGTCCATTGTCGGACCTGGTCCCACATTGCAATTATTCCTATCAGGTCCATTGTCGGACCTGGTCCCACATTGCAATTATTCCTATCAGGTCCATTGTCGGACCTGGTCCCACATTGCAATTATTCCTATCAGGTCCATTGTCAGACCCTGTCCGACATCATTATAGAAACGCAAAAAAACGGGTTTCTAGTCGTTTTTCTCCGAAAAAGCCGAAAACCATTCAATGGCCGAGTGGGGCGACAGGAGCGAGACAAGCCGAAAAAAAAAAGGACGTATCTCATGAATAGTCATACATGGCCCTGGTATCAGATAACGGGGCGGTCATAAGTAAACAAGCTGGCTGATGCGTCAGCGCACAGAGAACACGGACATTTGCAGAGCTTTTCTGAGATGTTATAGTAATAAAATAATGACTTGGATCGCATTATTGAGGAGTTTGGTGATAAAACGAGTGATCAGGAGATGATCGATCGGTATGTACGGGGTTATTATTATTATTATTTATTTCTTAGCATATGTGAAATCTATAGCGAATGAAAGGGTGGGGCGGGGCTGGAGATGCCTCGTGAGTGCTTTGTTGATATGCAGTGCCTTTTAAACCCGTTTGACTGTGGAAAAAAAGACTTTTAAACAGCGCATCCTTTTTTTATTTGATGTTGTGCAAACTTTTCCCTGCTTTGCTGAGTGTTTAAAGCGCACATGAGGACCTTTTTATTTGATTGTGTCGCATGTTCCCATGTGTTGCTACAACTGTTTACGTAAGGTGTGTGTATTGTTTTAATTTATTTTTTTACATTTTGACCACTTTTTTAAACTTTTAAATTGCATTCACTGTCTCAAGATGGTTTCCCATGTACCCGCATGGACCTCTCAGAACTTTCCCATCATCCTCCTGCTCACATGTAACACAATCAAATAAAAAGGTCCTTCTGTACCCTTTAAGTACCGAGAACCTCCAAGCTTGTTGTATACTGGAGCCCTATCATTTTAGTAGAGCTGTATAAATATACTGTAAAACATGAAAAGTTTGCAAGCAAACAATTCACAAAATGTGCATTTACTCAAATCTGCAAAACCTACATGCTACAGCATTACCATTATTACTACATTCATAGTTTATACAGTTTATGAGTAATTGATCTAAACAATCTGCAGAATGAAGTTGCCTCAGACTGTCTGACAGTAACAGAGCTGGTGCTTTTGTGGAATCACCATTAGCTGTTTATTCCTTTGGGCAAAATATGGCTTATTTGCTTGTATTTGGTATCAGTATGCTATCATTAAATTGACAATACAGTACATCCAAAGGCAGGCTTAGTTATTTATAAAGGATTTCATTGACATTGAGTTTGAGTTCCTGTATGTTTTCCAGTATCTGTGTGTATAAAGGGCACATTATTATGCTTCCATTACCTCTGTATGTAAAAGGTTTGTCATTGTTTAAACTGTCAATGATTCCTGAGATAAAGATCTGCAGTGGAACTGAACAAACCCAAGGGAGACATTGAAAAAGGGGAAGATGCTGCTGTTTGTGGTGAATATTCCCTGAATATGATATTAATACATGAAAGTGTATTATAAATGTAACTGGACAGATTAATGAAATCTGTGTCTTGAAGAAAAAGGGCTCCTTTCCTGCAGACACACTGAACTGTGTGACCCCTGAACTAGGTGAGCAGGGCTGGGTGGCATCTGGACTGGATTAGGCTGAAAGGACAGTTGAATTCTGTACAGATAATTCACAACGGCAACAAGAAGCGGTTTGACGCGAGGAAGACATAAAGCATCGATGTCCTAGCGGAAAAGGACATTAAACATGGACCTCATGTGGAGAGCTGCTTAGCAGAGAGAAAGACTATAAATATTCAAGCAAAACTAAACATGTTGTGCTCCACTTTGATTGCTAAACTAATTGCTGTAACTCTGCTATGCCAAGCTGCAACTGTGGGACTGACTGAGAACACGACCCAAAAAGGGAAGGCAAGCTAGTAAACGACCAAATGCAAAGAGACTGAGGCCTGGCTGGAGGACTGCCGTAAAACTTAGAGACTTTCATCAGACAAACAAGTCTGAGTCTGCTGTACCTAAGCCAGTATAATTCCAGTTGCATTTTCCTCTCATGAAACTAAATTAATTAATTGTAACACATTCACTACCATTGAACTGTTAAATGTTTAGTTTGCACACCTTGCATGTGAAATAACTTTTTAGTGAAACTTGATTAAGTAACTATAAGTAATCTACCTCATTGTATGAAGAATTTATTTTAAAGTAATCTTGCTATATCGATAAACAATTTACTATTAGTAAGCTTAGTGTGATCTATTGTAAGATTGTCTGAACCATTTCAGTTTAGGCTGTGTGTGTGTGTGTGTGTGTGTGTGTGAGTGTAAGCAGTGTCATATTTCACTGGCCCTGCTAGCTGCTTTAACACAGGCTGAGAGCTTTGACTTTATGACTGTTATGCTTAGAAAACCAAGATACTGACTTAATGACTTTTGTGATTTCTGTTTAATATTTGTGCTCTGAATACAATACTACTATTGATGAAACATTCCTTGTGTCTAGAGTGTGTATGTGGGTTCATAGTAAATCCTCAATCATGTAAAACATCAATTAAATAGGTTTTATAAGAGAACTAATCAATCTAGATAAAACTCTAAACTCTCAATTATAGAATTGTTCTTAGAGGCTTTGTGAAATGAGAAATGGGATTCCCTCTGTGTCATGGAATTCCTTTGCTAGTGTATCATGATGTAAGCCCTGGAGTGTGGGCTCAGTCTTCATGAAATGAGAAATGGAATTCCTTTGCTAGTGTATCATGATGTAAGCCCTGGAGTGTGGGCTCAGTCTTCATGAAATGAGAAATGGAATTCCTTTGCTAGTGTCTCATGATGTAAGCCCTGGAGTGTGGGCTCAGTCTTCATGAAATGAGAAATGGAATTCCTTTGCTAGTGTCTCATGATGTAAGCCCTGGAGTGTGGGCTCAGTCTTCATGAAATGAGAAATGGAATTCCTTTGCTAGTGTCTCATGATGTAAGCCCTGGAGTGTGGGCTCAGTCTTCATGAAATGAGAAATGGAATTCCTTTGCTAGTGTCTCATGATGTAAGCCCTGAGTGTGGGCTCAGTCTTCATGAAATGAGAAATGGAATTCCTTTGCTAGTGTATCATGATGTAAGCCCTGGAGTGTGGGCTCAGTCTTCATGAAATGAGAAATGGAATTCCTTTGCTAGTGTCTCATGATGTAAGCCCTGGAGTGTGGGCTCAGTCTTCATGAAATGAGAAATGGAATTCCTTTGCTAGTGTCTCATGATGTAAGCCCTGGAGTGTGGGCTCAGTCTTCATGAAATGAGAAATGGAATTCCTTTGCTGGTGTATCATGATGTAAGCCCTGGAGTGTGGGCTCAGTCTTCATGAAATGAGAAATGGAATTCCTTTGCTAGTGTATAATGATGTAAGCCCTGGAGTGTGGGCTCAGTCTTCTCTGCTGCCTGCTTGTTCTCAGTGTGTGAGTTCAGCTGCATTTCTAGTGTCCTGAGCTGGGCTTTGAACCCACTGGAGATGCAGCTGAGAACAAGCCAGACCCACGACTCAGGGGTTTTGTTTTAGATCAGATAACAAGATGAGAAACATTATATGCATAACTCTGTTTTATTGTTTTTATTGAATTTTTTTCTATGAATTTTATTAGGACTCAGAATCTCTTTGCATTCATTGTGTTGCAATTTAGACATTTTCACTTTATGTATTAAAAAGCACAGATAAGTCTATTAGAAATAGACTACAACTCTGGCTAAAGGTTTTGCCTCACTCTGTGGAATGAACTAATTTTGCTTCATAAATTCGAATGAAATCTGCTGAATAATGTTACATTAACACATTGAATTACACACTGCTTTGTAGTTTTCCATATATTGAATGAAAAAGTGACATTTTGAAATCTATGATGAAGTACTGTACTACTATTATGGCATCCAGTAGACTTTTGTGTTATCCTTGTGTAGTTTCTTTGATTACACAATGTTAAATAAAAGTTCTGAATTATGTTCATATAGTTGTTTTTTTTTTGTTTTGTTTTTAATTATACCAACAAATTCTAGGTGATGCTAAACTTTTGTCTGAGCTGTACATATACATCAGCACTGCCATTAAAATAGAATGTTTAAAGCTTTATATATTGTTGTGACAAAGTGCCCGCCCCTGTGTGCATTTTGTGTGTTATGTGTTGTATGTTGCGTGTGTTAATGTTGGTGTATAGATTGGTACACGGGATATAAACGGGTCTGTGTTTCACGTGTGTTTAAAGTGTATAATTATATTTAGGCACGAGGATGGCACATCACTTCACGTGCAGATAAAATGTGTATAATGTGTGGCACGGGGTTGCACGTAATGAATTCACGTGCTGGGATTCAAGTGAATAATTAATTAGTAATTGAATCCCAGCACAAACAGTATAAATAGATGCACGTTTAGTCACTCGTGGTTGGGTGTTCGGAAGAGGAGAACGGGTGAGAGAGAGAGGAGTAATTAAAAGTAAAAACGTGCAAGATAAGTGTTTGTTCTCACCGTGTTTGTTTGTCTGTCCGTGCACCGTTTGTTTAGTGTCAGTCGTTTTGTCTGTCTGTTTATTTTGGCGTCAAGTGCCGTGTCCTGTTTTGTATTCCGTTGTTTAAACCTTTTATTTTGTTATTAAACGCTGAGTGCAGCCATTGCACTCGGCTCATCATCACAACCACCGTCTCTGTGTATTCCTTTCTGGTCTGACGCCACCCACTCTGGCCGTCTTTGTGACACGTGGTGTCATCGTGGGATAACCGCGCCTCAAGCGTCAGACCAGGAGGGTTTTGTTTAAAAAAAAAAAAAAAAAAATATAAAAAAAAAAAAAATAAATAATAATATAATGGCAGAAGACGCATACAAAGTGGCGGGACTGGTTCCTGGAGAATGCTGGGCTGGAGGCCCAGTCTCTGCCCATAGTCGTCCGCGCCCTGTGGATGATGGACAGTGAGAGATGGGAGACATATCAGCAGGAACACACCCCAAACACCTTGGAGGAAGGTGTGGAGTTTGTCCTCAGCTACCTGGAGGCAACCATAAACGGAACAGCAGCCCAGGTAGCAGGACCACCAGCAGAGGAGTACCTGCTGTCCCCATCTCCACCAGCAGAGGTGAGTACCTGCTGTCCCCATCTCCACCAGCAGAGGGTGAATGCCTGCTGGTTTTATGTCCACAGCCCGAGCGGGAGGAGCCTGAGCGTCCCCCACGCCTGAGTGGGAGGAGCCGAACGTCCCCACGCCTGAGTGGGAGGAGCCCGAACGTCCCACGCCTGAGTGGGAGGAGCCCAACGTCCCTACGCCTGAGTGGGAGGAGGAGCCGAACGTCCTACGCCTGAGTGGGGGCCCGAACGTCCCACAGCCCAAGAGGGAGGAGTCGGTGCGTCTACAGCCCAAAAGGGAGGAGTCGGTGGTCCACAGCCCAAAGGGAGGAGTCGGTGCGTCCCACAGCCCAAAAGGGAGGAGTCGGTGCATCCACAGCCCAAAAGGGAGGAGTCGGTGCGTCCACAGCCCAAAGGGAGGCAAGTCGGGGCTTCCACAGCCCTGGGACCCAAGCCACCAGCAGAGGGAAAATGCCTGCTGGTTCAGCCCCAAGAGCCGAAGGGGGAGGAGTTACAGGCTCAACCCCTGAAAATTTTTGGGGGAGAGGGCAGGAGGCTGGTGTCCCCAGCAGCCTCTATTCATGCTGATGAGGGCAGCACGGCGCGCACCAGCCCAGCCGCCACAGCGGAGGGAGCCAGCGCCGCCAGGAGCAGAGGAGCTGGAGCTGCCTCTGCCTCCACCACCGCCAGGAGCAGAGGAGCTGGAGCTGCCTCTGCCTCCACCACCGCCAGGAGCAGAGGAGCTGGAGCTGCCTCTGCCTCCACCACCGCCAGGAGCAGAGGAGCTGGAGCTGCCGCTGCCGCCACCACCGCCAGGAGCAGAGGAGCTGGAGCTGCCTCTGCCTCCACCACCGCCAGGAGCAGAGGAGCTGGAGCTGCCTCTGCTTCCGCCACCGCCCGGAGCAGAGGAGCAGGAGCTGCCTCTGCTGCCCGTACCTCCACAGGGACGGTGGCGGGAGCCCCAGAAAGGAGCTGCCGGCCACGAAGAAGGGGGACGAGGTCTGAGACCACTTTCCCCAGCAGCAGTTTCACTGCAGGAGTTCTTGTGGCGGAGCCCACAGGAGGGAGCTGCCGGCTACGGAAGAGGGGAGGGGGGACCACCTGCCCCGCAGCTTTTTCGCTGCAGGGCGGGACCAGGATGCTGTCAGCCGTGCCACTACCGGCAGGGGAGCTGACAGCATTTCCAGCCATGGGCCCACTGAAGCCTCCTTTCCCAGCCCGAGACTTTGGCCTGGACTGCTGGGTATTTAAGGGGGAGGTGGCCGTTGAGGCCATGTGTGCTTTGCACAGGGGTATATGTGGCAAAGTGCCCGCCCTGTGTGTATTTTTGTGTGTTATGTGTTGTATGTTGCGTGTGTTAATGTTGGTGTATAGATTGGTACAGGATATAAACGGGTCTGTGTTTCACGTGTTTAAAGTGTATAATTATATTTAGGCACGAGGATGGCACATCACTTCACGTGCAGATAAAATGTGTATAATGTGTGGCACGGGGTTGCACGTAATGAATTCACGTGCTGGGATTCAAGTGAATAATTAATTAGTAATTGAATCCCAGCACAAACAGTATAAATAGATGCACGTTTAGTCACTCGTGGTTGGGTGTTCGGAAGAGGAGAACGGGTGAGAGAGAGAGGAGTAATTAAAAGTAAAAACGTGCAAGATAAGTGTTTGTTCTCACCGTGTTTGTTTGTCTGTCCGTGCACCGTTTGTTTAGTGTCAGTCGTTTTGTCTGTCTGTTTATTTTGGCGTCAAGTGCCGTGTCCTGTTTTGTATTCCGTTGTTTAAACCTTTTATTTTGTTATTAAACGCTGAGTGCAGCCATTGCACTCGGCTCATCATCACAACCACCGTCTCTGTGTATTCCTTTCTGGTCTGACGCCACCCACTCTGGCCGTCTTTGTGACAATTGTGTATCAATTGCATCCTGTAAGACAGTGTGAAGTGTAGATGATGCTATTAAAAGAGAACACCTTTACACATTTCACTGTTCAGAAGCCACTAATAAACTTTGCATTGATTTCACACTGAACTGTTGTGAAGTGCTTTTTCTTTATTGCTTTACTGCTCGGCTCCACTATTTGTGCTGCCTGTCTAGGAGAAGAGAAGTCTATTAATCCAAACAGCATGCAGATTGATTTAGATTGGATCAGGAGCAATGGATCCTCAAACAGGTTTGCACTGTACAGGTATGTCATGCATGCGGAAATGGGAAAAACAACAAACAAAATCCAGCATTACTTTAAAACATTAAGGTCACAGAAAATGACACCACTGCAGAGGTGCTTCATGTGGACAGCTTTTGGAAACACATTTAGAAGCACACTTCTGGAGATTGATTATTAAAATATGTATTTTATTTTTAATGGAATGAGGGTCAAGTGGTACAAACAGTAACATGTAACAATAATAATCCTTGTTTGTTAACTTTAGTTTGTAGTTGCATTGGAACCCAAGGGCTGAAGCTGAAATGTATAGAAGGGGTTCAGACTGATACAAATGAACAAGGAAATGTCACTTACACTAACAAGGACCATATTGGAAAAGGAAACATAATGACACCACAGAAATCTAATAGCGGTGTTATTAATGTGCAAGAATAAACTGGATTGCTGGACTGCATTGAAAAAAAAAAAAAGTAAAATTCTGTCATCTACTGGTCACTTTTATGAACTGATTCAAATATTAAATTCAGAATCTTTAACAAAAAAAAGCACATTTGTGTTTGAACTGGTTTCTCCTTAATGTGTTTGAAATAATGTTTAAATATACTTTCAGTTAAGTGTACCTTTGTTTCCTTCACTAGTTTTATTCTGCTGGTATCATTTAAAACACTGTAATAAAATAAACATTATTATGATGTTGTGTTTCTATATATTATGCTCTTTAAAAATACTTTTTTTTTAAATGTTCAATAGGCTTTAATTGACTTGGGGTTACACTTCAAGTATGTTGTATGCTTAAAAATAATCTGTAATAATCTAGCCATCCAAGAGACACCGATGAGACACTGAACTAATGACCCATTAATGTTATGCCTAATACTAGAATGCCTATGCGTCTTGGAGAGGGGCTTCAACTGATTCAACTACGTTAGCGCAGAGCTTCAAATCATACATGGCGCTCATTGAGGCTTCAAGTCATACACGGGGTTCATTGCTTCATTGAGGCTTCAAATCATACACGGGGTTCATTGCTTCATTGAGGCTTCAAATCATACATGGGGTTCATTGCTTCATTGAGGCTTCAAATCATACACGGCGTTCATTGCCTCAATGAGGCTTCAAATCATACATGGGGTTCATTGCTTCATTGAGGCTTCAAATCATACACGGGGTTCATTGCTTCAATGAGGCTTCAAATCATACACGGCGTTCATTGCTTCATTGAGGCTTCAAATCATACACGAGGTTCATTGCTTCATTGAGGCTTCAAATCATACACAGCGTTCATTGCTTCATTGAGGCTTCAAATCATACACGGGGTTCATTGAGACTTCGGATCAGTCACATGATTCAGTGATTCACTACTTCAGGTGATTCAAATGACCACTGCTTCATGTGAAGCAAACAAATGACGTAACCCGCCTCGAACCCTCTGAAGCAAACAGTGTTCCGCATGAAGCACCACATCACGTGATCTGACTGAACCAGAATCAATACAATGCTTTGTTGAAATATAGCCTAGATTACTCCTGGAAGGAAGCATTTATTATTTATTTCTCTTTTTTTCAATTAGTTTATTTTAAAAATATCATAAAATATGATTCTTTTAGTTTTGCATTTTGGAAAATGTAATTATTATTTAAAATCTAAAACAAGTTCATACATGCACGCTTCCTCACAGCAGTAGGGATTTGATCCTGCGCTTGACAATTATTTCTAATTACACAACTTACTAACGTGTTGCACTACCGGGAAACTAGCAAACAAATGAAATATCAAATATCTTACTTGTTTCAACGCTAATTTTCCAGCCAAGTACATCAGGTCAGATATGCCTCCCTTTCTAAAGCAACATGATCGTGTTTTCGATTGTATAACAATTTAACATTTCAAGTATGATAATGCGTATGCATGACTGGCTTTTTTGTTGGGTAATCACATGTGGTTGATATATAAACAGATAGCAGAGACATCATAAATGTAACTTCATTTTGTAAGTCACAAATGACACTGACAGAGCCTGTAAAAGCATGCTTTTACGATTGTCTATCGTGTACATTAGGCTACAGATCATAATTTCTAAATGCCAAGTTCCAGTGTCCCCATCTCCACCAGCAGAGGGTGAATGCCTGCTGGTTTTATGCGTCCACAGCCCGGCGGGGAGGAGCCTGAGCGTCCTACGCCTGAGTGGGAGGAGCCCCAACGTCCCACGCCTGAGTGGGAGGAGCCCGAACGTCCCACGCCTGAGTGGGAGGAGCCCAACGTCCTACGCCTGGAGTGGGAGGAGCCCGAACGCCCCACGCCTGAGTGGGGGGAGCCCGAACGTCCACAGCCCAAGAGGGGAGGAGAGTCGGGCGTCTACAGCCCAAAAGGGAGGAGTCGGTCGTCCACAGCCCAAAAGGGAGGAGTCGGTGCCCACAGCCCAAAAGGGAGGAGTCAGGTGCATCCACAGCCCAAAAGGGAGGAGTCAGGCGTCCCACAGCCCAAAGGGAGGCAAGTCGGGCTTCCACAGCCCTGGGACCCAAGCCACCAGCAGAGGGAAAATGCCTGCTGGTTCAGCCCCAAGAGCCGGAAGGGGGAGGAGTTACAGGCTCAACCCCTGAAAATTTTTTGGGGAGAGGGGCAGGAGGCTGGTGTCCCCAGCAGCCTCTATTCATGCTGATGAGGGCAGCACCGCGCGCACCAGCCCAGCCGCCACAGCGGAGGGAGCCAGCCCGCCAGGAGCAGAGGAGCTGGAGCTGCCTCTGCCTCCACCACCGCCAGGGAGCAGAGGAGCTGGAGCTGCCTCTGCCTCCACCACCGCCAGGAGCAGAGGAGCTGGAGCTGCCTCTGCCTCCACCACCGCCAGGAGCAGAGGGAGCTGGAGCTGCCTCTGCCTCCACCACCGCCAGGAGCAGAGGAGCTGGAGCTGCCTCTGCCTCCACCACCCCGCCAGGAGCAGAGGAGCTGGAGCTGCCTCTGCTTCCGCCACCGCCTGAGCAGCAGAGGAGCAGGAGCTGCCTCTGCTGCCCGTGCCTCCACAGGGAGATGCGTGGCCGGAGCCCAGAAAGGGGAGCTGCCGGGGTCACCTAAGAAGGGGGACGAGGTCTGGAGACCACTTTCCCCAGCAGCAGTTTCACTGCAGGAGTTCTTGTGGCCGGAGCCCCACAGGAGGAGCTCGGCTACGAAGAAGGGGAGGGGGGACACCTGCCCCCAGCTTTTTTTCGCTGCAGGGCGGGACCAGGATGCTGTCAGCCGTGCCACTACCGGCAGGGGAGCTGACAGCATTTCCAGCCATGGGCCCACTGAAGCCTCCTTTCCCAGCCGAGACTTTGGCCTGGACTGCTGGGTATTTAAGGGGGGAGGCCGTTGAGGCCATGTGTGCTTTGCACAGGGGGGGGTATATGTGGCAAAGTGCCGCCTGTGTGTATTTTGTGTGTTATGTGTTGTATGTTGCGTGTGTTAATGTTGGTGTATAGATTGGTACACGGGATATAAACGGGTCTGTGTTTCACGTGGTTTTAAAGTGTATAATTATATTTAGGCACGAGGATGGCACATCACTTCACGTGCAGATAAAATGTGTATAATGTGTGGCACGGGGTTGCACGTAATGAATTCACGTGCTGGGATTCAAGTGAATAATTAATTAGTAATTGAATCCCAGCACAAACAGTATAAATAGATGCACGTTTAGTCACTCGTGGTTGGGTGTTCGGAAGAGGAGAACGGTGAGAGAGAGAGAGAGTAATTAAAAGTAAAAAACGTGCAAGATAAGTGTTTGTTCTCACCGTGTTTGTTTGTCTGTCCGTGCACCGTTTGTTTAGTGTCAGTCGTTTTGTCTGTCTGTTTATTTTGGCGTCAAGTGCCGTGTCCTGTTTTGTATTCCGTTGTTTAAACCTTTTATTTTGTTATTAAACGCTGAGTGCAGCCATTGCACTCGGCTCATCATCACAACCACCGTCTCTGTGTATTCCTTTCTGGTCTGACGCCACCCACTCTGGCCGTCTTTGTGACAATTGTGTATCAATTGCATCCTGTAAGACAGTGTGAAGTGTAGATGATGCTATTAAAAGAGAACACCTTTACACATTTCACTGTTCAGAAGCCACTAATAAACTTTGCATTGATTTCACACTGAACTGTTGTGAAGTGCTTTTTCTTATTGTTTTACTGCTCGGCTCCACTTATTTGTGCTGCCTGTCTAGGAGAAGAGAAGTCTATTAATCCAAACAGCATGCAGATTGATTTAGATTGGATCAGGAGCAATGGATCCTCAAACAGGTTTGCACTGTACAGGTATGTCATGCATGCGGAAATGGGAAAACAACAAACAAAATCCAGCATTACTTTAAAAAACATTAAGGTCACAGAAAATGACACCACTGCAGAGGTGCTTCATGTGGACAGCTTTTGAAACACATTTAGAAGCACACTTCTGGAGATTGATTATTAAAATATGTATTTTATTTTTAATGGAATGAGGGTCAAGTGGTACAAACAGTAACATGTAACAATAATAATCCTTGTTTGTTAACTTTAGTTTGTAGTTGCATTGGAACCCAAGGGCTGAAGCTGAAATGTATAGAAGGGGTTCAGACTGATACAAATGAACAAGGAAATGTCACTTACACTAACAAGGACCATATTGGAAAAGGAAACATAATGACACCACAGAAATCTAATAGCGGTGTTATTAATGTGCAAGAATAAACTGGATTGCTGGACTGCATTGAAAAAAATAAAAGTAAAAATTCTGTCATCTACTGGTCACTTTTATGAACTGATTCAAATATTAAATTCAGAATCTTTAACAAAAAGCCACATTTGTGTTTGAACTGGTTTCTCCTTAATGTGTTTGAAATAATGTTTAAATATACTTTCAGTTAAGTGTACCTTTGTTTCCTTCACTAGTTTTATTCTGCTGGTATCATTTAAAACACTGTAATAAAATAAACATTATTATGATGTTGTGTTTCTATATATTATGCTCTTTAAAAATACTTTTCTTTTTTTAAATGTTCAATAGGCTTTAATTGACTTGGGGTTACACTTCAAGTATGTTGTATGCTTAAAAATAATCTGTAATAATCTAGCCATCCAAGAGACACCGATGAGACACTGAACTAATGACCCATTAATGTTATGCCTAATACTAGAATGCCTATGCGTCTTGGAGAGGGGCTTCAACTGATTCAACTACGTTAGCGCAGAGCTTCAAATCATACATGGCGTTCATTGAGGCTTCAAGTCATACACGGGGTTCATTGCTTCATTGAGGCTTCAAATCATACACGGGGTTCATTGCTTCATTGAGGCTTCAAATCATACATGGGGTTCATTGCTTCATTGAGGCTTCAAATCATACACGGCGTTCATTGCCTCAATGAGGCTTCAAATCATACATGGGGTTCATTGCTTCATTGAGGCTTCAAATCATACACGGGTTCATTGCTTCAATGAGGCTTCAAATCATACACGGCGTTCATTGCTTCATTGAGGCTTCAAATCATACACGAGGTTCATTGCTTCATTGAGGCTTCAAATCATACACAGCGTTCATTGCTTCATTGAGGCTTCAAATCATACACGGGTTCATTGAGACTTGGATCAGTCACATGATTCAGTGATTCACTACTTCAGGTGATTCAAATGACCACTGCTTCATGTGAAGCAAACAAATGACGTAACCATACCGAACCCTCTGAAGCAAACAGTGTTCCGCATGAAGCACCACATCACGTGATCTGACTGAACCAGAATCAATACAATGCTTTGTTGAAATATAGCCTAGATTACTCCTGGAAGGAAGCATTTATTATTTATTTCTCTTTTTTTCAATTAGTTTATTTTAAAAATATCATAAAATATGATTCTTTTAGTTTTGCATTTTGGAAAATGTAATTATTATTTAAAATCTAAAACAAGTTCATACATGCACGCTTCCTCACAGCAGTAGGGATTTGATCCTAAACGACAATTATTTCTAATTACACAACTTACTAACGTGTTGCACTACCGGGAAACTAGCAAACAAATGAAATATCAAATATCTTACTTGTTTCAACGCTAATTTTCCAGCCAAGTACATCAGGTCAGATATGCCTCCCTTTCTAAAGCAACATGATCGTGTTTTCGATTGTATAACAATTTAACATTTCAAGTATGATAATGCGTATGCATGACTGGCTTTTTTGTTGGGTAATCACATGTGTGGTTGATATATAAACAGATAGCAGAGACATCATAAAATGTAACTTCATTTTGTAAGTCACAAATGACACTGACAGAGCCTGTAAAAAGCATGCTTTACGGTGTCTATCGTGTACATTAGGCTACAGATCATAATTTCTAAATGCCAAGTTCCAGTGTGGAGTAGTGGTTAGGGCTCTGGATTTTTGACCGGAGGGTCATGGGTTAAATCCCAGGTGGGAGACACTGCTGCTGTACCCTTGAGCAAGGTACTTTAAAAAAATACTGAACAACAGAACCAAAGATTCTAGTTTGTTTAATATAAATGGTGTGGATATCAAACTGCTTGCATTCCCTGGTTTGTTTTGACGTTGACCAACATGTGGAATCACATGATTGGTAGATGTCCAGTTATTTAGCTTTTCTGTTTGAAAAGTCGCTACACACTATTAAAAAGTGGAAGAAGAATTTCACCTTAGTTTGACGACTTATATTTCATTGTGTATAAGAGGTATCTGTGCTTTTTGTCACATTTGAGGTAAGAAAGTTTCGCAATCAAGGAAATGTGCCCATTAGTGGACACATTCAAATAGACAATTGACCTCTAATATGTTAGGTTTTTAATCAAATTAGTTTCTTTACAAATGACATAAAAGGTAAAAAAATTCACGCGCCTTGATAGATTGCATTTCTGAAACTGACAGCTCGGCACCGTTGGTTGTGCTTCATAGAAAATGGTGTTGTTGGAATGGGGGGTATAGCTCAGTGGTAGAGCATTTGACTACAGATCAAAAGGTCCCCGGTTCAAATCCAAATACTCCGTTTTTTAAATTAAAAGACAAGTTGCATTTTATAATTTTTCATTTCAGCTGCAAATGTACAATCAAGTAACAAATAGTGTTTAAAGACAGCAACAAGGTACGGACGGGATTGAACCTGTGATCTTCGGTTTACTGAGACCGATGCCTTACCATTTCTTGGCCACCGCACCCTTCACGACTGCAAAGCGACATCAGAAGCTTGGAGTCTATTGAGAAGGCTGCCCGGAAAGGCAATCTGGCTGGAAACCAACCTTACAGTTAACAACTGAATGCCAAGGATGGGCAAAATAGTCTCGGAAACTCTTTAAATAGAAAACATTGGTCTCCATATTTATTTAAAATACAAATAGAAAATGGGTTGCCAGACATGTATTTTAAATAGAAATTAGTAAATACTATTTTGCAAATAGTATTTTTTTAAAACACTTGACACCATCATCTACCGGCTGTAGTATACACCCATTTTTTATTTATTGTTTTCATAATAATGAACTGAAAGTTTCAGTACTGCCTCAGTCAACAAGCCTGTCAGTAACCGTATTTTGATCCAAAAGAACTGGTACTTCTATAGCAATAATTACAGTAGTTTTAGGCTGTCTTTGAAAATGAATTAATTTGGAGTTAAGAATCGTACATCTTTTACCAGAAACATTTTGTTTTACATTAAATGGATTTCATATTAGAGTGAAGCTATGGTCGCATTGCTGAGTAAGAATGACCATAAAACAAGGCACATGCTAATTCTGAGGACACACTCGTTTTAGTGTTAACCCTATTATTTGCAGCAGCAGCGATGCAATTTTAAAGCTTTTCACCATTTTTCAACTTTTTATTTACTTAAAACAAAAATGCAGCTTCTGCTCAATTTGTAATAAAGCAGTACTTGTTATATGATCCTGATAGTAATCGTAATATAATCAGAGCCTTCTGAGGACACAGACGCCGTTACCCACAGTGACTTACAATCAGAAACAAAAATACATTTCAAGAATCACAGTTCAAGTATTCATACATATAAGAGCAAGAGAAAATACAATGACTTCAGTTCTAAAAGTACAAGTATATGACAAAATACGATTCAATAATCAGAGCAGATAACAGTGTCAGTGATAGTTACATCAGGATATGATTAAATGCAAAATACTACAGATTGAATAACACTTGTGCAGATTACAGTACAGAAATGCAGTAAAATAGGGAGCAGATAAGAGCAAGTAAAGCACATTAAGGAAGAGTGATAAAGTGTCCACAGCGAAAAATAGGAGTTCTACAGGTGCTGTCTGAAGAGGTGAGTCTTGAGGAGGAGCTGTTATCAGCTCTGATTATTGAATCGTATTTTGTCATATACTTGTACTTTTTAGAACTGAAGTCATTGTATTTTATCTTGCTCTTATATGTATGAATACTTGAACTGTGATTCTTGAAATGTATTTTTGTTTATGATTGTAAGTCACTGTGGGTAACGGCGTCTGTGTCCTCAGAAGACTCTGATTATATTACGATTACTGTCAGGATCATATAACAAGTACTGCTTTATTACAAATTGAGCAGAAACTGCATTTTTGTTTTAAGTAAATAAAAAGTTGAAAAATGGTGAAAAGCTTTAAAATCGCATCGCTGCTGCTGCAAATAATAGGGTTAACACCTAAAAAGAGTGTGTCCTCAGAATTAGCATGTGCCTTGTTTTATGGTCATTCCTTACTCAGCAATGCGACCATAGCTTCACTCTAATATGAAATCCATTTAATGTAAAACAAAATGTTTCTGGTAAAAGATGTACGATTCTTAACTCCAGAGTAATTCATTTTCAGACAGCCTAAAACTACTGTAATTATTGCTATAGAAGTACCAGTTCTTTTGGATCAAAATACGGTTACTGACAGGCTTGTGGACTGAGGCAGTACTGAAACTTTCAGTTCATTATTATGAAAAAAATAAATTAAAAATGGGTGTATACTACAGCCGGTAGATGGTGTCAAGTGTTTTAAAAAAATACTATTTGCAAAATAGTATTTACTCATTTCTATTTAAAATACATGTCTGGCAACCTATTTTCTATTTGTATTTTAAATAAATATGGAGACCAATGTTTTCTATTTAAAGAGTTTCGAGACTATTTTGCCCATCCTGGCATTCAGCTGTTAACCGTGAAGGTTGGTTTCCAGCCAGATTGCCTTTCCGGGCAGCCTTCTCAATAGAGTTCAAGCTTCCAATTTCATTTGCAGTCGTGAAGGGTGCGGTGGCCAAGTGGTAGGCGTCGGTCTCAGAAACCGAAGATCACGGTTCAATCCTGTCCGTACCTTGTTGCTGTCTTTAAAACACTATTTGTTACTTGTTTGTACCTTTGCAGCTGAAAAGAAATTATATAATGCAACTTGTATTTTAATTTAAATAAAATGGGAGTATTTGGTTTGAACCGGGATCTCTTGATCAGCAGTCAAATGCTCTACCGCTGAGCTATACCCGACTCCAACAACACCATTTCCTATCAAGCACAACCAACGGTGCCGAGCTGTCAGTTTCAGAAATGCAACCTGTCAAGGCTAGTGATTTATTTCCTCGTATCCCGCAGAAAATTCCTGTGGCGCAATTGGTCAGTGTGTTTGGCTCTTAACCCTTTAAGGACCGAGATTGTGTCAACACCACATCATACTGAAATTTCAAATTGAAAGCCACAGCTTGCCTTGACAGACGGCTTTGACAGATTATTTAAGAAAAGCTATAACGTTCCCCAGTGTTCTGAAAACAAGGACACCAATTCCAAGATGCGACTGTAACAAATTGATTTTTTTGTGCATTGTTATAGGAAGAGAGTCAAATACAGCCAAAAAAACTGCTTGGTCCTTAAATAGTTTAGCAAACGGTTGGTTGCTTGTGTAGCAGGTCTTTATATACATATAGCTAAATTTTTGTTAATAATTTGACTACGCCACCTTGTGTTTATTGAGGACAAGGACGTCGAGTGGTTGGTTCCCACACAAACTCTTTTATCCAGGAGAAACCAAGCAATCATATACCAAAAATAATCTTTACAAGTTTTTATTAGTAATACTTATTTTAAAAATCTCAATCACATTAACAATAATGTAAACCATATGACAATGCCACCTTCAGTTCACAGTCTAACAATTGTCTAGTAGATATACAGTATATATATATATATATATATACAGTGCCTTGCGAAAGTATTCGGCCCCCTTGAACTTTGCGACCTTTTGCCACATTTCAGGCTTCAAACATAAAGATATGAAACTGTAATTTTTTGTGAAGAATCAACAACAAGTGGGACACAATCATGAAGTGGAACGAAATTTATTGGATATTTCAAACTTTTTTAACAAATAAAAAACTGAAAAATTGGGCGTGCAAAATTATTCAGCCCCTTTACTTTCAGTGCAGCAAACTCTCTCCAGAAGTTCAGTGAGGATCTCTGAATGATCCAATGTTGACCTAAATGACTAATGATGATAAATAGAATCCACCTGTGTGTAATCAAGTCTCCATATAAATGCACCTGCACTGTGATAGTCTCAGAGGTCCGTTTAAAGCGCAGAGAGCATCATGAAGAACAAGGAACACACCAGGCAGGTCCGAGATACTGTTGTGGAGAAGTTTAAAGCCGGATTTGGATACAAAAAGATTTCCCAAGCTTTAAACATCCCAAGGAGCACTGTGCAAGCGATAATATTGAAATGGAAGGAGTATCAGACCACTGCAAATCTACCAAGACCTGGCGTCCCTCTAAACTTTCAGCTCATACAAGGAAGACTGATCAGAGATGCAGCCAAGAGGCCCATGATCACTCTGGATGAACTGCAGAGATCTACAGCTGAGGTGGGAGACTCTGTCCATAGGACAACAATCAGTCGTATACTGCACAAATCTGGCCTTTATGGAAGAGTGGCAAGAAGAAAGCCATTTCTTAAAGATATCCATAAAAAGTGTCGTTTACAGTTTGCCACAAGCCACCTGGGAGACACACCAAACATGTGGAAGAAGGTGCTCTGGTCAGATGAAACCAAAATCGAACTTTTTGGCAACAATGCAAAACGTTTATGTTTGGCGTAAAAAGCAACACAGCTCATCACCCTGAACACACCATCCCCACTGTCAAACATGGTGGTGGCAGCATCATGGTTTGGGCCTGCTTTTCTTCAGCAGGGACAGGAAGATGGTTAAAATTGATGGGAAGATGGATGGAGCCAAATACAGGACCATTCTGGAAGAAAACCTGATGGAGTCTGCAAAAGACCTGAGACTGGGACGGAGATTTGTCTTCCAACAAGACAATGATCCAAAACATAAAGCAAAATCTACAATGGAATGGTTCACAAATAAACATATCCAGGTGTTAGAATGGCCAAGTCAAAGTCCAGACCTGAATCCAATCGAGAATCTGTGGAAAGAACTGAAAACTGCTGTTCACAAATGCTCTCCATCCAACCTCACTGAGCTCGAGCTGTTTTGCAAGGAGGAATGGGCAAAAATTTCAGTCTCTCGATGTGCAAAACTGATAGAGACATACCCCAAGCGACTTACAGCTGTAATCGCAGCAAAAAGGTGGCGCTACAAAGTATTAACAAGGGGGGCTGAATAATTTTGCACGCCCAATTTTTCAGTTTTTTATTTGTTAAAAAAGTTTGAAATATCCAATAAATTTCGTTCCACTTCATGATTGTGTCCCACTTGTTGTTGATTCTTCACAAAAAATTACAGTTTCATATCTTTATGTTTGAAGCCTGAAATGTGGCAAAAGGTCGCAAAGTTCAAGGGGGCTGAATACTTTCGCAAGGCACTGTATATATATATATATATATATATGTGTGTGTACAGTACTGTGCAAAAGTTTTAGGCAGGTGTGAAAAAATGCTGTAAAGTAAGAATGCTTTCAAAAATAGACATGTTAATAGATTATATTTATCAATTAACTAAATGCAAAGTGAGTGAACAAAAGAAAAATCTAAATCAAATCCATATTTGGTGTGACCACCCTTTGCCTTCAAAATAGCATCAATTCTTCTAGGTACACTTGCACAAAGTCAGGGATTTTGTAGGCATATAGTCAGGTGTATGATTAAACAATTATACCAAACAGGTGCTAATGATCATCAATTCAATATGTAGGTTGAAACACAATCATTAACTGAAACAGAAACAGCTGTGTAGGAGGAATAAAACTGGGTGAGGAACAGCCAAACTCAGCTAACAAGGTGAGGTTGCAGAAGACAGTTTACTGTCAAAAGTCATACACCATGGCAAGACTGAGCACAGCAACAAGACACAAGGTAGTTATACTCCATCAGCAAGGTCTCTCCCAGGCAGAAATTTCAAGGCAGACAGGGGTTTCCAGATGTGCTGTCCAAGCTCTTTTGAAGAAGCACAAAGAAACGGGCAACGTTGAGGACCGTAGACGCAGTGGTCGGCCAAGGAAACTTACTGCAGCAGATGAAAGACACATCATGCTTACTTCCCTTCGCAGTCGGAAGATGTCCAGCAGTGCCATCAGCTCAGAATTGGCAGAAAACAGTGGGACCCTGGTACACCCATCTACTGTCCGAGAAGTCTGGTCAGAAGTGGCCTTCATGGAAGACTTGCGGCTAAAAAGCCATACCTCCGACGTGGAAACAAGGCCAAGCGACTCAACTATGCACGAAAACACAGGAACTGGGGTGCAGAAAAATGACAGCAGGTGCTCTGGACTGATGAGTCAAAATTTGAAATATTTGGCTGTAGCAGAAGGCAGTTTGTTCGCCGAAGGGCTGGAGAGCGGTACACGAATGAGTGTCTGCAGGCAACAGTGAAGCATGGTGGAGGTTCCTTGCAAGTTTGGGGCTGCATTTCTGCAAATGGAGTTGGGGATTTGATCAGAATTAATGGTCTCCTCAATGCTGAGAAGTACAGGCAGATACTTATCCATCATGCAATACCATCAGGGAGGCATCTGATTGGCCCCAAATTTATTCTGCAGCATGACAACGACCCCAAACATACAACGAAAGTCATTAAGAACTATCTTCAGCGTAAAGAAGAACAAGGAGTCCTGGAAGTGATGGTATGGCCCCACAGAGCCCTGATCTCAACATCATCAAGTCTGTCTGGGATTACATGAAGAGAGAGAGAAGCAACTGAGGCTGCCTAAATCCACAAAGAACTGTGGTTAGTTCTCCAAGATGTTTGGGCCAACCTACCTGCCGAGTTCCTTCAAAAACTGTGTGCAAGTGTACCTAGAAGAATTGATGCTGTTTTGAAGGCAAGGGTGGTCACACCAAATATTGATTTGATGTAGATTTTTCTTCTGTTCACTCACTTTGCATTTAGTTAATTGATAAATATAATCTATTAACATGTCTATTTTTGAAAGCATTCTTACTTTACAGCATTTTTTTTTCACACCTGCCTAAAACTTTTGCACAGTACTGTAGATATACAGTATATATATATATATATATATATATATATATATATATATATATATATATATATATATATATACAGTATATATATATATATATATATATATATATATATATATATATATATAAGGATAATACAATAAAAACAACAGACTCTAAATCTATCAGTTTCATATAGTGCAGTTAATTAAACTAATTACAACAGATTAAATGATTGCAGTTTATATAACATACTTGGATCTATCAGTTTCTTATAGTAAAGTTAATTAGCCAGATCAGCAATTCTGTTCTTTTTGTGATACATACAAAGTAGACAACAACGTCAGCAGTTGAATGGTCTCGTTACAAACTACATTACATTTATAAAGTACACGGTACCAATTTCCCCCAATCTATTTAAAATGAATATATAAAACAGCTGCATGCACGCTAGAATAAAATATAATATAACAAATAAACCAGAGGACTCCTTGCTGCAGGAGCGGCACAGCTATCAAATAAACCACACAACGTTAACAATAAACTAACAGGCTCCCTGACCGGGGAACCCCAACACGCTGCACCTCGTGTTGGAAATGATCCCCTCCCGGTCAGACACAGCCTTCCTGGTGTGCGACACGAAGTTATAAAGTCTCTCCGCGTTCCAGCTCCAGTCTGCAGCGCGGAATCTCCTTCACAAGTCCGGCTCTCCCTCTCACAATATTCCTCCGCATTTATAAAGGCAGTAGATGATTGGCAGGGCGGGGAGATCAAGCAGCGAGCCGCTGGCAAGCAGAGCTGTGGAACGGGAGACGCGGTTGCTAAGCAACAGGGGGAGAGGGGCGTGCATTGGGCAGACAGTCCTTCAGCCAATCGGAGTTTCGCTCATATAGTTCCATAGAGGAAAAAGAAAGTAGTTTAGGGGGTCCAGTGAAGCAAATACATCAAACCACACTCGAGATGAGAAATAATAATAAAGAGCTGAACAACAAAACACACTTTTATATAAATAAATCAATAACAAGTGACACAAAAATAGGAGGAGTGGCAAACACTGTTGCAGCAGCAAAGGTCATTCAAAATGATCTCGACAGCATTCAGAACTGGGCAGACACATGGCAAATGACATTTAATAGAGGAAAGTGGAAGGTACTGCACGCAGGCAATACATTTCTCCCCCTTCCTTTCTATATTGGTTAATTGTGGGCTCTAGTTTTTCATTTAACATCACTGAGTCCCTTGACCCTGTGGATTGCAACCACAATGTAGAAACATATAGAGAATGGATGGGAATGGGCAATAAACATCACTGCTGTTTCTCTTAAAGCATGTTTATTTATTTCTAATACTGGACCCTGTCTTAATACTCTATCACATTCTGAAAATGAATATAGCTGAATTATTAATTGTAGATAATACTTAGAATACCAGATACATATTTAGCATTAAAAAGCAATCCATGTGATTTCTTTACCAGTCGTTCATTATTTTGTGTATCAGCCTCCACACAAAGCCGAGCGCAGTGCGGTATACTGTAATGATGCTGCAGTCAGTCTGCCCGGACTGCATCTTAAAAACACGAAGCCTCCAATAAGCTCATTTGTAAAAGTTAGTAAAGAATGGCGCTATATAATCTAAGGAAGCTGAATGTGAACTCCTAGCTGGAGCAACGAGAGAGAGAGAGAGGGCGGGGCAGAGAAGGAGGGGAGACGCTGCTAGGCAACCGGCTCCTGAACATTCCACTCGCTGAGCAGAGACCGTTAGGATTTAAAAATGCCAAAGTTCCGAGCCGTTAGTATGGGCTGCCAGAAATGAGGAGAAAATAAATACAGCTTTTTATAAATGTGTGCATTCAGATATCATTTAGAAATCTAGTTACAAGATTTAACAGTTAGCTAAATATTTAAATACATCTTAAATCTCTCTTAGCTAGATTTAACATTTAGCTAAATATTTAAATACATCTTCAATCTCTTAAGTATATTTAACATTTGTGTGTGCGTGTGTGTCAGTACCTGTGTGTGTCTCAGTGTGTGTGTCTAGGTGTCTGTGTGTGTGTGTGTGTGTCTCAGTGTGTGTGTCAGCACCTGTGTGTGCGTGTCAGTACCTGTGTGTGTGTGTGTCAGTACCTGTGTGTGTGTCACAGTACCTGTGTGTGTGTGTGTGTCACTATCTGTGTGTGTGTGTGTGTGTCAGTACCTGTGTGTGTGTGCGTGTCAGTACGTGTGTGTGTGACAGTACCTGTGTGTGTGTGTGTGTGACAGTACCTGTGTGTGTGTGTGTGTGTCACTATCTGTGTGTGTGTGTGTCTCAGTGTGTGTGTGTCTGTCAGTGTCTCAGTGTGTGTGTGTGTCTCAGTGTGTGTGTGTGTCAGTACCTGTGTGTGTCACTATCTGTGTGTGTGTGTGTCTCAGTGTGTGTGTCTTAGTGTGTGTGTGTCTCAGTGTGTGTGTGTTTGTCAGTACCTGTGTGTGTGTTTGTCAGTATCTGTGTGTGTGTTTGTCAGTACCTGTGTGTGCGTGCGTGTCAGTACCTGTGTGTGTGTGTTTGTCAGTATCTGTGTGTGTGTGTGTGTGTCAGTACCTGTCTGTGTGTGTTTGTCAGTATCTGTGTGTGTGTTTGTCAGTACCTGTGTGTGTGTGCGTGTCAGTACCTGTGTGTGTGTGTGTATGTGTGTCAGTACCTGTGTGTGTGTCTGTCAGTACCTGTGTGTGCGCAGGTCAGTACACGTGTGTGTGTGGGTCACTACCTGTGTGTGTGTGTGTGTGTGTGTTTCAGTACCTGTGTCTGTGTGTCAGAACCTGTGTGTGTGTCAGTACCTGTGTGTGTGTGTGTGTGTCAGTACCTGTGTGTGTGTGCGCAGGTCAGTACCTGTGTGTGTGTGTGTGTGTTTGTGTCAGTACCTGTGTGTGTGTGTGTGTGTGTGTGTGTGTGTGCATGCACATGCGTGCGTCAGTACCTGTGTGTCTCTGGGAGATATATTTTTTTGTCTCAAGTTCCCTCCCGCGCTCCGTTCATAACTGATGTAAAACTAAAACAACTCCTCAGAACTATTCATGACGAGGGACATGTTAATAAAAACATAAACCATGGCGATTGTGTTGATAAAGATATCGCAGGAATAAGTCCAGGCAGCCGAACGCCAGGGAAAGCGACGCGTTGTGTTTTAAACCTGTCAGCGAGCCCGGCTCTGAAGAACAACAAAACACAAAACAAGAGACGACATCGAGGGCCTGTCAAATTTGAAAATTCATTTATTACATTTCTCTTCATAGAATCCTCTGTAAGGTTAACATACAACCAGTCAGATACAGAACAATAAATTTTGATAATTTACTCTAGTTATTGATTAAAAAAAAAAAAAAAAAAATTGTAATATTTGTAAAACTTCCATCCTTTCCACAAGTCTCAAAACTGTGTCTCAGTGTGTTTGTGTCTCAGTGTATGTGTGTGTGTGTTTCAGTGCATGCATGAGTGTGTGTGTCTCAGTGTGTGTGTCTCAGTGTATGTGTGTGTCTCAGTGTGTTTGTCTCGGTGTGTGTGTGTGTCTCAGTGTTTGTCTCAGTGTGTGTCTCAGTGTGTGTGTGTGTCTCAGTGTGTGTGTGTGTGTCTCACTGTGTGAGTGTTTCAGTGTGTGTGTGTCTGTGTCTCAGTGTGTGTGTCTCAGTGTGTGTGTGTCTGTGTGTGTGTGTCTGTGTGTGTGACTGACACACACACACGCGCACAAGGATCACAGAGAAGTTTGGTGCCAAACCAATTATTTTTATTTAAGAACAATAATAAACAAAAAGCTAATTGAACAAAATATCAAACAATTTGAGGAAAGAAAAAGTGGAAACCAAAAATAACTATTTATAGTCACCTAATCACAGGTACTGACTCCAATAACTGAGTCCAACCACAGAGCTGCAAAACTGCCCTCTGATCTGCACAAAAAGACGATCCTGACTCAACAAAACTAACAGCCTTTATACCCTTCCAGACCTCCCCCTCCCCCAGAATAAACCATTATGCAGGTGGGTATATAGAAACAAACCAGTTGTCAAGAATAAATAAAGTATTCAAAAAGAAACAAATCAATGAATATATATAGATATAAACATTAATCTAACACGTGCATTAAAACTATGCTTTAAAACAAGCAGAGGGAAACGTACTTAAAATCAGCTGTCCCCCCTTTCAATATCTTCTACAGGTACTGCCCTGACTACAGGAAGTCAGTACTTAGGAAAGTCAATAAAGCTTCCCTCACCAACATGGCTGCTTCCCCACTTCCTGTCAAGATGGAGGACCTCACCACCACACCCAACTCAGGTTACCTGAACCATTGCATATCAGTTTATCTCAACAATAGTACTGCAATACATTGTTCTGGAAGTGTGCTCCCTTCCAAACCAGCTCTCTAAACCGTACTCTTCATTAACTTTTCTTTTGTTTTTCAGGACACTCCCAACCACAGGCCTCCAGTCCCCGTACAACAGGGAAGTGAATTTTGTTTTTATTATTTTCCTTACTAGACACAAGGATCAGCAACACCATACAAAAACAGTTTAAAAACATTTGCAGTAAATGTCCAGATACATACTGAGACAATGTGAGGGTCTCCTCCCTCACACTCCTCCTCCTCCTCCTCCTCATCATCATCCTTACCTTCCTCATCAGGTCAATCAGGCTTGGCTGTTTCCAGACTTGACCCTTGACCGTTGTGACTTGAGACTTGACATAAATATATATATTAGAATAAACAGTTCTAGTAAATGTCCACACGGTGGCAGCATTGTATAAGGAATAAGAACATAAGAACATAAGAAAGTTTACCAACGAGAGGAGGCCCCATTCAGCCCATCTTGCTCGTTTGGTTGTTAGTAGCTTATTGATCCAAGAATCTCATCAAGCAGCTTCTTGAAGGATCCCAGGGTGTCGGCTTCAACAACATTACTGGGGAGTTGGTTCCAGACCCTCACAATTCTCTGTGTAAAAAAGTGCCTCCTATTTTCTGTTCTGAATGCCCCTTTATCTAATCTCCATTTGTGACCCTGGTCCTTGTTTCTTTTTTTTTCAGGTTGAAAAAAAAGTCCCTGGGTCGACATTGTCAATACCTTTTAGGATTTTGAATGCTTGAATCAGATCGCCGCGTAGTCTTCTTTGTTCAAGACTGAACAGATTCAATTCTTTGAGCCTGTCTGCATACGACATGCCTTTTAAACACGGGATAATTCTGGTTGCTCTTCTTTGCACTCTTTCTAGAGCAGCAATATCCTTTTTGTAACGAGGTGACCAGAACTGAACACAATATTCTAGATGAGGTCTTACTAATGCATTGTAAAGTTTTAACATTACTTCCCTTGATTTAAATTCAACACTTCTCACAATATATCCGAGCATCTTGTTGGCCTTTTATGTAAGCTTCCCCACATTGTCTAGATGAAGACATTTCCAGTCAACATAAACTTCTAGGTCTTTTTCATAGATTCCTTCTTCAATTTCAGTATCTCCCATATGATATTTATAATGCACATTTTTATTGCCTGCGTGCAATACTTTACACTTTCCTCTATTAAATGTCATTTGCCATGTGTCTGCCCAGTTCTGAATTCTGTCTAGATCATTTTGAATGACCTTTGCTGCTTCAACAGTGTTTGCCATTCCTCCTATTTTTGTGTCGTCGTCTGCAAATTTAACGAGTTTGCTTACTATACCAGAATCTAAATCATTAATGTAGATTAGGAATAGCAGAGGACCTAATACTGATCCTGTGGTACACCACTGGTTACCTCGCTCCATTTTTGAGGTTTCTCCTCTAATCAGTACTTTCTGTTTTCTACATGTTAACCACTCCCTAATCCATGTGCATGCATTTCCTTGAATCCCTACTGCGTTCAGTTTGAGAATTAATCTTTTATGCAGGACTTTCTCAAAAGTTTTCTGGAAATCTAAATAGACCATGTTGTATGCTTTGCAATTATCCATTTTCAATGTTGCATCCTCAAAAAAAGTCAAGCAGGTTAGTTAGACCATCTCTCCTTTCCTAAAACCATGCTGACTGGCTCCCAGGATATTGTTACCATATAGGTAATTTTCCAATTTGGATCTTATTATAGATCCATAAGTTTACATATAATAGAAGTCAGGCTTATTGGTCTGTAGTTACCTGGTTCGGTTTTGTCCCCCTTTTTGTGGATCGGTATTACGTTTGCTATTTTCCAGTCTGTCGGTACAACCCCTGTGTCAAGAGACTGTTGCATGATCTCGGTTAGCGGTTTGTAAATAACTTCTTTCATTTCTTTGAGTACTATTGGGAGGATCTCATCTGGCCCAGGGGATTTGTTTATTTTAAGAGCTCCTAGTCCCTTTAACACTTCTGCCTCTGTTATGCTAAAGTTATTTAAAATTGGATAGGATCAGGTAGACATGTGGGGCATGTTGTCCGAGTCCTCCTTTGTAAAAACCTGTGAAAAGTAATCATTTAATATATTTGCTATTTTTTTTCTTCGTCTGTGATTTTGCCGTTTGTGTCTCTTAGACATTTAACCTCCTCTCTTACTGTTATAATATTGGAAAACGTTTTTGGAATTGGTTTTAGCCCCCTTAGCAATGTTCATTTCTGTCTCTCTGTTGGCCTTTCTAACTTCCTTTTTGACTTGTGTTTGCAGTTCCAAACAGGAGGAGTGGCAAACACTATTGCAGCAGCAAAGGTCATTCAAAATGATCTCGACACCATTCAGAACTGGGCAGACACATGGCAAATGACATTTAATAGAGGAAAGTGGAAGGTACTGCATGCAGGCAATACATTTCTCCCCCCTTCCTTTCTATATTGGTTAATTGTGGGCTCTAGATTTTATTTAACATCGCTGAGTCCCTTGTCCCTGTGGATTGCAACCACAATGTAGAAACATCTAGAGAATGGATGGGAATGGGCAATAAACATCACTGCTGTTTCTCTTAAAGCGTGTTTATTTATTTCTAATACTGGACCCTGTCTTAATACTGTAACACATTCTGAATATGAATATAGATGAGTTATTAATTGTAGATAATACTTGGAATACCAGATACACATTTAGCATTAAAAAAGCAATCCATGTGATTTCTTTACCAGTCGTTCATTATTTTGTGTATCAGCCTCCACACAAAGCCGGAAGCAGTCACGGTATACTGTAATGATGCTCCAGTCAGTCTGCCCGGACTGCACCTGAACCATCTTAAAAATACGAAGCCCAATAAGCTCATTTGTAAAAAGTTAGTAAAGAATGGCGCTATATAATCTAAGGAAGCTGAATGTGAACTCCTAGCTGGAGCAACGAGAGGGAGAGAGGGGGCAGCAGAGAAGGAGGGGAGACGCTGCTAGGCAACCTGCTCCTGAACATTCCACTCCGCTGAGCAGAGACCGTTAGGATTTAAAAATGCCAAAGTTCCGGAAATGCCGTTAGTATGGGCTGCCAGAAATGAGGAGAAAATAAATACAGCTTTTTATAAATGTGTGCATTCAGATATCATATAGAAATCTAGATACAAGATTTAACAGTTAGCTAAATATTTAAATGAATCTTAAATCTCTTAACTAGATTTAACATTTACCTAAATATTTAAATAAATCTTAAATCACTTAACTAGATTTAACATTTAGTTAAATATTTAACTGGCAGCTAAAGTGCATAGCATAAGTGTACCTGTGTGTGTGTGTCAGTACCTGTGTGTGTGTGTGTCAGTACCTGTGTGTGTGTCTGTGTCAGTACCTGTGTGTGTGTGTCTCAGTTTCTCAGTGTGTGTGTGTGACAGAAATACAATGAGTTCTGGTGATAAATCTTCCTCCCGACCTGTGAGGGCTAAAGAACGGAGGAGAAGTATCTGGAAGGGCTGGCCTGACAGTTCGTTTCCGGACCGGAAAAGTGGGTCAGCCTGGAAGGAAGCGAGACTCTGTTGTAAGACCGTATTGATTTGACAGGTAAACGAGGGCAGCTGCAAGTAATAAGGCAGCTGCAACCGTTTACCTAGATATCATGCGGGATTACATATAGCCAGGGTAACGCTGTTCTTTTCCTTCGTTTGGGTTAAACCAAGGACCGAGAAGGACCTAAAAATCTGTACTACTCTAAAAGAGTTGTGTGTGTGGGTTTGTGTGCTGTATTGGCTGAAAACTGTCTGTCTTTTTTTTTCCGAATCACCAGACAGCTAAAACATATCCGAGCTGTCGCACTGGGCAGCACAAGCGGATCACCTCATCACGTACTGTCACAACATCCCGTATTCATTCACCACAATCACGACTGCACGCACCGAGACGGGTGACCGTGTTTTGGTTTCTTGTTCAGGACTGTATCCTGTGTTTGTCAGCCCGAGCTTTACACATCGTTGTGTATTGCCGGGCTTATTATTTTTGAGCACTAGACCAGTGCTGGCAATAAAAGCCTATTTTCCACTGGACTACCGTTGTCGCCCATTACTCCTGCACCGCATCACTGCTACACAGCTACCCCTCACCACCCACTTTGCCACCAATGGTGTCAGTAACGGATCATGGACCGCAATGCTGGCGGAGCTGCTGCAGGCACTGGAGAGCAGACGGACGCAGAGGAGAGAAGGAGGGAGGAGCGCTACGGCGCTATTGAACGGGTAGGACTGGCCGTAGCTGCAGCGACGACCCCGACTACAACACCGTTGATGTCGCCCCAAAAGGCACGGGCGATGAAGATGTCGGCGAGGATGACCCGAGGCGTATTTGGTGGCATTCGAGCGGGTGGCTACCGCGGCTTGGCCGCGGGAGTTCTGGGCCAGCCAATTGGGACCCCTGCCTGATTGGGGGGCTCAGGCAGCTTACCAGGCTATGAGCGACCAGCACGCCACCGAGTATGACCTGGTCAAGCAGGCTATCCTCCGCCGACTCAACATTACTACCGAGACCCACCGGGCGCGGTTTAGAGTACCGAGAGCCCCCGAGACACGCCCCAGGGTGGTTGCGGAGAGGTTGTGCGACCACATGGTGCATTGGCTGACCCCGGAAGAAGACCGCCCAGCAGATGGGGAAGCCATTGTGGTAGAACAGTTCTGCCATGTGGTCGGCGCCGAAACCCAGGCGTGGATACGGGCGCCAACCCCCGACACCCTGGAGGAGGCGGTCAAATTGGTCAAGATTTTGAGGACTCCTGACCTCTGCCCGGATCGGGATCCTGTCCGCCCCTGCCCTTGAGCAGCCGCGCTCTCTCCTCTCCTCCAACATCATCACCACCCCCCCTCGTTCCAGGGACCCAGACCTCCCAGCACCGACCCCATTGGGCCCCTTGCCCCCCCCCATGGAGACCAAGGTTGGCCCCAGCTGGGGTAGAGGGTGCTGCCCTGCCCGTTGCCATACCAGCAGCGGGACAGATTTCTAACCCATGCCCCTCTGTCCCTCCTATCTGTTTTAGGTGCCACCAGCCGGGACATCTGGCCAGGTCATGCCCCGCTGCCATGGAGTGTGACGTGGGCGCGTGCAATTGGGCACCTGAGACTGGTAAGCGTGGGGAAATGGTCGGGAGGGCCTTGTCTGATTAATGTGGTGTTAGGGAATGTGAAAACCCACGCATTAGTGGACACAGGGTGTGAGCAAACCTTGATTAGGACAGCTCTCCTGGGCGGTGTGTCGTGCGGCCACGAGGTCAGGTGGCCATCTCCTGTATCCATGGAACACGGCGGCATACCCCACATTAAAGTATATTTATCGGTAGGACCGATAAAACGTCACCTGGTAGTTGGGGTGGCGGAAGGTTGCCACACCCAGTTATTCTGGGCCGAGACTGGCCAAAATTCAAAAATTGATGGAAAAAATGGCAGTCTCAGCCACACACGTAAAACGTGGCAGAGAAAAAAAAAAGGAACGGATTGGTGATGTGTTTTTTCACACTGAAATGTTTTCCCTCTTTTTCCGTCCTAGAAAAACGAATAAGGAGAGACAGACCGCAAAATGGGAGGGAGCGTTGTTGAGACAAGGCTGGGGTCTGGTGGGAGAGTGCTGCAATGGTAACAAACGCCAGTCGAAGGGAGTGGGAACAGGTGTGACCGAGAGCGAGGTTACTGGACCGACTAGAGCAGATGTTATTCCAGCCCCTCTCAATGTACCGGACCCGTGGTACTCAGCCTGACCTAGTGTGGGGCCAACATAACGACCCGTCACTGGTGCACGCTTGGGGACAGGTCCGGTCCATTGAAGGTAAGGATGTTGACGGCGCTGGGGCGCTAGTATATCCACACTTCAGTATCAAGGGGCAATTACTGTATAGGGTAAACCTAGCCGCGGGCACAGGACAGCCTGTAACACAATTATTGGTTCCCCCGTCTTGTCGGCTGGAGGTCATGAGGCTGGCGCATGATATCCCTTTTTGCAGGGCACCTCGGAGCCGAAGACGAGGGAACGGATATTGGCTCGATTCTATTGGGTAGGTCTTCAAACTGATGTGTCGAAATATGTAGCCACATGCCCAGACTGCCAGCGAGTAGCGCCGGGTCGAAAGGCGCCCGCCCCTTTGGTCCCACTGCCGATTATTTCCACTCCTTTCGAGTGCATTGCAATGGACATAGTCGGCCCTTTGCTACCTTCTGACTCCGGTATCGCACATTTTAGTAGTGGTGGATTATGCAACGCGATACCGGAGGCAGTTCCATTGAGGTCCACTAGTGCCGCTGCAATAGCCACCGAGTTAGCACAGATTATGGCCAGAGGGATCCCCAAGGAGAGATTTTGACCGATCACGGAACTAATTTTTTGTCCAATACGTTACAGCAGGTGTACAAAATATAAAAATACGTCCCATCAGGACGTCCGTTTATCATCCACAATCGACGGTCTGGTTGAACGTTTTAATCAGACCTTAAAGTCGATGCTGAGGCGATTTGTAACACAAGAGCAGAAACATTGGGCATCGCTTCTTCCCCTACCTCCTTTTTTGCGGTGAGAGAAGTGCCAGAGTTCAACGGGTTCTCCCTTTGAGCTCCTGTATGTCGGGCAGCCTCGCGGCATTCTCGACCTGCTGAGAGAGGGGGGGAGGAGCACAAAGGCTCGCTCTAAAAATGTAGTGAAGTATGTGCTCCTACTCAGAGATCGCCTGGATTTGGTCGGTCGTTTGGGCCGAGACAACCTCAGATCGGCTCAGCACCCGACAAGAGCAGCATTACAACAAAATGCACGGATTGAACCTTTACCGGGGACAAGGTAATGCTGCTACTTCCCTCATCAGAGTCAAAACTGTGTGCTAAATGGCAGGGGCAGAGATGAGGTGATTCGGGCTATAGGGAAAGTAAATTATGAAATTAGACAGCCCGATCGCCGGAATGAACGTGAAATTTACCATGTTAATTTGTTGAAGCCCTGGCAGGCAAGGGAGGTCTTATTTATAGCCCCAGGCAATATGGAGGATGATTTAGGCCCTGTCCAGAGACCCGAGCACAAGAAGCGATTTCAATAGGGAACAATTAGTTCGGATCAGCAAAGAGCTGCGTAAGCTTATTGAGGAGTTCAGCGATGTTTTTCTGATGTGCCCGCAGGACGAACTTAGTTGAATATGACATTATCTCTCCTCCAGGTGTCACAGTGCGAGAGACCGTGCGGATCCCGGAAAGTCACGGCAGTGGCTTCACAAAGAGGTATGGGATATGCTCGAGCTTGGAGTGATTGAACCTTCCAGGAGCGAGTGGTGCAGTCCTATTGTAATAGTGGCTAAGAAGGACGGCACCAACCGCTTCAAGTAGATTTCAGAAAGGTAAATGCTATTGCTAAGTTCGATCGTGTCCATGCCTCGGGTCGACAACTTTTTAGACAGACTGGGAAAAGCGAGGTTTATTTCCACTCTGGACCTGACGAAGGGATACTGGCAAAACTCCCTTTAACCCAGCTCCAGAGAGAAAAAACATTTTCAAACACCAGAGGGGCTGTTCCACTTTAAAACCATGCCATTTGGGCTACATGGTGCGCCCGCTGCCTTTCAGAGACTGATGGACCAGGTTTTACGCCCACATCATGAATATGCAGCAGCGTATATTGATGACGTGGTGATTTACAGCTCCACCTGGCGAGAGCATTTGGCTAGGGTTGCAGCCGTTCTTCAGTCTCTAAGGGCAGCCCGCTGACAGCTAACTTAAGGAAATGTGCGTTTGCCAAGACAGAGACTCAATATTTGGGATTTTTTATGGGAAATGGAAGGATGAGACCTGTGGTCACCAAAATCCAGGCTTTGGTTGATGCAGCGATCCCCAAAACCAAGACTCAGGTGAGGTCACTACTGGGCTTAGCCGGTTATTACCGCCGCTCATCCCCGAGTACGCCACAGTGGTTAACCCGTTAGTCGACCTCACCAAAAAGAGTGCTCCAAATTTGATTAAATGGTCAGCTGAGTGTCAGGGGCGTTTGATATGATTAAGCGTAAACTTTGCCAGGCCCCACCCTTATTACCCCAGATTTCACCAAGAGATTTATCCTCCACACCGACGCCTCGATGTAGGGTTGGGCAGTCTTGTCCCAAAAAGTAGCTGGAGTAGAACACCCGATATTGTACATAAGCAAAAAATGTTACCTCGGGAATTAACTAC
This sequence comes from Huso huso, assembly GCA_036884735.1. Taxonomy (NCBI): domain Eukaryota; kingdom Metazoa; phylum Chordata; class Actinopteri; order Acipenseriformes; family Acipenseridae; genus Huso; species Huso huso. The sequence goes on along the minus strand of CM072681.1, from coordinate 11,985,059 downwards.
TCCACTAGTCGAAAAGAGTGTTTAGCCATTAAATGGGCTACTCACTCTTTACGATACTACCTGCTGGGACACTCATTTGATCTGGTCACAGACCACGCCCCACTCAAGTGGTTAAGCACAATGAAGGACAGCAATGCCGGATAACTCGGTGGTATCTGGCATTGCAGCCCTTCATGTACCACATGGTACAATCGTGCGGGGAAAGACCACCAAATGCGGATTATTTTTCCCGGGAGGGGGGAGTAATGGGAAAAAGTAGATTTAGCGAGTGTTCCTTCGGCTCCACTCTGAGCGGTGGGATATGTGACAGAAATACAATGAGTTCTGGTGATAAATCTTCCTCCCGACCTGTGAGGGCGCTTAAAGAACGGGAGGAGAAGTATCTGGAAGGGCTGGCCTGACAGTTCGCTTCCGGGGCCGGAAGCGGGTCAGCCTGGAAGGAAGCGAGACTCTGTTGTAAGACCGTATTGATTTGACAGGTAAACGAGGGGCAGCTGCAAGTAATAAGGCAGCTGCAAACCGCTACCCAGATATCATGCGGGATTACATATAGGGCCAGGGTAACGCTGTTCTTTTCCTTCGTTTAAGTTAAGCGACCGAGAAGGACGTACTTACTGTATTACTCTGCAAAGAGTTGTGTGTGGGGTTTGTGTTTGTTCGCCTCTGTAAACTAACTGTCTGTGTCTTTGAAATCACTAGACAGCTAAACGCACATCCGGAGCTGTCGCCTTGGGCCAGCACAAGCCGGATCACCACTTCACGAAACTGTCACGAATAAAGTATATTCACGCACCACCATCCGACTGCACGCACCAGACGGGTGACCGTGTTTTTGTTTCCTTTGTCAGGACTGCAACTCTGTGTTCTTCAGCCCCGAGCTTTACACATCGTTGTGTATTGCCGGGCTTATTATTATTTGTGGTCACTAGACCAGGACTGAAAAAATAAAGCTTGTTTTTCTGGATTACCGTTGTCTGCCCGTCACTCCTGCACCGCATCACTGCTACACCTGTTCCCCTTACCACCCACTTTGCCACAGACAGGCAAGCACAGGGTTTGAAATATGAAGTATTGTGTCAGTATGACAGGCAAGCACAGGGTTTGAAATATGAAGTATTGTGTCAGTATGACAGGCAAGCACAGGGTTTGAAATATGAAGTATTGTGTCAGTATGACAGGCAAGCACAGGGTTTGAAATATGAAGTATTGTGTCAGTATGATAGCAAGCACAGGGTTTGAAATATGAAGTATTGTGTCAGTATGACAGGCAAGCACAGGGTTTGAAATATGAAGTATTGTGTCAGGCATGTATGACAGGCAAAGCACAGGGTTTGAAACAGGGTTTGAACATATTGTGTCAGTATGACAGGCAAGACAGGGTTTGAAATATGAAGTATTGTGTCAGTATGACAGGCAAGCACAGGGTTTGAAATATATTGAAGTCATTGTGTCGAAGTAGTTTGACAGGCATTGTGTCAGTTTGGGTTTTGAATATGAAGTACTGTGTCAGTATGATAGCAAGCAGGGTTTGAAATATGAAGTATTGTGTCAGTATGATAGGCAAGCACAGGGTTTGAAAATATGAAGTACTGTGTCAGTATGACAGGCAAGCACAGGGTTTGAAATATGAAGTACTGTGTCAGTATGACAGGCAAGCACAGGGTTTGAAATATGAAGTACCAGGTCAGTATGACAGGCAAGCACAGGGTTTGAAATATGAAGTACTGTGTCAGTACGACAGGCAAGCACAGGGTTTGAAATATGAAGTACTGTGTCAGTATGACAGGCAAGCACAGGGTTTGAAATATGAAGTATTGTGTCAGTATGACAGGCAACAGGGGTTTGAAATATGAAGTACTGTGTCAGTATGACAGGCAAACTGGGGGTTTGAAATATGAAGTATTGTCAGTATGACAGGCAAGCACAGGGTTTGAAATATGAAGTACTGTGTCAGTATGACAGGCAAGCACAGGTTTGAAATATGAAGTATTGTGTCAGTATGATAAGCAAGCACAGGGTTTGAAATATGACATTGTGTCAGTATGACAGGCAAGCACAGGGTTTGAAATATGAAGTACTGTGTCAGTATGACAGGCAAAAAGCACAGGGTTTGAAATATGAAGTATTGTGTCAGTATGACAGGCAAGCACAGGGTTTGAAATATGAAGTACTGTGTCAGTATGACAGGCAAGCACAGGGTTTGAAATATGAAGTATTGTGTCAGTATGACAGGCAAGCACAGGGTTTGAAATGAAGTACTGTGTCAGTATGACAGGCAAGCACAGGGTTTGAAATATGAAGTATTGTGTCAGTATGACAGGCAAGCACAGGGTTTGAAATATGAAGTACTGTGTCAGTATGACAGGCAAGCACAGGGTTTGAAATATGAAGTATTGTGTCAGTATGACAGGCAACACAGGGTTTTGAAATATGAAGTATTGTGTCAGCATGACAGGCAAGCACAGGGTTTGAAATATGAACTGTGTCAGTATGACAGGCAAGCACAGGGTTTGAAATATGAAGTACTGTGTCAGTATGACAGGCAAGCACAGGTTTGAAATATGAAGTACTGTGTCAGTATGACAGGCAAGCACAGGGTTTGAAATATGAAGTACTGTGTCAGTATGACAGGCAAGCACAGGGTTTGAAATATGAAGTACTGTGTCAGTATGACAGGCAAGCACAGGGTTTGAAATATGAAGTACTGTGTCAGTATGACAGGCAAGCACAGGGTTTGAAATATGAAGTATTGTGTCAGTATGACAGGCAAGCACAGGGTTTGAAATATGAAGTATTGTGTCAGTATGACAGGCAAGCACAGGGTTTGAAATATGAAGTATTGTGTCAGTATGACAGGCAAGCACAGGTTTGAAATATAAGTATTGTGTCAGTATGACAGGCAAGCACAGGGTTTGAAATATGAAGTATTGTGTCAGTATGACAGGCAAACAGGGTTTGAAATATGAAGTATTGTGTCAGTATGACAGGCAAGCACAGGGTTTGAAATATGAAGTATTGTGTCAGTATGACAGGCAAGCACAGGGTTTGAAATATGAAGTATTGTGTCAGTATGACAGGCAAGACAGGGTTTGAAATATGAAGTATTGTGTCAGTATGACAGGCAAGCACCAGGGTTTGAAATATGAAGTATTGTGTCAGTATGACAGGCAAGCACAGGGTTTGAAATATGAAGTATTGTGTCATATGACAGGCAAGACAGGGTTTGAAATATGAAGTATTGTGTCAGTATGACAGGCAAGCACAGGGTTTGAAATATGAAGTATTGTGTCAGTATGACAGGCAAGACAGGGTTTGAAATATGAAGTATTGTGTCAGTATGATAGGCAAAGACAGGGTTTGAAATATGAAGTATTGTGTCAGTATGACAGGCAAGACAGGGTTTGAAATATGAAGTATTGTGTCAGTATGACAGGCAAGACAGGGTTTGAAATATGAAGTATTGTGTCAGTATGACAGGCAAGCACAGGGTTTGAAATATGAAGTATTGTGTCAGTATGACAGGCAAGCACAGGGTTTGAAATATGAAGTATTGTGTCAGTATGACAGGCAAGCACAGGGTTTGAAATATGAAGTATTGTGTCAGTATGATAGGCAAGCACAGGGGTTTGAAATATGAAGTATTGTGTCAGTATGATAGGCAAGCACAGGGTTTGAAATATGAAGTATTGTGTCAGTATGACAGGCAAGCACAGGGTTTGAAATATGAAGTATTGTGTCAGTATGACAGGCAAGCAACAGGGTTTGAAATATGAAGTATTGTGTCAGTATGATAGGCAAGCAACAGGGTTTGAAATATGAAGTATTGTGTCAGTATGATAGGCAAGCACAGGGTTTGAAATATGAAGTATTGTGTCAGTATGACAGGCAAGCATGGGTTTGAAATATGAAGTACTGTGTCAGTATGACAGGCAAGCACAGGGTTTGAAATATGAAGTATTGTGTCAGTATGACAGGCAAGCACAGGGTTTGAAATATGAAGGCCCAACCAGTATGACAGGCAAGCACAGGGTTTGAAATATGAAGTATTGTGTCAGTATGACAGGCAAGCACAGGGTTTGAAATATGAAGTATTGTGTCAGTATGATAGGCAAAGCACAGGGTTTGAAATATGAAGTATTGTGTCAGTATGACAGGCAAGCACAGGGTTTGAAATATGAAGTATTGTGTCAGTATGACAGGCAAGACAGGGTTTGAAATATGAAGTATTGTGTCAGTATGACAGGCAAGACAGGGTTTGAAATATGAAGTACTGTGTCAGTATGACAGGCAAGCACAGGGTTTTCTCTTTCCCAGTGGCTCCTATGGTCTGTTTCACCTGTTGCTTTGCCTCATGGTTTGCAGCTACAGTGGTTCGGTAATATGGTAATACTTAAACTACTGCAGCCATCTATTTTTCAACCAGCTGAGCCAAAAATATTGTTACTGTCCTAACTTTAAAGTAAACATATCAGACTACACGGCTATCTGATTCAAACATTCAAAATCCTAAAAGGTATAGACAATGTCGACCTTTGACCTGAAACATGTTTATTTTATCTGTTTTGTTCTAAGGTTATAACCGTGTTTATTTTTGGGACTAGTAAGTTTACACCAGGACTAGCCAGTTTCAAAGGACTAGTACCACAATTTTGTTAGTTTCTAACCCTTAATAAACATGCTGATTTGTGAGAACATTATTTAACCCTTTGCAGTCCTATGTTGGACCTGGTCTGACATTGCAATTATTCCTTTCCTGTCCGACATCATCAAAAAGACACAAAAAACGGTCTCTAGGCGTTTTTTCTCTGGAAAAAGCCGAGAAAACCATTCAATTATTATTATTATTATTATTATTATTATTATTATTATTATTATTATTATTATTATTATTTATTTCGTAGCATATGTGAAAACTATAGCGAACAAAGTGTGGTTTGGGGCTGGAGATGCAGTACTGAGTGTCCTGTTGATATGCCTTTTAAACCTGTTTGACTGTGAAAAAAAAATACTTTCAAACAGCGCGTCTAAAATAAACTGCACTCGTGAAAATAAATTGGACCTGATGCGCCTGAGACGTGCTGAATAAATGGACCGCAAAGAGTTAAAGGTAGCTCCTAATGCTTCCCCTATATCTACTCCTGCAGTTCTCATACATACTTGTCGACAAAGCTGTGATGTACCATGAAGATAGGATCATTTACAGAGGTTGGAATGTCACTCATGGTTCCATTGAAATAGTTGTGCACCAAGTTATGCATAGCAGAATTCAGCTTTCTGAAGTCCTGGGGAATATCAAACCCTGAAAGATTAAGTCAGAAAACAGACATTGTATTTGTATATATAATACTAGTAATCTTTGGCATGTTATCTTTTTAGGAGAAAATAGCAAGTGGCTTCCTATTTAGTACCTTGGCATTAATATATATATATATATATATATATATATATATATATATAGTTTTTAATTATAGGGTTGCTTTTATATTGTTATTTTTTAATTTATAGTGCCCAGTTATTTAATCAATTTAAATTATGCAATTATTTTATTGGGGAGAAAACGGGTTAAAAAATGGCCGATTCCCCCCCCCCCCCAAAAAACCCAGCAGATCCTATTTTTTGTTTAAAAAATGCATTCACCACACCTCATATGAAGGACAGTATAACTTTATGTTGTGGGGTTGTAGGGCACCTTAAATTTTTCTTGCATATTTCACCCTGGATAAGGGTGTTTGCTAACAAAATAAATACAAATAATAATAATAATGTTTCATTGTGCATACCTTCAAGAGTGTTTCTGAAGCTGTGTTTTACACTTCTGTTATAGTCTGCCATGTCATAATTTGAGACTTCAATTGTTCTCTGTACATCACCAGATGTGGGTAGAGTATTATAAGTTGGGTCTCCACCAGGGTTTCGTAAAATAGAAGTTTCCTTTAAAGCCTGTATGCAGATGATTCCCAAAGAATCATTATCCTTATCGCAGATGGTCTAATGAATCAATATACAAAAAGTAGATTAAAACAGATGCACATAAGCATACATAGAACATGCACCAACTGTACCTAACAGTAACTGTAGTCTTGCAAACACCAGTGTTTGATATATATTGTAATGCAGAACTCCATGCAATTGTGTATCTTGATTCTGATCAATATATTCTATTACGTACAGTACCAATACATTCAACATTTAATTGGTGTTTTGCGCTATTATTTACCTTTTTGGCTGTAGGGTAGCTTCATCTGTACAAATGTAGGGTTTTTTTTTTGCTTCAGTTATTCCTGAAATATGCGTCCATTACATTCACAGTAAAATGGAATCTGGAGTTTCTAAACTGGAAGGCCACCTGCAGGGCAGCGTCAGCCTTTTCCCGGTGGGGTGGGGGTGGGGCTGAGTTGGGCTCGACTGAATATTGGAGAGGGGCTGCTCTATACATCTTGTGGTGTGCAGATATGTGTATATATATATATATATATATATATATATATATATATATATTGTAAGACAGCAGGAAGGGGGTTAAATCCCTCACTGCACAGAGAACATGTGCAGAATGCGCAGTGGGCTTAGTTAATTGGTTTGCTTATTGTTTAATTTAATTTGTTAATTATTGTATTGTTTTGTTTTTATTTTTAATCCCTGCACCCGGGCGTGATTAAAAATTAGAACCGGGTGCAGGGTATTTAAAGTGCAGCCAGTGTTCTCGTGGCTGCTGAGTAGAAGGAAGCAGGAGAGGTGCGCTGCTTCTGAGCAGTCCGGAGAAAAAAAAGGTACAGTTTAAACCTGTTAAGTTTTGGGGCAGGTAAACGGCTTAGCCGTCCTGCGAGTGAGTCAGGTTCCAGTGTATAGTAAGCGCTCCAAAAACGGAGTTATGAGTTTGTTTGTGTTTGTTTGGTTTGTAATTAAAATAGCGCAACCACGCGTTTAAAATCCATTTCTGTGTGCTGGGTCGTAGTTTTTAAAGGGCCCGAACCCGAGTGAGTAGCAGCTCTTTTCACAATATATATATAAATAAATAAATAAAACAATATGCATTTAAACGTGTGTTTTTATCTGTTATCCTCAAAAAGTAGAATAATATACAGAAATACATGGTTTTAAACTTTACCGAGTGCAGCTCATTGGTGCAACACTTATTCACAATCAATGGGAAAACAACTAAGCCAATAAATAAACGAATAATACTAAATAAATATTAACAATAATAAATAAAAAAAACAGAACATTGGTTAATACTAGCTAATGTACTGTATTGTTATATTTAAAATATTTGCACATGTGAAGAAAACGAAACAAAACACACATAAACGCCAAATAAACAACACACCAAAACTAAGCAGACCTACACCTTTTCTTGCCCTAGCCGATCGGGCATGTAAATAAAAGAAACCGCACTCAAAATACATATAATCTAATTATTAAAATAACAATGAACTTCAACCTAAATCGTCATGTGACGTGCTATGAGAGTATGACTCCATCCGGTGCTCGCCCAATTATTTTATTATTATTATTATTATTATTATTTTTTATAAAACACAATTCTAAATACAGAAATCTTTGTATTATATTTGGTCAATAAGTCTCTGTAAGTTTCATCGTGTGAAATTCAGCAATTTTAACATTTTTGGAACACACTTAACTGTGGCCTTACTGAATATATTGCTTTCCCATTCTTTAGTGTTGCAAATTAAGCATCTGTGTGCTGCAGCTTCCCTGACTTTCTAAAAGCACCTTTTCCATCATGTAAATCTCAGGGTATCGAGATCAGAGTATCGGTACTCTGTGTTACTGGTATTACCTCCGAGGAGTCCATTTTTGTAAAAATAATTAATACCACCATTCTTTATCCATGTCAACAGACTAACTGTGACTTGACACACAAATAAGATCCTGCTGTGTTTGTAATGCACTCTGGGAGTTGCAGTCTATAGCCTACACTGCTGAAGTAAACCTCGCAGCTGGGACAACAAAGTACCAGCTACAGGCAGCTTAATGTAGCTGACAACCACTCTCTAGTTTGGAAAGAAAACAGGGAGACACTCAGTAATTAGCGTTGTGCACAAAGTAGAGGTGCCGCTTAGGTTTTTATTTTGTTTTCCTGGTTTGACCTTGCACTGGGAGAGGTGGCTACGGGGGGGGCTAAGACATATCCCCCCCCAGCGCTGCCCCTGGCCACCTGGCTCACAAATGTTTTAGAACACATATTAAAATTGGTACATTGTCATTTCTGTGCTCTACACAACATATGCATTCTATTTTGAACTACTAATTGAAATGTCTACTAAACAGCATGTTTTTTACCCAGATGGTCTTAAAAACTGCATGTAAACCAAGGCACTCTATAAGACAAATACAAAAATCCTACCTTCCACTTGGAAAATTGGGACTTATCACTGATTAATCCTGTTGCATTACTCTCTCCAAAATAATCATTGTTGCAGATATCACAGTGATCTGATTTGGTCCAGTTCCAGTAAGGAATAAAAAAGCTATCATCGTTAGTCATCTCTCTCACTTCTCGCTCAAAGGAAAGCAAGAACATTCGGTGCCAGAATGGGAAAGCCGGACCTTGATGTGCAACGTTCCTCCCTGTCCCTTTGAGAGGCTTGGTGGCATAATAATGCATCCAGATGTATACGTCATACAGAGAGGCATTAATAAACTTCAATGTGCTCTCTTTGGAGGTATCATTGCTTGTGAGAATGGAATATTTATTACTAATCCTTGTTTTTGAAAATTCTAGGTAATTGAAGAACTTTGTTTTCTCCTCTTTTGTCAAGCTGTGGATCTCTTTTCTTTCAGTCATGTAAGAAATGTTACAATGATGGCCTTTAAATCCATGTTTACACTGGCCACAGTCAAACCCATCGAAATTGCCATGGCACCTGCAGAGGCTATAGTAAAAATGAAAGGGCCATTGCTCACGGTAGTCTACATAGTTAGCATTTTCAGATACGTTGTATGATACACATTCGCCTCGCCCTGCTCGCACCCCACAAGGAGAGTCTTCCCATTCTGGGCAGCAGGTCCTGGTTTTGAGGGCTTCATCCGTTGTGCATGGTTTGGGGAAATGAGCATCCAAACTGTTTATAGGCAGCAGCAACAACATCACAAACTGTAACATTTTGTCTTAGATTTATAACATAACCAGCTATGAATATAAAAGGTAAGTTAAATGATACTTCTGTGAATGTATTGCATTTTAAACACATCAACAACCAATAGAAATAACTGAAAGAAAGCCAACTCCCATTGAATGAGGTGATCAATATTTTTTGTCTGCTTTTCAGGAAAGGTTTAAAAGTCTAAAATATTTAGTTTAAAATAAATATTTATCAGATTGGGATTGTTTGTACAGATTCCACAAGGTCAATAAGTCGAAAATAAGTAAACTCAACAAGTCTCAGTTAGCAGTCCACGTGTACAGTATTTTATTATTTCAGTATTACAGGAGAAATCCCACAACACGAAAGATAGACATACAGTATGAATGAGTTATACAGAGAGAATGAAGAACAACAATTTGTCATTATGCTTATGTGGATTGAGGATCCCACCTGGCTGTTGGATGAGGCAGGAGACCCTATTGTAGGAAGGGCAATAATGACATTTTAAGTTCCTTTCAATTCGAAGATGTCCACCAAACATCATTTATGGATATAATGCCTGCCTATTGGTAGGTGTCACTGAGCTCCTTCTATCAAAGCCGCCGATAGGCCCCCTTCCACCAGTGACCTCCTCGGTCCCGCCCACCGAGGGGATAAACCCGCCACGCAGGGAAGGGAAGGCCTCTTTTCGCTTCTCAAGATTGGTACGGTAAGACCTCTCTGTGTTGCATTGAGCCCTTTTTCTTCTTATAAGTGATGCATTGAGTTACTGTTAGTTCCCCTGGCACTGTGCTGAAAGCTGGCTCCGCTGCTTTCCGGAATCAGTAGCTCTCAATCCATAGCCTTTTTCTGTTTCCCCTATCAGCACCTGCTCACTCTGCGTGTCAGGCTGCTTCTCTGTCTGTCACCTTTAGTCGACTGGAAACGGTAAGTATTATTGTTAAGAGCTGTGTTTTTTCACCCTTTCTTTCTTTGAGAGCGCTGTTACTCCACGGGGCTGGGCCTTGTGTCCCTGTTGAGAGCTGCCCACCAGCTCTGACCTCTCCTCCTGCTCCAGGGTCACAAACCCATCACATGTGCCCTGGACCCCTCCCACTCACCTCTTTCTGCTGCTGCTCCTGCTCTACTCCCTTCATCTCCTCCCTTCTCAACACCTCTCTCCTTTCTGGTCTCTTCGCCTCTACTCAAACAAGCCTCTATCCCTCCCTCCTCAAAAACCCACCGACCCCACCTCCCTCCATAGCTACCGCCCTGTCTCCTCTACCCTTCCTCTCCAAAAACCCTTGAGCGGGCTGTACACTGCCAGCTCTCTGCTTTCCTGTTCAACCACCATCTGCTCGACCCTCTCCAATCTGGCATCCACTCTGCTCACTCCACTGAAACCGCCCCTCCTGTCTGTCACTAACTCACTAAAATCTGCCTGAGCTGCCTCTCCTCTGTCCCAATTCTCCTTGACCTCTCTGCTGCCTTTGACACTGTCGATCACTCTATTCTACTATCATCTCTTTCTGACCTGGGGATCTCTGGCCCTGCTCTGGCCTGGTTCTCCTCCCATCTCTCCAGAGACCCTTGCCGGGTAACCTGGCGTGGAGCAACCTCCACCTTGCCCTTCTCAACAGGAGTCCCCCAAGGGTCAGTCTCGGTCCTCTCCTGTTCTCTCTCTACACCCGCTCCTGGGCCCCCTCATCGCATCCTATGGTTTCTCATACCATTTCTATGCTGATGATGCTCAGATGTTCCTCTCCCTCCCCCCTCTGAATCCACCATCTCCTCCCGTATCTCTACCTGTCTGTCTGCTTATCTCTTCCTGGATGCACTCGATCACCTCAAACTCAACCTCTCTAAATCTGACCTCCTGTTCTTCCCCCTCTTCCTCCCCCTCCTCTGATCTCTCTATCTCTGTTCCTCTGAATCTACCACATTCTTTCCCTCCTCCTCAGCTAAGAACCTCGGAGTCACCATGGACCCCTGCCTCTCTTATTCCCAGCAGATCACCACTCTTCCTGAGCAACATACGAAGAATCCGACCTTCCTCACCAACTACGCCACCCAGCTCCTGGGTCCAGGCCTTGGTACTCTCCCACCTAGACTTACTGCAACTCCTCCTGGCTGGCCTCCTGCATCCGCCACCTGTCCGCCTCCAGCTCATCCAGAACTCCGCTGCCCGCCTGGTGTTCTCTCCCCCTGCCTCTTCCACGCAACTCCACTACTCCGCTCACCCACTGGCTCCTGATCACCGCATCCAGTTCAAGACTCTTGTACTAGCCTCACAGATGCCTTGACCAGACTGCACCCAGCTACCTCCAGACCCTCATCTCTCCCTACTCCCCGCCGCCCTCTCCACTCCTCCTGCTCTAGAAGACTGGCTCACCTCCTACGCCTCCCCCTGCTTCCAGAGCCCGTCCTTCTCCACCCCCCCCACAGTGGTGGAATGACCTTCCCTACAGATGTCAGGACTGCCCAGTCCCTGATCACATTCCGCGCCTCCCTTAAGACTCACCTCTTCAGACAGCACCTGTAGAACTCCTTTTTCCTGTGGACACTTTATCACCCTTCCTTAAATGCGCTTTTACTTGCTTTTATCTGCCCCTATTTTTATCATGTTTAATCCTGTACTTTAGAGTACTGTAATCTGTCAAGTGTTATTTAATCTGTAGTATTTTGTATTTTGTAACTATCACTGACACTGTTATCTGCTCCGTTATTGAATCGTATTTTGTCACACTTGTACTTGCTTGAACCAGTCATTGTATTATGCTCTTAATTGTATTATTAATTGTACTGTGATTCTTGAAATGTATTTTTGCTTTTCGACTGTAAGTCGCCCTGATAAGGGCGTTCAAAAAAATAATAATAATAATAATAATACCAATAGGATCATTATTAGGTCTCTGCTATTCCTAATCTACATTAATGATTTAGATTCTGGTATAGTAAGCAAACTTGTTAAATTTTGCGGACGACACAAAAATAGGAGGAGGGCGTAAGACTGTTGCAGCAGCAAAGGTTATTCAAAATGATGTAGACAGCATTCAGAACTGGGCAGACACATGGCAAATGACATTTAATAGAAAAGTAAAGTACTGCATGCAGGCAATACAAATGTGCATTATAAATATCATATGGGAGATGCTAAAATTGAAGAAGGAATCTATGAAAAAGACTTAGGAATTTATGTTGACTCAGAAATGTCTTCATCTAGACAATGTGGGGAAGCTATAAAAAAGGCCAACAAGATTCTCGGATATATTGTGAGAAGTGTTGAATTTAAATCAAGGGAAGTAATGTTAAAACTTTACAATGCGTTAGTAAGACCTCACCTAGAATGTTGTGTTCAGTTCTGGTCATCTTGTTACAAAAAAGATATTGCTGATCTAGAAAAAGTGCAAAGAAGAGCAACCAGAATTATCCCGGGTTTAAAAGGCATGTCGTATGCAGACAGGCTAAAAGAATTGAATCTATTCAGTCTTGAACAAAGAAGACTACGCGGTGATCTGATTCAAACATTCAAAAATCCTAAAAGGTATAGACAATGTCAACCCAGGGACTTTTTGACCTGAAAAGAAACAAGGACCAGGGGTCACAAAAAGGAGATTAGATAAAGGGGCATTCAGAACAGAAAATAGGAGGCACTTTTTTACACAGAGAATTGTGAGGATCTGGAACCAACTTCCAGTAATGTTGTTGAAGCTGACACCCTGGGATCCTTCAAGAAGCTGCTTGATGAGATTCTGGGGATCAATAAGCTACTAACAACCAAACGAGCAAGATGGGCTGAATGGCCTCCTGGTTTGTAAACTTTCTTATGTTCTTATGTTCTTACGTAGTTTTGATGCAGCCCCATTCTCCACACTTCTGCTCAGACAAACAGTTCATGGTGTATCCAGCCAGCAGGGAGAAGGTGAGGCATAGGCTGCTTAGGAGTCAAGGTTGTTTTGAGAGTTTTTTGATTTGCTGCCTCAGCAAAATTTGTTTTTTAGACCATTTATTTGTGTTTTCATGTTATTTTTTGGCAGAATGCATCAGTTATATAGTTACTAACAAACTAGAATAAACACACATATAGCCAGTCAGCTTAGAAAATGTTATAGAATAACAGAAACTCAAGGCCATCCTATGGGTACCGAGTGACTACAGATATTAAGTATTGTGTCAGTATGACAGGCAAACAGGGATTGAAATATGAAGTATTGTGTCAGTATGACAGGGCAAGCACAGGGATTGAAATATGAAGTATTGTGTCAGTATGATAGGCAAGCACAGGGATTGAAATATGAAGTATTGTGTCAGTATGATAGGCAAGCACAGGGTTTGAAATATGAAGTATTGTGTCAGTATGACAGGCAAGCACAGGGTTTGAAATATGAAGTACTGTGTCAGTATGACAGGCAAGCACAGGTTTTCTCTTTCCCAATGGCTCCTATGGTCTGTTTCACCTGTTGCTTGGCCTCATGGTTTGCAGCTACAGTGGTTCGGTAATATGGTAATACTTTTAAACTACTGCAGCCATCTATTTTTCAACCAGCTGAGCCAAAAATATTGTTACTGTCCTGACTTTAAAGTAAACATATCAGTAATAGCTTGTTGAGCATGTTAAAATAAAAAGGTGCTACAATACCCATGGCCATCACTGTAGAGGATCGGATTACCACCTTTTGCAATGGAGCAAATCCAAGCACTGTTTTTCACTTAAGGGTTTAGGTGAGGCAAAGTCTCATGGTAAAACAAACTAAATCAAGTGATGGGATCCCTGTATGAACATTACGAGTCATGTAATCATAGAATCTTTTACTTTAGCTAGTTAGACACAAAACATGTAATGGATGTCAGTGGGGTATCACCTTAGGTGGTTTTATCTACTAAGGGTATTTTTTACAATTACTAAACCCATCCCACTATGCATATAATGATTCATAACAGATCTTGTTCCTAACAAACCAACCACCATTCCGGGATATTTATAAAGTGTCTGCCTAGTTTCTATTCTGCTATATATAGCTGGAGCAAATATAGCTACATGAAGCTATGTTTCATATAGCTGAAGATTGTTTTAGTAGACATGTGTTTCTCTAAATTGAAAAATCTGTTTTTATTTTATTTTTTGAAGTACAATGGAAAATACATCAGAATGGGCAAAACTAGCATGCTGCTTCTCATTCCTAGAGTCTCTCAGCTATCTGCTATGACACCTGAGCAATGAGCAATATCCTGTCACTCCCAACACAGAGCATTTTAATAAAGGTTTGGTTATTCACCACACCCTTTAAAGTGACTCAGAACAAGATTGCTTTGATGTTTTATTCACACATCACAGGTCATAAATAGGATGGCGTGTGTGATGACGTCAGGCCAGAAGCAGGAACTGAAACGGATACTGCAGGTAGGGTGCAGTGGCACAGGGGAGAAGTTTGCCCCGAACTTCGACTGGCAGGCAGGTCTGCCTATTAGGCAGATAATAAAACACCTCTCCGCGAAAACCCGCCTCCTCAGTTACATCACAAAGGAAACACGCCTTCTAAGGGCAAAAAGCTGCCTGTTTCACGCCCTCACATTCAAACTGAAAACTGCGCGCAAGGTTTTGCAGCAGCATAGATTTGGAATGAAAAGGTAGGATGTTTTATTCATCTTCTTAAAATACACCGTTTTTTAGCACAACGTATGCACAATAAAGGCATTAAATATGTTGAGTTACGCCTAAATACGAATATGAATATCTTCTTCTGTTAAGTTGTATTATATAACGTTTTTTTTTTTTTTAAGTGTAGCTATCATTTCAAATATTAGTGATGCTTAATCTCTACCTTTGTCTCGTTTTGTTGTTCAAATGTATATTTTAATTATTCACTTTATGTGCAGCATAGTATTTATGCTGTACTGTGTGCAAGCTGTTCACAGTGATTCACAACATTCAGTTACACATAATTTATAATTGATTTGCTGTTAAAATGATAATACAAAATATAATAAACTTACCAGGCATGTCAGCTGAAGTTATACTGATGTCACATGTCTTAAGCAAATATTGGTAACAGAATAACAAGGTTGGTTACTCTAAACTAAATTATTAATTTACCAGCTGGTAAGACTAACTATAGTTAAAACACAGAGGCCTGGAAGGCAGGTTTATATTGGGTGTTTATATTGGGCACATGCCTGGCAGGCTGGTTTATAATGGGCACTTGCCTGGCAGGCTGGTTTATACGGGCACATGCCTGGCAGGCTGGTTTATAATGGGTATATGCCCGGCAGGCTGGTTTATACGGGCACATGCCTGGCAGGCTGGTTTATAATGGGCACATGCCTGGCAGGCTGGTTTATAGGGGCACCCGGCAGGCTGGTTTATAATGGGCACTTGCCTGGCAGGCTGGTTTATATTGGGCACATGCTTGGCAGGCTGGTTTATAATGGGCACATGTCTGGCAGGCTGGTTTATAATGGGCACATGTCTGGCAGGCTGGTTTATAATGGGCACTTGCCTGGCAGGCTGGTTTATAATGGGCACATGCCTGGCAGGTTGGTTTATAATGGGCACATGTCTGGCAGGCTGGTTTATAATGGGCACATGTCTGGCAGGCTGGTTTATATTGGGTGTTTAATTGGGGTACATGCCTGGCAGGCTGGTTTATAATGGGCACATATTATTATTATTATTATTTATTTTAGCAGACCCTTATCCAGGCGATCTTACAATTGTTACAAGATATCACATTATACATTATTTCACATTATACAGATATCACATTATTTTACATACAATTACCCATTTATACAGTTGGGTTTTTACTGTAGCAATCTAGGTAAAGTACCTTGCTCAAGGGTACAGCAGCAGTGTCCCCACTGGGGATTGAACCCACAACCCTCCGGTCAAGAGTCCAGAGCCCCAACCACTACTCCACATATGTCTGGTGGCATTTGATGGGCACTGTGTTAATGTTTGCATAAGGCTATTCTCTATGTTTTATTCTTAGGAGGTGAATTGATGATGTACGTCAGAAGGTTCCTTTAAATGTGGGTCGAAATCCAACTTTTCTGAGTGATTTGTTACGGAATGACACACATCACTGAGAAATTGCTTAATGTTTTTTCTTCCTTTAGTGAGATAATGAACGCTTTGGATCTCATCACTTAAAGACTCTCTGCGCAAAGGAGTCTGACGACGCGTGTGCAGAGAACGATACATATTGTATCGTATATATCCTGATGTAACTATCACTATTTAATCATATCCTGATGTAACTTTCACTATTATCTGTATTATTGAATCAGGTTTGTCACACTT
>CM072681.1:11929149-11968170 GCA_036884735.1 Huso huso | reverse complement strand
TAGATGGTGTCAAGTGTTTTAAAAAAAATACTATTTGCAAAATAGTATTTACTAATTTCTATTTAAAATACATGTCTGGCAACCTATTTTCTATTTGTATTTTAAATAAATATGGAGACCAATGTTTTCTATTTAAAGAGTTTCGAGACTATTTTGCCCATCCCTGGCATTCAGCTGTTAACTGTAAGGTTGGTTTCAGGCAGATTCTTTTTCGGGCAGCCTTCTCAATAGAGTCCAAGCTTCCCATTTCATTTGCAGTCATGAAGGTGCGGTGGCAAGTGGTAAGCGCCGGTCTCAGTAAATCAAGATCACGGGTTCAATCCCGTCCGTACCTTGTTGCTGTCTTTAAAACACTATTTGTTACTTGTTTGTACCTTTGCAGTTGAAATGAAAAATTCTATAATGCAACTTGTATTTTAATTTAAATAAAAATAGGGGTATTTGGATTTGAACCCGGGATCTCTTGATCAGCAGTCAAATGCTCTACCACTGAGTTATACCCCGACTCCAACAACACCATTTCCTATCAAGCACAACCAACGGTGCCGAGCTGTCAGTTTCAGAAATGCAACCTGTCAAGGTGAGTGATTTTTTACCTCGTATCCCGCAGAAAATTCCTGTGGTGCAATTGGTCGGTGTGTTTGGCTTTTAACCCTTTAAGGACCGAGATTGTGTCAACACCACATCATACTGAAATTTCAAATTGAAAGCCACAGCTTGCCTTGCCAGACGGCTTTGACAGATTATTTAAGAGAAGCTATAACGTTCCCCAGAGTGTCCTGAAAACAAGGACACCCATTCCAAGATGTGACTGTAACAAATTGATTTTTTGTGCATGTTATAGGAAGAGAGTCAAATACAGCCAAAAAACGCTTGGTCCTTAAAGAAGTCAGGCAAACGGTTGGTTTCTTGTAGCAGGTCTTTATATACATATAGCTACATTTATGTTAATAATTTGACTACGGCACCTTGTGTTTATTGAGGACAAGGACGCCGAGTGGTTGGTTCCTACACAAACTTTTTATCCAGGGAAACCAAGCAATCATATACCAAAATAATCTTTACAAGTTTTATTTGTAATTGTTTTAAAATCTCAAGCACATTAACAATAATAACAAACCATATGACAATGCCACCTTCACTTCACAGTCTAACAACTGTCTAGAAGATAACGCGATAGTATATATATATATATATATATATATATATATATATATATATATATATATATATATATATATATATATGACGTGAGGAGGACTTGCAGTATGGACACAGTTAGTGATGAACCCACGATCCTTGTGAACCCGGTCAGACAAACCAGCATAAGAGAGAAAAGAACCTCAACGGCACAAACCAGGAGTTAAATGGCCAAGAGCTTGTGAGAAAACTGTATGGGACACAGTAAACACAGATCTCGCTTTGCATTGGAAAGGTTATGGAACAGTTGAAAGAAGCTGGATAAATTTGGGGACATCATCTACGATATGGAAGTGAGAGGTTTGAGTTGAAAAAGGAAGGAAAAGTACAAACTATTCCCGGAAAGTCTAGACGGCAGCAGGAGATTGAACGCTTAGTTAGAGAAAGGAGACAGCTGTAATCTGCCACAAGTGTTATTCAATCTCTAATATTCTGCATTTAATCATATCCTGATGTAACTATCACTGACACTGTTATCTGCTCTGATTATTGAATCGTATTTTGTCATATACTTGTACTTTTTAGAACTGAAGTCATTGTGTTTTATCTTGCTCTTATATGTATGAATACTTGAACTGTGATTCTTGAAATGTATTTTTGTTTCCGATTGTAAGTCACTGTGGGTAACGGCGTCTGTGTCTTCAGAAGTCTCTGATTATATTACGATTACTATCAGGATCATATAACAAGTACTGCTTTATTACAAATTGAGCATAAACTGCATTTTCGTTTTAAGTAAATAAAAAGTTGAAAAATGGTGAAAAGCTTTAAAATCGCATCACTGCTGCTGCAAATAATAGGGTTAACACCTAAAACGAGTGTGTCCTCAGAATTAGAATGTGCCTTGTTCTATGGTCATTCCTTACTCAGCAATGCGACCATAGCTTCACTCTAATATGAAATCCATTTAATGTAAAACAAAATGTTTCTGGTAAAAGATGTACGATTCTTAACTCCAGAGTAATTCATTTTCAAAGACAGCCTAAAACTATTGTAATTATTGCTATAGAAGTACCAGTTCTTTTGGATCAAAATACGGTTACTGACAGGCTTGTGGACTGAGGCAGTACTGAAACTTTCAGTTCATTATTATGAAAACAATAAATAAAAAATGGGTGTATACTACAGCCGGTAGATGGTGTCAAGTGTTTTAAAAAAATACTATTTGCAAAATAGTATTTACTAATTTCTATTTAAAATACATGTCTGGCAACCTATTTTCTATTTGTATTTTAAATAAATATGGAGACCAATGTTTTCTATTTAAAGAGTTTCCGAGACTATTTTGCCCATCCTTGGCATTCAGCTGTTAACCATAAGGCTGGTTTCCAGCCAGATTGCCTTTCCAGGCAGCCTTCTCAATAGACTCCAAGCTTCCGATGTCGTTTGCAGTCGTGAAGGGTGCGGTGGCCAAGTGGTAAGGCGTCGGTCTCGTAAACCGAAGATCACGGGTTCAATCCCCGTCCGTACCTTGTTGCTGTCTTTAAAACACTATTTGTTACTTGTTTGTACCTTTGCAGTTGAAATGAAAAATTCTATAATGCAACTTGTATTTTAATTTAAATAAAAATAGGGTATTTGATTTGAACCTGGGATCTTTGATCAGCAGTCAAATGCTCTACCGCTGAGCTATACCCCTCGACTCCAACAACACCATTTCCTATCAAGCACAGCCAACGGTGCCGAGCTGTCAGTTTCAGAAATGCAACCTGTCAAGGCTGGTGATTTTTTTTACCTCGTATCCCGCAGAAAATTCCTGTATGAATTGGTCAGTGTGTTTGGCTTTTAACCCTTTAAGGACCGAGATTGTGTCAACACCACATCATACTGAAATTTCAAATTGAAAGCTACAGCTTGTTTGCCAGACGGCTTTGACAGATTATTTAAGAGAAGCTATAACGTTCCCCAGAGTGTTCTGAAAAACAAGGACACCCATTCCAAGATGCGACTGTAACAAATTGATTTTTTGTGCATTGTTATAGGAAGAGAGTCAATACAGCCAAAAAAACGCTTTGGTCCTTAAATAGTTTAGCAAACGGTTGGTTGCTTGTGTAGCAGGTCTTTATATACATATAGCTACATTTATGTTAATAATTTGACTGCACCACCTTGTGTTTATTGAGGACAAGGATGTCGAGTGGTTGGTTCCCTACACAAACTCTTTTTATCCAGGAGAAACCAAGCAATCATATACCAAAAAAATAATCTTTACAAGTTTTTATTTGTAATTGTTTTAAAAATCTCAAGCACATTAACAATAATGTAAACCATATGACAATGCCACCTTCACTTCACAGTCTAACAATTGTCTAGTAGATAACGTCTATATATATATATATATATATATAGATGTATATATAGATATATATATATATATATAGACGGAGGAGGACTTGCATGGACACAGTTAGTGATGAACCTAATGATCCTTGTGAACCCGGTCAGACAAACCAGCATAAGAGAGAAAAAGAACCCCAACGGGCACAAGCGTGGAGTTAAATGACCAAGAGCTTGAGAAAACTGCATGGGACACAGTAAACACAGATCTCTGCTTTGGCATTGGAAAGATTAAGGAACAGTTGAAAAGAAGCTGATAAATTTGGGGACATCATCTACGATATGGAAGCGTAGAGGTTTGGAGTTGAAAAAAAGGAAGGAAAAGTACACACTATTCCTGGAAAGTCTAGACGGCAGCAGGAGATTGAACGCTTAGTTAGAGAAAGGAGACAGCTGAGGAAGCAATGGAGAAGAGCAGAAAAGTCGAAGGAGGGACTCAACTTTACAAAGGGTCATAAAAGATAAGCTTGCAACATCAAGCAGAGCTGAGCGCCTACGGAAACGCTACAAAAGAAAGCATGCGAGAACTAACTTTATAAAGACCCATTCAAATTTGTAAAGAAGTTATTCACCAGTGAGAAGAATGGAACTCTAAAAGCATCTAAGGTTGAGCTGAGAGATATTTGAGAAAAACACACAGATTCAAAAAGGCAGGAGCCTATGTCAATTCTGGCCAGACATCCCACCTATCAATCCACCAGAATACCAAATGGAGGACTGTGCACCTAATGGAAAGAAGTAGAGCAAGCTGTGAAAAAAGCAAGGGCTTCATCATCTCCAGGGCCTAATGGAGTTCCGTACAGAGTGTACAAGAGTTCAATGGTTGTGAAATAATTCACAATTAGTCTTCTTTAATGTCCAGTTGTTTTGAAAGCTCTATAGCGGCTGCAAATAAGGTAAACAAGCCTTTTTCCACATGCTGGGTCTGTATGTGCTATGCAGTGCGAATGTCAAACTAATGTCGACTATAGAACATCAAACTTTACCACAGTTAAGTAAACCTTCTTTCCTTTGCTGTCTTCCACAGCGAAATCCCTATGGACCCCAGGACATTCCTCTGGGGGTTTTGTATGTAGGCATTTAAATTCTCACTGTCTAACTGTGATATAGTTTTAAATCTTGTGAACAGTCAGTGTGAATTGATTAACCATTTCCAGTGTTTTCCGGTTTTAATTGGCTATACACTGATTTATTTATTTATTTATTTGGTATGGGGGTGTGTTATCGGTTTTTATCGGTTAAAACGAAAATCAGAAGCCCTATTTATAATGCAATCTTCATTAACAGTAAAATAATAATAATCATGACCATGAAACATAAATATAAGTAATTGCTATTACAACTGAGAGCAAGGATTTAACATATTGCTCATTCTTCATTAAAGTTAGATCTTTTTAAAAGTGATTCTATTATTTGTAATGTTAAACTGCAGTTACAGTGTGATTTTATGCAGCACTAGTTTTTGTTGCGAATGAATACAGACACGTTCCTCCTTATTCTATGAGTGATGCGGTTTGCTCAGAATTCCATCTGTGGTCTGGTAGTCTTCACTCGAGCTTCATCCCAAGCGTGGACACTTCGTGGGTGTTTATCGGGTAAAAGCTTCTACTTACATGGAGCTGCTCTTCAGTTCAGTCACCTCATACAGAAAAGTGAATAAAAGCACACCTAACTTTTTTTTTTTTTTTTTGGATTTGAGTGCATGTTCGTGTTTTGGTCTCTGTGAGTGTTCAGAAGTCAAAGCCTCCTTCCTGGCTTTAGAGAACAGAGTGCCGTGCCTGTGTTGTTATGATATACTGAAATAAAGTTGCTGAATGTAATCAGACTGCAGCCAGTTGATTTTATCAACTCATCATTCAAACCGCAGACTAGTTGCTATTGTGGTTACTGTGTTGACGCCGACAGCAAACACTCCTTCAAGGAAAGTACACCTGCGGCAACTTTAGATGAAATGCAGGAAAGCGCTCCCTAGTGGTCATGATGGGAATGGTGACCCATTCTTAGACCCTGGGAGCCCCCACTAGACAAAGTGAGGTCATATCTACAGAGGAGAGAAAAACTCAAAATGAACACAAAAATGCATAACAGTACCAGATATGTGACCTTAAAGTGGCATAGTCTGGTTCATGACAGGAGGCGCTTTGAATAAAGGTCATGCTGTAACCCTTTCAAGACCAGCTTATTTATTTGAACCTGCAGACAATGTCAGCAACTGCTGGTGAGCTGGTGATCAGCTATGACTTGGGACCTGTTACAAAGTGAACAGCAAATAGATTCATTTAGGAGTGTAGACAACAAACAGCTGATATAGATCCATTCAACCAGAACCCAGTCTCCTGAACCACACTGTATAGAAAGGGATCCCTCGCTATAGAGCAGTCTCTGTTCAGCCCCTGTGCTGCCCATCACCCAGTCTCCTGAACCACATTGTATAGAAAGGGATCCATCGCTATAGAGCAGTCTCTGTTCAGCCCCTGTGCTGCCCAGCACCCAGTCTCCTGAACCACACTGTATAGAAAGGGATCCATCGCTATAGAGCAGTCTCTGTTCAGCCCCTGTGCTGCCCATCACCCAGTCTCCTGAACCACACTGTATAGAAAGGGATCCCTGCTATAGAGCAGTCTCCCTGTTCAGCCCCTGTGCTGCCCAGCACCCAGTCTCCTGAACCACACTATATAGAAAGGGATCCATCGCTATAGAGCAGTCCCTGTTCAGCCCCTGTGCTGCCCATCACCCAGTCTCCTGAACCACATTGTATAGAAAGGGATCCATCTATAGAGCAGTCTCTGTTCAGCCCCTGTGCTGCCCAGCACCCAGTCTCCTGAACCACACTGTATAGAAAGGGATCCATCGCTATAGAGCAGTCTCTGTTCAGCCCCTGTGCTGCCCATCACCCAGTCTCCTGAACCACACTGTATAGAAAGGGATCCATCGCTATAGAGCAGTCTCTGTTCAGCCCCTGTGCTGCCCATCACCCAGTCTCCTGAACCACACTGTATAGAAAGGGATCCATCGCTATAGAGCAGTCTCTGTTCAGCCCTGTGCTGCCAAGCACCCAGTCTCCTGAACCACACTGTATAGAAAGGATCCATCCTATAGAGCAGTCTGTTCAGCCCCCTGTCCTGCCCATCACCCAGTCTCCTGAACCACACTGTATAGAAAGGGATCCATAGCTATAGAGCAGTCTCTGTTCAGCGCCTGTGCTGCCCATCACCCAGTCTCCTGAACCACATTGTATAGAAAGGGATCCATCGCTATAGAGCAGTCTCTGTTCAGCCCCTGTGCTGCCCATCACCCAGTCTCCTGAACCACACTGTATAGAAAGGATCCATCGATAGAGCAGTCTCTGTTCACCCCTGTGCTGCCAAGCACCCAGTCTCCTGAACCACACTGTATAGAAAGGGATCCTATAGAGCAGTCTCTGTTCAGCCCCTGTGCTGCCCATCACCCAGTCTCCTGAACCACACTGTATAGAAAGGGATCCATCGCTATAGAGCAGTCTCTGTTCAGCCTCTGTGCTGCCCATCACCCAGTCTCCTGAACCACACTGTATAGAAAGGGATGCATCTTTATAGAGCAGTCCCTGTTCAGCCCCTGTGCTGCCCATCACCCAGTCTCCTGAACCACACTGTAGAAAGGGATCCATAGCTATAGAGCAGTCTCTGTTCAGCCCCTGTGCTGCCCATCACCCAGTCTCCTGAACCACACTGTATAGAAAGGGATCCATAGCTATAGAGCAGTCTGTTCAGCCCCTGTGCTGCCCATCACCCAGTCTCATGAACCACACTGTATAGAAAGGGATCCATCGCTATAGAGCAGTCTCTGTTCAGCCCCTGTGCTGCCCATCACCCAGTCTCCTGAACCACACTGTATAGAAAGGGATCCATCTCTATAGAGCAGTTTCTGTTCAGCCCTGTGCTGCCCATCACCCAGTCTCCTGAACCACACTGTATAGAAAGGATCCTCGCTATAGAGCAGTCTCTGTTCAGCCTCTGTGCTGCCCATCACCCAGTCTCCTGAACCACACTGTATAGAAAGGGATCCATCGCTATAGAGCAGTCTCCTGTTCAGCCCCTATGCTGCCCATCACCCAGTCTCCTGAACCACACTGTATAGAAAGGGATCCATCGCATAGAGCAGTCTGTTCAGCCCCTGTGCTGCCCATCACCCAGTCTCCTGAACCACACTGTATAGAAAGGGATCCCCGCTATAGAGCAGTCTCTGTTCAGCCCCTGTGTGCCCGTCACCCAGTCTCCTGAACCACATTGTATAGAAAGGGATGCATCGCTATAGAGCAGTCTCTGTTCAGCCCTGTGCTGCCCATCACCCAGTCTCCTGAACCACACTGTATAGAAAGGGATCCATCGCTATAGAGCAGTCTCTGTTCAGCCTCTGTGCTGCCCATCACCCAGTCTCCTGAACCACACTGTATAGAAAGGGATGCATCGCTATAGAGCAGTCTCTGTTCAGCCCCCAGCTGCCCATCACCCAGTCTCCTGAACCACACTGTATAGAAAGGGATCCATAGCTATAGAGCAGTCTCTGTTCAGCCCTGTGCTGCCCATCACCCAGTCTCCTGAACCACACTGTATAGAAAGGGATCCATAGCTATAGAGCAGTCTCTGTTCAGCCCTGTGCTGCCCATCACCCAGTCTCATGAACCCACTGTATAGAAAGGATCCATCGCTATAGAGCAGTCTCTGTTCAGCCCCTGTGCTGCCCATCACCCAGTCTCCTGAACCACTGTATAGAAAGGGATCCATCTCTATAGAGCAGTTTCTGTTCAGCCCCCTGTGCTGCCCATCACCCAGTCTCCTGAACCACACTGTATAGAAAGGATCCATCGCTATAGAGCAGTCTCTGTTCAGCCCTGTGCTGCCCATCACCCAGTCTCCTGAACCACACTGTGGCAGAAAGGGATCCATCGATTAATATAGAGCAGTCTGTTCAGCCCTGTGCTGCCCATCACCCAGTCTCCTGAACCACACTGTATAGAAAGGGATCCTCGCTATAGAGCAGTCTCTGTTCAGCCCCTGTGCTGCCCATCACCCAGTCTCCTGAACCACATTGTATAGAAAGGATGCATCGCTATAGAGCAGTCCCTGTTCAGCCCCCTGCCCATCACCCAGTCTCCTGAACCACACTGTATAGAAAGGGATGCATCGCTATAGAGCAGTCTCTGTTCAGCCCCTGTCCTGCCCATCACCCAGTCTCCAGAACCACACTGTACAGAAAGGGATCCATCGCTATAGAGCAGTCTCTGTTCAGCCCCTGTCCTGCCCATCACCCAGTCTCCTGAACCTCACTGTACAGAAAGGGATCCATTGCCATAAAGCAGTCTCTGTTCAGCCCAGTAGTGCTGCCCATCACCCAGTCTCCTGAACCACACTGTATAGAAAGGGATCCATCGCTATAGAGCAGTCTCTGTTCAGCCTCTGTGCTGCCCATCACCCAGTCTCCTGAACCACACTGTATAGAAAGGATCCGTCGCTATAGAGCAGTCTCTGTTCAGCCTCTGTGCTGCCCATCACCCAGTCTCCTGAACCACACTGTATAGAAAAGGGATCCATCGCTATAGAGCAGTCTCGTTCAGCCCCTGTCCTGCCCATCACCCAGTCTCCTGAACCACTGTATAGAAAGGGATGCAATGTTATAGAGCAGTCTCTGTTCAGCCCCTGTGCTGCCCATCACCCAGTCTCCTGAACCACACTGTATAGAAAGGGATCCATCGCTATAGAGCAGTCTCTGTTCAGCCCCTGTGCTGCCCAGCACCCAGTCCTGAACCACACTGGCAGAAAGGGATCCATGCTAAAGAGCAGTCTCTGTTCAGCCCCCTGTGCTGCCCATCACCCAGTCTCCTGAACCACACTGTGGCAGAAAGGGATCCATCGCTATAGAGCAGTCCCTGTTCAGCCCCTGTGCTGCCCATCACCCAGTCTCCTGAACCACACTGTATAGAAAGGATCCATCGCTATAGAGCAGTCTCTGTTCACCCCTGAAGAGTTCAAGCACCCAGTCTCCTGAACCACACTGTATAGAAAGGGATCCATCGCGATAGAGCAGTCTCTGTTCAGCCCCTGTGCTGCCCATCACCCAGTCTCCTGAACCACACTGTACAGAAAGGGATCCATCGCTATAGAGCAGTCTCTGTTCAGCCCCTGTGCTGCCATCACCCAGTCTCCTGAACCACACTGTATAGAAAGGGATCCATTGCTATAGAGCAGTCTCTGTTCAGCCCTGTGCTGCCCATCACCCAGTCTCCTGAACCACACTGTATAGAAGGGATGCATCGCTATAGAGCAGTCTCTGTTCAGCCCCTGTGCTGCCCATCACCCAGTCTCCTGAACCCACTGTAGAAAGGGATCCATAGCTATAGAGCAGTCTCTGTTCAGCCCCTGTGCTGCCCATCACCCAGTCTCCTGAACCACACTGTATAGAAAGGGATCCATAGCTATAGAGCAGTCTCTGTTCAGCCCCTGTGCTGCCCATCACCCAGTCTCATGAACCACACTGTATAGAAAGGGATCCATCGCTATAGAGCAGTCTCTGTTCAGCCCTGTGCCCATCACCCAGTCTCCTGAACCACACTGTATAGAAAGGGATCCATCTCTATAGAGCAGTTTCTGTTCAGCCCCTGTGCTGCCCATCACCCAGTCTCCTGAACCACACTGTATAGAAAGGGATCCATCGCTATAGAGCAGTCTCTGTTCAGCCCCTGTGCTGCCCATCACCCAGTCTCCTGAACCACACTGTATAGAAAGGGATCCATCGCTATAGAGCAGTCTGTTCAGCCCTGTGCTGCCCATCACCCAGTCTCCTGAACCACACTGTATAGAAAGGGATCCTCGCTATAGAGCAGTCTGTTCAGCCCTGTGCTGCCCATCACCCAGTCTCCTGAACCACATTACAGAAAGGGATGCATCGCTATAGAGCAGTCTCTGTTCAGCCCCTGTGCTGCCCATCACCCAGTCTCCTGAACCACACTGTATAGAAAGGGATGCATCGCTATAGAGCAGTCTCTGTTCAGCCCCTGTCCTGCCCATCACCCAGTCTCCAGAACCACACTGTATAGAAAGGGATCCATCGCTATAGAGCAGTCTCTGTTCAGCCCCTGTCCTGCCCATCACCCAGTCTCCTGAACCTCACTGTATAGAAAGGGATCCATTGCTATAAAGCAGTCTCTGTTCAGCCCCTGTGCTGCCCATCACCCAGTCTCCTGAACCACACTGTATAGAAAGGGATCCATCGCTATAGAGCAGTCTCTGTTCAGCCTCTGTGCTGCCCATCACCCAGTCTCCTGAACCACACTGTATAGAAAGGGATCCGTCGCTATAGAGCAGTCTCTGTTCAGCCTCTGTGCTGCCCATCACCCAGTCTCCTGAACCACACTGTATAGAAAGGGATCCATCGCTATAGAGCAGTCTCTGTTCAGCCCCTGTCCTGCCCATCACCCAGTCTCCTGAACCACACTGTATAGAAAGGGATGCATCGCTATAGAGCAGTCTCTGTTCAGCCCTGTGCTGCCCATCACCCAGTCTCCTGAACCACACTGTATAGAAAGGGATCCATCGCTATAGAGCAGTCTCTGTTCAGCCCCTGTGCTGCCCAGCACCCAGTCTCCTGAACCACACTGTATAGAAAGGGATCCATCGCTATAGAGCAGTCTCTGTTCAGCCCCTGTGCTGCCCATCACCCAGTCTCCTGAACCACACTGTATAGAAAGGGATCCATCGCTATAGAGCAGTCTCTGTTCAGCCCCTGTGCTGCCCATCACCCAGTCTCCTGAACCACACTGTATAGAAAGGGATCCATCGCTATAGAGCAGTCTCTGTTCACCCCTGTGCTGCCAAGCACCCAGTCTCCTGAACCACACTGTATAGAAAGGGATCCATCGCGATAGAGCAGTCTCTGTTCAGCCCCTGTGCTGCCCATCACCCAGTCTCCTGAACCACACTGTATAGAAAGGGATCCATCTATAGAGCAGTCTCTGTTCAGCCCCTGAAGCTGCCCATCACCCAGTCTCCTGAACCACACTGTATAGAAAGGGATCCATTGCTATAGAGCAGTCTCTGTTCAGCCCCCTGCTGCCCATCACCCAGTCTCCTGAACCACACTGTATAGAAAGGATCCATAGCTATAGAGCAGTCTCTGTTCAGCCCCTGTCCTGCCCATCACCCAGTCTCCTGAACCACACTGTATAGAAAGTGATCCATCTATAGAGCAGTCTCTGTTCAGCCCCTGTGCTGCCCATCACCCAGTCTCCTGAACCACACTGTATAGAAAGGGATCCCTCGCTATAGAGCAGTCTCTGTTCAGCCCCTGTCCTGCCCATCACCCAGTCTCCTGAACCACCTGTATAGAAAGGATCCATCGCTATAGAGCAGTCTCTGTTCAGCCCCTATGCTGCCCATCACCCAGTCTCCTGAACCACACTGTATAGAAAGTGATCCATCTATAGAGCAGTCTCTGTTCAGCCCTGTGCTGCCCATCACCCAGTCTCCTGAACCACACTGTATAGAAAGGGATCCCTCGCTATAGAGCAGTCTCTGTTCAGCCCCTGTGCTGCCCATCACCCAGTCTCCTGAACCACACTGTATAGAAAGAGATCCATCTATAGAGCAGTCTCTGTTCAGCCCCTGTGCTGCCCATCACCCAGTCTCCTGAACCACACTGTATAGAAAGGGATCCATCGCTATAGAGCAGTCTCTGTTCAGCCCCTGTCCTGCCCATCACCCAGTCTCCTGAACCACACTGTATAGAAAGGGATCCATCGCTATAGAGCAGTCCTGTTCAGCCCTGTGCTGCCCATCACCCAGTCTCCTGAACCACACTGTATAGAAAGGGATCCTCGCTATAGAGCAGTCTCTGTTCAGCCCCTGTGCTGCCCATCACCCAGTCTCCTGAACCACACTGTATAGAAAGGGATGCATCGCTATAGAGCAGTCTCTGTTCAGCCTCTGTGCTGCCCATCACCCAGTCTCCTGAACCACACTGTATAGAAAGGGATCCATAGCTATAGAGCAGTCTCTGTTCAGCCCCTGTGCTGCCCATCACCCAGTCTCCTGAACCACACTGTATAGAAAGGGATCCATCGCTATGAGAGCAGTCTCTGTTCAGCCCTGTGCTGCCCATCACCCAGTCTCCTGAACCACACTGGCAGAAAGAGATCCATCTATAGAGCAGTCTCTGTTCAGCCAGAAGCGCCCATCACCCAGTCTCCAGAACCACACTGTATAGAAAGGGATCCATCGCTATAGAGCAGTCTCTGTTCAGCCCCCTGTCCTGCCCATCACCCAGTCTCCTGAACCACACTGTATAGAAAGGATCCATTGCTATAAAGCAGTCTCTGTTCAGCCCTGTGCTGCCCATCACCCAGTCTCCTGAACCACACTGTATAGAAAGGGATCCATCGCTATAGAGCAGTCTCTGTTCAGCCTCTGTGCTGCCCATCACCCAGTCTCCTGAACCACACTGTATAGAAAGGGACCCGCTATAGAGCAGTCTCTGTTCAGCCTCTGTGCTGCCCATCACCCAGTCTCCTGAACCACACTGTATAGAAAGGGACCCATCGCTATAGAGCAGTCTCTGTTCAGCCCCTGTCCTGCCCATCACCCAGTCTCCTGAACCACACTGTCAGAAAGGGATGCATCGCTATAGAGCAGTCTCTGTTCAGCCCCAGAAGCTGCCCATCACCCAGTCTCCTGAACCACACTGTATAGAAAGGGATCCATCGCTATAGAGCAGTCTCTGTTCAGCCCCTGTGCTGCCCAGCACCCAGTCTCCTGAACCACACTGTATAGAAAGGATCCAGCATAGAGCAGTCTCTGTTCAGCCCCTGTGCTGCCCATCACCCAGTCTCCTGAACCACACTGTATAGAAAGGGATCCATCACAGCCATAGAGCAGTCCCACCAGCCCTGTGCTGCCCATCACCCAGTCTCCTGAACCACACTGTATAGAAAGGATCCATCGCTATAGAGAGCAGTCTCTGTTCATGTGCAGCACAGAAAGCACCCAGTCTCCTGAACCACACTGTAAACAGAAAGGGATCCATCGTAGTGATAGAGCAGTCTCTGTTCAGCCCCTGTGCTGCCCATCACCCAGTCTCCTGAACCACACTGTATAGAAAGGGATCCATCGCTATAGAGCAGTCTCTGTTCAGCCCCTGTGCTGCCCATCACCCAGTCTCCTGAACCACACTGTATAGAAAGGGATCCATTGCTATAGAGCAGTCCTGTTCAGCCCCTGTGCTGCCCATCACCCAGTCTCCTGAACCACTGTATAGAAAGGATCCATAGCTATAGAGCAGTCTCTGTTCAGCCCCTGTCCTGCCCATCACCCAGTCTCCTGAACCACACTGTATAGAAAGTGATCCATCTATAGAGCAGTCTCTGTTCAGCCCCTGTGCTGCCCATCACCCAGTCTCCTGAACCACACTGTATAGAAAGGGATCCCTCGCTATAGAGCAGTCTCTGTTCAGCCCCTGTGCTGCCCAGCACCCAGTCTCCTGAACCACACTCAGACAGAAAGGGATCCCCGCTATAGAGCAGTCTCTGTTCAGCCCCTGTCCTGCCCATCACCCAGTCTCCTGAACCACACTGTATAGAAAGGGATCCATCGCTATAGAGCAGTCCCTGTTCAGCCCCTATGCTGCCCATCACCCAGTCTCCTGAACCACACTGTATAGAAAGTGATCCATCTATAGAGCAGTCTCTGTTCAGCCCCCTGTGCTGCCCATCACCCAGTCTCCTGAACCACACTGTATAGAAAGGGATCCTCGCTATAGAGCAGTCTCTGTTCAGCCCCTGCTGCCCATCACCCAGTCTCCTGAACAAACACTGTATAGAAAGAGATCCATCTATAGAGCAGTCTCTGTTCAGCCCTGTGCTGCCCATCACCCAGTCTCCTGAACCACACTGTATAGAAAGGGATCCATCGCTATAGAGCAGTCTCTGTTCAGCCCCTGTCCTGCCCATCACCCAGTCTCCTGAACCACACTGTATAGAAAGGGATCCATCGCTATAGAGCAGTCTCTGTTCAGCCCCTGTCCTGCCCATCACCCAGTCTCCTGAACCACACTGTATAGAAAGGGATCCATCGCTATAGAGCAGTCTCTGTTCAGCCCCTGTGCTGCCCATCACCCAGTCTCCTGAACCACACTGTATAGAAAGGGATCCCTCGCTATAGAGCAGTCTTTGTTTAGCCCCTGTGCTGCCCATCACCCAGTCTCCTGAACCACACTGTATAGAAAGTGATCCATCTATAGAGCAGTCTCTGTTCAGCCCCTGTGCTGCCCATCACCCAGTCTCCTGAACCACACTGTATAGAAAGGATCCCTCGCTATAGAGCAGTCTCTGTTCAGACCCTGTGCTGCCCATCACCCAGTCTCCTGAACCACACTGTATAGAAAGGGATGCACGAGCTATAGAGCAGTCTCTGTTCAGCCTCTGTGCTGCCCATCACCCAGTCTCCTGAACCACACTGTATAGAAAGGGATCCATAGCTATAGAGCAGTCTCTGTTCAGCCCCTGTGCTGCCCATCACCCAGTCTCCTGAACCACACTGTATAGAAAGGGATCCATCGCTATAGAGCAGTCTCTGTTCAGCCCTGTGCTGCCCATCACCCAGTCTCCTGAACCACACTGTATAGAAAGAGATCCATCTATAGAGCAGTCTCTGTTCAGCCCCTGTGCTGCCCATCACCCAGTCTCCTGAACCACACTGTATAGAAAGGGATCCATCGCTATAGAGCAGTCTCCTGTTCAGCCCTGTGCTGCCCATCACCCAGTCTCCTGAGCCACACTGTATAGAAAGGGATCCATCGCTATAGAGCAGTCTCTGTTCAGCCCCTGTGCTGCCCATCACCCAGTCTCCTGAACCACACTGTATAGAAAGGGATCCCTCGCTATAGAGCAGTCTCTGTTCAGCCCCTGTGCTGCCCATCACCCAGTCTCCTGAACCACACTGTACAGAAAGGATCCATCGCTATAGAGCAGTCTCTGTTCAGCCCCTGTGCTGCCCATCACCCAGTCTCCTGAACCACACTGTATAGAAAGGGATCCCTCGCTATAGAGCAGCCTTGTCAGGAGACTGTAGTCTCTGTGAAAATAGTAATAATAATAATAAAAAAAAGATGCCATAGATTGAGATTGAAACTTTATTGAAATAAATCAGCAAAAATACATTCAGAAATACAGAGTAGTAGAGTATCATTATCATGCACAACCCTTCATACAATACAATGACATGAATCACATATTTTCTTTGGTACAGCTCGTGTGATTTCTATGTGTTTGCATGAGATGAACATGTTTCATGAATGCATGGATTTGCCCCCCTCCCCTCTGCTCCCCATACACTATAATGAGAAATAAAACTGAGTCAGTGACCCTGTTATTTTTATGTTTTTAACAGTAATGTAAATTAAATATCATCAGAAAAAATGACATTTCCATTTAAATCATAAACTGTAGCAAACCACCCTACTCATAGCCTTAATGACTTCACCCCATGTTGCATTGCACCCTGCAGACCACATATATTTCTGTGTGATAATGCAGACCTATTTAAAGACCATAGGGGGCGCCACAGTGCTAGTATATGCTGTAGCTTCACTTGCACACAGTACAGGCTCCAGTCCTGGAGGGCTTTTCCTCCAGATAGAAATGCAGCCATGGTTGGGACGCAGACCTGGACTGGAAGAGACCAGCTTGCTGAGCTGCACTAGGACAACTTGTCTCACTTACCAGACAGAGGCTCAGAGTGACCCAGGCTAGAGCTGCCCATGTCATTGCACTGGAGGATCATGTGAAAAGAGAACTGTCCTTCATCTGCCATCTACCTTAGCCCTGTCCTCCTGATAAGCAATTCAACACCTGTATCCTGGCTGCTGTTTGTAATGTACTGCAGCATCAAGACCTTCCAGGTGATTGTATAATTATACAGGAGCTTGCTCCCTTCCTCCCTCAGTAAATGTGTTTGTGGTGCCCTCTATGGGATTTAATAGTACACTGCAAGTTGTACATTCATTCTGTAAATCCATGCTCTGCCATGCCATGGTGAAGAGGCCTGTTACTCTGTTACCACTCTGAATATATTCTTTACAAGGTGAAAGAAACTTGCACCAGCAACTAATGTAACCTACATTAGAATCATTTACTACATTAAAACACACACACACCTCACCTTACTATAAATATGTGCTGCACCAGTAAATAATTGAACATATATTTAAATTATCATTAAATTAAAAACACACACCATCACCTTACTATAAATATGTGCTGCACCAGTAAATAATTGAATATATATTTAAATTATCATTAAATTAAAACACACACCACTACCTTAATATAAATATGTGCTGCACCAGTAATAATAAAACATATATTTAAATGATCACTAAATTAAAAAAACACCCCATCAACTTAATATAAACCAGTGCTGCACCAGTAGATAATGACAGATTAATATAAACCAGTAGATAATGTCAGATTAATATAAACCAGTAGATAATGACAGATTAATATAAACCAGTAGATAATGTCATATTAATATGAACCAGTAGATAATGTCAGATTAATATAAACCAGTAGATAATGTCAGATTAATATAAACCAGTAGATAATGACAGATTAATATAAACCAGTAGATAATGTCAGATTAATATAAACCAGTAGATAATGTCAGATTAATATAAACCAGTAGATAATGTCAGAGTAATATAAACCAGTAGATAATGTCAGATTAATATAAACCAGTAGATAATGACAGATTAATATAAACCAGTAGATAATGTCAGATTAATATAAACCAGTAGATAATGACAGATTAATATAAACCAGTAGATAATGTCAGATTAATATAAACCAGTAGATAATGTCAGATTAATATAAACCAGTAGATAATGTCAGAAGATTAATATAAACCAGTAGATAATGTCAGATTAATATAAACCAGTAGATAATGTCAGAGTAATATAAACCAGTAGATAATGTCAGATTAATATAAACCAGTAGATAATGTCAGATTAATATAAACCAGTAGATAATGTCAGAGTAATATAAACCAGTAGATAATGTCAGATTAATATAAACCAGTAGATAATGACAGATTAATATAAACCAGTAGATAATGTCAGAGTAATATAAGCCAGTGCTGCTCTGAAAGCCCTCGCTTGTCATTCTGGGTGCTGTTATCTCACGGCATGAAGTACTTCCTTCTCCTCCTCCTCCTCCTCCTCCTCCTCTTCCTCCTTGTGGAATATCTCCCCGTCTTGTTTTCTCCAGCGCAGATTAACGCCGTCCATTGGAAAGTTCTTGGAGAGGTGCTCCCGAATCTGAAACAGCAACCACAAGAAAACAGTGTTATCAAGGAGCACCACATCTCTCTGTGTATCTATCAGGGAAACGAGAGGAAACTAGAAGGAACTAAAGGGAAGCAAAATCAACGTGAGATTAGCTCATCAGTGTCACACGAAGCCCAGTACACAGGAAGCAGTTTCAGTTTGGATTTCTGAAAGGGAATGTCACCTACCTGCTCTAAAATGGCTTCGCTCACTTTGGGGTCCTCAAGATTCATTCCTTTGGGTAACGTTTAGTTTGACCCCTTGCTATTGCCATCTTATCTGTGCAGACAAACAGAAGAGTTCACACAGCCATTAAATAAACATATTTGCATGTGTCTGTGCAGATGACTCTCTGATTTCCATGTTAAAATGCACGTCATATTAGTGCAGAGCCCCATGTCAAACAATAAGACCCACGTAGTGTGTAATGTGCAGCACAGAAGAGATCACACAGCCATTAAATAAAACCTCATGTCAAACAATAAGACCCACGTAGTGTGTAATGTGCAGCACAGAAGAGTTCACACAGCCATTAAATAAACCCCATGTCAAACAATAAGACCCCACGAGTCTGTAATGTGCAGCACAGAAGAGTTCACACAGCCATTAAATAAACCTCATGTCAAACAATAAGACCCCACGTAGTCTGTAATGTGCAGCACAGAAGAGTTCACACAGCCATTAAATAAACCCCATGTAAAACAATAAGACCCCACGAGTCTGTAATGTGCAGCACAGAAGAGTTCACAGCCATTAAATAAAACCCATGTCAAAAACAATAAGACCCCACGTAGTCTGTATGTGCAGCACAGAAGAGTTCACACAGCCATTAAATAAACCCCATGTCAAACAATAAGACCCCACGAGTCTGTAATGTGCAGCACAGAAGAGTCACACAGCCATTAAATAAAACCCCATGTCAAACAATAAGACCCCCACGAGTCTGTAATGTGCAGCACAGAAGAGTTCACACAGCCATTAAATAAACCCCATGTAAAACAATAAGACCCCACGTAGTCTGTAATGTGCAGCACAGAAGAGTTCACACAGCCATTAAATAAACCCTATGTCAAACAATAAGACCCCAATGAGTCTGTAATGCAGCACAGAAGAGTTCACACAGCCATTAAATAAACCCCATGTAAAACAATAAGACCCCACGTAGTCTGTAATGTGCAGCACAGAAGAGTTCACACAGCCATTAAATAAACCTCATGTCAAACAATAAGACCCTAATGTAGTCTGTAATGTGCAGCACAGAAGAGTTCACACAGCCATTAAATAAACCCCATGTCAAACAATAAGACCCCACGTAGTGTGTAATGTGCAGCACAGAAGAGTTCACACAGCCATTAAATAAACCCCATGTCAAACAATAAGACCCCACGTAGTGTAATGTGCAGCACAGAAGAGTTCACACAGCCATTAAATAAACCCCATGTCAAACAATAAGACCCCCGAGTCTGTAATGTGCAGCACAGAAGAGTTCACACAGCCATTAAATAAACCCCATGTCAAACAATAAGACCCCTTTGAATGTAATTTTGCAGCACAGAAGAGATACACAGCCATTAAATAAAACCCCATGTCAAACAATAAGACCCCACGAGTCTGTAATGTGCAGCACAGAACGGGAGCAGCTAAGCAACCCTTTTTAGATTCTGAGAAATGTGCCGTTTTAACTGAGAAAGGATCAATTATCAGTGAGGAAACCTTACAGAAGAATGACGCACTAACCCTTTGAATGTATTCATTTTGTTGCATTATACAATTTTGAAATATAATTTAATAAAAAACTGCCTTGGTTTAATATTGCCAATTACAGCTTTATTAAAACACAGGTAGCATAGAAAGAAATAAAGTAAACAATCATTAAACACGCAATTCATTTTCCTTCCATACCTCAGAAAAGCCCCACCTTGAACGCAATGTCTTAGATCTCAGTTTTCAGCATAGAGAATGCAGTGCCTTAGACCTCAGTTTTCAGCATAGTGAATGCAGTGTCTTTAGACCCTCAGTTTTCAGTATATAGTGAATGCAGTGTCTTAGACCTCATTTTTTCAGTATAGTGAATGCAGTGTCTTAGACCTCAGTTTTCAGCATAGTGAATGCAGTGTCTTAGATCTCAGTTTTCAGCATAGTGAATGCAGTGTCTTAGACCTCAGTTTTCAGCATAGTGAATGCAGTGTCTTAGACCTCAGTTTTCAGTATAGTGAATGCAGTGTCTTAGATCTCAGTTTTCAGCATAGTGAATGCAGTGTCTTAGACCTCAGTTTTCAGCATAGTGAATGCAGTGTCTTAGACCTCAGTTTTCAGCATAGTGAATGCAGTGTCTTAGACCTCAGTTTTCAGCATAGTGAATGCAGTGTCTTAGACCTCAGTTTTCAGCATAGTAAATGCAGTGTCTTAGATCTCAGTTTTCAGCATAGTGAATGCAGTGTCTTAGACCTCAGTTTTCAGTATAGTGAATGCAGTGTCTTAGACCTCAGTTTTCAGCATAGTGAATGCAGTGTCTTAGACCTGCAGTTTTCAGCATAGTGAATGCAGTGTCTTAGATCTCAGTTTTCAGCATATTGAATGCAGTGTCTTAGACCTCAGTTTTCAGTATAGTGAATGCAGTGTCTTAGATCTCAGTTTTCAGCATAGTGAATGCAGTGTCTTAGACCTCAGTTTTCAGTATAGTGAATGCAGTGTCTTAGGACCTCAGTTTTCAGTATAGTGAATGCATGCTTTGCCATTGTTGCCGTCTTATTTGCTTTCTTGTTTCCTCTACATGTTTATGATTGGCAATATGATCTTTTAATGGTATTGACTCATACATGATCAACGGCAGCAAAACTTGAACAATAGTGTCCCACCATCCTCATAGAGATAATCAGATTTTGTTTTAGCTGTCTTTTACTGAAACATTGCTTTTTTTTTTCTGGTAGGTAGCTGTCATGTTGAGTTTCAGCAGAGACACGTGAGTGAAGTCACCTAAACTCAACTTGCAAACAAATGCACATGGTATGTCGTCTTCAATCACTATACTATACTTACATGTGTATTTTCGACTCTAAATTAATATTTTGATCACATATTTACCAGTTTCTAAATGCTTTATATGATGATATTTCTGAAATGGTCGTTTTTTTAAAAGGGAAATAAAACAAAAACCATGAAAGTATGAGTATTGTGTTTTTTATTTATGTTAAGTTCAAACTGCGACGTTCTAAGCAGCACCGGGCAGCCCTCCATAGAGGCAGAATCTCCAGACGCCTGCTTCACCCGCCCCTGCACTACTGGATTCACTGGAGCCCCAGAGAGCTCTGTACTATAATGTGACGTGCATTTTAACAGGGAAATCAGAGAATCACCTGCAAGACACACGCAAATATGCTTATGTTAATGCTTTGCACGAATGCTCTCAAACTGAGATGTTGGAGTCTCGAGTGAGGTTGGTATTTGATAACTTGTAAAAGTTAATAAACTGAGTGGAAGGTTGTTGCCAGTTACTGTGTAAAATGTGCGCATTTTAACCTTAGAGGAAACGCTGAACTTGAGTACCTAGTGCTGGTACCCAGAACACAAGAAGCAGACCTTTA
This sequence comes from Huso huso, assembly GCA_036884735.1. Taxonomy (NCBI): domain Eukaryota; kingdom Metazoa; phylum Chordata; class Actinopteri; order Acipenseriformes; family Acipenseridae; genus Huso; species Huso huso. The sequence continues at coordinate 11,946,703 of CM072681.1, read as the reverse complement.
GAGGTAGATTTTCAAGGAGGAACTCTTGTGCTTAGATGTTTAGATGAGTGTCTAATGTTAGGGCAATTTTCAACAGTATAAACAGTGTTACCTGTAGATACTGCAGCATAGCCTACTGATGAGAAAATCATATGAGTGCAGGAGGTCAGACAGCTACTGTAGGATCAGATGGACTGAGCTCTGAGTCCCTGCTCACAGACTGGGGTACAAACACTGAGCTGAATAATTAAATGAACCCCATGTAAAACAATAAGACCCACGTTGTTGTAATGTGCAGCACAGAACGTGAGTTAAGTGCAGGGCTCAGGTGGGGGGTGCTGGTACCTAGAACACACGAAGCAGACGGTAGAGGTAGATTTTCAAAGATCAGCTCCTGTGTTTAGATATTTAGATGAGTGTCCAACGTTAGGGCAGTTGTCAACAGTATTCAACATGACACGTCTACAGTGAGTGGTTTAGATGCCCCGAGTTGCACTGCAGGGACCTGGTGGCAGTCAGGAAGTTGCCTCACGCCAGGTTCAGCTTTCACATTATTGTTGCACACAAATCTCACATGGCTTCAATAGGTCTAGTGGTTCACATGACACATGAGATTGCAATGCTACTGTGGTTTGTGAATCACACTGAAGTGATTACACTGCACTTACCTTGAGAGACAGGGGAGGGAAGGGGGCTCGAGGATTCTCCTTCTGTAAACAGAAAAAGAGAAAAAAGAAAGTTTATAACAAAGCCAGATTCCTGCAGTGGTTCTGAATCCACTGAAGTGATTACACTGCATACCTTGAGAGACTGGAGGAAGGGGGCTTGTGGGGTCTGAATCTGTAAAGAAAACACATATTTTGAAAGCATGTTTTAAACAGTTGCAATTGTTGATGGCATTTCCCAGTCCGCTTTTTCTTGTGCGTTGCCAGTTGTGCTCAATGTATTTAAGACAAACACCCAAGTACCTAATTTTCACTAAAGTTAGGGTGTATTTCCAAGTCTTGAAAACAAATTTCTATGACATTTCTGGTTTTCCCAGCGTGCTGGGAGCAATAGACTGCACACATGTGCCATTAACCCCTCCAGCTCATTCTGAGCATCTGTATAGGGCCATGATCTATTGTGTGTTAATTTTCTAGGCTACTAAGTAGACCAAGTTAAAAATAATAAAAAAAACACCCTAAAATGATTTAGTTTCGATTTAAAATAATCTTATTTGCATTGTACACCAATGTGTACAATGCAGCAGCATGACTTATTTTGTGTTACCAGTAGGCTAAATTACAAAAAAGTGCGCTAGGTATTCATTGACTTTACTACTGTACTGTGTACTGTATAGGCCTACTGTACAGATTTATATTTTACATAATGTAATGTGTAGCCTACCCAAAAACACATTAGTGTTATTTCAGCACAATGATTTATATTTAAAATACATTGAGAACTGTAAATGTATGTGTGTGCAATTGTATTGTATTTAAACCCGACACCTCCTTATGTCGACAAACATGTCCGTTTAGTGAGGGGCTACTGTATGATTATGAAAAGCTTTTGGGGTGAAGGTTGGGGCCCCACTATAGAATCTGATGTGATCAAACTGCCTTTCATTTTATATATATAAATGTAACAGTATTAAAATATGTAAAATGAAGAAGGAACACTGCATTGTACAGATGATGTCTCACATTTAACAAAAACAATGTTATTTTGATTCTTGCACCTTCAATGTATAAATGTTAGGGCACCCTCTGCTGCAGCAAACCACAATTCAACTCCCGCTATTTTATTTGAAAAAATGTCGACAACCTCGCTTAGAGATCTCGCTAAGATGAAGCACATAATATTTAAATTAGTATATTATGTGCTCTTTTTCATCAACATATTTTCTCTTAGTACATATGACAAAATGGATATTTTGGGAATTGTGGCAACGAAAATGCAAATTGCAGCATGTTTGCGCTATGACTGGCCCACCTTAGTGCATCTACCCTTTTAGTGGTTCCTATTTCAAGTGTAGTGTTCAAATGCATTTAAATGAAACTGTCTATGCTGCTGTCTCCACCAGGACAATAAATAAATACTAATAAATTCAAACAATAAGTCATTTATTACAAAGCCCTCAATCAAACTGAACTGGTACAATGGTGAACTCCCTGTTAAATTAGTGAGGTTGATAAGAACACTGAGATTCATTTATAACTCATGGTGTGAGCTGTCAATCACACTGAACAGACTGCCATCTTCAAACTGGGTTTACCTTGAGAGACCGGAGTGGAAGAGGGGCTCGAGGATTCTCCTTCAGTAACAAGAAAAGAGAAAATAAGGAAGTTTATAACAAAGCCATATTGCTGCTGTGGTTCTGAATCCACTGAAGTGATTACACTGCATACCTTGAGAGACTGGAGTGGAAGGGGGCTTGTGGGGTCTGAATCTGTAAAGAAACACACAACCACAAGATTTTAGTGTTTCCCTATTGCAAGTGTATTGTTCAAATGCATTTCAATGAAACTGTGTCTATGCTGCTGTCTCCACCAGGACAATGCTGACAATGACATGGTTTATTGTTTTCAAATAAATGTAATAAATAGACAGTAAGAATGTATATAACAGCACACGCCCTCCTGGGTATAACAATGAGGGGTAGCTGCTCCCTCACACTCTTAATGACCGGCTGGTTTCTGGTTCTTCAGATCTCTAGGCTACACCCTGCCCTGCTCTGGGAGTCAGACAGCTACTGTAGGATCAGATGGACTGAGCCTCTGAGTCCCTGCTCACAGAGTGGGGTACAAACACTGAGCTGAACAAGAGCACAGACTGAACAGGAGCCTTCATCACAGCAGAACAAGGGGTACTGATAGCTGCAATCCCATCACCCCATTACCTCTGGAAGGATATTGACCATCCCATCAGCCTGAGCAGGAGCCTGTGATTGATTCTCAAAGTGGAAACTGCTAGATTTGTCACCACCAGGACCTATTGAAGTGCTGAATTAAATGAGAACACAGTCTGAACAGGGTCCTCACCCTCACAGCAGAAGAAGGACTTTGAGAGTTGCAGCCAGTGTCAGTCCATCCACCAGTCTTACTCATCATCACACAGTTCTCATCCTCCAAGTTGTCTGGTTCCCTTGCTCCAGTTGTGAAATGTGTAGTTATCCCCTGGTGTGACCACTTCCAGGGCTCATTGAACAGGCCTATCCAGAAGGGCTTGCCCTGCGCTTTCTTCACTATTTCTTCATTTTCACTGGTGTTCTTTATACTGACGAGGTCGGTGTGGTGTTCTCTACAGTACTGCTGAGCTGCAGTCCAGGTTTTCAGTTCTTCAATCAGGGTGTATCTCTCAGTGATGTTGTTGGTCTCTGTGAACACAAACAGCAGATCAAAATCAATGTGATCTGTGGAGGTGCGCTGGCTCTCCTGTTGTATAGTGATTGAACCGAGTCATACCCGGCTCAGCTATCAAGGTCATGAAAAGCAACATCTCTAGCAGTGCATGGGAGTCTCTTTGGTTTATGTCTGAAAAGTATTTAATAGCAAAGTGGGGAAATAAAACTGTTTAGAAGAGAAATACATTTGTCACGAGCAACAAGACTGGCTCATCACTGTGGAGGCTGTACCATGAAATATGGCATTTATGTAGCCAAGTGTTGGTTAGGGAAGCACCTGCAACTGAGCACCTGCTGTGCTATCAGCTGTGTATCAAAGTCTGTCAGATCATTTGCCCATGGTGACTGAAAATAACTTGTAACAGGGAGATGCAGCTTTTATATATTGCAAAATACCTGTCAGACCTCATTTGCATAACAAATTAATCAGTCATGTGGAGGTTCAGCCCACTACACACAATACAGCAAAGCTACAACCCTCTTTATCACCTTTTATTCAAATACAAATAGTTATTTAACTGCTAAACATATTTCTTCCTACCGTCTAATAAGGATCACATATTTAAGACGAGGATTTTTGCTGTCTGGAATATAAACAATCTAAACAGAACAATAAGAACATTTCTTTGAATAATACACGTTTTCTTAAGTTTCTTATGAAGGAAAACAATCTAAGAAACTGTGTTATGAATAACACACCTCTTAACATTTTTCTTAACAAAAAGATGTTTTTGTTTTGAACGTTTTCAAGATTACGGCCCTGTGCAGTATCCAGGGACCTGGCTTCATCCCCAGTCCAGTCAGCTGTTTCATTAACAAAGGAATTGAATCTCAACTCACCGCTGTAGCACATGAAATAGTTTCTCTGACTGCAGAGTGAATCCTTCCACTCTCCCGCCGCATTGACTGAAGCACAGAAGAGGTATCGCCCCCAGTTGAAGTAGATGACATCACCTCCACTGGACCACTGCCAGTTCTCCTTGTCATGATACAGCCCGATCCAGTGACCCGAGTTACTAGTTGAAGGTATAAGACCATATTTATTAACCCTGGCCTGGTCTTGAATGGTGGGCAGGTCTCTGCCTTGGTTTCTGCAGTAGCTCTGAGCCCCTGCCATGTCTTCCCAGTTCCTTCATAGAAACATTGACCAGAGGAGCCGCCTGGGGAGGGGACAGCACAGTAAAGATGAGTGAAAACGTGTTCTTCACGGAAAAGATTTCCACTGAAATGGAACCAACAGTCACAGATTACTGGTCTTGTAAGAATAGGACACTAGTAGAACTGTATGGTGATTATAAATATATACTAACAGCATGCTTGTGGTTTGTTCTGTAACATGAGTAACATTCTGGCATGAGTGACGATGGTCATGGAAACACCAGGCAGACAAAAGAAATCGTTGTGAGAAACACTCAATTCACTGTCAATTAATGCTAATGTTATTTTAGAATGTGTAAAGGTACATGTCTTGTTATTATAGGATATTGCACAGCACATACACAGCACAGCACAGCACAGCACAGCACACAGCACACAGCACAGCACAGCACCTAAAGCCTAAAGAAATATAACTGGGGTTTTGTTTACCCTTTTTATTTATTTTTTTTTTAAATGTGCAATTGCCAATTATTTTTCTTATTTTTCCCCCAATTTGGTAAGCCCAATTCTTGTTTAATTTCAACCCAGTTTCACCGCTGTCACCCCGTGTGACTCAGGAGGGATGGCCGGACACACGGTCCTCTGAAACTGCCGCATGCTTTCACCTGCAGGTCTACATGCATCCACCTCAGAGCTACAGCGACGGAGGACCACGCAGCTCTGGGCAACTTACAGGCAGGCCGCAGGCGGCCGGCCAGTCTAAAGGGGGGTCTCTGGTGCAGGAGCCAAGGACACCCTGGCCTAAGCCCCCCGGCAGCGCCGACCAATTATGTGCCAACCCCTGGGGAACTCCCGTCCATGGTCAATAAGCCTGGACTCGAACTGGTGACCTCCAGGCTATAGGTGCATCCGCACCACGGAGAGCACCTTTACCAGATGCACCCAGACGCCCCATTTGTTTACCTTTTAACCCCATTTAGACCTCTGTGATTGATTCCAAAAGTGGAAACTGCTAGATTTGTCACCACCAGGACCTATTGAAGAGATCTAATCATGCTTCCTTTCTTTCAACCTGCAGGTTTACTGAATTAAATGAGAACACAGTCTGAACAGGGTCCTCACCCTCACAGCAGAAGAAGGGCAACTGATTGTTGCAGTTATAGTCGATCCATTTACCAGTCTGTCTCATCATCACAGTTCTGATTGCCTCCCCATTATTTGGTTCCCCACAGGTCCAGGTGTGAAATGTGTAGCTATCCCCCTGGTGTGACCCTTCCAGGGCTCATTGAACAGGCCTATCCAGAAGGGCTTGCCTTATGCTTTCTTCAATTAGTTCTTATTTTCACTGGCGTTCTTTATACTGGGACGAGGTCGGTGTGGTGTTCTCTACAGTACCGCTGAGCTTCAGTCCAGGTTTTTCAGTTCTTCAATCAGGTGTATCTCTCAGTGATGTTGCTGGTCTCTGTAAACACAAACAAACAGCAGCTGAGAGGCTGGGAGCTGTGGAGGTGAGCTGGCTCTGGAACCCAAAACAAACTTTGTGTTTTCATCAATCCTACAATTTAAAAAAAAACGCCTTTGTCCTTGTCCACATGTTTGTGTTATCACATGTTTTGATCATTTATTATACTATAAAACTTCACGTCTTTATGGTCACTCATCATAAAAAAGTTACTTCCACATCTCAGCCACTTTGGATTCCTGCGTTCAATAAGCAGAACTCTTTTTTGGCCTATGAGGAGGAAGTTGGGTCTTATTGAACAGTATGTTAGCCAACGTTTTCAAAATGGTGGACAAAGTTGCAATGGGGGTTAGTTTTGCAGGAGTTTCTTGGAAGACAGACAGCATCATGCCTACATGACAGTATACTCAGCAATGAATACTGCACATTAGCGACTGTGACAGCAGTGAACTCCAAACAGTCCAGTGAGGGTAGAAGGATTACGTTGAGAATGTTTGATAGAGCCTACTACACCAATGCTGCATTTAAAACTCATTTTCAGATGGAGCGAGCAACATTTGAGGTAGCCTATGTCAAGTTTTATTTTAATAATACTAATAGTAATTGTATATTTAATAATAATAATAATAACCAATAAAGTTAACGTCACTCTCCCCCTTTTTTAACTGTGCATTGGTAGCAAACTATGAGAATAATAGCGATTAACATTCCCTATCTTTAGTAACGTAACCAAAAAATACTACAGTATGTGACCATAAGTTTATATTTATTTACAATAACATTTATAAATGTGTGCAGACATTACAAAACATAAGACTGTTTACTTTGTACGTGTGGAAACGTATGAAAAACATCACTTTTTTAAAGCAACAAGATTTACACATTAACAATGACTATAAGCATAGACAATCATGTAGCCTTAACACAGATATCTGGGTGAAAATGTGACTGCACTTTGCACACTGCACACACTAGTTCACCTCTGCTGTTTTGACGACGTCCAGAGTCAGCTCCTGAAAGTGTTAGCTGACGTTACAGAGCGCCAGGCCAGGACGGGCGGTAGAAAACGATTCTGAGCATACGGAACGTTCTGAGCGCTCGGCTATTGGAACGACGCGGTACGCCAACATAAATGTACTGTCCGAATACACAAAAGCAACCAACCTGACTGCTGAGAAAAAGGAACAAAGACATCACTGCCCAAATACACAAGCAACAACGTGACTGGATCAAGAAAGAGGAAACACACATCTGCCCGAATACACAATGTGAATGTGACTGACTGAGAAAACAGAAACAAAGACATCACTGCCCAAATACACAAGCAGCAACGTGGACTGACTGCTGAGAAAAAGAGGAACAAAGACATCACTGCCCAAATACACAAGCAGAAACGTGACTGACTGCTGAGAGAAGAGGAACAAAGACATCACTGTCTGAATACACAAGGTAAGCATTGACTGACTGCTGAAAACAGGAACAAAGACATCACTGTCTGAATACACAAGAAACGTGCTGACTGCTGAGAAAACAGGAACAAAGACATCACTGTCTGAATAATACAAAGCAGAAACGGACTGACTGAGAAAAAGGAACCAAGACATCACTGTCTGAATACACAAGAAGAAGCGGACTGACTGCTGAGAAAAAGAGGAACAAAAGAATTCACTGCCTGAATACACAAGCAACAACGTGACTGACTGAGAAAAGAGGAACAAAGAATTCACTGCCTGAATACACAAGCAACGTGATTCTGGACTGCTGAGAAAAAGAATAAAGACATCACTGTTCAACACACAAGCAACAACGGACTGACTGCTGAGAAAAAGAACAAAAGACATCACTGCCTGAATACACAAGCAGCAACGTGACTGACTGCTGAGAAAAGAGGAACAAAGACATCACTGTCTGAATACACAAGAAACGTGACTGACTGCTGAGAAAAGAGGAACAAAGACATCACTGTCTGAATACACAAGCAACAACTGACTGGAGAAAAAGAGGAACAAGACATCACTGTCTGAATACACAAGAAGAAACGTGACTGACTGCTGAGAAAAGAGGAACAAAAGACATCACTGCCCAACACACAAGCAGAAACGTGACTGACTGCTGAGAAAGAGGAAACAAAGACATCACTGTCTGAATACAGCAAAACGTGACAGCGACTGCTGCTGAGAAAACAGGAACAAAGACATGCTGTCTGAATACACAAGCAAGAAATTGACTGACTGAAAACAGGAACAAAGACATCCTGTCTGAATACACAAGCAACAACGTGACTGAGCTGCTGAAAAGAGGAACAAAGACATCACTGCCCAAAACACAAGCAGAAACGTGACTGACTGCTGGAGAAAAGAGGAACAAAGACATCACTGTCTGAATACACAAGCAGCAACGAAACTGCTGAGAAAACAGGAACAAAGACATCACTGTCTGAATACACAGCAACAACGTGACTGACTGCTGAGAAAGAGGAACAAAGACATCACTGTCTGAATACAAAAGGCAATGTGACTGGACTGCTGAGAAAAAAGGAACAAACATCCTGCCCGAATACACAAGCAGAAACATTGACTGACTGCTGAGAAAAGGAACAAAGACATCACTGTCTGAATACACAACAACAACGTGACTGGACTGAGAAAAGAGGAACAAAGAACATCACTGTCTGAATACAGAAGAAACGTGACTGACTGCTGAGAAAAGAGGAACAAAGACATCACTGCCTGAATACACAAGCAGAAGCGTGACTGACTACTGAGAAAAGAGGAACAAAGACATCACTGTCTTAATACACAAGAAAAACGTGACGACTGCTGAGAAGAGGAAGAAAACATCACTGCCCAAATACACAAACAACGTGACTGACTGCTGAGAAAAGAGACTAAAAGACATCACTGTTTGAATACACAAGCAGCAACGTGACTGACTGCCGAGAAAGAGAACAAAAGACATCACTGTCTGAATACACAAGCAGAATGACTGACTGAGAAAACAGGAACAAAGATCACTGTCTGAATACACAAGCAGAAACGGACTGACTGCTGAGAAAAAGGAACAAAACATCACTGCTGCCCGAATACACAAGCAGCAACGTGACTGACTGCTGAGAAAAGAACCAAACCTTACTGCCCGATCTCGAATCATCAGCTTCCTGAGGAATTCAAAAGAGAAGCGTTTACAGGCCAGCACTAAACCCGATCAACAAGACTGCACTTCGCACTAAAGAACTGCATTCACCACGAGCACCAGGACACGCACAGTGGTTGGGTGTTTGTGTTTGTGTTGCGGTGGCTGAACTGAAGCAGGACAGTTATTATTTCGGGAACAAACTTCGTGGATTATAAATAAGCAACACGCCGCTGTATTGCTTATTATTATTGTTGGGGATGGGGAATGGGGATGGGGGACATGGAGGATGGGTGATATGGGGGGGAGGATATTGGGTGGATATTGGGGGATTCATTCTTCATCATCTTTACTAAGGACTGCCATTACACATTTCTCTCAGAATACCTGTCCCTATTTATTTATTTCTGTAACACACACACAAACAGACAGACAGACACATAAAGACACAGACACACACCACACACAGACAGACAGACACAGACAGACACACAGACACAGACACACAGAATAAGATTCACTGAATACTGGTACTAACTCCTACCTTACAAATCACTAGAGCTAATAATAATAATGTGGAATAGGAAATGTCAGCCAAACAACTGATAATCTCTGCATTCCTCTACAATGCTGCAATTCAAGAACCAAGCAACTCTCCTGGGATGATCGAATGACAAAAGTCAATCTACTGCTGAGCTGGAAGGCTCTCAGCAAGACAATGCCTGGCAATGAGGAGAAGAATCAAAGATGAAATCTGCATCCATAGTTGCCACTATGCTGCTGTCAGGGGTGACAGGCCCTCAAAGATGAGATCTGCATCAGAGTTGCCACTATGCTGCTGTTGGGGTGACAGGCCCTCAAAGATGAGATCTGCATCCAGAGTTGCCACTATGCTGCTGTCAGGAGTGACAGGCCCTCAAAGATGTTGAAATCAAAGGACATGGTCAGAAGAAAACCTAACTTCCTCCTTTACTTATGATTTTAACAAGATTGGAGGAGAGTGGGTGGAACTTGACAAGCACTCAAGCCGAGGATTTATAGAACAGAGAGGAACAGATCAAGATCTCATCAATTAAACCACTAACACGCTGCTGTAACAAGAGGAGGACATTCCCAGGCTCCATGCAGAGCTAGAACATGGAGAGGAGGAGCTCAGGAAAGCAAAAGCAGATTTGCAGCCCAACCAGTAGTGGTTGGGGCTCTGGACTCTTGACCGGAGGGGTGGGTTCAATCCCTGGTGGGGGACACTGCTGCTGTGCCCTTTGCAAGGTCACTTTTTACCCTAGATTGCCCAGTAAAACCCAACTGTATAAATGGGCAATTGTATATAAAATAATGTGATATCTTGTAACAATTTTAGTCACCCTGGACAAGGCTAAAGAAATAAATGATTTCAACTCCAAATACTTTTTTTGGAATTAAAACATCCTCTCAATTGTGAACAATATTGAAGCAGAGAGCGTGTACAGAAGAAGCGAGCACAGGAGGAAGGAGAGTGAAGAGGAGGAGCAGCACAGAGAGGAAGGAAAGTGAAGAGAAGGACATTAGTATTGGGGACTGACAAGGATCTGAAGAGCAGCGCTCTCACACTTGTAGACACAGAGAAGGAGTGACATCTGCATTGGAAGGATGAGAAGAGAAAAAATCTTGAGAAAAAGAGGAGGAAGAGAAGAAGGAAATGAGGAAGAGATGGTGAAGAGAAGGAGCGAGAACGGGAGGTCTGGAGAGATAAAGAGAAGGAAGCACGAGACTTGAGAGAGGAAGAGAAACTGAAACCTAGAGGAATGCAGGTGAAGAGATCCAGGCACGAGAGGAAGGAGAGGAAAGAGCTCAAGCTGCTGTTCAAGAGGAGGGTCTGCAGAGGAAGGGAGAGCAAGAGAGGAGCATGGGGAGGAAGGAAAGTGTAGAGAAGTTACAATAATGAGGAAGGAGAGGAAAGAGAAGGAGCAGCACGGGAGGAAGGAGAGTGAAGAGAAGGAGCGAGAACAGGAGGAATGAGAGGAAGAGAAGGAGCAGCACGAGAGGAAGGAGGAGTGTAGAGAAGAAGCGAGCACAGGAGGAGGTGAAGGAGCAGCACAGAGGAAGGAGAGAAGAAGGAGCGAGCACGAGAGGTTGAGAGTGAAGAAGGGCAGGAGGAAGTGGGAGAGTGAAGAAAAAAACACGGGAGGAAGGAAAGGAGGAGAGAAGGCATAACAAGTTGGCCAGTAGAGGATGAGCGGAGAGGGCTAGAGGAATATAAGGAGACACGAGGGACTGAGATAGGATTTGGGAAGTGTGATGAATAGAGTAACAGGCAAACAAGAGTCTAAAATATTTGGCAAGCTGTAATAGTTTGAGATATTAGATTTTCAAGATTTTCAAACCCATACAAGCTCCCCTCACAGGATGCTTAATAATTATAAGAATGAATATAAAATAAATGAATAATCAATTGCAATATCGCAACAATTACGCCTTTACCTTTGTAGCACATGAAAACTCTGAAGGTTGCAGGTAAATCAATCACTTTCCGTCTGAATTGACTGAAGCACAGAAGAGGTCTGCCTCAGTTGGGTAGATGACATCATCGCTGTTAGACCACTGCCAGTTCTGTGTCATCCGCGATACAGACCAATCCAGGAATCCCGAGAGCTCCTGTAATATTTTAAGAGCTGCTCTGCTTCTTCCTGGCGCAAGACAGTGGCCAGGTCTGTTATACTCTCACAGTAGCTCTGAGCTTCAGACCAGCTCTTCACAGTTTCCACAAACACGTGTTTTCTGATCTGGTTGTACGAGGTACAAAACCCTGATAAAGAAAAAAAACAACATCGTTATCTATACATTATGTCTAAAAGCAAAAGCAAAACATTTGGAATGAATCTCACAAATCTGACCAATTTAGCTGTCATACTAAATTCAGCTTCTTTTATATAATATTGCCATATAATCCAAACACAACATGCTTTGAAACAAAGAAGGTAATGTGTAATGAATTTAAAACAAAACATCGAACTGAGGGACAAACAAAAATACGATTGGACAACATTCACACAAGCACCTTGAGGTCACCTCGATCCCGCCACTCCCTCCTCCCCTCCCCTCCCCACCCCACCCCACCCCCCCACCCCCACCCCACCCCCACCCCACAGGTGCACTGTCTCACGCACAGGCACTCAGGACATAGACACAAAACCTCAGTACAGAATGCTACCTTATAAACACTGATGCGCGGCACGGCAAGCCAACAAATGTGATACGGGTTCGTTAACAAAACTAAAAAACAATAATAATAAATTCTGCCCCCTGAGTTTCGTCGTCCTAGGCATTAGCAGAGCTCATATCACTACAATGGGCCTGCCCCTCGCCATAGTCTGCGCAGGTATAATAATGATGCTAATTCAATAATTACTAGCTGACAGTCACGTATTCCTGAGGTATTTAAAAATACAAAACAATAATAATAAACGGCGGACGGAATCTCCCTCGTCCTTAAATCAAAACAGCGCCTTCATATCTAAAATACCTAAACTATAAATAACAAGACATAAATATACAAATTAATGAAAACATGCACAGGGGCGGGAGTACCGCGTCAAGGATATATGTGAAGCATACATAACATACATTAAGAACCCACTATTGTTAGAGTATTCAAAACTGTTCAGTCTCGCTAATTGCAACCATTAACTGAGAACTGAGCTAAGAATATAAATACAAGCTGATCATCTTAAAAAGAGACAGAAATGTCGTCTTTTTAAATGGTAGCGTTCAAGGGCATTAACATAGAATTAAATCTGAAAACCATTTATATTGATCCCAATTCAAAATCATCAGACATTATGTCAATTCATACAGATAAACATTAAAAAAAAGAATATATAATTTATACAATAGATGCCCTTAGCAACTCTCCAGGATAATGACAACTTTTGATGGCTGCAAACAGCATCTACTATATATAAATAAAAGCTGAATTTCAGGAGTTGTAAAACTTATAAAGATCATTCGTGGAAAATTGAAAAGGAGATATTACTATTTTTACTGTGTTGTCACAATTGAATGCATTTGTGACCCCTGGTCATGTTCTTTTTTCAGGTCAAAAAAATACCCTGGGTTGGCGTTGTCAATACCTATTAGAATTTTGAATGCTTGAATAGAATCACTGGTCTTTTTTTTCAAGACTGAATAGATTAAATTCTTTTAGCCTGTCTGCATACGACATGCCTTTTAAACCGGGATAATTCCTGTTTCTTCTTTGCACTCTTTCTAGAGCAGCAATATCCTTTTGTAACAAGGTGACCAGAACTGAACACAATATTCTAGATGAGGTCTTACTAATGCATTGTAAAGTTTTAACATTATTTAACTTGATTTAAATTCAACACTATTCACAAATATATCTGAGCATCTTGTTGGCCTTTTTATAGCTTCCCCATTGTCTAGGATGAAGACATTTCTGAGTCAATATAAACTCCTAGGTCTTTTTCATAGATTCCTTCTTCAATTCAGTATCTCCCATATGATATTAATAATGCATTTTTGTGCCTGCATGCAATACTTTACTTCTCTATTAAATGTCATTTGCCATGTGTTCGCCCAGTTCTGAATGCTGTCTAGATCATTTTGAATGACAGCATTAGGCACGGATGGAAGTTCCCATGTTAAATCAGTGGAATCTCAACATCTTGTGTAGCTAGATAGAAGGTCTGTCCTTATTAATTGTATCACTCGTGAATACCTATTCTATACACACCCGTGTCTGGAGCCTACTAATCACTTAATCATGTATTCCTTGTCAGCTCCAGCCACATTCTACGTGATCTGACAGGAGAAATGTAACCCCCTCCCCGCCAACCCCCACCCCCAAACACACACACACACACACACACACACACACACACACTCTGTGACAGGGAGACTGAACACCAGAGGACTGGGAACTCTCCAGATACATGGAAATAATGCAATATACCAGCAGAGAATGGGAAATATTAAAGCAAACAGTGAGAAAACAGAAATAAAGGAACCACCTGCAAAGAAGGATGAGGAACCTCTTCTCCATCACAGCAGACCCTGCATTAGGAAAGAGAAGACTTTCTATTAATCACCTTCATAGGGGAAAGCTTGAAATATAAAAACATCAAAACAATAAAAACACTCCAATCACATTGGAACCTCAATAGAAATGTTTATTTAACCTCAATAGAAATGTTTATTTAACCTCAATAGAAATGTTTATTTAACCTCAATAGAAATGTTTATTTAACCTCAATAGAAATGTTTATTTAACCTCAATAGAATGTTTATTTAACCTCAATAGAAATGTTTATTTAACCTCAATAGGAAATGTTTATTTTATTTATTGAAGAATTACATTGCATATGTGTTCCATGTTCCATGTTTTGTTCAGTTCAGTGTTCAGTATTGAAGAGTTTGTTCATGCCTATGCTTAAACACATAACAATTCCTCATCTACATTGCTTTAGGTTCATGATGCATTTGCTTTGTAATGGTTTACTTGTAACAATTACAGTACAACCTGCAATATCCGATTTAGTGAAAATGAACAAGAAGGCAAAACAAACACTGTATGGACAGGACGGAGAATATGCTGTATTAAGGAAACAACGGATCCGCTTTCTAAACAGATGCTTGACAGCGGTCGTCATGGAAATGAGTTCAGAACCTGAACACTGTCGATTTAAACATACATGAATGTGGACAGGTATATCGATCTGTATCGTACTACTGTGCCGTACTAGGAGAAGTGAGTTGGGACAGAATATCAGCATCTGTATCTGTACTGTACCGTATTGAAAAGTGAATTAGGACAGAATATCGCATCTGTATCTGTATTGTGCGGTGTGAAAAGTGAGTTAGACAGAAAGTGGTTTCGTATGGGTATATTCTATATCGAAACAAACTGTGCCGATACAAGTGTGAACAGCTTTAAAAACACTGTGCGCTTAGCTGATCTGATTGAGATCAGTGTTTGAATGGGACGTGATCAACAAGAATCATCCCATAGGAATGGGCCAGTTACCTACTGCTTCCTAACCCCAAATCTACCCCTACCCGTAAAACCTAATGTTCAACTAACCTAATCTACCCCTAAACCTAACTGAGTTACTATTAAAGTTTACTATTATTTCAACACCGCTTGTTCAGCTCTAGCGGCTACTACATCCGACGTCAAGCTACTCACCCGTTAGGAGCCTACTGGCCCATTCCCTATGGGATGATTTTGCTTGATAATGCCCATTAAATCGACTGATTTCAATCATATCGGTGGTTGTTGTAGTTAAACAAAAAACAATTTTGCATTCAGATTGGAACACTTATTAAAAAGAAATACAAAGACTTGAGTTTTTAACAACTGGAAAAGAATATGCATGAGTCCGCATCAGATGTCCCTTTAACACTAGAACCGCCGTGTGATTGCACACCTAAAACCAACGCAGTCCCTTTAACACGAGAACCGCCCATTGGTTATACGACACCTAAAACCAACGCCGTCCTTTAAATACGAGAACCGCCGGTTATACGCACACACTAAAACCAATGCGTCCCTTTAACACTAGAACCGGCCTAAAAGGTTATACGAGAACCACCCAAAACCAACGCAGTCCCTTTACACAAGAACCGCCGTGGTTATACGCATACCCCAAAAACCAACACGGTCCTTTAACACGAGAACCGCTGTGGTTATACGACACCTAAAACCAACGTGTCCCTTTAACACGAGAACCGCTGTGGTTATATCAAGACACCTAAACTAACGCGGTCCTTTAACACAAGAACCGCTGGTTATATCAAGACACCTAAACCAACACGTCCCTTTAACACGAGAAAACCGGGCCGTGGGTTATACGTTATTAATTTGAAACCAACGCGGTCCTTTAACACGAGAACTGCTGTGGTTATATAATAATTTAAAACCAACGCGTCCCTTTAACACGAGAACCGGGCCAGGAAAGAGAAACAAGACACCTGAAACTGGAACAAGAGAAGTCATTATGACAGTTATATTTAAAACAACATCAATATTAAATAAAAAAGAAAAATATCACAGACGTCATTGGATTAATAAAGCCGAAACTCCTTATACTAATGAATAATTAAACATAAAAGGTTTATTTTCTAACATACCATATAAAGCACTACTTTGAAAAATGAAAAACTATAATAAACGTTTCTAAAAGAAAAGTAGTGTTTAAACATCTATATATACATACAAACTTAAAAATATGCGCATTTTGTAATTTAAAACAAAAAGTAAAGTAACAGGTTTTCTCTGCGTGTCACCTCTGTGTAGCTCTGAATCAGGTTGAGCTGCTGCTTGCAGTTTTCTGATCGAAATGTTTCTGCCGAAGCTCTGTGGCTATGCTTCAGATGAAATCTCACAATGATATTCCTGCTGTGTTCCTTGTTAAAACGAAGGTTTTGGTAGAGACAATAACTGGTCCATATATATATATATATATATATATATATATATATATATATTATATATATAAAATGTTAATTCAAATTAAAACATGTATTTTAAAGGGCAAACAAAGTTCCCACCATGGCAGTCATTTTATTGGTTTTCACTTTTAAATGTAAATTACTCTCCCATGCAAAGAAACATGCAGTAGTCTGTTCCTGACTTTTCCAACATATTTATTAAATAACCCTGGATGGCGTTTGAACGGCAGCATCCCAAAAAAAAAAAGTTATAATAATCCCTTCCACCTAGAACAGCGAACCTTCATTTTGACTGCCTTTACAATACATATTTTTACTTTTGAATATAACCTACAATATTATATATATATATATTAATTATATATATATATATATATATATATATATATATATAAAATATACAAGCCTGTTGTTATCTCTGGCAGCCACCAATTCCTCCGTTTTGTACAGGAATGCACCAGGAATATATCATCTTGAACTGCACTTCAGCATAAACATTTCATCACAACGAGCGGCAGACTGCAGCTCAGCCTGGATTCAGTGCAACAGAGACACATGCTAGAGAAAATATATGCTACTTTATTTGAAATAAAATTTCATTTTTACACTTTCGTATGTACATATAGATGTTTATACACAAAGTTTTCTTTTGAAATGTTTATTTTATTATAGTTTTCGTTTTAAGGTAGTGCTTTATAATGAGATGAAAATAAACAGATGTTAATTGTTCATTTCGCTGATATTCGGCTGCGGAAAGCTGTTGATATGATGTTGTATCGATAGTTTGACCTTCATTTCAGCGGTGATGTTTTAAATATAACCATCATAATGACTGACTGACGTTTAGGCCATAACTCGCTGCTTTTGATGAACAGAACGAAGTAGACAACACGCTGCTTGCGGGTTCAAAGCTGTTGGGATCTCTTTCAGAGCCACTGCTCCTAACCGCGCCTCGACCGACCCCAATAGGCATTTAGCATACCCCTGATAATCGGGTTATCGAGGGGCGAACAGCTATCCCAGCTGAATTGCTAGCCGTACACACC
>CM072681.1:11887352-11928649 GCA_036884735.1 Huso huso | reverse complement strand
CTTGTATTATATTATTAATTGATTTGTTTATATTATTATTATTATTATTATTATTATTATTATTATTAATAGAGATGAGTCCCTTTTGTTTATATTATTATTTGTATTATTAATAGAGATGAGGTCCTTTGTTATATTATTATTATTATTATTATTATTATTATTAGAGATGAGTCCCTTTGCTATATTTTGTTTATTATTATTATTTTATTATTAATAGAGATGAGTGCCCTTTATTTTATTATTATTATTATTATTATTATTATTAATAGAGATGAGTCCCTTTGGTTTATATTATTATTATAGCCTTTGTTTATATTATTATTATTATTTTATTATTAATAGAGATGAGTGCCCTTTGTTATATATTATTTTATATTATTATTATTTTATTATTAATAGAGATGAGTGCCCTTTGTTTTATATTATTATTTGTATTATTAATAGAGATGAGTGTCCTTTGTTTTATATTATTATTATTTGTATTATTAATAGAGATGAGTGCCCTTTGTTTATATTATTATTATTTGTATTATTAATAGAGATGGAGTGCTCTTTGTTTATATTATTATTATTATTATTATTAATAGAGATGAGTGCTCTTTGTTTATATTATTATTATTTGTATTATTAATGAGATGAGTGCCCTTTGTTTATATTATTATTATTTGTATTATTAATAGAGATGAGTGCTCTTTGTTTTATATTATTATTTGTATTATTAATAGAGATGAGTGTCCTTTGGTTTATATTATATTATTATTATCCCCTTTGTTTTATTTATTATTTTAATAGAGATGAGTGCTTTTTTTTTTTATTATTATTATTATTTGTATTTATTAATAGAGATGGAGATGAGCCCTTTGTTTATATTATTATTTGTATTATTAATAGAGATGAGTCCCCTTTGTTTATATTATTATTATTTGTATTATTAATGAGATGAGTGCTTTGTTTATATTATTATTATTTTTATTATTAATAGAGATGGAGTGTCCTTTGGTTATATTATTATTATTATTTGTATTATTAATAGAGATGAGTGCTCTTTGTTTTATATTATTATTTTGTATTATTAATAGAGATGAGTGCCCTTTTGTTTATATTATTATTATTTTATTATTATTATTAGAGATGAGTCCTTTTTTTATTATATTATTATTATTTTGTATTATTAATAGAGAGATGAGTGCCCTTTGGTTTATATTATGATTTGTATTATTAATAGAGATGAGTGTCCTTTGTTTATATTATTATTATTATTTGTATTATTAATAGAGATGAGTGCCCTTTGTTTATATTATTATTATTATTTGTATTATTAATAGAGATGAGTGCCCTTTGTTTATATTATTATTATTATTTGTATTATTAATAGAGATGAGTGCTCTTTGTTTATATTATTATTATTATTATTAATAGAGATGAGTGCCCTTTTTTATATATATTATTATTTTTATTATTATTAATAGAGATGAGTGTCCTTTGTTTATATTATTATTATTTATATTAATAGAGATGAGTCCCCTTTGTTTATATTATTATTATTATTATTATTAATAGAGATGGAGTCCCCTTGTTTTATATTATTATTATTTGTATTATTAATAGAGATGAGTGCCCCTTTGTTTATATTATTATTATTTGTATTATTAATAGAGATGAGTCCCTTGGTTATATTATTATGTTTATTATTAATTATTATTATTATTTTATTATTAATAGAGATGAGTGCCCTTTGTTTATATTATTATTATTTGTATTATAGAGATAGAGTTTATAGGTGCCCTTTGTTTATATTATTATTATTTGTATTATTAATAGAGATGAGTGCCCTTTTTTTTATATTATTATTATTTGTATTATTAATAGAGATGAGTGCCCTGTTTATATTTTTATATTATTATAGAGATATTTGTTTATATTTTATTATTAATATTAGATAGTTTATATTATGAGATGTCCTTTGGTTATATTATTATTATTTGTATTATTAATAGGATGAGGTCCTTTGGTTATATTATTATTATTTGTATTATTAATAGAGATGAGTGCCCTTTGGTTATATTATTATTATTTGTATTATTAATAGAGATGAGTGTCCTTTGGTTTATATTATTATTATTTGTATTATTAATAGAGATGAGTGCCCTTTGGTTATATTATTATTATTTGTATTATTAATAGAGATGAGTGCCCTTTATTTATATTATTATTTGTATTATTAATAGAGATGATGTCCCTTTGTTTATATTATTATTATTTGTATTATTAATAGAGATGGAGTGCCCTTTGTTTATATTATTATTTGTATTATTAATAGAGATGAGTGTCCCTTTTTTGTTTATATTATTATTATTTGTATTATTAATAGAGATGAGTGCCCTTTGGTTATATTATTATTATTTGTATTATTAATATTTGAGATGAGGCCCCTTTGGTATTATTATTATTTGTATTATTAATAGAGATGAGTGCCCTTTGTTTTATTATTATTATTTGTATTATTAATAGAGATGAGTGCCATTTATTTATATTATTATTATTTGTATTATTAATAGGATGGTGCCCTTTGTTTATATTATTATTATTTGTATTATTAATAGAGATGAGTGCCCCTTTGGTTATATTATTATTATTTGTATTATTAATAGAGATGGAGGTCCCTTTGGTTATATTTATTATTATTTGTATTATTAATAGAGATGAGTGCCCTTGGTTTATATTATTATTGTTTTGTATTATTAATAGAGATGAGCAGTCCCTTTGGTTATATTATTATTATTTATTATTAATAATGAGATGAGTGTCCTTTGTTATATTATTATTATTTATTATTTATTAATTAGGATGAGTGCCCTTTGGTTTATATTATTATTATTTGTATTATTAATAGAGATGAGTGTCCTTTGGTTTATTATTTATTTTTATTATTAATAGAGATGGGTGCCTTTGTTTATATTATTATTATTTTGTATTATTAATAGAGATGAGTGTCCTTGGGTTATATTATTATTATTTGTATTATTAATGGGATGGGAGTGTCCTTTGTTTATATTATTATTATTTGTATTATTAATAGAGATGAGTGCCCTTTGTTTATATTATTATTATTTTTTATTATTAATAGAGATGGTGTCCTTTTGTTTATATTATTATTATTATTTGTATTATTAATAGGGGATGGGTGTCCTTTTTATATTATTATTATTATTTGTATTATTAATAGAGATGAGTGCCTTTATTTATATTATTATTATTTGTATTATTAATAGAGATGAGTGCCTTTTTGTTTTATTATTATTATTTGTATTATTAATAGAGATGGAGTGCCCTTTATTTATATTATTATTTGTATTATTAATAGAGATGAGTGCCCTTTGTTTATATTATTATTATTTGTATTATTAAGAGGCTGAGTGTCCTTTGGTTATATTTATTATTATTTGTATTATTAATAGAGATGAGTGCCCTTTGGTTATATTATTATTATTTGTATTATTAAGATGGATGAGTGCCCTTTGTTTATATTATTATTATTTGTATTAATAGAGATGGAGTGTCCTTTGGTTTATATTATTATTATTTGTATTATTAATAGAGCTGAGTGTCCTTTGGTTATATTATTATTATTTGTATTATTAATAGAGATGAGTGCCCTTTGGTTATATTATTATTATTATTATTATTAATAGAGATGAGTGCCCTTTGGTTATATTATTATTTGTATTATTAATAGAGATGAGTGCTCTTTGGTTATATTATTATTATTTGTATTATTAATAGAGCTGAGTGTCCTTTGGTTATATTATTATTATTTGTATTATTAATAGAGATGAGTGCCCTTTGGTTATATTATTATTATTATTATTATTAATAGAGATGGTGCCCCTTTGGTTATATTATTATTTGTATTATTAATAGAGATGAGTATCTTGGTTTATATTATTATTATTTGTATTATTAATAGGGATGAGTGCCCTTTGTTTATATTATTATTATTATTATTAATAGAGATGGGTGTCCTTTGTTTATATTATTATTATTTTTATTATTAATAGAGATGGGTCCTTTTTTATATTATTATTATTTGTATTATTAATAGAGATGGGTGCCCTTTGGTTTATTATTATTATTTGTATTATTAATAGAGATGAGTGTCCTTTGTTTATATTATTATTATTTGTATTATTAATAGAGATGAGTGCCCTTTGTTTATATTATTATTATTTAGGCTTTGTATTATTATTTATTATTAATAGAGATGAGTGCCCTTTGGTTATATTATTATTATTTGTATTATTAATAGAGATGAGTGTCCCTTTGGTTATATTATTATTATTTGTATTATTAATAGAGATGAGTGCCCTTTATTTATATTATTATTATTTGTATTATTAATAGAGATGAGTGCCCTTTGGTTATATTATTATTATTATTTGTATTATTAATAGAGATGAGTGCCCTTTATTTATATTATTATTATTTGTATTATTAATAGAGATGAGTGCCCTTTGTTTATATTATTATTATTATTATTAATAGAGATGAGTGCCCTTTGTTTATATTATTATTATTATTATTAATAGAGATGAGTCCCCTTTGGTTATATTATTATTATTATTTGTATTATTAATAGAGATGAGTGCCCTTTGTTTATATTATTATTATTTGTATTATTAATAGAGATGCGTGTCCTTTGTTTATATTATTATTATTTGTATTATTAATAGAGATGAGTGCCCTTTGGTTATATTATTATTATTTGTATTATTAATAGAGATGAGTGCCCTTTGGTTATATTATTATTATTTGTATTATTAATAGAGATGAGTGCTCTTTGTTTATATTATTATTATTTGTATTATTAATAGAGATGAGTGCCCTTTGTTTATATTATTATTATTTGTATTATTAATAGAGATGAGTGATCTTTGTTTATATTATTATTTGTATTCTTGTTTGCGGTGTGGATGAAAAGCCGCTGCCATTATTTGGTATTCTTTTGTATTTTGTATTTTAAAAACCTTGTGAGGATGCATGACTGATCAGCTACTGATTATTTAACTAGCTGACAGTCACGCATCCTTACCAAACACGTGCAGACTGTGGCCGAGGGGTAATAAGATCATTAATAGCTAGTTAACCCCTCAGCCAGAATATATGTTTGTTTAAGTCTTTTATTTCCTATTGTTTAATAAATGAACTGAATGCCGTATCGTTTCAGTGTTGCCCCGCCAGTACCTGTTTGTTTTGGTTTTGTGTTTCTGGTCTGAAGTCATGCACTGCAAGCCATCTTGTTCACAGTCTCCTATTAAAAATAACACATCTGCAATCATTTCAGTCTTGAATGCAGAAAATATCTATAAACAGATGTGGCAATGAATTAACAAAGTGAAGTGAAACAAGTCAGAGTTTTAGCTTTAAAACTCCTACATAAGTTGAGTTTTTTTGTGCATTTTCAAATTTAACACTAGAATCACGAAATTTCTGACGAGTTACAACCGGCATGGCAGGTCATTAAAACAACTTCGATATGAAAATGAAAAACAATCAGATACAACTTCATATTTTTATTTGTGAACACCATATATAACATTTGCACAGCAAAAACACTGTATAGCACATACAGACGTGCTCAAATTTGTTGGTACCCCTCCACAAAAAACGAAGAATGCACAATTTTCTCTGAAATAACTTGAAACTGACTAAAGTAATTGGTATCCACCATTGTTTATTCCATATTTAATAGAAATCAGACTTTGCTTTTGATTTTTATTCAACATAATATTGTAAATAAGAAAACAAAATGAAAATGGCATGGACAAAAATGATGGGACCGCTAACCTAATTTTTGTTGCACAACCTTTAGAGGCAATCACTGCAATCAAACGTTTTCTGTAGCTCTCAATGAGACTTCTGCACCTGTTAACAGGTAGTTTGGCCCTCTTCCTGAGCAAACTGCTCCAGCTGTCTCAGGTTTGATGGGTGCCTTCTCCAGACTGCAAGTTTCAGCTCTTTCCATAGATGTTCGATGGGATTCAGATCAGGACTCATAGAAGGCCACTTCAGAATAGTCCAATGTTTTGTTCTTATCCATTCTTGGGTGCTTTTAGCTGTGTGTTTGGGTGATTATCCTGTTGGGACCCATGACCTGCGACTGAGACAGAGCTTTCTGACACTGGGCGATGCGTTTGGCTCAGAATGCCTTGATAGTCTTGAGATTTCATTGTGCCCTGCACAGATTCAAGGCACCCTGTGCCAGGCGCATAAAGCAGCCCCAAAACATATCCGAGCCTCCTCCATGTTTCACTGTAGGTATGGTGTTCTTTTTTCTTTGAAAGCTTCATTTTTTCATCTGTGAACATAGAGCTGATGTGACTTGCCAAAAAAGCTCCAGTTTTGACTCATCTGTCCAAAGGACATTCTCCCAGAAGGATTGTGGCTTGTCAATATGCATTTTAGCAAATTCCAGTCTGACTTTTTATGTTTTCTGTCAAAAGTGGAGTCCTCCTGGGTCTTCTTCCATGGAGCCCTTTTCGCTCAAAAAAAGCGACGGATGGTGCGATCAGAAACTGACGTACCTTCACCTTGGAGTTCAGCTTGTATCTCTTTGGCAGTTATCCTTGGTTGTTTTTCTACCATTCGCACTATCCTTCTGTTCAATCTGGGGTCGATTTTTCCTCTTGCGGCCCAGGAGGTTGGCTACAGTTCCATGGACCTTTAAACTTCTTAATAATATTTACAACTGTTGTCACAGGAACATCAAGCTGCTTGGAGATGGTCTTGTAGCCTTTACCTTTACCATGCTTGTCTATTATTTTCTTTCTGATCTTCTCAGACAACTCTCTCCTTTGCTTTCTCTGGTCCATGTTCAGTGTGGTGCACACAATAATACCAAACAGCACAGTGACTACTTTTCTCCATTTAAATAGGCTGAATGACTGATTACAAGATTGGAGACGTGTGATACCAATTAAAGAAACTAACTCGTTTGAAATATCACTATAATCCAGTTATTTATTATCTTTTCTAAGGGGTACCAACAAATGTGTCCAGGCCATTTTAGAATATCTTTGTAGAATTAGCAATAATTCATCTCTTTTCACAGCTTCTTTGCTTTATTCTATGACATACCAAAGGCATGCAAGTATACATGATAAAATAGCTTTTAATTTCATCACTTTTCAGGAGGAATGAAGCAGGAGACTGTGTGGTCCAGTGGTTAAAGAAAAGGGCTTGTAACCAGGAGGTCCCCGGTTCAAATCCCACCTCAGCCACTGACTCATTGTGTGACCCTGAGCAAGTCACTTAACCTCCTTGTGCTCCGTCTTTCGGGTGAGACGTAATTGTAAGTGACTCTGCAGCTGATGCATAGTTCACGCACCCTAGTCTCTGTAAGTCGCCTTGGATAAAGGCGTCTGCTAAATAAACTAATAATAATAATAAAAAAAAAAGCATTATTTCAATGAGCTGTTAGGGTACCAACAAATTTGAGCACGTCTGTATACATAAATATGAAAAACTATAATAAACATTACACAATAAACTACTGTGTAAACAGGTGTAGAATGTTGTATGCACATACAAAATTATAAACAAATAAATAACTAGTTCTAAAAATAAAACAAAAATATAACAAGCGACATGAATGCACTTTGAGGGAAACAGAGTTCAAAGGCACATCTACTACAGCTGTCTAATTAGTACAATCCACACAGAAAACACACTTTTCAACTTTACCAGTGCATGTACCACAGACTGCTTGTTCACAACGGGCGCAGGCATCCAAAGTTTTGTTTCTGTTGCATTTAGCAGCCTGGCCTTGTCTTTTCCTCCGTGTGCCAGTGGGTGCAGCGCTGGCTGAAGGTTGAGGGGCATTTTCAAGCCGGATTGCACTTCTCTGATCAAAATGTTTCTGCCACAGCTCCAGGGCTAGCTGCAGAATGAAGTTCCTCCGGGAGATTGTGTTCCCGGTGCACTCCTTGTACAAAACAAAAGCCAGGTCCAAAACATTATAAAAAACAGCCACAGGCCACCTGCGAGAAGCACCTTTGACAGGATACTGCCGTGCCATTTGATCAAGTACACCCACACCGTACTCCATTGCGTTGTAAAACGAAACACTCTCTGGCTTTCGTTTAGCATCAGTCCCAATGATCACTGATTTATGCAAAGAGCTTAGAATTAATAATAATAATAATAATAATAATAATAATAATAATATATGATGTGTAGAATGACTTTCATCAGTGTTTCAAGCACTCAGCAGGATTATAATAGGCGGTTGTATTGCAATGTTTTACTGTTCTGTATTTAACATGCATCTTTTTGTAAATGGCCCCAACATTTCATCTCAACCTTGTGGGATAAGCCATTACAAAGAAACATTTCAAGAATAATGTCTACACATAAGATTATTAGTGATATGAGCGAGTTTCTGAAAATTTGCTCAGTGATTTCATTTCCTGCAAAGGGTGAAAGTGCTATTTTAATGATATTTCTATACGTTTCAGTAGTTTGACGTGTACAAAAGCAGCTGACAGCAGTTACATCATTATATAATAATTTGATTGTTGGGGAACTTGTAAATAAATGACCTACCTGCTTGAAAAATCATACTGTTAGTTGGATAGGAAAATGTTTATTTGCATGTAAATCATTATATTATGTGAAGATTGGAAGGCTACCAATAATCAGGATAATAATTAGAATTAATAGAAATGCTGGAAAATGCTGCCAATCTGTCTGCTGAATAAAGAAAAGGAGACTCTCGCTGTATAAACTAGGAGAGTTATCCTTGCCTGTTATTGAGAAATATTATTTGCCTGCAAGGCTATATTCGGTGCAATACTGGATTTTCAAAAATTTTAATGCCGGATGTACCCACATGAAACCATTTGGAAAACTCTGACTATTCACATCTCCTACCTCTTCCCCAAAACAGCTGCTATAAATCATTCATATGTGAACGATGATGTCATGGTGACGGTAGATGCTCATTTTAAGGCGTTTTAAACAACTATTGGTTGCTTACCAAATGACTGACAACTCCAAAGGCTCCAACAACCAATCAGGGATAGTTTTATATACTTTCAAAACAAAAGTAGTTAGACAGAAAGCTAGATGAGTGAGTTTGTTTATTTATTTCTCTGTCTGGAGATTTGGCGATCACAAGTACAAGCTTACCAGAAAACAACATATTCATAGGATAAACATCACAGATGACCGTCCAACCAAAATGCATTTCACTGAAGCCCCAGCCCAAGAGAAATACATTTTATTATGAGGTGCAGCATTTCAGTATCTTAGGTTTCGGTTTAGATGACTGGTATATACCATGATTTTAAAGTGCAGCATTACTGGAGAGCAGATTAAATTACTTTACAGTACCAAGAATGCTTACCGACTGTGGCAAAGTGGTTTGCAGTGTACAGGTGCAGGAGTGATGCGGTGTGTCATTATCAGACAGAGATTTGTAATCCAGGTGGAAGTAATTTATTTTTAACAATTCCTGGCAATACACAGCAATGTGTAGAGCATGGGGTAAATAATAACGGGTTTGCAGTCTCAAATAAAACACACAAGTATCCCTCCTACAATATAAATACACGGTCACCAGTCCTGGGTGCGTGCTGTAGTGCTCGTGGTGGGTTGTACAGATTTATCAGTGACAATAGTGCCGTGCTGTTCCAGGTTTTGTGCTGGCCCTTGGCAACAGCTCTGGAATGTGTTAGTCATCTATTAATACAACAACCAACAATTATAGGCAAAACAAAACACTCACGATAAAGTTATCACGATACTGCACAGGTCCTTCCAGGTTATTTTTCGTAACCAAAGCGAAGGAACAGATTACGATTCTCCGTCCCCTTTTATGCCGTCACGTGACCCCTTGGTAAACGAGTGCAGCCGCCCCTCCAATCTGCGACTGCCACGTCTTTACCCTTCCAGGTCAATGAGTTAATTAACCGGAGTTCCACCCCCTTTCTAGCTGGCCGACTTCCCTTGAACCCTGGGAAAGAACTGTCGGGCCAGCCCGTCCAAGGTACAACTCTGTTCTCGCTACTTATCGCACTGACAGGTCAGGAGGGAGATTTACCACCAAGAATCACTGTGTTTCTGTCACACCGAAAAAAAAAAACTTTAATTTTTATTACAGAAAGTGTTGATGAGTTGACAGATGTATCTGATGTTGAACTTCTTCACATTACGCAGCCATCAAATAATTTGGTGTAAAATGATCCTGATACACAAGCTGAAAGTCACGTTCTGTCAGTCAGACCTCAAACAGGTAGAATGTTCACCCATAGCGGAAGGGTTGAAAGCAGCAAGAGATGGTGCCGCCCCCTTCCAAATCGAGGCAGATCATTCCACAACTGTGGGGCTCTGAAGCTGAATGCTCTGCCACCTGCCTGCTTTCTCTGTGTCCTTGGAATACTTGTCATGGGTAAGAAAATACATGGGAGTTACTGTTTACATTTCCATGTGAGACGAGTTGTCAGACAGAGGTGTAAATGAAGACAATAACACCTGTTTCTTGAAACATCTGATTTGCATGTTTTCAATGCTCCGCTCCATTTCTGATGACAGAATGAAATCTTAATTGGCACGGAATGACCACCTTGGAGTAGAAACACACAAGTGACTCAAATGACAGGCTTGCTGTTGATTTAAACACTTCCGCCTCTGTGTTCTGGGAGGGGAAATGTCTTCACACAAGGGGTGGTTGATATGATGTCATCGGGCACGCACTGCAGTTCAGGGGCTATGTGCGCGCATACGGTTCCAAAGCCAGCCTAGGTCTGTGCTCAAGTGTAAACGGGGGCTCAAATGATAGGACTCTTTGAATCTGATAGAGCCTAAGCCAGTTCAGGCCCGAGCTGTAAGTGTAAACACACTGATAGAGAACAGATCGTAATACTTCATTTCATTTTCTGTTTTCAGGACTGCCTTATCTTGGTGAAAGCCAAGGAACAACGATGGATTCTGTTTACATTAAACAGGAGGAGGTTCTGGAATTGGTACCTATCTGCATTAAACAGGAGATGCCTGAACTGGAGCCTGTCCACATTAAAGAAGAGACTGAACTGGAGCCTGTCCACATTAAACAAGAGGAGACTGAACTGGAGCCTGTCCACATTAAAGAAGAGACTGAACTGGAGCCTGTCCACATTAAAGAGGAAGAGACTGAACTGGAGCCTGTCCACATTAAAGAGGAAGAGACTGAACTGGAGTCTGTCCACATTAAAGAGGAAGAGACTGAACTGGAGCCTGTCCACATTAAAGAAGAAGAGACTGAACAGGAGTCTGTCCACATTAAAGAGGAAGAGACTGAACTGGAGCCTGTCCACATTAAAGAAGAGACTGAACTGGAGCCTGTCCAGATTAAAGAAGAAGAGACTGAACTGCAGCCTGTCCACATTGAAGAGAAGTCTATTGGCTGCTTGTTTAAGGATACAGAAAAAATATCCCGGCCAAAGATATCACATCAATGTAATGAATGTGGGAAGAGTTTCAGCTGGCCAGGAAACCTAAAAACACACCAGCGAATTCACACTGGAGAAGCCGTATCAATGTACTGAATGTGGGAGAGAGCTTCAGTCGTCAGGAGGCCTAAAAAGACACCATCGATTTCACACTGAGAGAAGCCATATCACTGTTTTGAAATGGGAAAAGCTTCACTGAGAAAGGAACACTAAACAAACACCAGCGAATTCACACTGGAGAGAAGCCGTATCAATGTACTGAATGTGGAAAGAGCTTTTTACTGTGTCAGGAAGCCTAAAAAGACACCATCGATTTCACACTGAGAGAAGCCGTATCACTGTTTTGAATGTGGGAAAAGCTTCACCGCGAAGGAACACTAAACAAACACCAGCGAATTCACACTGAGAGAAGCCGTATCAATGTACTGAATGTGGGAAGAGCTTTAATGTGTTAGGAAGCCTAAAAAGACACCATCGATTTCACACTGGAGAGAAGCCATATCGCTGTTTTGAATGTGGGAAAAGCTTCACTGACAAAGGTAAACTAAAAATCACCAGAGAATTCACACTGGAGAGAAGCCATATCATTGTGTTAAATGTGGGGAGAGCTTCAGTCGGTTAGAAACCTAAAAAGACACCAGCGAATTCACACTGAGAGAAGTCATATCAATGTACTGAATGTGGGGAGAGCTTCAGTGAGTCAGGAAGCCTAAATAGACACCAACGCATTCACACTGAGAGAAGCCGTTATCACTGTGTTGAATGTGGGGGAGCTTTAGGCAGTCAGGAACACTAAAAAGACACTGAATTCACACTGGAGCCAGCCTCCTTCCCTCCCAGTCCCTCACCTCTCCACCCTGCTTGTTTGAGTGCGTGGAGAGCTGTCTGATTCCTTGTCTCTCTCACCCCTGCAGTAAATGAAGGGGTCCCCAGGAGTGAGAGCCAGCCTGAATCCAGGAGACACTGAGAAGGGGCGTGTCAAACTGAAGGAGACAGACCCATTCTTTCAGAATGAACTGCATTGAAATTAACCCTTTGCGGTCCATTGTCGGACCTGGTCCGACATTGCAATTATTCTATCAGGTCCATTGTCGGACCCTGTCCGACATCATTATAGAAAACGCAAAAAAACGGGTTTCTAGTCGCTTTTTTCTCCGGAAAAAATCGAGAAAACCATTCAATGGCGAGGGGGGCGACAGGAGCCGAGACAAGCGAAAAAAAGGCGTATCTCATGAATAGTCATACATGGCCCTGGTATCAGATAACGGGGCGGTCATAAGTAAACAAGCTGGCTGATGCGTCAGCGCACAGAGAACACGGACATTTGCAGAGCTTTTCTGAGATGTTGTAGTAATAAAATAATGACTTGGATCGCATTATTGAGGAGTTTGGTGATAAAACGAGTGATCAGGAGATGATTGATCAGTATGTACGACTATTATTATTATTATTATTATTATTATTTATTTCTTACATAGGTAAACGGTATAGCGAATGAAAGGGTGGAGTGGGGCTGGAGATGCCTCGTGAGTGCTTTGTTGATATGCAGTGCCTTTTAAACCCGTTTGACTGTGGGGAAAAAAACACTTTTAAACAGCGCGTCCTTTTTTTATTTGATGTTGTGCAAACTTTTCCCTGCTGTGCTGAGTGTTTAAAGCGCACATAAGGACCTTTTTATTTGATTGTGTCGCATGTTCCCATGTGTTGCTACAACTGTTTATGTAAGGTGTGTGTACTGTTTTAATTTATTTTTTTACATTTTGACCACTTTTTTAAACTTTTAAATTGCATTCACTGTCTCAAGATGGTTTCCCATGTACCCGCATGGACCTCTCAGAACCTTCCCATCATCCTCCTGCTCACATGTAACACAATAAAATAAAAAGGTCCTTCTGTACCCTTTAAGTACCGAGAACCTCCAAGCGTGTTGTATACTGGAGCCCTATCATTTTAGTAGAGCTGTATAAATATACTGTAAAACAAGTTTGCAAGCAAACAATTCACAGAATGTGCATTTACTGAAATCTGCAAAACCTACATGCTACAACATTACCATCATTACTACATTCATAGTTTATACAGTTTATGAATAATTGATCTAAACAATCTGCAGAATGAAGTTGCCTCAGACTGTTTGACAGTAACAGAGCTGGTGCTTTTGTGGAATCACCATTAGCTGTTTATTCCTTTTGGGAAAAATATGGCTTGTTTGCTTGTATTTTGAATTGGTATGTTATCATTAGAGTGACAATACAGTACATCCTAAGGCACTCAGTTATTTCGAAAGGATTTCATTGAAATAGAGTTTGAGTTTCTGTACGTTTTCCAGTATCTGTGTGTATAAAGGGCTCCTTTCCTGCAGACACACTGAACTGTGTGACCCCTGAACTAGGTGAGCAGGGCTGGGTGGCATCTGGACTGGATTAGGCTGAAAGGACAGCTGAATTCTGTACAGATAATTCACAACGGCAACAAGAAGTGGTTTGACGCGAGGAAGACATAAATCATCGATGTCCTAGCGGAAAAGGACATTAAACATCAAAGGACTGAGTTTTAAGGTGCAAGATGAACAAATGACCTAATGCAGATAGCAACCTAGCATAGAGAAATGCTATAAATATTCAAGCAAAACTAAACATGTTGTGCTCCACTTTGACTGCTAAACTAATTGCTGTCACTCTGCTATGCCAAGCTGCAACTCCGGGACTGTGACTGAGAACACAACCCAAAAAGGGAAGGCAAGCTAGTAAACGACCAAATGCAGAGAAACTGAGTTTGCTGTAAGCCAGTATAGTTCCAGTTGCGTTTTCCTCTCATGAAACTAAATTAATTAATTGTAACACTATCACGTACAATTGAACTGTTAATTGTTTAGTTTGCACACCTTGTGTGTGAAATAACGTTTTAGTGAAACTTGATTAAGTAACTATAAGTAATCTACCTCATAGTTGTATGAAGAATTTATTTTAAAGTAATCTTGCTATATCGATAAACAATTTACTATTAGTAAGCTTTAGTGTGATCTATTGTAAGATTGTCTGACCCATTTCAGTTTAGGCTGTGTGTGTGTGTGTGTGTGAGAGAGTGTAAGCAGTGTCATATTTCACTGGTCCTGCTAGATGTTTTAATGCAGGCTGAGAGCTTTGACTGACTGGAATAGATTACAGATATATGACCAAAGGTTTTGCCTCACTCTATAGAATGAACTAATTTTGCTTCATAAAGTCGAATGAAACCTGCTGAATAAGTTACATTAACATTGAATTACAGTGATTTGTAGTTTTGCATATACTGAATGAAAAAGTGACAGATATTGAAATAAATTGACATTTTGAAATCTATGATGAAGTACTGTACTACTATTATGACATCCAGTAGACTTTTGTGATATCCTTGTGTAGTTTCTTTGATTACACAATGTTAAATAAGTTATGAATTGTACCAAAAATTCTAGGTGATGCTAAACTTTTGTCTGAGCTGTACATATACATCAGCACTGCCATTAAAATAGAATGTTAAAGCTTTATATATTGTGTATCAATTGCATTCTATAAAACAGTGTGAAGTGTAGATGATGCTATTAAAAGAGAACACCTTTACACATTTCACTATTCAGAAGCCACTAATAAACTTTGCATTGATTTTACACTGAACTGTTGTGATGTGTTTTTTCTTTATTGCTTTACTGCTCGGCTCCACTATTTGTGCTGCCTGTCTAGGAGAAGAGAAGTCTATTAATCCAAACAGCATGCAGATTGATTTAGATTGGATCAGGAGCAATGGATCCTCAAACAGGTTTGCACTGTACAGGGATGTCATGCATGCGGAAATGGCAAAAACAACAAACAAAATCCAGCATTACTTTAAAACATTAAGGTCACAGAAAATGAGTGGCACATTTTTAGAAAAAATACCACTGCAGAGGTGCTTCGTGTGGACAGCTTTGAGGTGTTTCATGTGGAGCAGCTTTGAGGTGTTTCATGTGTAGCAGCTTTGAGGTGCTTCATGTGGAGCAGCTTTGAGGTGTTTCATGTGGAGCAGCTTTGAGGTGTTTCATGTGGAGCAGCTTTGATGTGTTCCATGTGGAGCAGCTTTGAGGTGCTTCGTGTGGACAACTTTTGGAAACACATGGTACAAACAGTAACATGTAACAATAATAATCCTTGTTTGTTAACTTTAGTGTTTCGTTGTATTGGAACCCAAGGGCTGAAGCTGAAATGTATAGAAGGGGTTGAGACTGATACAAATGAACAAGGAAATGTCACTTACACTAACAAGGACCATATTAGAAAAGGAAACATAATGACACCACAGAAATCTAATAGCGGTGTTATTAATGTCCAAGAATAAACTGGATTGCTGGACTGCATTGAAAAAAATAAAAGTAAAAATTCTGCCATCTACTGGTCACTTTTATGAACTGATTCAAATATTAAATTCAGAATCTTTAAGAAAAAGCCACATTTGTGTTTGAACTGGTTTCACCTTAATGTGTTTGAAATAATGTTTAAATATACTTTCAATGAAGTGTATCTTTGTTTCCTTCACTAGTTTTATTCTGCTGGTATCATTTAAAACACTAATAAAATCAACATTATTATGATGTTATGGTTCTATATATTATGCTCTTTAAAAACACACTTCTTTTTTTAAATGTTCAATAGGTTTTAATTGACTTGGGGTTACACTTCAAGTATGTTGTATGCTTAAAAATAATCTGTAATAATCTAGCCATCCGAGAGACACCGATGAGACACTGAACTAATGACCCATTAATGTTATGCCTAATACTAGAATGCCTATGCGTCTTGGAGAGGGGCTTCAACTGATTCAACTACGTTAGCGCAGAGCTTCAAATCATACACGAGGTTCATTGCTTCAATGAGGCTTCAAATCATACACGGGGTTCATTGCTTCAATGAGGCTTCAAATCATACACAGGGTTCATTGCTTCAAATCATACACGGCGTTCATTGAGGCTTCAAGTCATACACGGGGTTCATTGCTTCATTGAGGCTTCAAATCATACACGGGGTTCATTGCTTCAATGAGGCTTCAAATCATACACAGGGTTCATTGCTTCAAATCATACACTGCGTTCATTGCTTCAATGAGGTTTCAAATCATACACAGGGTTCATTGCTTCATTGAGGCTTCAAATTATACACGGGGTTCATTGCTTCAATGAGGCTTCAAATCATACACAGGGTTCATTGCTTCAAATCATACACGGCGTTCATTGCTTCAATGAGGCTTCAAATCATACACGGGGTTCATTGCTTCAATGAGGCTTCAAATCATACACGGCGTTCATTGCTTCAATGAGGCTTCAAATCATACACGGGGTTCATTGCTTCAATGAGGCTTCAAATCATACACGGGGTTCATTGCTTCAATGAGGCTTCAAATCATACACGGGGTTCATTGCTTCAATGAGGCTTCAAATCATACACGGGGTTCATTGAGACTTCGGATCAGTCACATGATTCAGTGATTCACTACTTCAGGTGATTCAAATGACCACTGCTTCATGTGAAGCAAACAAATGACGTAACCCGCCTCGAACCATCTGAAGCAAACAGTGTTCCGCATGAAGCAACACATCACGTGATCTGACTGAACCAGAATCAATACAATGCTTCCTTGAAATATAACCTCGATTACTCCTGGAAGGAAGCATTTATTATTTCTTTCTCTTTTTTTCAATTTGTTTATTTAAAAAATATCATAAAATATGAGTCTTTTAGTTTTGCATTTTGGAAAATGTAATTATTATTATAATCTAAAACTAGTTCTCCACACGCACACTTCCTCACAGGAGCAGGGATTTGATCCTGCGCTTTACAAGCATTTCTAATCACATAACTTACTAACGTGTTGCGCCACCGGGTAACTGGCTAATGAACAAAATATCAAATATCTTACTTGTTTCAAAGCTAATTTTCCAGCCGAGTACATCAGGTCAGATATGCCTCCCTTTCTAAAGCAACATGATCGTGTTTTCGATTGTACAACAATGTTACATTTCAAGTATGATAATGCGTATGCATGACTGGCTTTTTTGTTGGGTAATCACATGTGTGGTTGATATATAAACAGGTAACAGAGACATGAAATGTAACTTCATTTTGTAAGTCACAAATGACACTGACAGCCTTAAAAAGCGTTCTTTATGGTGTCTTTCGTGTACATTAGGCTACAGATCATAATTTCTAAATGCCAAGTTCCAGTGTGGAGTAGTGGTTAGGGCTCTGGATATTTGACTGGAGGGTCATGGGTTCAATCTCAGGTGGGAGACACTGCTGCTGTACCCTTGAGCAAGGTACTTTAAGAAAATACTGAACAACAGAACCAAAGATTCTAGTTTGTTTAATATAAATGGTGTGGATATCAAACTGCTTGCATTCCCTGGTATGTTTTGACGTTGACCAACATGTGGAATCACAGGATTGGTAGATGTCCAGTTATTTAGCTTTTCTGTTTGAATAGTCGCTACACACCCTTAAAAAGTGGAAGAAGAAGAATTTCACCTTAGTTTGACGACTTATATTTCATTGTGTATAAGAGGTATCTACGCTTTTTGTCACATTTGAGGAAAGAAAGTTTCGCAATCAAGGAACTGTGCCCATTAGTGGACACATTCAAATAGACAATTGACCTCTAATACGTTAGGTTTTTAATCAAATTAGTTTCTTTACAAAATGACATACAAGGTAAAAAAAAATCACGCCGCCTTGATAGGTTGCATTTCTGAAACTGACAGCTCGGCACCGTTGGTTGTGCTTGATAGAAAATGGTGTTGTTGGAGTCGGGGTATAGCTCAGCGGTAGAATATTTGACTGCTGATCAAGCGATCCCGGGTTCAAATCCGACTACTCCGTTTTTTAAATTAAAATACAAGTTGCATTTTATAATTTTTCATTTCAGCTGCAAAGGTACAAACAAGTAACAAATAGTGTTTTAAAGACAGCAACAAGGTACGGACGGGGATTGAACCCGTGATCTTCGGTTTACGAGACCGACACCTTACCACTTGGCCACCGCACCCTTCATGACTGCAAATGAAATCGGAAGCTTGGACTCTATTGAGAAGGCTGCCCGGAAAGGCAATCTGGCTGGAAACCAACCTTACAGTTAACAGCTGACTGCCAAGGATGGGCAAAATAGTCTCGGAAACTCTTTAAATAGAAAACATTGGTCTCCATATTTATTTAAAATACACATAGAAAATAGGTTGCCAGACATGTATTTTAAATAGAAATTAGTAAATACTATTTTGCAAATAGTATTTTTTTAAAACACTTGACACCATCTACCGGCTGTAGTATACACCCATTTTTTATTTATTGTTTTCATAATAATGAACTGAAAGTTTCAGTACTGCCTCAGTCCACAAGCCTGTCAGTAACCGCATTTTGATCCAAAAGAACTGGTACTTCTATAGCAATAATTACAATAGTTTTAGGCTGTCTCTGAAAATGAATTATTCTGGAGTTAAGAATCGTACATCTTTTACCAGAAACATTTTGTTTTACATTAAATGGATTTCATATTAGAGTGAAGCTATGGTCGCATTGCTGAGTAAGGAATGACCATAAAACAAGGCACATGCTAATTCTGAGGACACACTCGTTTTAGGTGTTAACCCTATTATTTGCAGCAGCAGCGATTCAATTTTAAAGCTTTAAACCATTTTTCAACTTTTTATTTACTTAAAACAAAAATGCAGTTTCTGCTCAATTTGTAATAAAGCAGTACTTGTTATATGATCCTGACAGTAATCGTAATATAATCAGAGTCTTCTGAGGACACAGACGCCTTTACCCACAGTGACTTACAATGGTAAACAAAAATACATTTTAAGAATCACAGTTCAAGTATTCATACATATAAGAGCAAGATAAAATACAATGACTTCATTTCTAAAAAGTACAAGTATATGACAAAATACGATTCAATAATCAGAGCAGATAACAGTGTCAGTGATAGTTACATCAGGATATGATTAAATGCAAAATACTACAGATTGAATAACACTTGTGGCAGATTACAGTACAGTAAATGTAGTAGAATAAGGAGCAGATAAGAGCAAGTAAAGCACATTAAGGGAGAGTGATAAAGTGTCCACAGGGAAAATAGGAGTTCTACAGGTGCTGTCTGAAGAGGGGAGTCTTGAGGAGGTGCTGGAAGGCGGTCAGGGACTGGGCAGTCCTGACATACAGGAGGCCGCACACCCTTCATCTTTCTGGAGCTCCGCCACGATCTGAAATAACAAATGGATTCGTCATGTGAATATGCTGTATATCTAAACATAGCGAAGGTTCCCTCTTTCACTAGCACACTGAAACACACTGAGAGTCTCTGTAAGTCACCTTGGATAAAGGCGTCTGCTAAATAAACAAATAATAATAATAAATAATGAAACACAGATGTTTTAGGTGTTAGCCCTAATATCTGCAGCTTTTGTAAAAATAAACTTACGGTTCAAGTGGGGTCGCTGGAAACAGTCACATTTATAATATTTTCCTTTTTAAATGAAGTATAACCCTCAGTGAGGTCCCACTGAGATTTGAACTCGGATCGCTGGATTCAGAGTCCAGAGTGCTAATCATTACACCATGGAACCGACGGTGACGTCCTGCGGAGTGCCTGGCAGGTCTCTCCTGCTGCTCCAAAGTGTCGAATGTTCCCGCTGGCAACCCATGAAGCGCTTTTTTGGTAACAAAATATGACTTGTATTCACATTACATTGTGTCTGTGTGGTGTGCATGGCTTATCCCTCCCCTCTCCCACTCTCCTACTTAACCTGTTGATTACGAAGTAGTGATACTTAACTTGATTCCTGCCATTGTGTTTTTTTGGAGGGGCTGTTTTTTGGTAACAAAATATGGTAACACAGTATGCTAATGAGCTAACAATACACACCTTGAGTGCTGCTGTTATTTGAACATGTTTCTAATGAGTTATTGATACTCAGCTTGAATACTGCTATTGTTTACAACACTGCTAACGGTGTATTGCTACTTACCTTTTGTAACACATCATCGGTTGATGGGTTGTGAGAGCCGTTTGTTAACATGTATTATGCATATTAATTGACATTTTTATTTGCACCCCATATATATATTGTAATATTAAAGTGTTGTTTATTAGTTTATGCTATGTATACTGTTTATTAATGTGCTACAATTATCCTGCCACTATTACTTATTATCCTAGCTATAGTATATGCTGGTTTTACAGTTGCTGCTAATATATTAACGGATTAAGTGAATAACTAACACATGCTTTTGAGAGTCAACTGCTTGGAAGGCAGCTATGCTCACCACTATACCACCAACGCCACTGCTTTAGCTTTATCTGTCTGTTAAACATCCCAATGTTATGTTTGGTTCATGTTTTATCACTGGGGTGGGGGAACCGGTCACCAAAATAGTCAAAAACATTGCGTAAATTGCCATTTGTTCATGCTATATGGATTCATAGTGCTAAAAATGAACACCGCCCGAAAAGGGACTTGAACCCTGGACCTTTAGATTAAAAGTCTGATGCTCTGCTGACTGCAGAGTGCTGCATTGTCAGGTAGTAGCAGAGTGGCGCAGCGGAAGCGTGCTGGGCTCATAACCCCGAGGTCTCTCTTGTTTAACATTTGTCGAAGCGGTGCTTCAAATAAATGAACCAAGAGTGAGATTGATTGATATTTTGCCTTGCACATTTCTGTTGAGTGTTACAATAAAAGAATGCATGTATATTATGTTTTATGAATGTGTATGTGTGCATAGCGCAACTTAATCAATTCCAGCACCTCCTCAAGACTCACCTCTTCAGACAGCACCTGTAGAACTCCTATTTTCCCTGTGGACACTTTATCACTCTCCCTTAATGTGCTTTACTTGCTCTGATCTGCTCCCTATTTTACTGCATTTACTGTACTGTAATCTGCCACAAGTGTTATTCAATCTGTAGTATTTTGCATTTAATCATATCCTGATGTAACTATCACTGACACTGTTATCTGCTCTGAATCGTATTTTGTCATATACTTGTACTTACTAGAACTGAAGTCATTGTATTTTCTCTTGCTCTTATATGTATGAATACTTGAACTGTGATTCTTGAAATGTATTTTTGTTTATGATTGTAAGTCACTGTGGGTAACGGCGTCTGTGTCCTCAGAAGGCTCTGATTATATTACGATTACTATCAGGATCATATAACAAGTACTGCTTTATTACAAATTGAGCAGAAACTGCATTTTTGTTTTAAGTAAATAAAAAGTTGAAAAATGGTGAAAAGCTTTAAAATTGCATCGCTGCTGCTGCAAATAATAGGGTTAACACCTAAAACGAGTGTGTCCTCAGAATTAGCATGTGCCTTGTTTTATGGTCATTCCTTACTCAGCAATGCGACCATAGCTTCAGTCTAATATGAAATCCATTTAATGTAAAACAAAATGTTTCTGGTAAAAGATGTACGATTCTTAACTCCAGATTAATTCATTTTCAAAGACAGCCTAAAACTATTGTAATTATTGCTATAGAAGTACCAGTTCTTTTGGATCAAAATACGGTTACTGACAGGCTTGTGGACTGAGGCAGTACTGAAACTTTCAGTTCATTATTATGAAAACAATAAATAAAAAATGGGTGTATACTACAGCCGGTAGAGGGTGTCAAGTGTTTTAAAAAAATACTATTTGCAAAATAGTATTTACTAATTTCTATTTAAAATACATGTCTGGCAACCTATTTTCTATGTGTATTTTAAATAAATATGGAGACCAATGTTTTCTATTTAAAGAGTTTCCGAGACTATTTTGCCCATCCTTGGCATTCAGCTGTTAACTGTAAGGTTGGTTTCCAGCCAGATTGTCTTTCCAGGCAGCCTTCTCAATAGAGTCCAAGCTTCCGATTTCATTTGCAGTCGTGAAGGGTGCGGTGGCCAAGTGGTAAGGCGTCGGTCTCGTAAACCGAAGATCACGGGTTCAATCCCCGTCCGTACCTTGTTGCTGTCTTTAAATCACTATTTGGTACTTGTTTGTACCTTTGCAGCTGAAATGAAAAATTCTATAATGCAACTTGTATTTTAATTTAAATAAAAATGGGGGTATTCGGATTTGCCTTGCCAGACGGCTTTGACAGATTATTTAAGAGAAGCTATAACGTTCCCCAGAGTGTCCTGAAAACAAGGACACCCATTCCAAGATGTGACTGTAACAAATTGATTTTTTGTGCATTGTTATAGGAAGAGAGTCAAATACAGCCAAAAAACACGCTTGGTCCTTAAATAGTTTAGCAAACGGTTGGTTTCTTGTGTAGCAGGTCTTTATATACATATA
Source organism: Huso huso (assembly GCA_036884735.1). Taxonomy (NCBI): domain Eukaryota; kingdom Metazoa; phylum Chordata; class Actinopteri; order Acipenseriformes; family Acipenseridae; genus Huso; species Huso huso. The sequence goes on along the minus strand of CM072681.1, from coordinate 11,905,822 downwards.
GCTAAATTTATGTTAATAATTTGACTGCGCCACCTTGTGTTTATTGAGGACAATGACGTCGAGTGGTTGGTTCCCACACAAACTCTTTTATCCAGGAGAAACCAAGCAATCATATACCAAAAATAATCTTTACAAGTTTTTATTAGTAATACTTATTTTAAAAATCTCGAGCACATTAACAATAATGTAAACCATATGACAATGCCACCTTCACTTCACAGTCTAACAATTGTCTAGTAGATATATATATATAAAAGGATAATACAATAAAAACAGACTCTAAATCTATCAGTTTCATATAGTGCAGTTAATTAAACTAATTACCACAGATTATATGATTGCAGTTTATATAAAATACTTGGATCTATCAGTTTCTTATAGTAAAGTTAATTAACCAGATCAGCAATTCTGTTCTTTTTGTGATACATACAAAGTAGACAACAACGTCAGCAGTTGAATGGTCTCGTTACAATCTAGATTACATTTGTAAAGTACACAGTACCAATTCCCCCCAATCTATTTAAAATGAAAATATAAAACAGCTGCGTGCACGCTAGAATAAAATATAATATAACAAATAAACCAGAGGACTCCTTGCTGCAGGAGCGGGACAGCTATCAAATAAACCACACAACGTTAACAATAAACTAACAGGCTCCCTGACCGGGGAACCCCAACACGCTGCACCTCGTGTTTGAAATGATCCTCCCGGTCAGACACAGCCTTCCTGGTGTGACACGAAGTTATAAAGTCTCCGCGTTCCAGCTCCAGTCTGCAGCGCGGAATCTCCTTCACAAGTCCGGCTCTCCCTCTCACAATATTCCTCCGCATTTATAAAGGCAGTAGATGATTGGCAGGGCGGGGAGATCAAGCAGCGAGCCGCTGGCAAGCAGAGCCGTGGAACGGGAGACGCGGTTGCTAAGCGACAGGGGGGCGTGCATTGGGCAGACAGTCCTTCAGCCAATCGGAGTTTCGCTCGTATAGTTCCATAGAGGAAAGAGAGAAAGTAGTTTAGGGGGGTCCAGTGAAGCAAATACATCAAACCACACTCGAGATGAGAAATAATAATAAAGAGCTGTACAACAAAACACACATTTATATAAATAAATCAATAACAAGTGACACAAAAACAGGAGGAGTGGCAAACACTGTTGCAGCAGCAAAGGTCATTCAAAATGATCTAGACAGCATTGAGAACTGGGCAGACACATGGCAAATGACATTTAATAGAGGAAAGTGGAAGGTACTGCACGCAGGCAATACATTTCTACCCCCTTCCTTTCTATATCGGTTAATTGTGGGCTTTAGTTTTTTATTTAACATCACTGAGTCCCTTGACCCTGTGGATTGCAACCACAATGTAGAAACATCTAGAGAATGGATGGGAATGGGCAATAACCATCACTGCTGTTTCTCTTAAAGCGTGTTTATTTATTTCTAATACTGGACCCTGTCTTAATACTGTATCACATTGTGAATATGAATACAGCTGAGTTATTAATTGTAGGTAATACTTAGAATACCAGATACACATTTAGCATTAAAAAGCAATCCATGTGATTTCTTTACCAGTCGTTCATTATTTTGTGTATCGGCCTCCACACAAAGCCGAGCGCAGTGCGGTATACTGTAATGATGCTCCAGTCAGTCTGCCCGGACTGCACCTGAACCATCTTAAAAACACGAAGCCTCCAATAAGCTCATTTGTAAAAGTTAGTAAAGAATGGCGCTATATAATCTAAGGAAGCTGAATGTGAACTCCTAGCTGGAGCAACGAGAGAGGGAGAGAGGGGGCGGGGCAGAGAAGGAGGGGAGACGCTGCTAGGCAACCGGCTCCTGAACATTCCACTCCGCTGAGCAGAGACCGTTAGGATTTAAAAATGCGAAAGTTCCGAGCGGCGTCAGGCGCTTCGTTTAATTAACACACCGTTGCTGATATTTTAATTTTGAAGATAACCATATTTTAAATACTCAAATAGCACTGTATTAAAAACTACTTGCTGTGACCAACTAAAAGCTATGACCAGAAGCGAGATTAAATATAAATGCTTGACGCGCACTGACATTTAGGGACACACACACACAAATAATAATAATAATAAACATGTTTTGCTTAAATGTATTGTTGAATGTCTACAGATCTTTTTTGTTTCTCTTTCTTACATAACACGTGTGAAGTTTAATTTTTTGCATCAACACAATTAAAATGGTTAACGTTTTATTTATTCATTTATTTATTTTAGCTGCCTGCTCGCATGTTCCTCAGAAGGCGCTGCTTGCTGTTTATGGCGGCGCGCTGAGCTGCCTCTCCTCACACTGCGCGCCGTTTTGAAGCGCTGTGTTTAAGATATTTTCATGTTTGAACTCCTGCCTCCCTGTTAAAATGCAGTCTGTCCTGCCATCAGTTCCCCTGCATCCTGATAAAACGGGAACAACATGGAATTTTTTTTTTTTTTAACATTGTCAAACTTAAGCCAGGGTTAACCTTTTAGCCACTGTTGGTTGAACTTGTATTTTACACGACTGTGAACACGCTGCAACTAACTCGAAGTTCCCTGTTCGCTTTCAATTTCTGAAACACCTGCATTGCTCATTTCCTGTAAAGACGCCGACATATCTGAATTTGTTATTTTCCTCATCTTGGTTTGACAAACTGTGTGGAAACGAGTAGCCATCGCACTGATAAATCAGTGAAACTGGCGGGGTATGGGATTTGTAGTTTTTACTGTGCGATTAACAGTGGGCAGTGGACACCAATAAACTACATTCCCAGGGTGCATTACGATTGAGTTTAGAGTTTAGATCCGAATGTGAGGTTTTTTTGGTTTTACTTTCCAGCTGAAAAAATAAATCACGTTTATTTTTTATAGTCTACCTTTAGGAATTTCTAGTCGCATACGTGCGCCTAAATTAAAATGTATTTTCGCACAAGCATTTTGTTCGTCTCAGATGCAGAAACTGTTGAGATTTCATCTGTGCAACTGGACGACACATAAGACTCATCCGAAACAAAAACTGTTGTATGATTATATGCTATGATTTGTCCCGACATCCACCGAAAATCTTTGCGATCCACGTACCGGCCACCACTGTATTAAACTAACATTTTATTTTATCTGAACACAGCTCCGTGACAAGCGGTTGCTGGTGCCCTCTGCTGTTTACAAGAGGTAGTACAGGTAGTGAAATTCAGCAATGACATTACTACTGTTATTAGTATTTATTTCTTAGCAGACATTCAGGTCGACTTACAGTTGTTACAAGTTACCACAGTACAAAGTATCACATTATAAAACATCACATTACAGAATATTATAATACAGATAAGAGCAGATATGAAAGTACCATAAAATCAATTCAAGTAAGAGCAAAATAATAAAGCACACAGTAAATTTTAAGAGCGAATTCAACTAAGAGCAGCTAAACCTGATAGTAACTATTTGTTGATATGAGTCCAGTAAGAACAGGCAGTACGCATGATAAATACATGAGAATGATTTCAAATAAGAGCAATTACAAAACACTTATTTATACACACAGTACTCTCCTGCGTATCCTGTAAATATTCTGTTTGTTGTATTTTAAGAATGTATCTGAAATGTCTATCTTTACACAGGGTTAAGGTTAATCTGAGTCATTTCAGAGGTCAACTGAGCTGATAGATAGATAGATAACAAACAGTTCTAGTAAATGACCACACGATGGCAGCATTGGATAAGGAATAGCGTGAACTGCGTTCTGCCCGTCTCCATGAAGTCCAGGTTTACAGCACAGGAAGCCCCGCGACCCGACACCTCCCCATGTGAGTTTAATTATTTATTCTTAAAACCAATACTATTTTAATCCACAGCAGTGACTGATGAAACAGCCTTTGTACAGCGGTTGCCCTGCGGTGTGCAGGTAAGGGAGCTGTGTGGGTGATGGAGTGCGCTGCAGAGCGGATTTCCACTCGATCATAGAAAAACAAATAAAAATGTAACTTTAAATATGCTCGTTTACGTTAGGATTTAAAAATGCGAAAGTTCCGAGCGGCGTCAGGCGCTTCGTTTAATTAACACACCGTTGCTAGCATTTTAATTTTGAAGATAAACATATTTTAAATACTCAAATAGCACTGTATTAAAAAACACTTCAGTTCCAGACCGTTTCCCAACAAATAAAAGAAGGTGCGTATTTATAATAAGTATATTTGTTATGATATTAAGAGTAAACGAATGTGCTACAGTTTGGTGTATAATGTATTTATTTATAAAATGTTGTAGTGTTATTTATTTATATTGTATTGTTTTCACAAAATAACATCCATACATTATCAGTTCACCTGCTGGTGTAATCAAATCACAAATATGAGTCAGTAATTCATACATAGACACGGGGGGCGTGACTATGACTAAAGGGGCAGTTCTGTAAAAAACAAAAAAAGCTAAATAAATAACTGTTCACAAACACATTGTTAAAAGTCGGAGTGTAAGCGCAGCTCTGCAGCATACAATGCCAAATCAAACGCATCAATGGGCATGCAGGGCTTGCATGTTAAAAGCGCTATGCACACCGGACGCGAGCAAAAATAATGAAAACTATTGATTTAAATGGAGTAATGCACAACACAAGCGGCGCGAATGAAGCGAGCAAATACAGAAATACATTTGTTTTATTTGTATTTTTGCTACGCGCTGTTCGCATCGCAATGGACCAATCAGAAATAAGGTCAAAGGTAGCGGCTGTCAGACAAAGAGTGCGTTCACGAGACGCAGACTTTGCTAAGTCTGCGCAGATTCTGTAAAGATTCTGAAAATTCATTGGCTACTTGCTCCGATTCTGTGCAGAATGGCGAAAGTGTGCATGGCGTGAACGCACCCTGTCTGTCTTGCTCAGGCAACATTACCACAGAAATAAAAAAATCGACATCAATTTAATTATTAAAGTCAAAAAATATAATGTTCTTTATGAGCCAGTGTCTGATTGAAAATACAATGAAAAGAAGGACGCCACATGTCAAGAAATAGCAGAACAATTGAAAATTGACGGTATGTCTATCTCTCGACGTCCGAGTCCTGCCTTGTTTCTCTCTCCTGCCTTTCTTTCTGCCTCTAATCAGTTATTTACAGGTGTTTTTATACCCTACTCATCTCTCCCTCTCAATTAATCTGTGCCGAATGAGCATAACAGACACTTCACCTATAACGACGGTGCCATCTCATTATACAATTAGTCCATCACAATGCTGCAAACAAACTACAATTCCCAGAATCCCTTGCCTGTGTCTGTAGTCCCATGTGTGATGCCATAGGTCTGCCTGCCTCTGAGTTGTGATTACACAGGCATATTCTGCTGATTAGATTTCTTCTTGCTTTGACATGTTACTTTCAGTATGCAAGTTTAGGGTGAAATTATCAACACTCCTTATATATATACCCTGTTCCAGCATCACAAAAAGTGTGTAGATTTATATGGGACGAATATGTTTGTTTTTTGTTATGAATGCAAGTTTTTATTTATTTTGTTCACTATGGTTTATACGTCTCTTACTGGAAGTAGTCCCTGGTGTGAGCCCCAAGTGAGGTATTAGCAAACCGGTACTTAACAACATGTAGGCACTGGTTTCCCCTATGGGGGGATCTTTAAATCCATGCACCAGTCGGAATCGGAAGTTACATTGTTTGGGTTGCTTGGAGAAAAAGACACGAGAAAACAGAAAGAATATAAGGTAGAGAGAGAAAGAGAGCGGTGAGTTATTGGAATTGAATTCATTACACCCACTAGAAACCCTGTGTGTGGTACAGGGGTGTGTAATGAGTGAGTGAGTTTGATGCGAGACTCGAGCAGACACAGCAGGCGCATTCATTATTATTAAACCTGCTCGCAGACTGTCCGGCGCCGGCACTCTGAGTGCTCTTTGAAACAGACTGAGTTCGGATCGGATTTATATTCATGTTGGGTTAATCAGACATGACTGTCGGCGGCCCGTCTGTAGTACTACAGGAGATTTGAATTGCACAGTTTGTCCCGCTCTGTGCAGCGCCGTCCCGTTTGTAACACGGTGCATGAACTGCATAGTGCTAAACTGTCAGGTGTCCTGTACTGTACGTGCATCGGCGTGGTTAATAATAATAATAATAACAACACAATGACCGATGCTTTCTATACGATCGCAATGTGCTGTGTGTCAAGAAGGGCTACCAGATATCACTATCTCCATAGTTATACTACATTTATATTAACTCTATATTGCTATGAATTGTAATGTGTTCAAGTAAAGGATTGAGCAGTATGAATTATTTTTCGCTATATTCTGTGTCGGTTGGCAGTTCTAAGATTTGTTTTTGTTTACAATGAGAAATGGATCAATCGGAAGCAGAGATGGAGTCTCGAGGCCGATCTCGAGGCCACATTTTAAGGTCAAGGTCTTGGTCTCGGTCTCAGCACGCCGGGTCTTGGTCTGGGTCTTGGGCCGGCATGTCTGGTCTGGGTCTCGGCTTGGCACGCTGGGTCTGGGTCTTGGTTTCGCATGTCGGGTTGGGTCTGGTCTTGGTCTTGATAGCAGGCAGCACACAGATTGGTCTCATTCATAAACATTCAAGATTATTTTATTTCCTCTTTTATCATATATCCTTTTTATCCTTAAAATTCACTCACATGGGGCTCCCAAGTGGCGCATCCAGTAAAAGCTCCGGCGTGGAGTGCAGGATGTGCCTATAGTCTGGACATAGCGAGTTCGAGTCCAGGCTATTCCTTTGCCGACCGTGGATGGAGCTCCCAGGGGGCGGCGCTCAATTGGCCGAGAGCCACCGCCTGGGGAGGGAGGTTTTAGGTCGCCCAGGGTGTCCTCGGCTCACCACACCAGCGACCCCTGTAGTCTGGCCGGGCGCCTGCGGCTTGCCTGTAAGCTGCCCGAGGCTGCGCGTGTCCTCCGGCTGTAGCTCTTGGGTGGCTGCATGGTGAGTCCGCAGTGTGAAAAAAAGTGGTCAGCTGAAGGCACACGCTTCTGAGGACAGCGTGTGTTCATCTTCACCCTCCTGAGTCAGCGGTGAGCTGAGCCTAAAAAAATTGTCCATTCCAAATTGGGGAGAAAATAATAATAATAATAATAATAATAATAATAATAATAATAATAATAATAATAATTTCACTCACATGTATACATTGACAGCTATTATACAACATAATGTAACCATTATACTGTACAGCAGCATTCAAATTACTAAATTTAACACATCAGACTTCGTGCTGCTACAGCGTCTCTCAGCCTCCCCCATGAAGCAAACTGTCCTCCTGCCACCAAATACATTTCCTGTAATATATTAGTTACCTTAACAAAATTGTGTGAGTAACACAAATGCAGAGAAATATGACTGTCTGTACATACCTGTCAAGTCTTCCATTTTGATCAGGACCCTCTTTAAGAAGTTTCCAATTATATGTAACTATTAATGTAAATGTTTTTATACACCTTTTCAAGGTATGTAGTGTGTAAGTGAATTGATTGTAACTGGAAAAAGTCAATAGAACACATTTTTCAGTTGTTGCATTTTTTGTGTTTATTTGGTTTATCAAAAGAAAATTAGCTTTCAAAAAATAAATAGTTATTGTTGTTGTTCTTATTCTTCTAGCAAAAATTAATTTAGTTGGTCACAACAAAAATATATGTTTATGTTTGGTCTCGGTCTCGGTACATTTGGTCTTGGTCTCGGTCTTGGTCTTGGTCTCGGTTTTGGTCTCGGTACATTTGGTCTCGGTCTTGGTACGTTTGGTCTCGGTATGTTTGGTCTCTGTTTTGGTTTTGGTCTTGGTCTTGGTACGTTTGGTCTCGGTCTTGGTCTCGGTACGTTTGGTCTCAGTCTTGGTCTCGGTACGTTTGGTCTTGGTCTTGGTACGTTTGGTCTCGGTCTTGGTCTCGGTATGTTTGGTCTTGGTCTCGGTCTCGGTATGTTTGGTCTCGGTCTTGGTCTCGGTATATTTGGTCTCGGTCTTGGTGTCGGTATGTTTGGTCTCGGTCTTGGTCTCGGTATATTTGGTCTCGGTCTTGGTGTCGGTATGTTTGGTCTCGGTCTTGGTGTCGGTATGTTTGGTCTCTGTCTTGGTCTCGGTACGTTTGGTCTTGGTCTCGGTATGTTTGGTCTTGGTCTCGGTCTCGGTATGTTTGGTCTCGGTCTTGGTCTCGGTATATTTGGTCTCGGTCTTGGTGTCGGTATGTTTGGTCTCGGTCTTGGTCTCGGTATATTTGGTCTCGGTCTTGGTGTCGGTATGTTTGGTCTCGGTCTTGGTGTCGGTATGTTTGGTCTCTGTCTTGGTCTCGGTACGTTTGGTCTCGGTCTCGGTATGTTTGGTCTTGGTCTCAGTCTTGGTCTCGGTCTTTGTATGTTTGGTCTCGGTACGTTTGGTCTCGGTCTTGGTCTCGGTATGTTTGGTCTTGGTCTCAGTCTTGGTCTCGGTACGTTTGGTCTCGGTCTCGGTATGTTTGGTCTTGGTCTCAGTCTTGGTCTCGGTCTTTGTATGTTTGGTCTTGGTACGTTTGGTCTCGATCTTGGTCTCGGTACGTTTGGTCTCAGTCTTGGTCTCGGTACGTTTGGTCTCGGTCTTGGTCTTGGTACGTTTGGTCTCGGTCTCGGTATGTTTGGTCTTGGTCTCGGTCTTTGTACGTTTGGTCTCGGTCTTGGTCTCGGTATGTTTGGTCTCAGTCTTGGTGTCGGTATGTTTGGTCTCGGTCTCGGTACGTTTGGTCTCGGTCTTGGTCTCGGTACATTTGGTCTCAGTCTGGGTATGTTTGGTCTTGGTCTCAGTCTTGATCTCGGTCTTTGTACGTTTGGTCTCGGTCTTGGTCTCAGTATGTTTGGTCTCGGTCTTGGTCTCGGTACGTTTGGTCTCGGTCTTGGTATGTATTATTTAAATAAATAAATAATAATAGTACAAAGTGTAGTGTTGTACTATTATTGTGTTTTTATCACTTTAAACAGTATAGCCTTTTTATTTTGTACATGATCTTTAAAATATATCAATTCATATATACTGAATAAACCAATTGAAATATGAAGAACAAAGTTGCTGTCTGCAATGTAGTATATATCTTAATGCTAGAAGTCTCAGAAACAAAATGTTAGAACTTGAAGCTACTGCACTAACAAGTAACTACGATGTGATAGGTGTTACAGAAACTTGGTTGTCTGAGAGTGATGGAGACGAATATAATATCAGTGGGTACACACTGTATAGGAAAGACAGGCAGGACAGAAGAGGCGGAGGGGTAGCGCTATACATAAGAAATAGCCTTGAAGCCCATGTGTTAAATCAGGACAAAGAAAACAATGCAGAATCAATATGGGTCAGAATAATGGACACAAATTCAAAGGGCATAATAATAGGAGCATGCTATAGACCCGCCAAATTCAGGCGCTGAGCAAAATAATCTGTTGTACAATGACATTAGAAATGCGTGTAGCAAAGGAGAAGCTATACTAATGGGGATTTCAACTTCCCCCATATAAAATGTGAAACCCAATGGGGGGCACGGCGGACTAAATTGAAATGGTGGAAATGACAAATGACTGCTTCTAACGCAATTTGTCAAGGCACCGACTAGAGGGAGGCATGCCTTGATTTAGTCTTTTTCAAATAATGAAGACATAATAACTAAAACAGAGGTCAGAGAGCCATTGGCAAACTCAGACCACAACATGGTCTCATTTGAAATATTTTTAAAACCCCAAAAGTAATGACTAAAGCTAAGGTTTACAATTTTAGAAAAGCAAACTACGAAGGTATGAAACAGAGACTAATAGAAGTAGATTGGAGTAAAAGAGAAAACATCCACAGAAAAAGGGTGGCTGTCTTTAAAAATGTAGTACTAGAGGCACAAAACAATTACATCCCAAAAGTAGACAAATCTAAATCTAAAACAAAATGGCCAAAATGGTTTAATAGATCAATTAAAAAATATTCAGCGAAAAAAAGGCACTTTACAGAGCATTTAAAAGGGACCAAAAACAGCACACAGAAAGAGTACTTGGAACTGCAAACACAAGTCAAAAAAGGAAGTTAGAAAGGCCAAGAGAGATAGAAATCAATATTGCTAAGGGGGCTAAAACCAATTCCAAAATGTTTTTCCAATATTATAACAGCAAGAGAACATTCAAAGAGGAGGTTAAATGTCTAAGAAACACAAATGGCAAAATCATAGATGAAGAGAAAAAATAGCAAAATATATTAAATGATTACTTTTCGCAGGTTTTTACAAAGGAGGACACGGACAACATGCCCCACATGTCTACCTGTTCCTATCCAGTTTTAAATAACTTTAGCATAACAGAGGCAGAAGTGTTAAAGGGACTAGGAGCTCTTAAAATAAACAAATCCCTGGGCGGATGAGATCCTCCCAATAGTACTCAAAGAAATGAAAGAAGTTATTTACAAACCACTAACTAAGATCATGCAACAGTCTCTTGACACAGGGGTTGTACCAACAGACTGGAAAATAGCAAACGTAATACCGATCCACAAAAAGGGAGACAAAAACTGAACCAGGTAACTACAGACCAATAAGCCTGACTTCTATTATATGTAAACTTATGGAAACTATAATAAGATCCAAAATGGAAAATTACCTATATGGTAACAATATCCTGGGAGACAGTCAGCATGGTTTTAGGAAAGGGAGATCGTGTCTAACTAACCTACTTGACTTTTTTGAGGATGCAACATTGAAAATGGATAACTGCAAAGCATACGACATGGTCTATTTAGATTTCCAGAAAGCTTTTGACAAAGTCCCGCATAAAAGATTAATTCTCAAACTGAACGCAGTAGGGTTCAAGGAAATGCATGCACATGGATTAGGGAGTGGTTAACATGTAGAAAACAGAAAGTACTGATTAGAGGAGAAACCTCGAAAATGGAGTGAGGTAACCAGTGGTGTACCACAGGGATCAGTATTAGGTCCTCTGCTATTCCTAATCTACATTAATGATTTAGACTCTGGTATAGTAAGCAAACTCGTTAAATTTGCAGACGACAAAAAAAATAGGAGGAGTGGCAGACACTGCTGAAGCAGCAAAGGTCATTCAAATGATCTAGACCGCATTCAAAATTGGGCAGACACATGGCAAATGAAATTTAATAGAGAAAAGTGTAAAGTATTGCATGCAGGAAATAAAATGTTCATTATAAATATCATATGGGAGATAGTGAAATTGAAGAAGGAACTATGAAAAGACCTAGGAGTTTATGTTGACTCAGAAATGTCTTCATCTAGACAATGTGGGAAGCTATAAAAAGGCTAACAAGATGCTTGGATATATTGTGAGAAGTGTTGAATTTAAATCAAAGGAAGTAATGTTAAAACTCTACAATGCATTAGTAAGACCTCACCTAGAATATTGTGTTCAGTTCTGGTCACCTCGTTACAAAAAGGATATTGCTGCTCTAGAAAAGAGTGCAAAGAAGAGCAACCAGAATCATCCCGGGTTTAAAAGGCATGTCGTATGCAGACAGGCTAAAAGAATTGAATCTATTCAGTCTTGAACAAAGAAGACTACACGGCGATCTGATTCAAACATTCAAAATCCTAAAAGGTATAGACAATGTCAACCGGGGACTTCTTTGACTTGAAAAAAGAAAAAAGGACCAGGGGTCATAAATGGAGATTAGATAAAGGGCATTCAGAACAGAAAATAGGAGGCACTTTTTACACAGAGAATTGTGAGGGTCTGGAACCAACTCCCCAGTAATGTTGTTGAAGCTGACACCCTGGGATCCTTCAAGAAGCTGCTTGATGAGATTCTGGGATCAATAATTTAACAACCAAACGAGCAAGATGGGCTGAATGGCCTCTCGTTTGTAAACTTTCTTATGTTCTTATGTTCTTATGATATCTTGCCTAGTATCTTTATAAATCCTGCAGTACCTCAGTAGGAACAGTGGGTGGCAGCATAACTCCAAACGTCTTGTGTTTAGGCCAGCTCCTCTGTAACAGTGGATTATATTTCAGGATGATTAAAATGTTGTGAAGTTCTTAGTGATATAGTTATATTTGTTATATATACATAAATCAAGAAACAAAAAGACTGATGATTCAAACAGTAAACCTTTAATCTTATAATCCCAAGAAATCCACACAGAAATACAGACTATAAACAGTGAGCTATGACTCACTCTATTACATGTTTCCTGTTTAGTTAAAACTGCAGCATCATATTCAAATATAACTACGGTGTGCCTGTTTACTACATTCAAAAAAAGAACAGCATGAGGTGCAGTCTGCTTCATCAGAAACCAGGCCCTGTTGGCTGTCCAGTTTGTTTGCATTCCCTAGAGGCAGGTCGTTTCAGCTGCAGGCAGGCAGGCACACAAGCTTCCTCCCTCCTTGAAGCTTTCTGGCCACTCTTTGTGTCACTCTGATGTCACTAAACAGGCCTAACCCTAACCAGACTCACTCTGCCACTACCTGCAGCAGCAGGGTATGACTGTCCGCTCTGCTGCAGCTCAGGGAAGCAAAACAAAAGTGCAAACAAAAAGGAAAATAAAAGGTTTCTTTCTCTTTTGTTTTCCAAGTGGAGTTTTTGTATACTGGTGCTGATGACCTCATACAGGGCCAACTACAGACACACGCCTTAAAATATAAAAACTTCTAACTATGTAAAACACAATATTGTAAAACTATTGTTATATTTAAGACAACAAAAGTGCTTAAAAGAAACAGTAATGAGAATGGCACGTTAACCCGTCCCCCCTCTGTGCTTCTCCCCTCTATCCTATACTAAAGCACTGCTAACCAAAGGTGGTCCGATTCATTTTCTGAAAGCTTACTGACCCCACAATATTATCACTGGACCCCTTTTTGTTTGCTTGTGTTTTATACTTCAGTTGGGAACATCTAGATATTTCAAAGGCAGCGTTCTTGATGATAATAACTAAAAAACCAAGCTGCTGCTGGTCCTCAATCAGACCAAGTGAGCCACAGCAAAGGTACCAGGATGCAGCAGTTTATCTACGCGCTGCATTTTAAACAGCTGTGGATCCGAATTAAAAAAAAAAAAAAACAAGTGAAGAAGCTTGAAAAAGACTCCTCAAGGCTGATTGTGAGGAAGTGAGGTGGGGGAGCATATTAGCGTTATGCAGTGCACTGAAGCCCTGAAGCATTGTACACAAGTATGAGCAACACTTGTATGCTTCCCCACCCGCTCATCACAATCAGCCTTGAGGAGTCTTTTGTAGCCATAATTGCTGGAATAGTTAGTAAGCACAGGAGATCATGCTCGAGCAGAAACAATAGAGAATCATAGAGCCACAGAGCTATCTTTTAAGGCAGTAGTGAGGATTTGCTAGCTGCCTGGAAAGGAGGCTGTGTGGTCCAGTGGTTAAAAAGGGCTTGTAACTAGAAGGTCCCCGGTTCAAATCCTACCTCCAGCCACTGACTCATTGTGTAACGCAGAACAAGTCACTTGTGCTCCCGTCTTTCAGGTGAGACGTAATTGTAAGTGACTCTGCAGCTGATGCATAGTCACACACCCTAGTCTCTGTAAGTCGCCTTTGGATAAGCGTCTGCTAAATAAACAAATAATAATAAAAATGGTCTTATTTAGTAGAGGTTTATTCAACTAATAATTATATATATTAAAAAAATAAAACAGCTACCGACTGTTTTAAATAGACTGAATAACCTAAACTATCACCTAGATACCTATCACCTAAAAAGAAACCTGGATAGATAAATGAATAGATAGATAAATTAATGCACCTCAATATTGTGTCCCGTCTCTTATTCGTACTGATAAAGCAAGGAAGACGTTACTTGGATCATTGTAGCGTTATAGCTAGCTATCTGCTCCTGTTTTATTTATTATATATATATATATTTTTTCATAGATATAATTTTGATAAAGTAATAATTCTCTCTCTATTATGTGTTCATTTTTCGCGTGGGTGAAACCAGGATTAACATTATAACAAGACTGGAGCCTCTATTCTCCATACAGATTAAATTAGCATTTTATAGACACTGAATAAACTTCATATCCTGTTAGGTCACTGTCTGTTATATTATAACATTGTTATGTTTTATCAGTTATTTAATTTTACTTTTGGTCTATAAAATAAACTTTTAAATTGTATGCACGTTGTGATTAGTGACAGTATTTGTACTCCATATGATTTGCATTGTGTTCCTCACGCGTGTATCTTCCCCGGACGCTGTCGTACAGAATTCTGTACTGCTTTGAGATATGCGCATGCGTGAGTGTATCGCTGAAGTTTGTCCGTGTGGTTACTTAAGCTGTTCATTTATTCATCGGCGTGTTCACTCAGGGTCGGTCATATAAACTGCAGCGTAAGGGATCAGAAAAATGCTACTGCATGGAAAAAACTAGCGCAAATTAAGAGTTTTGGTAGCAAAATGCTTTCAAATGTACGTTAATGTCGAGCCTTGTACAGAACACACACACACAATACGATATTAAACAAGTACGGAATGGGATATCACAGTGATGTAGATCATTAAAGATTGCTACATAGGATTCTCTTTGATAGGAATGTGTAGTATTTTGTTGCACTACTCTATAGTAAAGCTCTGGGTTCTGTGGAGACAGTGGTTCTCAAACTAGGGGTTGGGACCCCCTTGGGGTCACAGAAAGGTTTTTAACAACCACATCACAAGCAGACCTACCATCCGCGATGGCTGCAGTGCATTGCAGCAGCTCTTTATAGAGAGCAGACATGGCATTGCAAACTCTGTCAGATACGAGATTTCTTTCTGCTTTATTATTCACACATTCTATGTTCATACAATTTAGATTGAGGTATTTCTATCATTTTTTTAGTAAATAGCTTTTTTCAGACTAAACTGCCTTTAAAAGGGGTCCCAGCTGGAGATAGTTTGAGAGCCACTGCTGTAAAAGCTTTTCAGGATGTTTTTAATCTTTGAAACAGATAAAGGGGAGCTGTTCATAGCAGCACAGATCATTCCACTCAGCCCCCCCATCCTCCCGCAGCACCATCTCCCCACAGTGCTCATAGTAAGGATTGTTGGGCTCCCCGGGGGCCCAGTTAGTGTAGTTTAGATGGGCCTTCTTATCCTTACCAGCAACCCAGTACCAGTTATCATACACAACGGTTCTGTGCAGGCCGATCCAGAATCGAGATGCAGTGCTGTTCCTGACGAGCTCCGACACTCTGTTCTGTGCAGCCAGGCTTGTGAGGCTCACTAGGTCAGTGTAGCGATCCCTGCAGTACTGCCAAGCCTCCGGCCAGACCATACTGTGAGAGATCAGGTGGAGCTCCTCAGGGACTGGAGTGCCTGGTGATGATGATAATGATAACGATAATAATAATAATAATAATAATAATAATAATAATAATAATAATAATAATGTAATTGACTTTAATAGGCTTTTAGATGTGTGACTCTCGTGCTATTCATGTGCCAATCATGAGTGTTGGTTTAATGTTTGCAGTAATATTTAAATTGTGCTTCTACAGCTGCCATCAGCCTGCACTGTGGTTCAGATTATCCGTGAGTCAGACTGCACTTGCATCTCACATGCAACAATGTAACCTGTACATACTGCAGCATAGCCTACTGATGAGAAAATCATATGAGTGCAGGGTGACTGTCAGATTTTGTTTAAAAGACATATTCTTTTGTACTGTACAATATAATGTAACTATGGATTAGGATGCCGTCGAAAGACAACCTTGTGCTATCCTAGTGTTGTTGCTGAATAGTTGCACACACTCTCCCACAGCTTATAAAGCTCTAGTGCAGGGGTGTCCAATCACGGTGCTGGAGGGCCATTCCAATCCAGCTTTAACAGGTGGAATGAGATCAGTAAACTACTTCAGGAACTGGATGGAGGTTTAATTGGTTCAATTAAACAATTTAGAACAGGGTTGGAACAAAGACCAGGAGTGGAAGGGACCACTTTGGCCCCTCTGGTCTAGTGGATCACATGACACGTGAGGTGAGCTGTCAATCACACTGAACAGACTGCCATCTTCAAACTGCACTTACCTTGAGAGAGCGGGGTGGAAGGGGGGGCTGAGGCTGCTTCTGTAACAAGAAAGAGAGAAAAAGAAAGTTTATAACAAAGCCAGATTCCTGCAGTGGTTCTGAATCCACTGAAGTGATTACACTGCATACCTTGAGAGACCAGAGTGGAAGGAGGGCTTGTGGGGTCTGAATCTGTAAAGAAAAAACACACAACAACAAGATTTAGTGTTTCCTGTTTCAAGTGTATTGTTCAAATGCATTTAAATGAAACTGTGTCTATGCTACTGTCTCCACCAGGGCAATGCTGACAATGACATGGTTTATTGTTTTCAAATTAATATAATAAATAGACAGTAAGAATGTATATCACAGCACACGTCTCTCCTGGGTATAACAATGAGGGGTAGCTGCTCCCTCTCACACTCTTAATGACCGGGCTGGTTTCTGGTTCTTCAGATCTCTAGGCTACAACCTGCCCTGCTCTGGAGGTCAGACAGCTACTGTAGGATCAGATGGACTGAGCCTCTGAGTCCCTGCTCACAGACTGGGGTACAAACACTGAGCTGAACAGAGAGCACAGACTGAACAGGGAGCCTTCAGTCACAGCAGAACAGGGGGTACTGATAGCTGCAATCCACATCACCCCATTACCTCTGGAAGGATATTGACCATCTCGACAGGCTAGCTGCAGGGAGGACTTCAGACCAGAAAGAATCAGAGACAGGCGTACTGTGTGTAACTGAATGCAGCGATCAGTGTTTTAATAAACAAACAAAGGTTTTAAACAGAAAAACAGGACACGGCACTTGAGACCAAAATAAAGAGACAAACAAAACGGACTAACACTTAAACAAACGGTGGATGAACAGACAAACAAACACGGCGAGTACAAATAACTTATATTTATTTCTTTCACTTTTAGTTACTCCTTCTCCACACCCGTTCTCCACTCACCAAACACACAACCCCGAGTGAAGGAAATGTGCATCTATATGTACTGTTGTGCCGGGATTCAATTACTAATTAATTATTCACTTGAATCCCAGCACATGAATTAATTATGTGCAACCTCGTGCTCACATATTAAATACTTTTAAATGTAATGTGAAGTGATAGTGCAATCCCGTGCCTAAATACAATTATACATTTTAAATACTCATGCTCATTACCCACATTATATCCCATGTACCAACTACAATACACCAACATTAACACACCACACGCAACATACAACATAAAACACAAGCATACACACAGGGCGGGGCACATTGCACACCATCCCATCAGGCTGAGCAGGGAGCCTGTGATTGAAACTGGTAGACCACCAGGACCTACTGAAGAGATCTAATCATGCTTCCCTCTTTGAACCTGAAGTTTACACTGAATTAAATGAGAACACAGTCTGAACAGGGTCCTCACCCTCACAGCAGAAGAAGGACTTCTGTTTGTTGCAGGGAGCATCATTCCATTCACCAGTCTTACTCATCTTCACACAGTTCTCACTGCCTCCCAATTGTTTGGTTCCCCATAGTTCCAGTTGTGAAATGTGTAGTTATCCCCTGGTGTGACCACTTCCAGGGCTCATTGAACAGGCCTATCCAGAAGGGCTTGCCCTGCGCTTTCTTCACTATTTCTTCATTTTCACTGACATTCTTTTATACTGACGAGGTCGGTGTGGTGTTCTCTACAGTACTGCTGAGCTTCAGTCCAGGTTTTCAGTTCTTCAATCAGGGTGTATCTCTCAGTGATGTTGCTGGTCTCTGTAAACACAAACAGCAGATCAAAATCAATGTCAGCTGTGGAGGTGCGCTGGCTCTCCTGTTGTATAGTGATTGAACCCGAGTCACACCCGGCTCAGCTATCAAGGTCCTGAAAAGCAGCATCTCTAGCAGTGCATGGGAGTCTCTTTAGTTTATGTCTGAAAAGTATTTAATAGCAAAGTGGGGGATGGGGGAGTCTATTTAATGATTTAGGAATAATCATTGTTCTTTTTCAAACTGATCATTCATTTTCCTCACAGTCAGTGCACAATCAATATGAAGCAAACAGTATCATTATAAACACCCCCCCCCTCCCCCAATGTGCTTTCATGTCTTTTCTGTACTGGCTGCTATTTGTCTGTTTTGAAGTCAGCCTGTTCCAATGACAGTTTCAACATTCTAAAGCTCTGAGGGCGTCGACTGAATGATAATGAGCGTTCTACTAGGAACCTGATTGGCTGAGGCAGTGCAATGACTGCTTAGTTCAAGTGGCTGTGGTATTATTATTATTATTATTATTATTATTATTCATGGTGAATAATAATTTCCTATAATCGTTGCTATTGTACAGTCTTGTTGTACACGGTGATGGTGTGAGACCCGTTGTGTCATAAGATTGCCCGTGTATGATAAGGGATGATAAAACTGCTAACCTCAATCTCTAAAAACAAACTCTACCACCAGTGCATGATCACAACAACACTGTTTAGAAGAGAAAGAAAAGTTACATTTGA
>CM072681.1:11825943-11886852 GCA_036884735.1 Huso huso | reverse complement strand
TGGAAAAATTGAGGTGTTCTAAAACTTTTTATGTTTCAATGTCTAAGAGCAGTACACCATAAGAAAAAATATACCTTTTAAAAATAAAGTAAACATTGCCTTGAAAAATGCTATCGTACAACTTAGTGAAGTCCATAACTAAAGAGATGCAGCTGAACTGGCGTCTGTTACCTTATTCCAGTTTTCAAAGTCTCACTTGACAAGCCCAGAAGCATGCAGTTCATCTAGGAAGGCCTGAGCTGATTGCGGAGTTTTGAAGAATCTTGGTTTTCCATCCTGAAATATTCCGGCGTGGCAGGGGTACAGCAAAAGCGAATGAATCCAGTGGCAGGTACAGCAAAAGCAAAATCGAATCCGGCGTGGCAGGGTACAGCAAAACAAATCGAATCCGGTGGCAGGGTACAGCAAAACCGTCGAATCCGGCGTGGCGGGGTACAGCAAAGCAAATCGAATCTGGCGTGGCAGGGTACAGCAAACAAATCGAATCGAAGGCGTGGCGGGGTACAGCAAAAGCAAATCGAATCCGGCGTGGCGGGGTACAGCAAAAGCAAATCGAATCCGGCGTGGCAGGGCACAGCAAAAGCCATCGAATCCGGCGTGGCAGGGCACAGCAAAGCAAATCGAATCGGCGTGGCGAGGGTACAGCAAAGCAAATCCAATCCCAGCGTGGCGGGGTACAGCAAAGCAAATCGAATCGGCGTGGCGGGTACAGCAAAAGCAAATCGAATCCGGCGTGGCAGGGTACAGCAAAAGCAAAATCGAATACGGCGCGTGGCGGGGTACAGCAAAACAAATCGAATCGGCGTGGCAGGGTACAGCAAAAGCAAATCGAATCCGGCGTGGCAGGGTACAGCAAAGCAAATCGAATCCGGCGTGGCAGGGGTACAGCAAAGCAATCGAATCCAGGCGTGGCGGGGTACAGCAAAACAAATCGAATCCAGCGTGGCAGGGCACAGCAAAGCAAATCGAATCGGCGTGGCAGGGTACAGCAAAAGCAAATCGAATCCGGTGGCGGGGCACAGCAAAAGCAAATCGAATCGGCGTGGCAGGGTACAGCAAAAGCGTCGAATCGGCGTGGCGGGGTACAGCAAAACAAATCGAATACAGGCGTGGCGCGGGGTACAACAAAACAAATCGAATACGAGCGTGGCAGGGGTACAGCAAAACAAATCGAATCCGGCGTGGCAGGATACAGCAAAACAAATCGAATCCGGCGTGGCAGGGGTACAGCAAACAAATCGAATCCGGCGTGGCAGGGCACAGCAAAACAAATCGAATCCGGCGTGGCAGGGCACAGCAAAAGCAAATCGAATCCGGCGTGGCGGGGCACAGCAAAAACCGTCGAATCCGGCGTGGCGGGGCACAGCAAAGCAAATCGAATCGGCGTGGCGGGGTACAGCAAAGCAAATCGAATCCGGCGTGGCAGGGCACAGCAAAGCCGTCGAATCCGGCGTGGCAGGGTACAGCAAAACCAAATCGAATCCGGCGTGGCAGGGTACAGCAAAGCAAATCGAATCGGCGTGGCAGGGTACAGCAAAAGCAAATCGAATCCGGCGTGGCGGGGTACAGCCAAAGCCGTCGAATCCGGCGTGGCAGGGTACAGCAAAGCAAATCGAATCCGCGTGGCAGGGCAACCAAAACAAATCGAATCCGGCGTGGCAGGGGTACAGCAAAAGCCGTCGAATCCGGCGTGACAGGGGTACAGCAAAACAAATCGAATCCGGCGTGGCAGGGTACAGCAAAGCAAATCCGAATCGGCGTGGCAGGGTACAGCAAAACAAATCGAATCGGCGTGGCGGGGTACAGCAAAGCAAATCGAATCCGGCGTGGCAGGATACAGCAAAGCAAATCGAATCCGGCGTGGCAGGGTACAGCAAAGCAAATCGAATCCGGCGTGGCGGGGTACAGCAAAGCAAATCGAATCCGGCGTGGCAGGGTACAGCAAAGCAAATCGAATCCGAAGCGTGGCAGGGTACAGCAAAAAAAATCGAATCCGGCGTGGCAGGGTACAGCAATGCAAATTGAATGCTGTCATCTCATAGTTGCTTGCGTATTGAGTGAACTCTCGGCGGTTCTTCTGAGCGGCAGGCGAAAAAATCCTGGAAGAACATTATTTTCCTCCGTTGAATCTCAGATCACCCTTCTTCTTTCTTGCAGCCTCCAATGCGGCTTGTCTATCCCTGTAGTTGTGGAATCTCATGACAATGGGTCGCGGTCTTTCTTCAGCTCCAGGCTTAGGTGCGAGCGAGCGGTGAGCTCTTTCTATTTTAAGGATTCCATGCTTGGCTGTAATGTTCAGTTGCTCGTGTATTGTTGATTTCCCCTCCGTGCCCTCAGGCAGACATGTGATTCTTGCATTTTTACGTCTCCCCTTGTTCTCGGCATCCTCCACTCGCTCTTGTAAGTCTTTTATCGCCTTCTCAGCCGTCACTATACGCTTATCTCGATCCGTTTCTCTGTCCTCAATAAAATATATTATTATTTGTTTATTTTGCAGACGCCTTTACCCAAGGCGACTTAGAGACTGGGGTTTGTGAACTTTGCTTCAGCTGCAGTCACTTACTACGTCTCACCCGAAAGACGGAGCACAAGGAGGTTAAGTGACTTGCTCAGGGTTACACAATTAGGAGGCTGTGTGGTCCAGTGGTTAAAGAAAAGGGCTTGTAATCAGGAGGTCCCCGGTTCAAATCCCACCTCAGCCACTGACTCATTGTGTGACCCTGAGCAAGTCACTTAACCTCCAATGTGCTCCATCTTCCAATGAATGTATTATAAGTGACTCTGCAGCTGATGCATAGTTCACACACCCTAGTCTCTGTAAGTCGCCTTGGATAAAAACGTCTGCTAAATAAACAAATAATAATAATGAGTCAGTGGCTGAGGTGGGATTTGAACCGGGGACCTCATGGTTACAAGCCCATTTCTTGGACCACACAGCCTCACAAGATATACGTTCTTCTGTTGCTTGAATCCTTTTACCAGATTCAATAATTTCTGCCTTTAGAGTGTCGACTGAGCTGATAATTCGTTCAAGCTTTCTATCCAGTATACTTTCGATTCGTGTAAAGACATCTTGAACTATCTGCGAGATAAAGGCTTCAGGTATACAACAACGGTCGCCATCTTGTCCCTCATCGTGTCGAATTCGCCCAATATTCATCCAGGAACATTGTTACTGAAGGTTTAGTATTTGTTACTGGTGAAGTAGAACAGAAGGAGGTGAAATGGTGGCAAAATACGATCAGGTTATGCGGAGCTCGTCTGTTTCACATCCACTCAGTTTTAGCGTCACGTGATCCCTCCCATGTGTTTGTGTTTGTGTGTGTGTGTGTGTGTGTGCGATAAAGTGGAGCGAAGCGATCAAAAAAAGGCGCCAAGTTAAAAGCAAGAATTGTGTGAATCTTGGGCCCCAGCACCTTTCCAAGCGTGCCTATTTGCTTGATGCTTGACAAGATTGGCCTGATTGCTTCTCCTAACTTGGGCTTGATCTCTGATAAATTGTGGTTCCTCGTTTAATTAAAACTAAATAAAGGAATCATTTATTTCACAGAAATAAGGAAATGATTTAAACAAATGCATAGAGGAATAAATACATTTAGAAAGAAATAGTTAAAGAAATAAATGTAGAAATGAATACATGTTTATATTATAAATGTATAAATAAATTAATAGCAAGCTCGAAAACTACATGTGATATTAATTGATTTGGCTGATGCGTTTATCCACAGCAATTGACATTTATATACCTATATAAAAAGTACAAGTTTCATGTATATATATATATATATATACACACACACACACACACACACACACAGTACATGTATGTCATCCTCCTCATCCTCATCAGTTCAATCAGGGTGGCTGTTTCCAGACTTGACCCTTGACCGTTGTGTAGCAGTCGTATTTATTTCTTACAGACTTCCTTATCCAGACTCCGTTATCCAGGGTGACTTGCAATTGTTACAAGTTCTCTCAGTACAAAGTGACACATTAAAAAAATATCATAATACAGATATGAAAGTATAAAATCAATTCAAGTAAGAGCAAAATAATAAAGCACACAGTAAACTATAAACAAGAGCAAATTCGACTAAAAGCAGAACGCAGCTCTCGCTATTACTTACCCAATGCTGCCATCGTGTGGCCATTTAGTAGAACTGTTTTTATAAAAAAATATATATATTTTTAATCAGAGCACAGCTCAGTGACAAGCGGTTGCTGGTGCCCTCTGCTGTTTACAATGGGTAGTACAGGTAATGAAATTCACAATGACATCATTACTGTTGTTATTATTTGTTTCTTAGCAGACATCCAGGGCTGCTTACAATTGTTACAAATTATCACAGTACAAAGTATCACATTATAAAATATCACATTACAGAATATCATAATACAGATAAGAAAGTACCATAAAATCAATTCAAGTAAGAGCAAAATAATAAAGCACACAGTAAATTATAAGAGTGAATTCGACCAAGAGCAGCTAAACCTGATAGTAACTATTTGCTGATATGAGTCCAGTAAGAACAGGCAGTAAGCATGATAAATACATGAGAATGATTTCAAATAAGAGCAATTACAGAAAACTATTATTTATACACAGTACTCTCCTGCGTATCCTGTAAATATTCTGTTTGCTGTATTTTAAGAATGTATCTGAAATATCTATCTTTACACAGGGGTTAAGGTTATCCGAGTCATTTCAAAGGGCAACTGAGCTGATAGATAGATAGGATAGATAACAACAAACAATTCTAGTAAATGACCACACGATGGCAGCATTGGATAAGGAATAGCGTGAGCTGCGTTCTGCCCGTCTCCATGATGACCAGGTTTACATCACAGGAAGCCCCGCGACCCGACACCTCCCCATGTGAGTTTAATTATTTATTCTTAAAACCAATACTATTTTAATCCACAGCAGGGACTGATAAAACAGCCTTTGTACAGCAGTTGTCCTGCGGTCTCCAGGTAAGGGAGCTGTGTGGGTGATGGAGTGCACTGCAGAGCAGATTTCCACTCGATCACACAAGGGAATATAAAGAATGCCGTGTTCAGAGCTAACTCTGCGATTTAGTGTGGGGAAATGTTGAACCCACTGAAGTTGAAGTTGAAGTAAAGAAAATGTACGTGATCTCTAAATCGCTGTTTGACAAATAACAAATTAAAAAATAAAAGCGTGTATGATGCTTATTTCCCAAAAAGCCCTTGTCTTTAACCCCAGGAGCACACAGACTCTTACGGGGGTTTGAAACCGCACATCACTTTGCGCGGATCCTTACTCATGTCTGTCCCACAGGAGTTCCCTGGCTGTAGTTAATGTGGCTGTTCTTTGATCTGGTTGATTCTAGTGTGTGCAGAGCTGCTAGTCTGTGACGGTTGATTCTAGTGTGTGCAGAGCTGCTAGTCTGTGACGGTTGATTCTAGTGTGTGCAGAGCTGCTAGTCTGTGACGGTTGATTCTAGTGTGTGCAGAGCTGCTAGTCTGTGACGGTTGATTCTAGTGTGTGGAGACAATCCTGTTATTGTATCTGTGATTTGACAGGACACTGACTGGTGTCTGGTTTATGTTCTCCACTAGATGTCACTGTTTACTCAGCTTTCTGTATTTCAACATTCAGGATTCTTTTGAAATGAATATTGATTAATGGATGACCACAGGCACGGAATAGCGAAGGGGAGAGATGGGAAGTAAAGTTGATCCTCTGTTATATCATTAAAAATAATAACTGTTACATGATTCAGCTACAGCAGTGCAAGATGTGATTCTTCAGCTCATGTTTATAGTTATGTTTCATTTTATGAAATAAAAAAAAAAAAAAAAGTTTTTTCACACTT
Organism: Huso huso; assembly: GCA_036884735.1. NCBI lineage: Eukaryota > Metazoa > Chordata > Actinopteri > Acipenseriformes > Acipenseridae > Huso > Huso huso. The sequence continues at coordinate 11,881,012 of CM072681.1, read as the reverse complement.
TTTGGTGTTGGGACGCTATCAGCCTATAGCGTTAATAACTAATACTACACTGTACTCTTTATTAGCTTGTTTTTCTCTTCATGTCTCAGATGAAATCTGGATTCCAAGAGTGTGTATATATGTGTGCTTACCAGATCTCTGGGCTCCAGGCACACAAGTCTTACTGCAGGTATCCTCCAGGTGGGATCTGTAGGGAAGTGGGTTCTGTAGGAGTCTCCAGTGACCAGGCAGCTGCAGAGACAGGAATAGGAGTCATGGCAAGCCTGCATTGGAAGCACAGCAGAATGGGCAGTGCTAGAGGACTAGCAGACCCCTCACCAGTCAGTGACCAGGTCCCATTGAGGGCTGGAGTCCAGTTGGTCAGTCTGGCTGTGGGGCTGCAGGAGCTTAACCTGCAGAAACACGGGCTCCAGCAGAGACTGGGACACGGGGAATGCAGAGTAGAACTGGGAGTAGCTCACATCTAGAGGGGGGAAAAAAAAAAAAAGCTTTGTAGGTCACTGCCATGCTTTTGAAGCACTTGAGTTCAGGACTCACTTCATATCAAGGACAGAGGCTCATGGGAGTTGTAGTCTAATCTGTTGGGTGGGCCAATGTGTTCAGTTTTGGGAGTTTAGAATGAAGACTACAGAGCGCATCAGCGTCCACGAGAAGCGCCGCGCACAGCAGTGCGAATCTGGAAGAGAGACTTCAGAGTTAGTATAGACAGGTCCGTGTAACGAGCGCGCTGCAGGGTATGCGCTAATCGTGCGAGGTGGAAAATGAACAGTTAAAATTAACCCTTTAAGGTACAGGTTACACCCCCACCAAGAATTATACCAAATCATTATTACAACGAAGTGCACCAATTCAAACGTACGGACAGGTTGGATGCGGGCGTTTAAGTTTGTCAGTTTTTCTCCTCTTGAGTCACTCTCCAATATTAATTGGATACCATTTGATCAACAAACAGCGAAGAAAAGTTACTATTAGTTTGGTTAAGAAAGACACTATTAGGTTTTTAAAAGACATATTAACGTTTGAATGTTATCACCGTTGGAAAAGGATAAAGTTAAGCTTCCCAAACAAAGTGCTCGACACACACAAAAAAAGAAAACAAATGTGTTTCTACTTATATATATATATATATATACAAACAGCTACCTCCTAATTTAAATAAGATTTTTTAAAAAAACATAAATAAGACTGCACTTACTGTAAAAAGAGCGCGATGGCCATTGTATCTGTCCTCCACGCTAATTGCCCGAATAACCACGACACCTCAACACCACCGATATCGTTTAACCGGACCCGACCCGACTATATATACTGGAGACGCCGGGTCTCGGCAGCGATAGCAGGTGGGATTGATCAAGCAATTCCGACCCATTGCGCGCTCTGGAGGATCAACTGAGGAAATCGACCCGCATTGCGTCATTAATTAAATTAAACTCAGAAAACAAAATACTACTAATGATGATGATGATGATGATAACTGGGGACACCCGATCAGCAGTTAATCACGCGTGATTAAGACCACGTGTTGACTCTTCAGTTCAATCTCAGTCAGGTGCTGTGATCGGGGCGCGTGTGAACGGAAGCGGTGCGATTCGGAGGGCTTTATAAACCCCGGGGCGCGCCGTGTCCCAGCAAGTGAGCGAGCGAACGCAGCGGCGTCTTTCTGTTGTAGAGAAGCGAGGTTTTGTTAGTGATTGGTTATTCGTGGTGGGCACGGCTGGAGAAATCGTATTGAGATGAGGTTCAGGCTGCTTTTAGGGTGAGTTTAATTTTTTTAAAAATTAGATTTTAAGATAGATATAGATGTTGTCTCACTATTCGTGGACTGTGGTTATCACATTTTCAAGCAATTCCACCAACCCCTTTATCTGTGCACATTTAAAATAATTAACAATTTAACATAGTCCTTGGTCTGTTTAAGTTAATTTGAACTTTAGCATTCTACTTCAGTTAACTGGCTACTGCGGATGAGTGTGCCGGATGTCTAAGAATTCATATGTATATGTGATTATTATTTTTTTCCAGAGTTGCCTGGTTATGCGCGGTGTTGCCGGCTGGCTTGGTCGCTCAGGACTTGTCGGGTAAGATCAATATTCACGCCGAAGAACAATCTCCAGTCTGCAGCGTAATATATCTGTATCACTTGGGTTCATGTGGTACTTGTGTGTCTTGGGTTCACAAACTCAACACTACACTAATGTTGGGGTATTTAATGTTATCCAGTTGGGCTAGTCCAGGACTCCCGCTAACTGGAATCTGTGTATTATGTCTATCACAGTATTATCTGATATGTTTAATAAATTGATTTACTGCCCTTGTATACAGAATAAAAGGTTGATGGCTCTCGGGGCAGATCAGATAATTGACAATCACTCGAGATGCTTAATGAAGAGAATTAATTGAACTGGGAACTCGCCCTTGATGATTTGGCATGTAACGTTTAGACTTCCTGAACGTTGTAGTTGGTTCAAGTTATGAGTATTGTATTAATCGATTGAATTGGCTGCTTTGTTTAGGCTTATGAAACGCTATATAGCCAACTTACAAAATGTTTTATCTATTCTATTTAATATGGTGTGTGACTTTGTATTGCCGGTGTTCTTAAATAACGGAGCGGCTCTGCGCGTTCATTTCTGATTTCAGGTAACTTTGTGACCGAGTGCCGGGATCGGTGCTTCTGGATGTCAACCAATGGCAAGTTTGCCGGCAGTAACTTTCGCTTTGACGTCATCGGTAAGTTGGGTCGGTTTAAGTAACGGCAGCTGTGCGGGCATTTGGGTTTTGAGTATAGGGTAAAACGTTGGGTCTCTTTTTGTTAATAAACCTTTGTGAGGTATCAGAATTAAAGTAATTTAAAGGAAACTCTCATTGGCTGGTTAAGAGTGCCACAGATAAACGGAATCTGAAATGATTTCAATCCCTATGGGGATTTGCTGGTACCCGTTGCGATGTTCTCCCTCCATTTTTATCCCCCTCAGATAGAAGCGGGGTTTACCCGCTGAATGACAGCTACGCAGCGGCGTGTGGGTTTACGTATTCCTTCAACCTTCCCGGAGACTTGATCTTCAGAGCGTCGTTCTTGGCCTGTCACGTGGAGAGCGTGGTGAGTACGTCACTGCAGTAAAAAAAAACCCGCTTTACACTCTCGTACACAGCAACGCTGGACTGAAAAAAACACATGCATCTATATAATCCTGTTCCCTTTATCAATTACGATGTTCATCAAGTCTGCAATCGGCAGTTAAACATCTCGCAATGGCAACGCATTCATTTGAAGTCTGTTTGGTGCATTAAGTTCCTTTCAATTGAAAGAGGTGAACTATCTCAGAAATGGTCTCCAATTCCTTTTAGGGGTGCAATGGTCTTGTCATCAACCCTGTTTTTGGAAGTCCTAGCCCTGTATGCCGCTTGTGAAGAAGTCTCCAGTACCGACCCGTTCTTTCTCAGTTCTCTCTAGAATGACGTCTCCTATGAGCTCCAGTAGCGCTTATTGAGACTGGACTCTCTGGGCAGAGGCGGTCTACCCTTCTCCCTGTCCTGCAGCACGGAGAGCCCCTGGAACCCCCGTGAGATCGTCTGTGAGGATAACTACATGGAGGTGAAGGGGACCCCCAAAACTAGGGTTCACAATTGAGCAATGTATCTGCTCCTATTAATAGATCAATCGCACCCTAGTGATTAAGGATGGAAATGACTCCTATTGCATAGCAGTTTCACCCATTCCAGGTTTTATGATCAGCTTGATTTTACCCACAGTGTGTAGGTAACAACCTCGGGTGTCTTAATTGTAGTAAAACCAGGATTGGATCAAACTGCTTTGCAATGGGAGTCTTATTTTGCTCCCTGGGCAGCAGTGGAGTGGTGGTTAGGGCTCTGGACTCTTGACCGGAGGGTCGTGGGTTCAATCCCCAGTGGGGGACACTGCTGTTGTACCCTTGAGAAAGGTACTTTACCTAGATTGCTCCAGTAAAAACAATACTGTATAAATGGGTAAGTGTATGTAAAAATAATGTGGTATCTTGTAACAATTGTAAGTCGCCCTGGATAAGGGCGTCTGCTAAGAAATAATTCTAACTAATGGAGTTACACTTCAGGGGTAAACACGATTCCTATTGCATAGCAGTTTCACTTCTGGTCCAGGTTTTACTGTGAGCTCGATTTTTAGCCAGTGTGCCTAGGTAACAAGCTTGTCGCAAAACCAGGCACGTCTCTGCCTGCTATGCATGGGAGTCTTGGTCCATTCCTGCTGTTCAAACCTCCTGCCCCAGGTGTCTGTTAGGGAAGAATGTCCCGGTCATCGCTCAGGAAGGACTGGAGGAGGACTGGGAAGCGGCTCTCTCCATAGTGAGTGAACTTTCAACTGGGATCGGGGGTACAGGGCTTCCCAGGTCCTAGGGGACCCCTTGTGTCTGTTTAATTCCACCTGAGTGCTCAGTTGACTATTGGCTTAAGACCTTTTTAATTGTGTTCAGCGTCTAAATGGTTGGCAGTGTATTCAACTTTTAGAAGTAACTTGAAAGCTGAGGACAGTTGCAGGTTTAAGCACTATTAGATGAATGAAGGGTGTAAGCAATTGATAAACTGGTTGGAATGAGAATCTGCAAGTGCAGGGGGTCCCCAGGATGGGGGGGTGAACCCTGGTGTAGAGCAGGGGTGTCAAACTGTTCCTGGAGGGCCACAGTGTCTTCAACCCACAGCTCTGAAGCATTTGGTTACATTTGATTAATCTGACACATTACCATCTCTCCCAGGCCTTTTTGTATAGGTAGTGTACCTTGAATGAATTTTCTGAAATCCATAAGACCATGCAAAAATATTAACCCTATCCAATTGGTTCAAGTAAGTTCATTGATAGAAGCTGGAATGGACACTGTCCCTTGGAGTGCAGTTTGATGCCTCTGGTGTAGAGGTTTCTTTCTGTAGTGCTTGCAGTGCCTCTTGTGGACGCTCTCTGAACTGCACCTCCTTGCAGCTTCCCGAATGGCTCTGGGTCTCGGCTGGCTTTTCGTTGTGTTGCTCTGCAGGCCCAGGGAGCGGTGATGTCCGTGTGGCAGGTGGTGTTCCACCAGACCGGGATGCCCCCCAAAACCATGACCGCCGAGGACGCCCGTACCGCAGGATACCTCGTCAACTCCACGTCCAGCCGCGTCATCTTCAGGTCGCCCTACGGCATGCCCATGTCCGAGGTGCTCCTGGTGAGTTCTTAAAATACTGTGATCCCAAACCAGCTTCCATTATTTAATAGCGTCCTTTTGTGTGCAAACATCTGAGGGCTCTCCAGAAATATACAGCAAGGCAAAAAATAGGTTGTTAACTAACTTGGCGTTTTTAAATGCTGATGGATTTAAAGTTAAATATCTTTTGCAGTCAACTTAATTTTCTGAATTAAATTTTTTGGCTATAGCTGCCTTCTCAATTTTGTATATGACTAGGAGTAAAATCTAGCCCAATTTAATATGCTGTTTTGAACAATTTAGATCTATTTAATGTGTAATGTAAAGTGTTTTGTATTGCAGGATGCCATAATAGTAGTCTAGGAATGACTTTAGCAGACTCTTTTTATCCAAGGTGACTGACAGGTGTTAAAATGCAAGATTCATATTTGCACTTGCTGTAAACCACACTATTCAAATAACTTCTAGGATGCAACAAGTTAAGATTATAGCAAGTTGTGTCTATAGTGGTGCAATAATGTATCAGCTGAGGATCCAGTAAGGTGGTGCTGAGGTCAGGCGAGTCCAGAGCAGGTGGAAGCCATCAGTCACTGTGTTCTACAAGCAGAGGTGGATGCTGCTATTGGTGGACACTTCAGCTGCCTGCGCCAAGAGTGAGTCACCGAGGAGCACAGCAATCCTAGAGGAGGGCTAATGGTCTGGAAGCATTACCTGAGCTGGGAACTTAAGTGGAACAGTCTAGTGCATAGTACACTTGACTTTGAATTGGCTACACTTTGACACCTGGTGGCACTGTGTGCTATGTGGAACTCATTCTTCCACAACCTATTAAGTGCCATTGTCCTCCTTTTTGAGGATGGATGGGTGTAACTTTTTGTATTTGAGCATGTGACTGACATAGCTCCATGTTAAATCTCTACCCTGTAACATAGTCTAGTGTCAAACTACATAAATTCTCCAAAAAGTTATAGTTCTGGTGCTAGTGTTTTAGAAGTGCTTCATCTTCCATGTATTAAGACCATAAACATCTTGTCATCTGACTTTTAAAATGTCTATAAAAACAAATCCCTTTTCTACACCAAGGGGGGGAAAGAATAGTATACCATGGCAAAATGCCTCACGTTTCATCTCTTTCCAGACCCCTCTGTTTTCGATGGCACCTACCTGAGCTGGGTCACACCGAGGCTCATCACCCCGCTGGTCCTGCATCCCACCAAGTTCCTGGATAAACGGATCACTATGGGGGTGGAGGGGAGGGGCCTGGATGAGGTCGCTGCTACCAGCAGGGGGTACCAGCTGCTAGTCAACAGCACTGCAGTGGAAATCCGCGTTCCCTTCGGAGCTGTGGGGGGGTATCGCAAGGTAAGATAGCCAGGGACCCTCTGGTTGGGTCTCTGTCTGTGGAGGCTTGGTGATTTTTAGAGAAGGGCTTTTTCCTGACTTGACCCTGAGCGAGTCACTTCACCTCTTTGTGCTCCGTCCTTCGGATGAGATGTAAAACAAACTAGGTCCTGTTGGAAGTGACTCTGCAGTTGTTGAGGATGCATAGTTCACACCCCCCTAGTCTCGTCAAGTTGCTTTAGAGAAGTGTCCTGCTAAATCAAAAGCCCCTTCTCCCTGGGGAAGGGGGTGTAGTGGCAGCAGTTTTGCGTGTCGTACTTCTCCCTGTATCTGGGGAAAATCCCTTGTTAACTACTTGGCCTAAGTTATTGCATATGAGAATCTGGGGATATGGGGGGGGGGAAAAAGTATGTTTTGTTTATCTTCGCAGATGCTTTTATCCAAGGTGACTTGGAAACTAGGGTGTGTGAACTATGCATCAGCTGCAGAGTCACTTACAACGTCTCCCCCGAAAGACGGAGCACAAGGAGGTGAAGTGACTTGGTCAGTGTCACACAATGAGTCAGATGTTGTACTGATTTGCATATCTAACTCTTGTCTTTTTACAGAGTCATGTGATTGATAACAACTACAACCAGGTGTATGAGATTGACCTTTTCCTGGAGCACCAATGGGCCAACGACCTATGGGAGGTGACCCAGCACCGCTCCTTCAAGCCAGCCCGCTCCTCCTACCTCCCTGAGACCCCTTATGTGGTGAACAGTGAGTACTCTCCACAGCCCTGCACTGTAGGGGTAACCTTGGAGCACGCGATTGGGGGGTGAACAGGGTTAGAAACTCTAGGGCTGCTGCACCCAGTCCTGGGGTTCAGAGCTCTGTTCAGTTATGTTTCTTGCGCTTCACCTCTCTAATCCCTGCTCTCAGACACCGTCCCGAGTGAGAAGGGCTTCACGGTGACCCTTGGTAACTTCAAGCCGGACGTTGAGCTGAAGAACCTGACCCTCAACGGGGTTCCTCTGACCCTTCCCGAGGCCCAGAACAGAGACGTGAAGATCAGGAAATCTAATATTGCACTGTTTTGAGACTGGCCTGTCTGCAGCAGGTGACAGTCCAGGATTTTGTGGGGTGGTTCTGTAGCCTTTTGACCTGATTTTCTCTTGCAGTACACTGGGGCTCTCATCAGGAGGTACACCTTGAACATCAACTACACCTTGAACATTGTCCCCCAGAATGAGCCGTATTTTCATTCTGCTGCTATTGTGTGCGATGTGAAGGATGTTAGTAAGTGAACTGGCAGGGGGGTCTTCCTTGACTAGTTAGATCTGTAAGTGCTTTGCCAGGTTCACCAACTTGCAACAACCCCATACCTGACATGGGCTACATTGTGGCATCGACTTTTCTGTCTTCAACATTGTACCACCGATCTTGTATTGTATATCACAGACTGTTTCAAAGCCAATTGGATACAGAATGTGCCAAACTACAAAGTGGAGATTTTGTAGTCAACATTTGTTGACCGACCTACCAATCCCTTCCCTCTAGAACTTCCTGATGTCAAAAGCTTTTGTACGAACCGCAGCGTGGTCTTCGAAGTGACCCGGGCAACATGGACTCCAGCTGGGAGCTCTGCATTGGGAGCCGCCCTCTACCCTACACCATCGCTGAGCCCAAGATCACCATCGAGTTGCCACTCTTTAGCATTGGCTACATCTATGAGGTGAGGATCTCCCAGGGGTTTAACAATGGATCCAGGGCTAGCACTGTTTGGTCAACTGGTAGCCTCTACCGAGGGACTTTTATGCCCAGCCATGCAGAGAATTGACCATTGGGTTGGTTAGTTTGATATCTAGTTGCCATTAATCTTGCTACTCTGTAGGACTTGGATTTGTTACTGATTGAAATTCTCACACCAACGCAGGCTTTCCTGTAGGTAAATCTAAGTGACAAATCTTGGTGTTTTCTAATACATTTTGAACACTACTCCTAGATGCACCCCCAAACTGAGGCAGCATGCTTGGTTTCAGAGGTATCAAACTCCCCATGCTTGTTCACTTAAAGTACGTTGCTCCAAGGGTACTGCCAGCCGTGACGTGTCCCTTGCTTCCTCCCTCCCCAGGACATCTCTCTGAGGGGCCTCACTGTTCGAGTGGAGCTGAACATGAGGAACGTCAAGACCTTGCAGTTTGTGCAACGCTGCCCAATCCCAACCAGGGAGCTGCTGGGTGAGGGACTCCTTCACTGTGGTGGACGCCTCTCAGTGTCCTGGCTATGCTTCACACCAGAACTAGCCACTCCAAGGATCCTATTGCCATGCGTTCTGAGCCCGTGGGACTTCTGTTCTTGAATGTCCTTCAGATTTTTGAAGTGGTCCCCAGTTTATGGCTGATCTAGTTGCAGAGTTCAGGGTTTTGAGTTTTCATGTCTGTTAGGAATCGAGCTCTGATATGAGAACTCTGTAATTTAAAGTAGCCTTTTGTTTTTTGGAGACAATTTAATTGACAAATTGAATTCACTTGTTGCCACTGTAAATATTTAGTTAATTGCAATCTTGATCAATGTGTTGGAATTCCTTTAGGGAACCCTGCTTTTAACTTGCATGCAAGTCCTAGCAAAATAATGGTTGCACTGTAGTCCATCTGGCTGCATGGAAGCTGGGTGTGAAGAGCTAGCTTGAGGTAGGGTTAGGACAAGGAGTTGGAGAATGACACTACTGTAGTCCAGCTTGAAGTGTAGACCTCTGACTTGCAGGATCTGGTGATGTTATTGGGGTAGCATGGTGTTGCCTTGATTCAGTCTGGTCTCTAATTCATTCTTCTCCTCCCCTGCCACAGTGTGCTTTCCTAACGGAGTGGTGACGGTGGTGGCTGTGACCATGGAGCCCATACCAGTAGTGGATCCCAGCAAGACCACCCTGCTGGACAAGAGCTGCAAACCCAAAGAGTTTGACTCGACCAGGGCTCTCTTCACCTTCGGGGTGAACACCTGTGGGACCAGGAGCCAGGTGAGCTGGGGCTTCCTGCGTGGTGCTGTGGGTCAAGGCAATGGTTCTTCATGCAGGTCTGGCACTAGTAGACCTGCACTGGATCATTTAGTAGTTTTTTAGCATTGTTTTATCCAAAGCAACTGGCGAGTGGTTGACTATGCATTAGCTGTCTGGCAGTCTTTAGATTTTGCTATTGGGAGGTCAGCTTTGTATTACCAGCATGCTGTTCTGGCTCCTGTGTTTTCAGATTGTGGGTAACTACCTGATCTACGAGAACGAGGTGCTGTATACCAGAGCGCTTTTCCCACCCAATGCTCCAGTCATCACCAGGGACTCTGAATACAGGTGAGCACAGGAGGGAGTCCTCCTGCTTCACAGGGAACCGTGGTGATGTCATAGGCTGTGACATCACACGGCCCATTTGCCCTGAACCGGACTACCCAGCTGGACCATGCAGTCCGTTTTACACACGACTCCAGCCCCTGATCTAAACCCTTGTTACCTCTTAGGCTGACGATCCGCTGTCGTTACCCACTCAACGACACCCTGACGCTGGCTGCTGAAAGGAAGGCGGTCCCTGCTCCAGCCCCCTACTCTGTGCAGGGGCTTGGGTCCCTGCACTTCTGGTCTTATGACCCTATGAGCAGAGGTACAGAGTATCTAGCAAGCTGAACCAGGCTTGTCTCCTGGGACTAAAGGATATCAAATCTCTTCAACAGTTTGCTTTGATCCATTGTTTGTGCTGCGTTTAGGAACCTGCCAGCTGGTTAGCTTTGCTTATGGTAAATGACTGAACACTCTGTGTAGAGCGAGATGACTTCAAGGTCTTCATTGAACATTGGCTACATCAAAAATCACTAAATGTTCTACTTGGCATTTACTGATTCAGCTGAGCATTTTAAATGGAACATTTCTTTAGATTTGTCCATTTTGAAATGGATGTGCTTTTCATGTTGTATGGTAGCCCTCTGTCTGTCTTTTTAAGCCTTTTAGCATTTTACCAAATCCTTATTTTGTTTTGCAGCAAAGAGTCCCAGAGATGTTCTGAATCTGAAGGCTCGGCTAGCCAGGGGTGAGTTGAACTCTGTCTTCACTTCCACTTGTCAAATTCTGCTCTGTAGTCTTCATTCTAAACTCCCAGAGCTGGTCACATTGGCCCACTGTCCAGATTAGACTACGACTCCCATGAGCCTCTGTCCTTGCTATGAAGGGAGTCCTGAACTCCAGTGCTTCAAAAGCACGGCAGTGACTATATATTTCTCCTCTAGATGTGTCCTACTCCCAGTTCTACTCTGCATTCCCTGTGTCCCAGTCTCTGCTGGAGCCCGTGTTTCTGCAGGTTGAGCTCCTGCAGCCCCACAGCCAGACTGACCGCCTCATCCTACTGGGCCACACTGACCCCTGAACTGGACTCCAGCCCTCAATGGGACCTGGTCACTGACCGGTGAGGGGTCTGCTAGTCCTCTAGCGCTGCCCATTCAGCTGTGCTTTCAATGCAGGCTTGCCATGACTCCTGTTTCTGTCTCTGCAGCTGCCAGGTCACTGGAGACTCCTACAGGACCCACTTCCACCCAGTGCCGGCCAGCACTCTCACCAGGAGCTCCCCCCAGCTCCAGAGGCTTGAGGTGCGGGCACAGCAGTCTAGCAAGGACTCTGCCTGCTGGAGACAGGTTAGTGCGCCCTTACGCTATGATTCGAGCCCAGAATGATTCACTCCATGCAAGGCTCTTTATTAAACTTCAATAGGAAAGAGGGATTGATGCGCTACTGGCTTCAGCCACAGTGTGGCAGTGTTCTCCTGTTTGTAATGAGAGCTGCTTCTGTCCCTCCCCAGGTGTATTTCCATTGCATGGCTGTAGTTTGTGATCCCAACCTGGAGGATACCTGCAATAAGACTTGTGTGCCTGGAGCCCAGAGATCTGGTGAGCATCTGGAGATCAGTCCTGGAATACAAGCAAGCATGACCAGCTGCAGTACAGCATCAACGCTACTGTATTGAAGCTGCATCATTGAGTGAAGGGAATACAAAGCCTAATCTTGTTAAGATTTGAATATCCTGATGGGTCCTTCCTGTGTGTAATATATACAATTCTCTATTTGAGTGTTTGTAAGGGGAGATTTTTTGTATTGTGCTGGTAATGCGCTCTCTGCATTGAGTGAGTTTATTTATAATGATGCCTTTTCATGCAATATCTGTTGCAATAAATTAATCTAAACCATTAAACCTGAACATTTCATTTACAGTAAAATGAATGCAAACAAATTTGACTTTGTATTCTATAAAACCCCCACGTCAAACCTCAGAGCTGACAATAGTCCTTTATCTGTACCCTGGAGACTGTAGCCACACTGCCTCCCTCCCAGTCCCTCCTCAGCTCTCGCCACTAGCAGCCAGCATCTCTCTCTATATTAGTGTGTTTTGTGTGTTGTCTCATGTTGGTAGTGTTTTATTTGTGTATCCTTGTCGTCCTGATTAAAGTTCAGTGACTTGTGTTCCTTTCTTTAGTGTGGTCTTCATCTCTGCAGCAGACAGGGTCCTGAGACAGAAGACTGACTGCTGACTGACACCCTATTGACAGTGTTATGGCAGGTACACTCTATTGACAGTGTTATGGCAGGTACACCATATTGACAGTGTTATGGCAGGTACACCCTATTGAGGCTATGTGGTCCAGTGGTTAAAGAAACTGGCTTGTAACCAGGAGGTCCCCGGTTCAAATCCCACCTCAGCCACTGACTCGCTGTGTGACCCTGAGCAAGTCACTTCACCTCCTTGTGCTCCATCTTTCGGGTGAGACGTAGTTGTAAGTGACTCTGCAGCTGATGCATAGTTCACATACCCTAGTCTCTGTAAGTCGCCTTGGATAAAGGCGTCTGCTAAATAAATAAACAAATAATAATTGACAGTGTTATGGCAGGTACACCCTATTGACAGTGTTATGGCATGTAGGCCTACACTAAGAGGTCAGACTGAACCTCACCTTGCATTCTTTGATAAATCTTTGCCTTATCTACAAAAACAAACCCAGTCAGCAAACGTGGGTTATGAAATGAGAGAGAACGAGAGAACGCCTCCGCTAAGCAAAAATCAAACTTTTAAAACTTAAACTCTCCAAAAAAAATGACAATAGGTGAAACTTAGGGATGAATGTCAGATTATTTGGTAGGTTCGATTTGTTTTAATACAAAACACCAGCGTTAGGACAGACGCACAGACACTGCAATAGGATTTCAAATACGTGTCTGTTATGAAGTATGTCTTGTTGCATGTAGCGGTTGAAACCAGAGTTCTCGTTTTGTTTCACGCGGTAACTGTCCTGGAAAAAGGGAAGAAAGAAGTGTTTTATTTTTTTTAAATGAAGATGGTCAGTAAAGCAATTGGGTCAGCGCGGTTTTATAAATTCTTCATCCCGGTGGCTGTGTTCGCTGTTCTACGCTACCTGGCAAGCCTCAGATTCCGTGAGTACGAACCTTTATTTTTATTTTCTTTAATGCGTTAACACACAAATTGGCTAAATTCTTATGTTCAGAAAAGCTGTTCATTATTAGGAAGCTCTGTGGTCCAGTGGTTAAAGAAAGGCCTTGTAACCAGGAGGTCCCCGGTTCAAATCCCGGCTGACTCACTGTGACCCTGAGCAAGTCACTTCACCTCCTTGTGCTCCGTCTTTCGGGTGAGTCGTTGTTGTACGTGTTGTAGGTAGTTCACACACCCAGATTTCTGTAAGTCGTCTTGGATAAAGGCATCAGCTAAATAATAATAATATATCAAGTTGTCATTAGCACGTTTTTTTTTTCTTTCCAGAAACGCAGAATTTGTGTTTGCAGATTTGGTATCCTTGACTTTATTAGGCTGTAAATCTGGTGCAGAGGTTGTGCAGGCTCTCCAGATGAATGCTGCTGGCATTGCTTTGTAACAGCATTGCATGTCTCTGCTTTCAGCCTCTTCCACAGATAGTGGTGTAGTGCACAGCACTTATGGAAATCTGTTAAAGAGAATGTAATCCTGGGATTTTAAAATGGCATCAACTACATTTCCCAGTGCCTAGTGCTCCTAATGAAGCCAGCAATGAGAACCACCTGGGTCAATTGCGATGAACTTGTGGATTCAGTACAGAGCTGCATACTAAGCTACGGAGAAGCTAATCATAATCTACTTCAAACAAAAGATGGAGGCATTGTTGCTAAAAGTCCCATTTCCAAGTATTGAAAATGCCTATTCTGTCTTCTCTTCCTGATTCTGCAGTTTATAAATCCTCCATCCCTGATTCTAACTTCCATGCAGGCGTGTGAGATTGCTGTTTAAAATCTCACAACCTTGCAATCTAAAACACTACAAATAATAACGACTTGAAACTACAGATCATAAAATATCTAACGAGAGTGCATATCCCAAAAATCAAAAATAATAAAAAGTTATAACAAACTTGTAACAGTGGGGAACATTTTACAGGAAAGCGATGAACTGAGACGGGCTTCAAAGCAACATCAAGTTAAACATGTAAAAACTATTTGTATAAACCACAGAGCTATAGAATACTTAATGACAAAATATATGCCTGATTGTACATGGATCGCTTGTATGAGCAGACAGCAGTTTAAAAAGCTACTCCAGTCATGGTATATATAAGAAAATGTAGAAACAAGGACATCTACGGTATTTATTACTGGAGTTTTAAAATGAAATCCTTGATTGACAAAACACTGAACAACATTTAAAACAGCATTTAATACAGTCAGCAAAGCATTTTTAATATAGATTTTATTTCGTTTAGTAGTCTCGTTGTCAATCAACACATTGATATTAAAAACACAGAACCTACGTTTGTTAATAGAGTACCCAAGAGAGAGAGAGAGAGAGAGGGCAGTATTAAACACATCCTGAGCAGAAATCACCTCATTAAGAAACAATGGTATGCAGCACATTACATTCCTAAAAGCTCTCTGGTGCCCCCTGCTGGAAACAGTACTGCTTTACACTTCAAGCTGCCCGCATGATAACTGCAGTACACTGTGCTGTGTCTTGAGGTACCGCAGAGTCACCGTGGTATCGGGGAAGGTTCCACAGAACCCACTGCAAGAGGCTGAGCAATGCATGAGAAAGGAAAGAGAAACGTGCATTCATAATAACAATCTATTTAATATATTACTAATGTCACGTAACACAATCCGAATGCTCAACAAGACGATGAATACAAGATGTACTGCGTTCATATTTGAGTCTCTGAGCTTTTGATCTGAACAGATTGTGATTAGGGGTGAGCTTGTTTATCAAGCAGGTTTATTCTTTTGTTTTCAGTAGATATTTCTGTATTTAGTCAGATGCACTCCCATTGTTTAGGCGTCCCCAAGCGTCTGCAATTCTGAGAATGTTCTTGATTTCTGCAAGAGCCTGCAACTGACTTCACTTCTTCACACTAAGTGCGGGGAAAGGATTACACACCTTTGTGAATTTTATAGTGTCTTTTAAGGTTTCCAAGCAGGCGGAATCTCTTCCCACAAACATCACAGTGATGAGGTTTCTCTCCTGTGTGAATGCGCTGGTGGATTTTAAGGTCTCCTAACTGGCTGAATCTGTTCCCACAAACATCACAGTGATAAGGTTTCTCTCCTGTGTGAATGGCTTTGTGTTTTTTAAGGTTTCCTATGTGACTGAATCTCTTCCCACACTCAGTGCAGTGATGAGGTTTCTCTCCTGTGTGAATTTTATGGTGTCCTTTAAGGTTTCCAAACAGGCGGAATCTCTTCCCACAAACATCACAGTGATAAGGTTTCTCTCCTGTGTGAATTTTATGGTGGATTTTAAGGTCTCCAGACTGGCTGAATCTCTTCCCACAAACATCACAGTGATGCGGTTTCTCTCCTGTGTGAATGGCTTTATGTTTTTTAAGGTTTCCTAAGTGACTGAATCTCTTCCCACACTCAGTGCAGTGATGAGGTTTCTCTCCTGTGTGAATGCGCTGGTGTGAATGAAGATTTCCTAACTGTGTGAAACTCTTATCACTGGTCTGTATGTGGGAAGGTTTCTCTCCTGTGTGAATGCGCTGGTGTCTTTTAAGCAGTGATACATGATTGAAACTCTTCCCACAATCAGCCCAGGAAAACGTAGTCCCTCCTGTGTGATTTCCCTTGTGAGTTTCAGGAGCGTCTAATTGACAGGAACTCTTCCCACCTTTAATAGAATGAGGCAAGGTCTTCAAGGTGCCCTGGGTTTCAGAATTGTTAAAACAGGCAGAATGTGTCGTCTCTGTACTCTCCACAGTAAGTGGGTGTCTGTCTTGTAAAGAAGGGATTTTAACTGAGTAAGTTCTCAATGTCTTCACATACTCTTCTTGGGGTGTCGTTTCTCTGTGTTTCTTGCACTGTGGTTTGCCACTAGAAGAGTTTTTGCACTGGGGTGATGGAGTGGAGTCGTGCTCTCCATCTACTTTAGAAGCTAAAGAAAGAAAGAAAGAAAGAAAGAGTGACAAGGGTTATTGTACAGCATTCTTCCACATGCACTGTTCTGCAGGGCTTCATGTCATAAACATGACAATAACAACACAGCAATGCTTACTGTGAGACGCACAAGAGTGAAATGTGCCGCTGCAAGCAAACATTACAGTCCCTGGGATAGTTGTAGTGAGATGAGATTTTAAACATGATATTATATTTGAATAAAGTGTAAGAAATAAAATAAGACTGATGGGTCATACAGTACGGGTTCACTCTCATTGTGGCGATGCTGCTGCATACTCTCCACAGAAATGCTCTACTGAAATGTTTCTTCTGGGGACGCTAAGCAACCCGACTGGATGTGACATCACCCAGTGATGGGACATGTGATCCCTGCAGCTCTGTACACCTGTGGGAGCAGCACAACTGCAAACAGTCTACCAGGAATGGGGAAAGGCACAGATCTAACACAGGGGTGTCCAAAGCTGGCCCTTCCACTCCTGCTCTTTGTTCCAAACCTGTTCTAAGTTGTTTAATTGAACCAGTTAAAAGCTCCATCCAGGCACAGGAGCAGCACTTTATAGAAGTGAACCTGTTCAATGTGAGTGGAATGGCCTCAGGAGCGTGATTAGACAGCTGATCTCACAGCATTCTAAAGAGGCGTGGCAGTGGCTGCACATCTAGTGATTGGACAGCTGATCTCACAGCATTCTAAAGAGGCGTGGCAGTGGCTGCACAGCTAGCAGGTGCCTCAGGAGCAAGCACAGTGATGTCCTTGTTGACATAGTGGTTGGGCAGCTCCCTTGGTTAAAATATGAATCTCAAGCACACTGCTGGTGTTCAGTACCAGGTTCTGCAGGATGAATAGGCAGCTCAATGCTGCTTGTTTTTTGTAGGATTACCTCAAATCCCAGATCACATTCAGATGGAGAATCATCACACAGGTTGGATCCCAGCTTGGTGTTCTCCTCAAGTGTACAGACATTATTTTTCAGTAGGAAGTTCCTCTGCGATGGGGACACATTCCTGTTCTATGAATTCCTCTTTAATAGGAACACATTCCTGTTCAGGGACGTCTTCATCTTTAACACATGGCAGCTCTGTAACCTGTATTAGACTTGCACACCACTCCTGCTCAAAGGACTCCTCTTGTGTGTAAACTGCTTCTATCTTTGGCCCTTCCTGTGCTTCAGATTCAGGGATAGCGTGGCTCTCTATGGGATCTGTGGGAAACAAAACTGTATAAAATTACAACTCTTACTTACTAGCTAAGCTCCTCTACAAAGCCAGCCCCTTGTCAGAATGCTACTGAGAGATGTCACCGGGTCTAAGAGGAGTGATTTCTCTTATTTTATTTATTAATTTGTTTTTAATTAAGAGTGTTACTTTACCCTGTTTTTAACTCCCAAACTAAAAAACACATTTCCCTCGCAGCAGGAAACCGCACAACAGCTGAGGACAACAGAGGCAAGTCTCAGCAAAGTGTCTGAGGAATGTCTTTCTGTGAACTCATACTGTATTGTGATCATGGTTTGGATGGAAACTGTCATCACAGAATACAAGTTTCAATGTGTCAAATACAATGAGCAGACAAGGGGCTGCAGCAGGAGAGCTGCTTATTCTCAAAGCAGCTTCATGTAAACAAGTGATTTATACAATTCTGACTTTTCAAAGTGCAGCAATATGTTTTTGTACAAACTCCACCTGTGTAATAATCATTAGTAACAATATTGGAAGCTTACTTGTGCAATGTCATAAGAACATAAGAACATAAGAAAGTTTACAAACGAGAGGAGGCCATTCAGCCCATCTTGCTCGTTTGGTTGTTAGTAGCTTATTGATCCCAGAATCTCATCAAGCAGCTTCTTGAAGGATCCCAGGGTGTCAACTTCAACAACATTACTGGGAGTTGGTTCCAGACCCTCACAATTCTCTGTGTAAAAAGTGCCTCCTATTTTCTGTTCTGAATGCCCTTTATCTAATCTCCATTTATGACCCCTGGTCCTTTTTCTTTTTCAAGTCAAAGTCCCCGGGTTGACATTGTCTATACCTTTTAGGATTTTGAATGTTTGAATCAGATCGCCGCGTAGTCTTCTTTGTTCAAGACTGAATAGATTCAATTCTTTTTTAGCCTGTCTGCATACGACATGCCTTTTAAACCGGGATAATTCTGTTTGCTCTTCTTTGCACTCTTTCTAAAGCAGCAATATCCTTTTTGTAACGAGGTGACCAGAACTGAACACAATATTCTAGGTGAGGTCTTACTAATGCATTGTAGAGTTTTAACATTACTTCCCTTGATTTAAATTCAACACTTCTCACAATATATCCAAGCATCTTGTTAGCCTTTTTATAGCTTCCCCACATTGTCTAGATGAAGACATTTCTGAGTCAACATAAACTCCTAGGTCTTTTCATAGTTTCCTTCTTCAATTTCACTATCTCCCATATGATATTTATAATGAACATTTTTATTGCCCGCATGCAATACTTTACACTTTTCTCTATTAAATTTCATTTGCCATGTGTCTGCCCAATTTTGAATGCGGTCTAGATCATTTTGAATGACCTTTGCTGCTTCAACAGTGTCTGCCACTCCTCCTATTTTTGTGTCGTCTGCAAATTTAACGAGTTTGCTTACTATATCAGAGTCTAAATCATTAATGTAGATTAGGAATAGCAGAGGACCTAATACTGATCCCTGTGGTACACCACTGGTTACCTCACTCCATTTCGAGGTTTCTCCTCTAATCAGTACTTTCTGTTTTCTACCTGTTAACCACTCCCTAATCCATGTGCATGCATTTCCTTGAATCCCTACTGCGTTCAGTTTGAGAATTAATCTTTTTTTATGCGGGACTTTGTCAAAAGCTTTCTGGAAATCTAAATAGACCATGTCGTATGCTTTTGCAGTTGTCCATTTTCAATGTTGCATCCTCGAAAAAAGTCAAGTAGGTTAGTTAGACATGATCTCCCTTTCCTAAAACCATGCTGGCTGTCACCCAGGATATTGTTACCATATAGGTAATTTTCCATTTTGGATCTTATTATAGTTTCCATAAGTTTACATATAATAGAAGTCAGGCTTATTGGTCTGTAGTTACCTGGTTCAGTTTTGTCTCCCTTTTTGTGGATCGGTATTACGTTTGCTATTTTCCAGTCCATCGGTACAACCCCTGTGTCAAGAGACTGTTGCATGATCTTGGTTAGCGGCTTGTAAAGAACTTCTTTCATTTCTTTGAGTACTATTGGGAGGATCTCATCCGGCCCAGGGGATTTGTTTATTTTAAGAGCTCCTAGTCCCTTTAACACTTCTGCCTCTGTTATGCTAAAGTTATTTAAAACTGGATAGGAACAGGTCGACATGTGGGGCATGTTGTCTGTGTCCTCCTTTGTAAAAATCTGTGAAAAGTAATCATTTAATATATTTGCTATTTTTTTTTCATCTATGATTTTGCCATTTGTGTCTCTTAGACATTTAACCTCCTCTTTGAATGTTCTCTTGCTGTTATAATATTGGAAAAACATTTTGGAATTGGTTTTAGCCCCCTTAG
Organism: Huso huso; assembly: GCA_036884735.1. NCBI lineage: Eukaryota > Metazoa > Chordata > Actinopteri > Acipenseriformes > Acipenseridae > Huso > Huso huso. The sequence goes on along the minus strand of CM072681.1, from coordinate 11,861,531 downwards.
CAATATTGATTTCTATCTCTCTTGGCCTTTCTAACTTCCTTTTGACTTGTGTTTGCAGTTCCAAGTACTCTTTCTGTGTGCTTTGTTTTGGTCCCTTTTAAACGCTCTGTAAAGTGCCTTTTTAAGCTGAATATTTTTTTTAATTGATCTATTAAACCATTTTGGCCATTTTGTTTTAGATTTAGATTTGTCTACTTTTGGGATGTAATTGTTTTGTGCCTCTAGTACTACATTTTTTTAAAGACAGCCACCCTTTTTCTGTGGATGTTTTCTCTTTTACTCCAATCTACTTCTGTTAGTCTCTGTTTCATACCTTCATAGTTTGCTTTTCTAAAATTGTAAACCTTAGCTTTAGTCATTACTTTTGGGGTTTTAAAAAATATTTCAAATGAGACCATGTTGTGGTCTGAGTTTGCCAATGGCTCTCTGACCTCTGTTTTAGTTATTCTGTCTTCATTATTTGAAAAGACTAAATCAGTCGGTGCCTTGACAAATTGCGTTAGGAAGCAGTCATTTGTCATTTCCACCATTTCAATTTCGTCCGTCGTGCCCCCATTGGGTTTTCCCATTTTATATGGGGGAAGTTGAAATCCCCCATTAGTATGGCTTCTCCTTTTCTACACGCATTTCTAATGTCATTGTACAACAGATTATTTTGCTCAGCGTCTGAATTTGGCGGTCTATAGCATGCTCCTATTATTATGCCCTTTGAATTTGTGTCCATTATTCTGACCCATATTGATTCTGCATTGTTTTCTTTGTCCTGATTTAACACCTGGGCTTCAAGGCTATTTCTTATGTATAGCGCTACCCCTCCGCCTCTTCTGTCCTGCCTGTCTTTCCTATACAGTGTGTACCCACTAATATTATATTCGTCTCCATCACTCTCAGACAACCAAGTTTCTGTAACACCTATCACATCATGTAGTTACTTGTTAGTGCAGTAGCTTCAAGTTCTAACATTTTGTTTCTGAGACTTCTAGCATTAAGATAAATACATTTAATAGTGGTCTTACCTGAGTTGTTGCCCTTGTTTTGATGTAGTCTCCCTTCTGTTTTTTTGTTTTCCCCCTTCCTTTCTAGTTTAAATGCTTCTGTACCGCCTGAAGGATCCTTTCTCCAGTAGATTGGTTCCCTTTCTGTTTAAAGTGCAGTCCGTCCCACCTGTATAGATAGTCCTTGTTGTAGAAAGTGCTCCAATGTTCAAGAAAGGTGAAGCCTTCCTGTGTGCACCATGATTTCAGCCATGCATTTTGATTTTGTATTTCCAGCTGTCCATATGGTCCTTTGCAAGGCGCCGGCAGTATCCCAGAAAATACCACAGTTTTGGTCTTGTCTTTTAATTTCCTTCCTAGCTCTCTGAATTTGTTCTGCAGGGATCTTGGCCTGTCTCTTCCAATGTTGTTTGTACCAATGTGGGCGACTACTACCGGGTCATCTCCAGTTCGTTCTAGGAGCCTGTCCACGTTCTCCGTGATGTGCTTGACAGAGGCTCCTGGAAGGCAGCACACTGTTGTAGTAAGGGGGTCCAAACTGCGAACTGAACTTGCTGTGTTTCTCAGTATGGAGTCCCCAACAATCATGACCTCCTTTCTTTTTGCTGGCTGGTCAGCACTGTTTATAGGGTCCTGGGTGTTGTTTCTTTCATTCTCTTGATGTTGGTTTTGGTCATCTAAATGTTGAAGTGGCTCAAATGTGTTGGATGTCTGGATTTCTGGTGGTTGTGTTTGACGAAGTTTCTTTTTTTCCCTGCTTCTGCCTATTTGAACCCAGCTGTTTCGACTCTCTTCCATCTCCCTGGTGGCTTTCAGTCTGCTAGGGTGCAGACTTCCATAATTGTGGGTGTGTCAGCTCCTCAAGCTCCTGTTGCTGTCTCATTTCCTCCATCTCCTTTTCTAGCAGGCTTAATCGCTGAAGCAAGTCCTGGATGGTGCGGCACTTTACACAGACTTGGTTGAGCTCTGTTGGGTTTTCTCGGATTTCCCACATCATGCAGTTGTCACAGATTACTGGCTTGAAGACCATTTTTTTGTTTAGTGTAGCTTCTGCAGCTGTCAACCTGCTTTCAAACTGCTTCTAACTGCGCTGTACTTGTCCACGACTGTACTTCTCCCACGATGTCACTTCCACACGCGTGAAGTGTAGATCTACATTCAATCACATCCCTTCTAGTATTACAATACAGTTGTACTGGTGTGGCTCTCCCTATTGCACACATCCTCTGCTCTTAAATAGTAACCTGTATTACTAAATGTCTGGATTTTAAACAATATGAGCGATCGCTTCCTAATTCTGTTATACCCTGTATTAGTAAATGTCTGGATTTTAAACAATATGAGCGATCGTTTCCTAATTCTGTTATACCCTGTATTAGTAAGTGACTGGGTTTGAAACAATATGAGCGATCGTTTCCTAATTCTGTTATACCCTGTATTAGTAAGTGTCTGGATTTTAAACAATATGAGCGATCGTTTCCTAATTCTGTTATACCCTGTATTAGTAAGTGTCTGGGTTTGAAACAATATGGGCGATCGCTTCCTAATTCTGTTATACCCTGTATTAGTAAGTGTCTGGATTTTAAACAATATGAGTGATCGTTTCCTAATTCTGTTATACCCTGTATTAGTAAGTGTCTGGATTTTAAACAATATGAGCGATCGTTTCCTAATTCTGTTATACCCTGTATTAGTAAGTGTCTGGATTTTAAACAATATGAGCGATCGTTTCCTAATTCTGTTATACCCTGTATTAGTAAGTGTCTGGATTTTAAACAATATGAGCGATCGTTTCCTAATTCTGTTATACCCTGTATTAGTAAGTGTCTGGATTTTAAACAATATGAGTGATCGTTTCCTAATTCTGTTATACCCTGTATTAGTAAGTGTCTGGGTTTTAAACAATATGAGCGATCGTTTCCTAATTCTGTTATACCCTGTATTAGTAAGTGTCTGGATTTTAAACAATATGAGCGATCGTTTCCTAATTCTGTTATACCCTGTATTAGTAAGTGTCTGGGTTTGAAACAATATGGGCGATCGCTTCCTAATTCTGTTATACCCTGTATTAGTAAGTGTCTGGATTTTAAACAATATGAGTGATCGTTTCCTAATTCTGTTATACCCTGTATTAGTAAGTGTCTGGATTTTAAACAATATGAGCGATCGTTTCCTAATTCTGTTATACCCTGTATTAGTAAGTGTCTGGATTTTAAACAATATGAGCGATCGTTTCCTAATTCTGTTATACCCTGTATTAGTAAGTGTCTGGATTTTAAACAATATGAGCGATCGTTTCCTAATTCTGTTATACCCTGTATTAGTAAGTGTCTGGATTTGAAACAATATGAGCGATCGCTTCCTAATTCTGTTATACCCTGTATTAGTAAGTGTCTGGATTTTAAACAATATGGGCGATCGCTTCCTAATTCTGTTATACCCTGTATTAGTAAGTGTCTGGGTTTGAAACAATATGAGCGTCGTTTCCTAATTCTGTTATACCCTGTATTAGTAAGTGTCTGGATTTTTAAACAATATGAGCGATAAACTTCCTAATTCTGTTATACCCTGTATTAGTAAGTGTCTCCATTTTAAACAATATGAGCGATCGTTTCCTAATTCTGTTATACCCTGTATTAGTAAGTGTCTGGATTTTAAACAATATGAGCGATAATATTCCTAATTCTGTTATACCCTGTATTAGTAAGTGTCTGGATTTTTAAACAATATGAGCGATCGTTTCCTAATTCTGTTATACCCTGTATTAGTAAGTGTCTGGATTTTTAAACAATATGACGATCGTTTCCTAATTCTGTTATACCCTGTATTAGTAAGTGTCTGGATTTTTAAACAATATGAGTGATCGTTTCCTAATTCTGTTATACCCTGTATTAGTAAGTGTCTGGATTTTAAACAATATGACGATCGTTTCCTAATTCTGTTATACCCTGTATTAGTAAGTGTCTGGATTTTTAAACAATATGAGCGATCGCTTCCTAATTCTGTTATACCTGTATTAGTAAGTGTCTGGATTTTAAACAATATGGTGATGGTTTCCTAATTCTGTTATACCCTGTATTAGTAAGTGTCTGGGTTTTAAACAATATGAGTTAAACTTCCTAATTCTGTTATACCCTGTATTAGTAAGTGTCTGGATTTTTTAAACAATATGAGCGTTCGTTTCCCTAATTCTGTTATACCCTGTATTAGTAAGTGTCTGGATTTTTTAAACAATATGAGCGATCGTTTCCTAATTCTGTTATACCCTGTATTAGTAAATGTCTGGATTTTAAACAATATGAGCGATCGCTTCCTAATTCTGTTATACCCTGTATTAGTAAATGTCTGGATTTTAAACAATATGAGCGATCGTTTCCTAATTCTGTTATACCCTGTATTAGTAAGTGTCTGGATTTTAAACAATATGAGCGATCGCTTCCTAATTCTGTTATACCTGTATTAGTAAGTGTCTGGATTTTTAAACAATATGAGTGATCGCTTCTAATTCTGTTATACCCTGTATTAGTAAGTGTCTGGATTTTAAACAATATGAGCGATCGTTTCCTAATTCTGTTATACCCTGTATTAGTAAGTGTCTGGATTTTAAACAATATGAGCGATCGTTTCCTAATTCTGTTATACCCTGTATTAGTAAGTGTCTGGATTTTTTAAACAATATGAGCGATCGTTTCCTAATTCTGTTATACCCTGTATTAGTAAAGTGTCTGGATTTTAAACAATATGAGCGATCGCTTCCTAATTCTGTTATACCCTGTATTAGTAAGTGTCTGGGTTTGAAACAATATGAACGTCGTTTCTAATTCTGTTATACCCTGTATTAGTAAGTGTCTGGGTTTGAAACAATATGAGCGATAACAGCTTCCTAATTCTGTTATACCCTGTATTAGTAAATGTCTGGATTTTAAACAATATGAGCGATCGTTTCCTAATTCTGTTATACCCTGTATTAGTAAGTGTCTGGATTTTAAACAATATGAGCGTTCGCTTCCTAATTCTGTTATACCCTGTATTAGTAAATGTCTGGATTTTAAACAATATGAGCGATCGCTTCCTAATTCTGTTATACCCTGTATTAGTAAGTGTCTGGATTTTAAACAATATGAGTGATCGCTTCCTAATTCTGTTATACCCTGTATTAGTAAGTGTCTGGATTTTAAACAATATGAGCGATCGTTTCCTAATTCTGTTATACCCTGTATTAGTAAATGTCTGGATTTTAAACAATATGAGCGATCGTTTCCTAATTCTGTTTACCATCAGATGAACAAAGTACTTCATTTATTTATATTATGGTTAGAATTTTTCTAACAAACAAACAAACTGCAGCTTCACGCTGTTTTGAGCAAATGATAGATCTTAATAGAATAATACAAACTGTAACAGTACAACATATACTGCACCACTATCCATTCTTAATACACACTGTTATAGTATAATATATACTGCACCACTATCCATTCTTAATAATACACACTGTTATAGTATAATATATACTGCACCACTATCCATTCTTAATACACACTGTTATAGTATAATATATACTGCACCACTATCCATTCTTAATAATACACACTGTTATAGTATAATATATACTGCACCGCTATCCATTCTTAATATGACACACTGTTATAGTATAATATATACTGCACCACTATCCATTCTTAATAATACACATTGTTATAGTATAATATATACTGCACCGCTATCCATTCTTAATAATACACACTGTTATAGTATAATATATACTGCACCACTATCCATTCTTAATAATACACACTGTTATAGTATAATATATACTGCACCGCTATCCATTCTTAATAATACACACTGTTATAGTATAATATATACTGCACCACTATCCATTTTAATAATACACTGTTATAGTATAATATATACTGCACCGCTATCCATTCTTAATAATACACACTGTTATAGTATAATATATACTGCACCGCTATCCATTCTTAATAATACACACTGTTATAGTATAATATATATACTGCACCACTATCCATTCTTAATAATACACACTGTTATAGTATAATATATATACTGCACAGCTATCCATTCTTAATAATACACTGTTATAGTATAATATATACTGCACCACTATCCATTCTTAATAATACACACTGTTATAGTATAATATATACTGCACCACTATCCATTCTTAATAATACACACTGTTATAGTATAATATATACTGCACCGCTATCCATTCTTAATAATACACACTGTTATAGTATAATATATACTGTACCACTATCCATTCTTAATAATACACACTGTTATAGTATAATATATACTGCACCACTATCCATTCTTAATACACACTGTTATAGTATAATATATACTGCACCACTATCCATTCTTAATAATACACACTGTTATAGTATAATATATACTGCACCACTATCCATTCTTAATACACACTGTTATAGTATAATATATACTGCACCACTATCCATTCTTAATATGACACACTGTTATAGTATAATATATACTGCACGCTATCCATTCTTAATACACACTGTTATAGTATAATATATACTGCACCACTATCCATTCTTAATATGACACTGTTATAGTATAATATATACTGCACCGCTATCCATTCTTAATAATACACACTGTTATAGTATAATATATACTGCACCACTATCCATTCTTAATACACACTGTTATAGTATAATATATACTGCACCACTATCCATTCTTAATAATACACACTGTTATAGTATAATATATACTGCACCACTATCCATTCTTAATAATACACACTGTTATAGTATAATATATACTGCACCGCTTATCCATTCTTAATAATACACACTGTTATAGTATAATATATACTGCACCACTATCCATTCTTAATACACACTGTTATATATAATATATACTGCACCACTATCCATTCTTAATAATACACACTGTTATAGTATAATATATACTGCACCACTATCCATTCTTAATACACACTGTTATAGTATAATATATACTGCACCACTATCCATTCTTAATACACACTGTTATAGTATAATATATACTGCACCACTATCCATTCTTAATAATACACACTGTTATAGTATAATATACTGCACCACTATCCATTCTTAATAATACACACTGTTATAGTATAATATATACTGCCGCTATCCATTCTTAATAATACACACTGTTATAGTATAATATATACTGCACCACTATCCATTCTTAATAATACACACTGTTATAGTATAATATATACTGCACCACTATCCATTCTTAATACACACTGTTATAGTATAATATATACTGCAACGCTTATCCATTCTTAATAATACACACTGTTATAGTATAATATATACTGCACCACTATCCATTCTTAATAATACACACTGTTATAGTATAATATATACTGCACCGCTATCCATTCTTAATAATACACACTGTTATAGTATAATATATACTGCACCACTATCCATTCTTAATACACACTGTTATAGTATAATATATACTGCACCACTATCCATTCTTAATAATACACACTGTTATAGTATAATATATACTGCACCACTATCCATTCTTAATACACACTGTTACAGTATAATATATACTGCACCACTATCCATTCTTAATAATACACACTGTTATAGTATAATATATACTGCACCACTATCCATTCTTAATACACACTGTTATAGTATAATATATACTGCACCGCTATCCATTCTTAATAATACACACAGTTATAGTATAATATATACTGCACCACTATCCATTCTTAATAATACACACTGTTATAGTATAATATATACTGCACCACTATCCATTCTTAATAATACACACTGTTATAGTATAATATATACTGCACCACTATCCATTCTTAATAATACACACTGTTATAGTATAATATATACTGTACCACTATCCATTCTTAATAATACACACTGTTATAGTATAATATATACTGCACCGCTATCCATTCTTAATAATACACACTGTTATAGTATAATATATACTGCACCGCTATCCATTCTTAATACACACTGTTATAGTATAATATATACTGCACCGCTATCCATTCTTAATAATACACACTGTTATAGTATAATATATACTGTACCACTATCCATTCTTAATAATACACACTGTTATAGTATAATATATACTGCACCGCTATCCATTCTTAATAATACACACTGTTATAGTATAATATATACTGCACCACTATCCATTCTTAATACACACTGTTATAGTATAATATATACTGCACCGCTATCCATTCTTAATAATACACACTGTTATAGTATAATATATACTGCACCACTATCCATTCTTAATAATACACACTGTTATAGTATAATACATACTGCACCGCTATCCATTCTTAATAATACACACTGTTATAGTATAATATATACTGCACCACTATCCATTCTTAATAATACACACTGTTATAGTATAATATATACTGCACCACTATCCATTCTTAATACACACTGTTATAGTATAATATATACTGCACCACTATCCATTCTTAATAATACACACTGTTATAGTATAATATATACTGCACCACTATCCATTCTTAATAATACACTGTTATAGTATAATATATACTGCACCACTATCCATTCTTAATAATACACACTGTTATAGTATAATATATACTGCACCACTATCCATTCTTAATACACACTGTTACAGTATAATATATACTGCACCACTATCCATTCTTAATAATACACACTGTTATAGTATAATATATACTGCACCGCTATCCATTCTTAATAATACACACTGTTATAGTATAATATATACTGCACCACTATCCATTCTTAATACACACTGTTATAGTATAATATATACTGCACCACTATCCATTCTTAATAATACACACTGTTATAGTATAATATATACTGCACCACTATCCATTCTTAATAATACACGCTGTTATAGTATAATATATACTGCACCACTATCCATTCTTAATAATACACACTGTTATAGTATAATATATACTGCACCACTATCCATTCTTAATAATACACACTGTTATAGTATAATATATACTGCACCACTATCCATTCCTAATACACACTGTTATAGTATAATATATACTGCACCACTATCCATTCTTAATAATACACACTGTTATAGTATAATATATACTGCACCACTATCCATTCTTAATAATACACACTGTTATAGTATAATATATACTGCACCACTATCCATTCTTAATAATACACGCTGTTATAGTATAATATATACTGCACCACTATCCATTCTTAATAATACACACTGTTATAGTATAATATATACTGCACCGCTATCCATTCTTAATAATACACACTGTTATAGTATAATATATACTGCACCACTATCCATTCTTAATAATACACACTGTTATAGTATAATATATACTGCACCGCTATCCATTCTTAATAATACACACTGTTATAGTATAATATATACTGCACCACTATCCATTCCTAATACACACTGTTATAGTATAATATATACTGCACCACTATCCATTCTTAATAATACACACTGTTATAGTATAATATATACTGCACCACTATCCATTCTTAATACACACTGTTATAGTATAATATATACTGCACCGCTATCCATTCTTAATAATACACACTGTTATAGTATAATATATACTGCACCACTATCCATTCTTAATAATACACACTGTTATAGTATAATATATACTGCACCACTATCCATTCTTAATAATACACACTGTTATAGTATAATATATACTGCACCACTATCCATTCTTAATACACACTGTTATAGTATAATATATACTGCACCACTATCCATTCTTAATATGACACACTGTTATAGTATAATATATACTGCACCGCTATCCATTCTTAATAATACACACTGTTATAGTATAATATATACTGCACCACTATCCATTCTTAATAATACACACTGTTATAGTATAATATATACTGCACCACTATCCATTCTTAATACACACTGTTATAGTATAATATATACTGCACCACTATCCATTCTTAATAATACACACTGTTATAGTATAATATATACTGCACCGCTATCCATTCTTAATAATACACGCTGTTATAGTATAATATATACTGCACCACTATCCATTCTTAATAATACACACTGTTATAGTATAATATATACTGCACCACTATCCATTCTTAATACACACTGTTATAGTATAATATATACTGCACCACTATCCATTCTTAATAATACACGCTGTTATAGTATAATATATACTGTACCACTATCCATTCTTAATAATACACACTGTTATAGTATAATATATACTGTACCACTATCCATTCTTAATAATACACACTGTTATAGTATAATATATACTGCACCGCTATCCATTCTTAATAATACACACTGTTATAGTATAATATATACTGCACCACTATCCATTCTTAATAATACACACTGTTATAGTATAATATATACTGCAATCGCTATCCATTCTTAATAATACACACTGTTATAGTATAATATATATACTGCACCACTATCCATTCTTAATAATACACACTGTTATAGTATAATATATACTGCACCGCTATCCATTCTTAATATGACACACTGTTATAGTATAATATATACTGCACCACTATCCATTCTTAATACACACTGTTACAGTATAATATATACTGCACCACTATCCATTCTTAATAATACACACTGTTATAGTATAATATATACTGCACCACTATCCATTCTTAATAATACACACTGTTATAGTATAATATATACTGCACCACTATCCATTCTTAATAATACACACTGTTATAGTATAATATATACTGCACCGCTATCCATTCTTAATATGACACACTGTTATAGTATAATATATACTGCACCACTATCCATTCTTAATACACACTGTTACAGTATAATATATACTGCACCACTATCCATTCTTAATAATACACACTGTTATAGTATAATATATACTGCACCACTATCCATTCTTAATAATACACACTGTTATAGTATAATATATACTGCACCACTATCCATTCTTAATAATACACACTGTTATAGTATAATATATACTGCACCGCTATCCATTCTTAATATGACACACTGTTATAGTATAATATATACTGCACCACTATCCATTCTTAATACACACTGTTATAGTATAATATATACTGCACCACTATCCATTCTTAATAATACACACTGTTATAGTATAATATATACTGCACCACTATCCATTCTTAATAATACACACTGTTATAGTATAACATATATGGTTACATGACATCACCACGAGTCCAAAACCACGCTGACATCACCGCCAGGGACATTACAGCGACTGCCCATAACAGCACTATGACATCACCGCGACGAACTACAATTCCCAGAAGATTCACAAAAGCTTCACTTACCAGGAGCTGGGACATGCAGCTCCATCATAAATAGACTGGTAAATACGATCAGTAAAACCTCCATGCAATAAAAGCGTGTTTCCACAAGCATTTTTTATGTAGTTGGGCTGCATATCGATTTTTTTATTTGTTCCCACTTGTTGCAGAATGATATTCAGCACGTGTTTTGAGATTGCGGCGATGCTGTGTTGCAGCGCCGGGATATACCGGTATTTTTTTTAAATAAAAATACAAAATATTGTTAATATAAAGTGACTGACTGTTATTTATGTGAATTTATGCTTGATTATGTCAAGAAACATTTTGCCAGGGCGAGCGTGAATACGTTAAATGCATTGCAAAAAGGACATGAGGTGTTTGGATTATGTTTATTTTATGTTTATTTTGTACAGATTTGTTTTTTTTTTAAATAAAGAGTTTATCTTTATATTGTTGCCCTTGCTTCTCTGCCCTGTCGTATCCCTACTGAACCCACTGTTTTCTTTCTAGCGTGACATTTTTATCCAGCGCGAGTTCGCTTTTGTTGTTTGAAATTAAAATGTTGTCGTCAGATAATTCCTTTATGTATTTGCTTGGCACGTAGTTTTTTTATTATTATTACTAGTACGACTGTTAATCAGGGGCAGCAGTGTGGAGTAGTGGTTAGGGCTCTGGACTCTTGACCGGAGGGGCGTGGGTTCAATCCCAGGTGGGGGACACTGCTGCTGTACCCTTGAGCAAGGTACTTTACCTAGATTGCTCCAGTAAAAACCCAACTGTATAAATGGGTAATTGTATGTAAAAATAATGTGATATCTGTATAATATGAAATAATGTATAATGTGATATCTTGTAACAATTGTAAGTCGCCCTGGATAAGGGCGTCTACTAAGAAATAAATAATAATCAGGGTCTGTACACTATGTGTAATAAAAGGTTCTATTAAAAGACCCTCACAAATACATCACTGAGATATTTACATTCTCAAGCTCTGCAATATGGTCTGTGACTGTCTCAGTGGGACTCTATACAAGACATCACTTTACCAGAAGGACACTATTTAAGTCTCTATAATTACAGACTGGTTAAGACTTACAAATATAGTAGTTTCTTAGTTTCTAGAATACCTATTTAACTATGAATTAGACTTGGTTAGATGCACTGCATTCTTATAATCTATAAAATAACACAATGCCTCATTTAGACTCCTTCTATAACCAATATTAGGACAGGGTTGTGCTATTAACAGCGCTTATAATAATCAAACACTTTAAAACGTGTCTTTAGAGAAATTTGAACCAAGATCTTTCCAGTAGAAGGTGATTTGAGGTGTTGGATTGACCGAGCAATACCACACAATAAAATCAATCTTACCTTGAAATATGAAAGGCTGTTTAATGTCTGCATCTGCAGCGTTTATACACCCTCGCACGGCTTTCAGCTCGCTCTCTGATATTTCCAATCTCAGCTTCAGAGTTTCATTCTCTCTCTTCATTCCAGACATTTCCTCTTGTAATTCAGTGAATTTGCTGCCCACAGCTTCAGTAATCGCGCACACGACGCTGTCTAGAGCCGCTTTCACTGCGTCCTCGACGGTGGAGGCGAGCTCGTCTTGAAACAACGACACGGAGACACTGACGCGTCCATCTTCACTGGTTTAGTTTGAGACTGGTCTAGCGGAATCCTCTTTGCATTCAGAAACACCGCCTTCGGTTTGTATTTAGTAAGATATATTTGTTTTTATCGTAGCCTTCCCATTCAAATATATGCATCACACACAGACTTTGCAAGGTAGCAACCTTTCTATGTCCGGTACTGAAATGAAAGCGTCCCTAGCAGAAGGCGTGTCTGGGTGGATCCGTCGCGTATGATTGTCTTTGGTCTCCCTATGGAAGCGAGGGCGGGTCGAGGAGGTTCTGAAACTGGATCGCAGAGTTCCATGTCGGCTCTGTGAGCGCTGTGTTGATGCGATGCTGACACTGCGCGGAATCCGACATGGAGGCAGATTCGACTGTCTCTGCTGAGAATGTGACATCATCAGAAAGCAGAGACAGCGCAGCGAGTTAACATCCCCAAACAACATGCTTTTGACAGCACCGATTAACTTGCGTGCTGGTTTAGTACCGTGCTCCGTGCAGCCACGGGATCAGCCCCAGGTAGTGCGCTGCTTTCAGCTCCGTGCAATTGACTCGTACTGATGTAGGTGTTGTCAAAAAGCATATTGGTAGTGTTCTTATAGCGCAGATTTCCGCAGTGCTGCACAGATACGCCTTCTTACGCCTTGTCAACGTTGTATTAAATACACGGTACCCCTTTAAAATAAGCGTCTGTTCATATGTAATGCATGATGAATTGCAGACACGGAATTACATAATTAGAATTTGAAATGTATTCATCATGAATTCACATTGTATCAGCTGACAAATGTATACTATTACAATAAAGTTCATGTTGAACAGTGACATCAAACTGACTGTATAGTCTGAGAATCTAGAAACTAACTACAGGACGTGTAAACATTACAATGAGGTTATAATGGACTGCAAATGAATGCAATCCGCATGTGTGATACATTATGATAAATGAAACAATTCAATGTAATTACGTGTCACTATATACATCAAACAAATAGGATAAGTCATTCATTATGCAACTAGAGTATAAACAGGGGATGTTGTTGGTAAGTTTCCCAAAGGTTTGGAGAAGCAACGTGACGTCAAACAGAGAGCAGCCAGGAGAAGCAAGCAAAGCCAGCTCTGAAATACAAGAACACGACCAACCTTAAAATAACTCTCCTAACCCCTAAACAAATAACCTGTGTGCATTCACCTGCTTTAACGAGCTCTGTGCGTCGTAATCTGCAAAACAAACGCAAACACCTCCTCGCTTGGCTTCCTTCTGAACAAGGCAACATATTTAATGAGATCCAGCTGTTCCACACTGAGACACGCCCCCTGTGAGCTCATTAATTCGGCACGGCTCTATCGAGCGTGTTACAATGGGCAGAGCAGGCAGACCGCAGCTCTCGCTATTCCTTATCCAATGCTGCCATCGTGTGGCCATACCTTTTTTGTATTTTTTTCTTTTCTATCTGAACACAGCTCTGTTGCCCTTTGAAATGACTCGTATTTACCCCTGTGCAGAAATAGACATTTCAGATACATTCTTAAAATACAGCAAAAATAATATTTACAGGATAACCAGGAGAATACTGTGTATAAATAATAAGGTTTTCTGTAATTGCTCTTATTTTAAAAAATGCTCATGCATTTACCATGCTTACTACGTGTTCCTATCAGTTACTATCAGGTTTAGCTGCTCCTAGTCGAAATCGTTCTTATAATTTACTGTGTGCTTTATTTTGCTCTTACTTGAATTGATTTTATTGTACTTTCATAACTGCTCTTATCTGTATTATGATATTCTGTAATGTGATATTTTAACAATTGTAAATCAACCTGGATGTTTATTAGAAATAACAGTTCAACCAAATGGCCACACGATGGCAGCATTGGATAAGGAATAGCGAGAGCTAGGTTAGACCATAAGAACATAAGAAAGTTTACAAATGAGAGGAGGCCATTCGGCCCATCTTGCTCGTCTGGTTGTTAGTAGCTTATTGATCCCAGAATCTCATCAAGCAGCTTCTTGAAGGATCCCAGGGTGTCAGCTTCAACAACATTAATGGGGAGTTGGTTCCAGACACTCACAATTCTCTGTGTAAAAAACTGCCTCCTATTTTCTGTTCTGAATGCCCCTTTATCTAATCTCCATTTGTGACCCCTGGTCCTTGTTTCTTTTTTCAGGTCGAAAAAGTCCCCTGGGTCTACATTGTCTATACCTTTTAGGATTTTGAATGCTTGAATCAGATCGCCGTGTAGTCTTCTTTGTTCAAGACTGAATAGATTCAATTCTTTTAGCCTGTCTGCATACGACATGCCTTTTAAACCCGGGATAATTCTGGTTGCTCTTTTTTTGCACTCTTTCTAGAGCAGCAATATCCTTTTTGTAACGAGGTGACCAGAACTGAACACAGTATTCTAGGTGAGGTCTTACTAATGCATTGTACAGTTTTAACATTACTTCCCTTGATTTAAATTCAACACTTCTCACAATATATCCGAGCATCTTGTTGGCCTTTTTTTTTATAGCTTCCCCACATTGTCTAGATGAAGACATTTCTGCTCTTAGTGGAATTCGGTAAAGCTAAGAACAGATGAGAGAATGGATTTTAAAGATAGTTAGCACTTCTTATCAATATATATGTGTATATATATGTGTGTGTATATATATATATATATATATATATATATATACAGACGCTCAAATTTGTTGGTACCCTCCACAAAAAACGAAGAATGCACAATTTTCTCTGAAATAACTTGAAACTGACAAAAATAATTGGCATCCACCATTGTTTATTCCATATTTAATAGAAATCAGACTTTGCTTTTTGATTTTTTTATTCAACATAATAATGTAAATAATAAAACAAATGAAAATGGCATGGACAAAAATGATGGGACCGCTAACCTAATATTTTGTTGCACAACCTTTAGAGGCAATCACTGCAATCAAACGTTTTCTGTAGCTCTCAATGAGACTTCTGCTCCTGTTAACAGGTAGTTTGGCCCACTCTTCCTGAGCAAACTGCTCCAGCTATCTCAGGTTTGATGGGTGCCTTCTCCAGACTGCATGTTTCAGCTCTTTCCATAGATGTTCGATAGGATTCAGATCAGGACTCATAGAAGGCCACTTCAGAATAGTCAAATGTTTTGTTCTTATCCATTCTTGGGTGCTTTTAGCTGTGTGTTTTGGGTCATTATCCTGTTGGAGGACCCATGACCTGCGACTGAGTCAGAGCTTTCTGACACTGGGCAACGTTTCGCTCCAGAATGCCTTGATAGTCTTGAGATTTCATTGTGCCCTGCACAGATTCAAGGCACCCTGTGCCAGGCGCAGCAAAGCAGCCCCAAAACATAACCGAGCCTCCTCCATGTTTCACTGTAGGTATGGTGTTCTTTTCTTGAAAGCTTCATTTTTCGTCTGTGAACATACAGCTGATGTGACTTGCCAAAAAGCTCCAGTTTTGACTCATCTGTCCAAAGGACATTCTCCCAGAAGGATTGTGGCTTGTCAATATGCATTTTAGCAAATTCCAGTCTGGCTTTTTTATGTTTTTCTTTCAAAAGTGGAGTCCTCCTGGGTCTTCTTCCATGGAGCCCACTTTCGCTCAAAAAAGCGACGGATGGTGCGATCAGAAACTGACGTACCTTCACCTTGGAGTTCAGCTTGTATCTCTTTGGCAGTTATCCTTGGTTCTTTTTTCTACCATTCGCACTATCCTTCTGTTCACTCTGGGGTCGATTTTACCTTGCGGCCGCGCCCAGGGAGGTTGGCTACAGTTCCATGGACCTTAAACTTCTTAATAATATTTGCAACTGTTGTCACAGGAACATCAAGCTGCTTGGAGATGGTCTTGTAGCCTTTACCTTTACCATGCTTGTCTATTATTTTCTTTCTGATCTCCTCAGACAACTCTCTCCTTTGCTTTCTCTGGTCCATGTTCAGTGTGGTGCACACAATGATACCAAACAGCACAGTGACTACTTTTCTCCATTTAAATAGGCTGAATTACTGATTACAAGATTGGAGACATGTGTGATACTAAGTAAAGAAACTAATTAGTTTGAAATATCACTATAATCCAATTATTTATTATCTTTTCTAAGGGGTACCAACAAATATGTCCAGGCCATTTTAGAGTATCTTTGTAGAATAAGCAATAATTCATCTCTTTTCACAGCTTCTTTGCTTTATTCTATGACATACCAAAGGCATGCAAGTATACATGATAAAATAGCTTTTATTTTCATCACTTTTCGGAGGAATGAAGCATTATTTCAATGAGCTGTAAGGGTACCAACAAATTTGAGCATCGCCTGTATATATATATATATATATATATATGTGTGTGTGTGTGTGTGTGTGTGTGTGTGTGTTTTTTACACATTTCAATTACAATGCATGTATATTGGTCTTACTTGAATCTCTATAAATAAATAAATAAATACATACATACAAAATAAATAGTTAATTTACCTCTCAGGAGTAAATCTCTGCAATGAAGATTCTGCTGAAAATTCACTGCCAGAGACATTATGACATCACTTTCCTTTATGATGTCACCTTCATGTCAGTGCTGAACATGAACAGCATGATGTCTGTTGCCATGGCGCTGTCTCATAAACAGATAACTGCATTTAAAATGGCTGCTCTGGGTAAGGGGAGCGGCCAGTCTTCTTCAATACAATGAATAATTATCATTTGAAATATCTACAATGTAAGCTGGTCCTGTTGCTTTTGCTGGTCTTTCTCTGCTCTGCATACCAGTTATGTCCTTCTACCCAGCGTGCAGATCTACTGTGCTGCTTCACTGCTTTCATTCAGTATTATGTATGAACAAGGTTTCTGTGATGCCTTTATAATAATAAAACAAAACAAAAGAGAGTGACTTTTTACAATGAAAACATGCAACTGAAGAAATCAGACCTTTAGTTTTCTTTCCTCCTTTCAGGTAATTGAAATGATTTATGAGTTTCTCTAACATACATTATCTGGGCAGCAGTGTAGAGTAGTGGTTAGGACTCTTGACCAGAGGGTCGTGGGTTCAATCCCAGGTGGGGGGACACTGCTGCTGTACCCATGAACAAGGTGCTTTACCTAGATTGCTTCAGTAAAAACCCAACTGTATAAATGGGTAAGTGTATATAAAAATAATGTGATATCTTGTAACAATTTTAAGTTGCCCTGGATAAGGGTGTCTGCTAAGACATTAATAATATCTGAGTTCTTTATTCATTCAATACATTTAGTTTATTAACCTGCTCTGTCACTCCACTGGGTAGTTATTCATATAATAAAAAGCATTTCATTCAAAGAGCTTTAGTTTTCTAACGCCTCTCAGGTTTTTCTTGTGGAATGGGACGCTTTTTAATCACAATAAGACACCTCAGGACATCTTTTCAAAGCTTTTATGCCAGTCTTTAATTAACTCCTATTTATTTTAAAGAGGTAAACCACCTGTTCATTTTACAAAACTAGAACCACACAGCTGAGTAATACACTGTATTTCAAGCCCTCTTCAGCACTCTCAGTGTGTTTAGTTTTTCATGTTGTAACATTAACATGGTGTTTTGTCCTTTTTAAAATCAATAGCAGTTAATTAAAGCCTGGAGGAAGCGCTTTTTTTATAATGCGCCCCTCGAGTCTCACAGAGCAGCGCACTCCTTGGCGTGTCTCATTGCTGATGACTCTTCTGCTGCTGTGGAGGCGGCTCTGTTGCCTGGTTTAGTTCGCAGCGCAGTCTGAGGAAGATTCTAAATCTGTGCCGCTGGACAGCAGGGAGGAATACTGTCCTGGATAAAGAATAGGAGACAATAATACAGTTTAAGAGAAACTAAATAAAAGTATGGGGTAGAAATAGCAGAGGTTACTGCCTGGAAGTTTACTCGTAAAGAATGACCTTTCTGCGACCCTGTGCTGTATTTACCCAAAACAAGTTCACACACACTGAACCTCCAAGACTAGCGAAGAGAAAGCTATGAAACTGCGCCATTTTGGATCTGTTTGTGACAACGGCGTTCAACTTGAATTAACCTGATATACTTCTAAAATATATAAATATCGGTACACGAAACACAGATTACATATCTGCAAAATACTTAATCGGCGCTGCTGCCTTCAGTCACAGCGTCCCGGTTGACATTAGAGGGCTATACCAACTCCGGCATGGGGGAGGGGGTTACTTGAATTCAAATTGTATTCGCTGGGAAAAACTAAATGAGCTATAAACACCTCGATTATGATGTTAAAATTTAAAACCTTGTTCGTTTTTATTAAAAGATCTCCGGTATCACAATTCCCTTTGCGGTTCATATTAGATGAATTGTTAAACCGCGCTGATCGGTTTGTATTTTGTGATTGGTATATTCCTCGTTCTGTGGGAGACAGACCCGTTCAGACACTGAGGGAGAGCAGAGAGGAGATGAGAGAGTCTGCATGGAGCTCTACAATGTGTTTATAAACTACAGAGCGCTGTTATATTGTATTATTTTGAAAGGTCCGGGTTGTAGTGTGGTAGGAGCGCGTTGTTTTATCCGTTCAGACACTGAGGGAGAGCAGGGAGGAGGTGAGAGAGTCTGCATGGAGCTCTACAATGTGTTTATAAACTACAGAGCGCTGTTATATTGTATTATTTTGAAAGGTCCGGGTTGTAGTGTGGTAGGAGCGCGTTGTTTTATCCGTTCAGACACTGAGGGAGAGAGAGGAGGTAAGAGAGTCTGCATGGAGCTCTACAATGTGTTTATAAACTACAGAGCGCTGTTATATTGTATTATTTTGAAAGGTCCGGGTTGTAGTGTGGTAGGAGCGCGTTGTTTTATCCGTTCAGACACTGAGGGAGAGCAGAGAGGAGGTGAGAGAGTCTGCATGGAGCTCTACAATGTGTTTATAAACTACAGAGCGCTGTTATATTGTATTATTTTGAAAGGTCCGGGTTGTAGTGT
Source organism: Huso huso (assembly GCA_036884735.1). Lineage (NCBI taxonomy): Eukaryota > Metazoa > Chordata > Actinopteri > Acipenseriformes > Acipenseridae > Huso > Huso huso. Next base: position 11,841,557 of record CM072681.1, on the reverse strand, counting down.
GGTAGGAGCGCGTTGTTTTATCCGTTCAGACACTGAGGGAGAGCAGAGAGGAGGTGAGAGAGTCTGCATGGAGCTCTACAATGTGTTTTTAAACTACAGAGCGCTGTTATATTGTATTATTTTGAAAGGTCCGGGTTGTAGTGTGGTAGGAGTGCGTTGTTTTATCCGTTCAGACACTGAGGGAGAGCAGAGAGGAGATGAGAGAGTCTGCATGGAGCTCTACAATGTGTTTTTAAACTACAGAGCGCTGTTATATTGTATTATTTTGAAAGGTCCGGGTTGTAGTGTGGTAGGAGCGTTGTTTTATCCGTTCAGACACTGAGGGAGAGCAGAGAGAGAGGTAAGAGAGTCTGCATGGAGCTCTACAATGTTTATAAACTACAGAGCGCTGTTATATTGTATTATTTTGAAAGGTCCGGGTTGTAGTGTGGTAGGAGCGCGTTGTTTTATCCGTTCAGACACTGAGGGAGAGCAGAGAGGTAAGAGAGTCTGCATGGAGCTCTACAATGTGTTTATAAACTACAGAGCGCTGTTATATTGTATTATTTTGAAAGGTCCGGGTTGTAGTGTGGTAGGGCGCGTTGTTTATCCGTTCAGACACTGAGGGAGAGCAGAGAGGAGGTGAGAGAGTCTGCATGGAGCTCTACAATGTGTTTATAAACTACAGACCTGTTATATTGTATTATTTTGAAAGGTCCGGTTGTAGTGTGGGTAGGAGCGTTGTTTTTTGGTAGTGTGTTGTATTTGTGAAAGCGGCGTGGCTGTGTCAGCGTTTGTTTTTTTTCATATCTCCTCAGTTGCAGTCTGAATTTGCCGATTGGCTCAGCGCTACAGAGTGGCGGTTTCCAGTCAGCTTGTGGTTGTTTTGAAAACATCTAGCGAGTAAATGTTGTTTTTGGCCGTCTGTCTATTTTTTGTTGTGCATGTTTTTTTTTTTTTTGTTTTTTCTATTCATGAGACAGCGTGGAAGTTAGCCTAGCAATTGGGGATGTTATATATATATATATAAACATGTTTTTAAAATTATTAATTATAATTATTATTAGACGCCCTTATCCAGGCGACTTACAATTGTTACAAGATATCACATTATTTTTACATACAATTACCCATTTATACAGTTGGGTTTTACTGGAGCAATCTAGGTAAAAAAATACCTTTTATTCAAATTACGGTACAGCAGCAGTGTCCCCCACTGGGGATTGAACCCAACCCCTCGGTCAAGAGTCCAGAGCCCTAACCACTACTCCACACTGCTGCCCTAATGAACTGCTGCCTAAAATGAATAAAAGCAGTAAGTATCATCTTGCAGAAAGTAGAGACGCTGCTCTGCACACGCGTTAGCAGGCGTTGTCATGAACACAAGCTGTTACTTTTTTAGCCACTTCAAACTCTGTGTTTATGTGATTGATCGCTTCTGCTAAATTCACAGCTCTGTGTCTCTCGTGAAATTTTCGTGTCGTTAATACTTTTGACTCGAGTTCCCAGTTTTGTTTAATGTAATGGCAGGTGACTGTGTTAAACGCTTCTTGTGTCATGCTTGTCCATACATCGGTAGTGATGGACATTGAATTACACTCCAGAAGGGCAGCAGTGTGGAGTAGTGGTTAGGGCTCTGGACTCTTGACCAGAGGGTCGTGGGTTCAATCCCAGGTGGGGACACTGCTGCTGTACCCTTGAGCAAGGTACTTTACCTACATTGCTCCAGTAAAAACCCAACTGTATAAATGGGTAATTTTATGTAAAAATAAATAAATAATGTGATATCTGTATAATGTGAAATAATGTGATATCTTGTAACAATTGTAAGTCGCCCTGGATAAGGGCGTCTGCTAAGAAATAAATAATAATAATAATAAAAAAGTGATGGACATTGAATTACACTCCTGACTTAAATCCTGTCTAAGCTTTTCCTTTGCTCGTTCGTGATCCAGAGTAATGAATTTGGAGATTGTCTTTCGACAGGGCATTTCATAGCCCGGAGCAAGATTCGCAATCAGATTGTTAAACGCAGCTCCCTCTACTATACTAACAGGGCTGATATCTCGTGTGACAGCATCCACTAGCAGACCCGTTATTTCTGTTGCTCTGACGCTTTCTGGATCAACTTTCTTTCCACAATAAGCTGTCACTGAAGGTGTTGCTTCCTTTTGTTTTTTTTCTTGTGTTCCCGCTGTCGTGTTTTGTCGAATGCTGTCTTAAATGATCCAGCAGGTTGGTAGTGTTGCCACAGAAGTAGGGATGTCACAGTATCAAATTTTGACGGTATGGTAACCATCAAAAAATATACCACGGTTATTGTCGTACCGCGGTATCATGTCATTGTTTTGTCATTTGTTTTTAAATGGCTATTTTAAAGAAATACACTCAGGTCAAGTCATTTTTTAACAAGAAAAATAATTTTAATTTAATTTAAAGTTTTAAAACAAATACAGCACTCCGGTACTACAGTTCTGTCAGGCACTACCTAACTGGAAGTAGTGTTCACTCCAGCGCACACAGGCGCAGCAAAATAATGCTGTTTTTTCATTTCAAATTACTGAGGAGAAACACCAGAATATTAACGTGTTCTGGGCTCAGTCTGGAACGATAGGGTGTAGTGACCACTGCAACTGAATATTATTATTATTATTATTATTATTATTATTATTATTATTATTTATTTCTTAGCAGATGCTGTTATCCAGGGCGACTTACAATCGTAAGCAAATACATTTAAAGTGTTACAATACAAGTAATACAATAAGAGCAAGAAATACAATAACTTTTGTTCAAGTGTGACAAACCACAATTCAATAATACAGCAGATAATAGTGATAGTTACATCAGGATATGATTAAATAGTGATAGTTACATCAGGATATGATTAAATACAAAATACTACAGGTTAAACACTTGGCAGATTACAGTATTCTGAAGTACAGGATTAAATGCAGTAAAATAGGGGGCAGATAAGAGCAAAATAAAGCACATTTAAATGAAGGGTGATAGTGTCCCAGGATACAAACAGAGGAGTTCTACAGGTGCTGTTTGAAGAGGTGAGTCTTAAGGTGGCGCGAATGTGGTCAGGGACTGGGCAGTCCTGACATCTGTGGGAAGGTCATTCCACCACTGCGAGCAGGGTGGAGAGGAGGCGGAGCTCTGGAGGCAGGGGCGTGGCGGAGGTGCAGAGCCAGTCTTCTAGTGCAGGCAGAAGCGGAGAGGTTGAGTGTCGGTGTAGGGAGAGATGAGGGTCTGGAGGTAGCTTGGTGCAGTCTGGTCAAGGCATCTTGAGGCTAGTACAAGAGTCCTGAACTGGATCGGCTGTGATCGGGAGCCAGTGGAGTGAGTCGGAGTAGTGGAGTAGCATGGGCGAGGGCAGAGAGAACACCAGGCGGGCAGGAGAGTTCTGCATGAGCTGGAGGCGGACAGGTGGCGGACGCAGGAGGCCAGCCAGGAGGAGTTGCAGTAGTCTAGGCGGGGAGAGTACCAGGGCCTGGACCAGGAGCTGGGTAGCATTTTCAGTTGGTGAGGAAGGGTCGATTCTTGGATGTTGCTCAGGAAGAATTTTCAGCTTGTCGCAAGTGCGTGCCAGAGTGGAGATGTGCTGGGAATAAGAGAGCAGGGGTCCAGGGTGACTCTCTTTGTTTCGGTTCTTAGCGGAGGAAGAGGGAGAGAGTGTGGTAGATTCCAGAGGAACAGAGATAGAGAGATCAGAGGAGGGGGGAGGAGGGGAAAGAAAAGGAGGTCAGATTTTTCAGGTTGAGTTTGAGGTGATGCGAGTTCATCCAGGAGGAAATAGCAGACAGACAGGCTGAGATGCGGGAGGAGATGGTGGAGTCAGAGGTGGGAAGGAGGAAAATCTGAGCATCATCAGCATAGAAATGGTATGAGAAACCATAGGATGCGATGAGGGGCCCTTTGCTGTTTGTAGAGAGAGAACAGGAGAGGACCCAAGACTGACCCTTGGGGGACTCCTGTTAAGAGAGGGTGAGGTGGGAGGTTGCTCCACGCCAGGTTACCTGGTAAGTCAACTTGGTTGGAGAGGTAGGAGGAGAACCAGGCCAGAGCAGTGCCCTGGTCATCAAGAGATGATAGTAGAATGAGTGATCAACAGTGTCAAAGGCAGCAGAGAGGTCGAGGAGAATTAGGACAGGAGGAGAGAGAGGCAGCTCGGGCACACTTAAGTGAGTTGGTGACAGACAGGAGGCGGTTTTGCAGTGGAGTGAGCAGAGCGGAAGCCAGATTGGAGAGGGTCAAGCAGAGAGTGGTTGGACAGGAAAGCAGAGAGCTGGCGGTGCCTGGAGTCCGCTCGAGGGTTTTGGAGAGGAAGGGTAGGAGGAGATGGGACGGTAGCTCTGGAGGAGGTGGGGTCTTTAGGTTTTTTTGAGGAGGGGAGTGATGGAGGCTTTTTTGAAGGCAGAGGAAAGATACCAGTGCTGCTCGAGGTGTTGAGGAGGGAGGAGATGAAGGGAGTAGAGCAGGTGCAGCAGCTTGAAAGAGGTGAGTGGGGAGGGGTCCAAGGCACACATGGTGGGTTTGTGACCCTGGAGCAGGAGGAGGGTCAGAGTCTGAGAGGGCAAGAAGGTGAGGAAGGAGGCGAGGTTAGTAGGGGATGTAGTGGGTTTTCAGGGTTGGAGCAGGAGGGGTGCGGGGGAGGGAGGTGTTAAAGAGTTTGCGGATATCTGAGATTTTAGAAGAGAAGAAGGAGGCAAAGTCATCAGGGAGATAGAGGAGGAGGAGGAGGGGAGGGTTTAGGAGGGAGGATAAGGTAGAGAATAGTTTACGTGGGTTGTTAGTGGAGGCTTGGATTACAGATTGGAAATAAGCACATTTAGTAGAGGAGAGAGTAGAGGAGAGTTTGGTAAAGGTCTAGGGCAGCAGGGAGTTTGGTTCTCTTCCATTTCTTTTCAGCAGATCGCAGTGTGATTCTTGCCGAGCGGAGCTGGAGAGGAAACCAGGGATGGGGAGGAGGGGCGAGCAGGTCGGGAGGTGAGGGGACAGAGGGAGTTTGGGAGGAGCTGAGTGAGGAGAAGAGGGTGGAGGTAGCAGAGTCTACGGAGAGTTGTGAAAAGGTCGATATGAGGAGTTGAGAGAGAGAGCAGTGGAGGCAAGGACAGAGGGGAGAGAGATCAGAGGTTACGGCGAGAGGTGACAGTGGGGTAGGAGGGAGGGAGGAGGGGAGAGACAGAAAAAATGAGATGAAATAGTGATCAGAGAGGTCCAGGGGTGACAGAGGGTGGAGGGGCAGCAGGCCCTGGAGAAGGTGAGGTCCAGTTGACCAGCTTTGTGGGTGAGGAGGGACGGAGAGAGACAGAAGTCGAAGGAGTGAAGGAGAGGAGGAATCCAGCAGAGTGGCTGGGGTTGGAAGATGGATGTTGAAGTCACCCAACAGGACAGTCGGGACAGACAGAGGGGAGGAGGAGTAGAAAGTCGAGTTCATCCAGAAAGTGAGTGAGAGGCCCAGGGGGGGTGATCGGTACAGAACAATGAGCAGGAGTTGACAGGGAGAGGTTAGTTGGACTGCATGAAATTCAAAGGTATTGACAGAGGGTGAGGTGAGATCGGAGGACAGAAAAGAGTAAGGAGGGAGAGGAGAAGACCGTCCCACCTCCCCGTCCAGTGAGGCGGGGTATGGGACAGGACGTGAGAGAGGACAGGGCAGCAGGAGTAACAGTGTTATCAGGGACAGCCAGGTTTCAGTGAGAGCAAAAGAAATCGGCGAGATGGGAGGCAAAGGCAGTTATGAAATCAGCTTTGTTAGCAGAAGAGTGACAGTTCCAGAGTGCACCAGAGAGTGTGCGGGAGGAGAGCTGCAGAGAAATGAGGTTAGAGGTTTGGAGGAGCAGCAGCGGAGAGGGCAGAGGACGAGGGGCGGGAGGACAGAACAGGATGTGAGACAGTCATAGCAGGACAAGCAAGACAAAAGGCACAGTAGGAGCAGTTGGGTGGAGGGTACAGACCTGACTAGTAGATAGCTTCTTCTAGAGCCCCGTTAGGTTCGGATCTTTGTCGAACAGCGTCTCTCCGCGAGGCCTCCCTCGCTGGACTCCCCCACAGCTAGACTCCTCGGCTCTTTGCTGAGGCTCTTCGGGTTATCTGGCGCTTGTTGGTGCAGAAATAGCCTGCCTGATTAATATAACAACTGGGTGGGAAAAGAAAAAACTAAACTGTGTGGAAACCAATCAAATAGCGAATCAACTTCTATTCAATTTAGCCACTCACCTGGTACTACTCACACACTAACTCAGCCAATTCAAACACCACCTTACAATGTCACCAAATGTAGTTAGTTAAAAATTACTTGAAGCAGGAACTTATCTATCTGCCTCTGTCCCTGGTTACCTGTAGACTGAACTAATTACTAGATGCCCACCCTTAAATAACTCTGTTCACTTAGCAAGGAACTAGCTGCCTAACTGCTCTGGAGACAATAGTTTCACACACTTTAATGGGATCACACAACTACAGGAGCTGTGTGGAGACCAATTCAAATGCAAACTGCTCTATTCAAGTTAAACCACCCTCCCTGATACAATTTACAAATTACAAATTTATTACTCAAATAAGCACACTGCCTGGGATAAAATCACACTCCTCCCAAATAGAAACACCAGATAATGATACTTAAATAGTTAATTCAAAAATTACTAGGAGCAGGATCAATTACCTATCTTCACTTCAGACTTTTGCTGGTTACCTGTAGACTCCACAGCTAGACTCCCGGCTCTTTTGTTGAGGCTCTTCGGTTTGCTGGCAGTTGCTGGCGACAGCCTGGAATAAGCTGCTTGATTAAATGTTACACCTGCTTGGCAAAGGAACCAACTAAACTGTGTGGAAACCAATCAAATAGCAAAATCAACTGCTAATCAATTTAGCCACTCACCTGGTACTACTCACACACTAACTCAGCCAATTCAAACACCACCTTACAATGTCACCAAATGTACAATGTCACCAAATGAATACCTCTTCATCTTTATCAGTTTCGACAGCATCCTATTAGTTAAGACGGGTTTCAGCCGAGGGGGTACGCGTACCCTTGGGGGTCCTTCTAAGGGTCACAGGGGGTATGCAGGATGACTCAGAAATGCACAAATAAAAATTAAAGTAAGAGAAAATAATGATCTTGAATTTTTAACGGTACTATATATTCTCTAAACCATGGTGTGTACTTATTTAATCTTTGTTTAGCAGCTCAAAGTGAATGGCTAATGAAAAAAAAAAACACAGAGAATCTGTCCGTCCACATTTTTTTCACCTGCGCGCATGAAGCTTGGCGATTTCAACAGGGTGATCTCCACTCTGATATACAGGTGAAGCAGGCGCCTGGCGATGTTGGATCTCCACTCTGATATACAGGTGAAGCAGGCCTGGCGATCGCGTGGATCGCCACCCTGATATACAGGTGAAGCAGGCGTCTGGCGATCGTGGTGGAATTTCCACTCTGATATACAGGTGAAGCAGGCGTCTGGCGATCGTGTGGATTTCCACCCTGATATACAGGTGAAGCAGGCGTCTGGCGATCGTGTGGATTTCCACTCTGATAAGCAGGTGTCTGGCGAATGGGTGGATTTCCACTCTGATAAGCAGGTGAAGCAGGCGTCTGGCGATCGCGTGATTTCCACTCTGATATACAGGTGAAGCAGGCGTCTGGCGATTGTGCCTGGAGAGCGCTCTGTGCTGCTCGTGATCTTTGCTGTTTTCAGCGTGTCGTATCAGTGAAGCGCAGTCGATTGTGCCTGGAGGCGCCTGTGCTGCTCGTGATCTTTGCTGTTTTCAGCTTGTCGTATCAGTGAAGCGCAGTCGATTGTGCCTGGAGAGCGCTCTGTGCTGCTCGTGATCTTTGCTGTTTTCAGCTTGTCGTATCAGTGAAGCAGTCGATCGACAGTGCCTGGAGAGCTCTGTGCTGCTTTGTGATCTTTGCTGTTTTCAGCTTGTCGATCAGTGAAGCGCGGTCGATTGTGCCTGGAGAGCTCTGTGCTGCTCGTGATCTTTGCTGTTTTCAGCTTGTCGTATCAGTGAAGCGCGGTCGATTGTGCCTGGAGCGCTCTGTGCTGCTCGTGATCTTTGCTGTTTTCAGCTTGTCGTATCAGTGAAGCGCGTCGATTGTGCCTGGAGGCGCTCTGTGCTGCTCGTGATCTTTGCTGTTTTCAGCTTGTCGTATCAGTGAGCGCAGTCGATTGTGCCTGGAGAGCTCTGTGCTGCTCGTGATCTTTGCTGTTTTCAGCTTGTCGTATCAGTGAAGCGCGGTGATTGTGCCTGGAGAGCGCTCTGTGCTGCTCGTGATCTTTGCTGTTTTCAGCTTGTCGTATCAGTGAAGCGCAGTCGATTGTGCCTGGAGAGCGCTCTGTGCTGCTCGTGATCTTTGCTGTTTTCAGTTTGTTTCAGTGAAGCGCGGTCAGTGCCTGGAGAGCGCTCTGTGCTGCTCGTGATCTTTGCTGTTTTCCTTGTCGTATCAGTGAAGCGCCAGTCGATTGTGCCTGGAGTACGCTCTGTGCTGCTTGATCTTGCTGTTTTCAGCTTTGTCGTATCAGTGAAGCGCGGTCGATTGTGCCTGGAGAGCTCTGTGCTGCTCGTGATCTTTGCTGTTTTCAGCGTGTCGTATCAGTGAAGCGCAGTCGATTGTGCCTGGAGAGCGCTCTGTGCTGCTCGTGATCTTTGCTGTTTTCAGCGTGTCGTATCAGTGAAGCGCAGTCGATTGTGCCTGGAGGGCGCGCTGTGCTGCTCGTGATCTTTGCTGTTTTCAGCTTGTCGTATCAGTGAAGCGCAGTCGATTGTGCCTGGAGAGCGCTCTGTGCTGCTCGTGATCTTTGCTGTTTTCAGCTTGTCGTATCAGTGAAGCGCAGTCGATTGTGCCTGGAGCGCTCTGTGCTGCTCGTGATCTTTGCTGTTTTCAGCTTCGTCATCAGTGAGCGCGGTCGATTGTGCCTGGAGAGCGCTCTGTGCTGCTTGTGATCTTTGCTGTTTTCAACTTGTCGTATCAGTGAAGCGCGGTCGATTGTGCCTGGAGAGCTCTGTGCTGCTGTGATCTTTGCTGTTTTCAGCTTGTCGTATCAGTGAGCGCGGTCGATTGTGCCTGGAGGCGCTCTGTGCTGCTCGTGATCTTTGCTGTTTTCAGCTTGTCGATCAGTGAAGCACAGTCGATTGTGCCTGGAGGCGCTCTGTGCTGCTCGTGATCTTTGCTGTTTTCAGCTTGTCGTATCAGTGAAGCGCGGTCGATTGTGCCTGGAGGCGCTCTGTGCTGCTCATGATCTTTGCTGTTTTCAGCTTGTCGATCAGTGAAGCGCAGTCGATTGTGCCTGGAGAGCGCTCTGTGCTGCTCGTGATCTTTGCTGTTTTCAGCTTGTCGTATCAGTGAAGCGCAGTCGATTGTGCCTGGAGCGCGCTCTGTGCTGCTCGTGATCTTTGCTGTTTTCAGCTTGTCGTATCAGTGAAGCGCGGTCGAAGTGCCTGGAGCGCTCTGTGCTGCTCGTGATCTTTGCTGTTTTCAGCTTGTCGTATCAGTGAAGCGCGGTCGATTGTGCCTGGAGAGCGCTGTGCTGCTTGTGATCTTTGCTGTTTTTCAGCTTGTCGATCAGTGAAGCGCAGTCGATTGTGCCTGGAGGCGCTATGTGCTGCTCGTGATCTTTGCTGTTTTCAGCTTGTCGTATCAGTGAAGCGCAGTCGATTGTGCCTGGAGCGCGCTCTGTGCTGCTCGTGATCTTTGCTGTTTTCAGCTTGTCGTATCAGTGAAGCGCAGTCGATTGTGCCTGGAGAGCGCTCTGTGCTGCTCGTGATCTTTGCTGTTTTCAGCTTGTCGTATCAGTGAGCGCGGTCGATTGTGCCTGGAGAGCGCTCTGTGCTGCTCGTGATCTTTGCTGTTTTCAACGTCGTATCAGTGAAGCGCAGTCGATTGTGCCTGGAGGCGCTGTGCTGCTGTGATCTTTGCTGTTTTCAGCTTGTCGTATCAGTGAAGCGCAGTCGATTGTGCCTGGAGAGCTCTGTGCTGCTCGTGATCTTTGCTGTTTTCAACTTGTCGTATCAGTGAAGCGCGGTCGATTGTGCCTGGAGGCTCTGTGCTGCTCGTGATCTTTGCTGTTTTTCAGCTTGTCATTATCAGTGAAGCGCGGTCGATTGTGCCTGGAGAGCTCTGTGCTGCTGATCTTTGCTGTTTTCAGCTTGTCGTATCAGTGAAGCGCGGTCGATTGTGCCTGGAGGCGCTCTGTGCTGCTCGTGATCTTTGCTGTTTTCAGCTTGTCGATCAGTGAGCGCAGTCGATTGTGCCTGGAGAAGCTCTGTACTGCTCGTGATCTTTGCTGTTTTCAGCTTGTCGCATCAGTGAAGCGCAGTCGATTGTGCCTGGAGGCTCTGTGCTGCTCGTGATCTTTGCTGTTTTCAGCTTGTCGTCATCAGTGAGCGCAGTCGATTGTGCCTGGAGAGCTCTGTGCTGCTCGTGATCTTTGCTGTTTTCAGCTTGTCGATCAGTGAAGCACAGTGTCTCTGCTTTTTTTTAAGTGTAAATGCTCTGGTAAACATATAGTCATCATACTTTGAAGTTTTTTTGTATATTACTGTGGCTGCATTTTATTAACAGCAATAGCGGTTGGTTGAGTATGTGTTCGTGTTTGATACATTTCCTACTTTCAATAGAAAAACCAACGAAAACACAAAAATCAGAAAGTGCAAAGCAACATAAAGTTATAGAGAGTCTCTTTGGATAATTTTAGTTAGTAATTAATTATAGTTTTATTTTGAGGGTAATGTTTTTGATATTGTAAACATTTTAAACGGCACACATAATTATGCTGAGGTGGGAAGTAAATCGTAACACACACACACATTTACCGTGCAGACTATTTGGTATTATTTATAATGACTTTTCCTAATAAAAGCGAAAAATTCCTAAATACTACCTTTTAATTATTTACATCCAAAGACATGTAATTAACAAATGGGAGAAAAAAGAAATGTGTTCACCAGATTATTCTGCCTTTTATTGCAACTGTGGTACCATTCAGTGAGTGAATGGGGTACAGTTTCAAAAAAAGGTTGAAAACCCCTGAGTTAAGAGAAGGAAAGTGTTAGAGTGTGTTTTTAGGGACATGCAGCGCCCACCCACTGATCTCTCAGCAGAGTGCAAAACTTAATGATGAGAGACGGCCCTGCAATTTTTTTTTTTTCTGGACTGCATGTTAACACAATCTTGTCCAAAAGGTGTTCAACACAAAGCAAAGAAGAAATGTTAAGTGGGTCTGACACCGCTGCAAAGTAAAAAGCTGCTGGGACTTTTTTTGCTCCAAAATGGGAATAAAAATTGTAATTAATTTGAATACATAAAACCAAAAATCCCGACAACACTATCAACTTGAGGAGACGGCAACATCTTTACAATACCGCTAAAAATAATTTAAAAAAAAAATCAAATGCCTGTAGCATCTCAGACTTTGTTATATAGTAGTAAATCTAGACTTTTTACTGCGTTTCTCTTGACCCATACAATAGATAATAGCTGCTGTTACTTTTTGGTTTGCAAATTAATAGGAAGGCAGTGATGAATAGTTACAGTGCCTTTGTTCTTGCTGAGTATTTGTGTTTCATTTACTGACAATCACGCTTTGGAAGCTATTATTGTTTAGTAGGCGGTTTATATTAAATATGACGTCACTTATTTATAGCCTACCGGATAATCTCATGCATGGCAGTTTCAGAACTTGAGATGTCTGTGTTCATTAGTTAGTTCTAATGAACACAGTGGCTCACCAACAGAAACGGTGAATACAAAAACACACCTATCACCTTAAACCGTGTGAACTTGGTAATCATGGTATAGAAACATGGTTCGCGGTTTCAAACCCGTGGCAGTTTATACCCCATGTTTAATGTAAACCCGGTATATTGTGACATCCCTACACAAAGCTCATTAAAACAACACAAACAGCACGTTGTACCTTTCCATTTTTGTACTTAAAAAAAAACAAAAAAAACTTCCGGTTCTGATCGGCATTATTTTAAATTGCATTAAATTGATAATTTAACTAGTGAAATCCTGTCCTGAAATGCAGCCTACATCTCTCCTCTAGTTTTTTTTTTTTTTTTTTGTCATGCTTACTCTGAAAACGTTCGTGCTGCGTAGCGGGCGGGAGGTTTTTATTATTTAAAGGAACCAAAGGAAAAGCAAAGAATAAGTGTAGATTTACATTTGCGGTCCTAATAAAAAAACGGTCTTATTAATGAATAAAAAGTTCGTTTTTTAAGCCTAAAGGTCTATTTCACCCATGCTCTGCTTGATTTGAAAATAAAAAAGAAAAAAGACGGTAAATTAAAAAAAACGTTGATATTAAAGATTGGTGGCATTCCTGATGCTCCTTCCAGAGAGTCCCCGAGCCCAGGTGTGGGTTTTAGGGCTCAACAGAATCATTCCCACTGATTTCAAAGTTAGGTTAATTACATTATATACATTATTAAAAATGTTACAAGCACTAATGGCAGCGTTAATTACAAAGTATTTATCCCATCGTTGATCTTTTGGTTGTTTGTTGATGGTATCAAAGCAATTGAAGGAAATGTTTTCTTGAACCTGAAGGTGACTTGGAGAACAGACAGCAAAACTTTAGGGTTTTTAGGACTGTCTTATCCAGGTGAAAAGCCAAAGATGGAACAAGGATGAGTCTGTTTACATTAAACAGGAGGAGGTTCAGGAATTGGTACCTATCTGCATTAAACAGAGATGCCTGAACTGGAGCCTGTCCACATTAAAGAAGAGACTGAACTGGAGCCTGTCCACATTAAAGAGGAAGAGACTGAACTGGAGCCTGTCCACATTAAAGAAGAGACTGAACTGGAGCCTGTCCACATTAAAGAAGAAGAGACTGAAAGAGACTGGAGCCTGTCCACATTGAAGAAGAGACTGAACTGGAGCCCGAAGAGACCACACATTAAAGAAGAAGAGACTGAACTGGAGCCTGTCCACATTAAAGAAGAGACTGAACTGGAGCCTGTCCACATGAAAGAAGAAGAGACTGAACTGAGCCTGTCCACATTAAAGAAAGAGACTGAACTGGAGCCTGTCTACATTAAAGTAGAATCTATTTACTTTTTGTTGTTTAAGATTCAGAAAACATATCCTGGCCAAAGATATCACATCAATGTATTAAATGTGGGAGAGCTTCAATCGGTTAGGAACCTAAAACACACCAACAAATTCACACTGGAGAGAAGCCGTGTCACTGTGTTGAATGTACAGGAGAGCTTCAAATCGGTTAGGACACCTTAAAAACACACACCAGCGACCATCACATTGAGAGAAGCTGTATCACTGTACTGAATGTTGGAAGAGCTCAGTCGGTTAGGAGACCGGAATAGACACCAGCGAATTCACACTGGAGAGAAGCAGCACCACTGTCCTGAATGTGGGGAGAGCTTCAGTCAGTTAGGAAACCTAAAAGCACACCAATCATGAATTTCACACTGGAGAGAAGCCATATCCGCTGTACTGACTGACTGGGAAGAGCTTCAGTCAAGTTAGGAAATCTAAAACCACCAGCACTTCACACTGGAGAGAAACCATATCACTGTATTGAATGAGAAGAGCTCAGTTAGAGACCTAAAAAGACACCAGCGAATTCACACTGGAAAGAATACGACGTCACAGGATTTGAATGTGTGCTGAATTTCACGGACAGGACACCTAAAAAACTAAGGGTGGGGTATTGGGACGAGGGATCTGTATTGCAATACTGAAGACAATATTGCAAGTATATATTAGAATTAAACGAATGATGTTGGATTTTTAGCTACCAAACTAAGTCTACATACAGACGTGCTCCAAATTTGCTGGTACCCCAAAACAAAAACGAAGAATGCAATTTTCTCTGAAATAACTTGAAACTGACAAAAGTAATTGGCATCCACCATTGTTTTATTCCATATTTAATAGAAATCAGACTTTGCTTTTGATTTTTTTATTCAACATAATATTGTAAATAATGAAACAAATGAAAATGGCATGGACAAAAATGATGGGACGTAACCCTAATATTTTTGTTGCACAACCTTTAGAGGTAATCACTGCAATCAAACATTTATGTAGCTCTCAATGAGACTTCTGCACCTGTTAACAGGTAGTTAGGCCCACTCTTCCTGAGCAAACTGCTCCAGCTATCTCAGGTTTGATGGGTGCCTTCTCCAGACCTTCAAAGTTTCAGCTCTTTTCCATAGATGTTCGATAGGATTCAGATCAGGACTCATAGAAGGCCACTTCAGAATAGTCCAATGTTTTGTTCTTATCCATTCTTGGGTGCTTTTAGCTGTGTGTTTGGGTCATTATCCCGTTGGAGGACCCATGACCTGCGACTGAGACAGAGCTTTCTGACACTGGGCAGTAAAATTACCCGCCAGAATGCCTTAATAGTCTTGAGATTTCATTGTGCCTGCACAGATTCAAGGCACCCCTGTGCCAGGCGCAGCAAAGCAGCCCCAAAACATAACCCAGCCTCCTCCATGTTTCACTGTAGGTATGGTGTTCTTTTCTTTTGAAAGCTTCATTTTTCGTTTGTGAACATAGAGCTGATGTGACTTGCCAAAAGCTCCAGTTTTGACTCATCTGTCCAAAGGACATTCTCCCCAGAAAGGATTGTGGCTTGTCAATATGTATTTTAGCAAAATTCCAGTCTGGCTTTTTTTTATGTTTTTCTGTCAAAAGTGGAGTCCTCCTGGGTCTTCCATGGAGCCCACTTTCGGCAAAAAAACGGATGGTGCGATTAGAAACTGGACGCACTTTCACCTTGAGTTCAGCTTGTATCTCTTTGGCAGTTATCCTTGGTTCTTTTCTACCATTCGCACTATCCTTCTGTTCAATCTGGGGTCGATTTTCCTTCAAGGCCGTGCCCAGGAGATTAGCTACAGTTCCATGGACCTTAAACTTCTTAATAATATTTGCAACTGTTGTCACAGGAAGATCAAGCTGCTTGGAGATGGTCTTGTAGCCTTTACCTTTACCATGCTTGTCTATTATTTTTTTCTTTCTGATCTCCTCAGACAACTCTCCTTTGCTTTCTCTGGTCCATGTTCAGTGTGGTACACAATGATACCAAACAGCACAGTGACTACTTTTCTCCATTTAAATAGGCTGAATGACTGATTACAAGATTGGAGACATGTGTGATACTAATTAAAAGAAACTAATTAGTTTGAAATATCACTATAATCCAACCATATTTATTATCTTTTTTAAGGGGTACCAACAAATGTGTCCAGGCCATTTAGAATATCTTTGTAGAATAAGCACAATTCATCTCTTTTCACAGCTTCTTTGCTTTATTCTATGACATACCAAAAGGCATGCAAGGCATACATGATAAAATAGCTTTTTAATTTCATCACTTTTCAGGAGGATGAAGCATTATTTCAATGAGCTGTAAGGGTACTAACAAATTTGAGCAATGTCTGTATAAACTGTGCTTTATGTCATTCTTTATGGAATTTAAAAGGCTTTGAGTGTAATATGACCAATTAACTCTCATAAAAAATGCCCAAAGTAACTATTTTCATGACTCCTCTGAAGTATGTATATGTGCCCCAATTTGAAAATAGAAAAATGGTGCTGGTTTGAAAAAGCTATTTTAAAATTCTCTCAAACTGATTTTAAATGTAAT
>CM072681.1:11803443-11825443 GCA_036884735.1 Huso huso | reverse complement strand
TGAAAGCAAGCTATTCTAAGCCGGCATCCAGCTGAGTAGCGTCCTGTGAGCTGCAGCACCGCATCTGAGTTTAAAGCTGTTTGGTTCCGGTAGTGGTAAGCCTTGTCTTACAATTCAGGTAAAAAGTGTTGAATTTTTTGTTTATTTGTTATATAGTACTGCTCACTCTCCGCTCTGCGCAGCGCTTAGTGATTGCAGGTCTGCACTGCTTTGTACTATATGCTGTGGTTTGCTTTTGAATTGTTTTAGTCTGTATGGTAGACAGTTTAAAAGGTACCACCACCCCCCCTTGGTATACTAATACTAATATGTATCTATGCTACTGCCTTTTTGTATTTTAAACTAATAGATTTAGGTATTGTGACGCTGTGGAGGTATTGTGGATATTGTGCAATAGATTTATAAGGGGTATTAAACTTCCAAAAGGATGTTCTCTAGATAATTGCTGTTTCTGAACCACTGGGTTTTTCTTAAAATCTATTTAAGGATAAAGGTTACCTGCAAAACTGATATAGACCACTGATATTTATACTCTATACTAGCTACTTGTAAAGGATCGGGTAAACGTGAGTGGTAGTTTGCACGTTTGGAATTTATCTTTTTAATTTGAATACTACTTGAGATTTGTGTAATATTGTTGTATTTGATTTCACTGTGATTTGTGTAATATTGTTGTATTTGATTTCACTGAGATTTGTGTAATATTGTTGTATTTGATTTCACTGAGATTTGTGTAATATTGTTGTATTTGATTTCACTGAGATTTGTATAATATTGTTGTATTTGATTTCACTGAGATTTGTGTAATATTGTTGTATTTGATTTCACTGAGATTTGTGTAATATTGTTGTATTTCATTTCACTTTGATCTGTGTAATATTGTTGTATTTCATTTCACTGAGATTTGTGTAACATTGTTGTATTTCATTTCACTGTGATTTGTGTAATATTGTTGTATTTCATTTCACTTTGATCTGTGTAATATTATTGTATTGAGTTTCATCTTTTGTTTTGTTGTGGATTTGGTTTTGTAGTTGCTGCTTGAAGATTTCTCCTCTCCTCTGCAACGTAATGAAGGTTGTATTGAATACTGTTAATACAATATTGCCTTGACACACCGATTGAGTTAAGACTGAATATTTGTAAATCCATTAAGAGCTCTGTTAATTGGTTGAATCTTGAGTGTTTGATAGCATTGCTGTGTCTGCAATTAGTACATTTATTCTAACTTTAGTAACCCATTTAATTTATTGTACAATTGTGCACAATAATATTCCTGTGTTTTTACCACTTGCTATTTAAAAATAAAACTATATTTGAAACTTCAGTAGTGTCTCTGCCTCCTTGCATGGTGCACCATGCTGAAAATTACCCAATTAAAGAACCTCAGTATTTTGAATTCTAAAGTGAACTTTAAAGGTTTACAAGAGGACCTTGCCCTCTTTAAACACAAAGTGGCGTAGTGGGTTTTGGTCATAGGACTGTTCGAACAATTTAAGCCGTGTAGTAACCCGCTACATATATATTTTAAAACCTTGTGAGGATGCGTGACTGATCAGCTACTGATTTATTTAACCAGCTGACAGTCGCATCTTTTAATAAACTTTTGCAGACTATGGCTGAGGGGTAATTTAACAGCTAGTTTAACCCCTCGCCAAAAATATAAAGTCTGCGCTCAGGGAGAGGGTCGGGAGATGCAAGTCTGTGGAAAATAAAAAGAAACAATTGCTACTTCCTGTGAACCATCCTGAAGGTACTCGTATCTGTGGTTTGTTTATTTTATTTAGATTTGTTTGGCCAACATGCCCTTTTGTTTTGTGTTTGTTTAAATCTTTTGTTTGTTTTATTATTTAATAATTTCAGTTTTCACCCGCCATTCATTGTTTTGGTTTTGTGCTCCTGGTCAGTGACGTCACCACACCTGCGCACGGCAACCACTCTGTCACAGATGGCTGTATAGCATCAAATATGGCAATATGTTGTTTATGCAAGGCTGAAGTCAAATATGCTGGTGGCACCACCAACCTGACATACAGTGGTGTAGTCCTACATCTAAAAAGTACTGGAATGACAATTAAAATACTGAGTTTTTCTAAAACAAATTATACGAATTCACCTAAGCGATTTTTAGGCTACTCCCCCTTGATCAGTGCAGTCAGATTAGCGGTTTTCCAGGCAAATTTGTCTTGTTTTGAAAGTATCTTGCGGGTAAATGTGGCCTTTGGTGATTTGGTTATTTTTTTACTTTTTTTTTCCTATTCCTTTTGATTATGAGGTCATCTCCAGTGCATAACTTCAATCCCCACAATGCTCTGTATGGAGCTCTTCATCCAATAAAATTACGAATTACACAAACGCTCAGTTGTTTTTTTATTCATCACCAACCTTAGAACAGTATCAGTTCAATTTGAATTGTTAACACATTTATTTTTAACCCATTGCGGTCCTATGTCGGACCTGGTCCGACATCGCAATTTTCCCTGTCCGACATCAACAAAAAGACACAAAAACAGGTCTCTAGTCATTTTTTCTCCGGATAAAGCCGAGAAAACCATTCAATGGCCGAGTGAGACCGATAGGAGCCGAGAGAAGCCAGAATAAAGGGAGTATCTCATGAATACTGATAGACCCGGCACCACATAGATAACACGGACATAAACAAACAAGAATGCTGCTTCCGCATCCAGCGCTCAAAAGAACAGGCGTTCACAGACGTTATAGTAATAAAAGGACTTTTGCATTATTGAGGGAGTTTGGTGATAAAACGAGTGATCAAGAGATGATTTATCGGTATGTACTATTAAGAGGTATTTTAAAAATATAGCGAACAAGGGCTGAGGCGAGGCTGGAGATGCAGTACTGAGTGTCCTGTTGATATGCAGTGCCTTTTAACCCTTTGCAGTCCATTTATTAAGTTGGCGTCAGGTCCAATTTATTTTCACACGCCGCAGATAATTTTAGACGCTGTTTAAAAGTTTTTTTTCACAGTCAAACAGGTTTAAAAGGCCCTGCATATCAACAAAGCACTCACTAGGCATCTCCAGCCCCGCCCCACCCTTTCATTCGCTATCGCTTTCATATGCGAAGAAATTAATAATAATAATAGTCGTACATACCGATCAATCATCTTCTGATCACTCGTTTTATCACCAAACTCCTCAATAATGCGATCTAAGTCATTATTTTATTACTATAACATCTCAAAAAAGCTCTGCAACTGTCCGTGTTCTCTGTGCGTTGACTCACTATCAGCCAGCTTGTTTACTTACGACCGCCCCGTTATCTGATACCAGGGCCATGTATGACTATTCATGAGATACGCCTTTTTTTTTTTTTTCAACTTGTCTCGGCTCCTGTCGTTCCCATTCGGCCATTGAATGGTTTTCTCGACTTGTTCCGGAGAAAAAACGACTGAAACCCGTTTTTTGCGTTTCTAAAATGATGTCGGACCGGGTCCGACAACGGACCGCAAAGGGTTAATATAAAATGAAATTACAAATATTATTAATAATAGAAATTACATTTAAAATCAGTTTGAGAGAATTTTAAATAGCTTTCAAACCAGCACCGTTTTTCTATTTTTCAAATTGGGAGCACATATACATACTTCAGAGGAGTCATGAAAAATAGTTACTGGGCATTTCATAGGAGAGTTTAATTGGTCATATTACACTCAAAGCCTTTAAATTCCATAAAGAATGACATAAAGCACAGTTTATACAGGCGTGCTCAAATTTGTTGGTACCCTTACAGCTCATTGAAATAATGCTTCATTCCTCCTGAAAAGTGATGAAATTAAAAGCTATTTTATCATGTATACTTGCATGCCTTTGGTATGTCATAGAATAAAGCAAAAGAAGCTGTGAAAAGAGATGAATTATTGCTTATTCTACAAAGATATTCTAAAATGGCCTGGACACATTTGTTGGTACCCCTAAAAAAAAGATAATAAATAATTGGATTATAGTGATATTTCAAACTAATTAGTTTCTTTAATTAGTATCACACATGTCTCCAATCTTGTAATCAGTCATTCAGCCTATTTAAATGGAGAAAAGTAGTCACTGTGCTGTTTGGTATCATTGTGTGCACCACACTGAACATGGACCAGAGAAAGCAAAGGAGAGAGTTGTCTGAGGAGATCAGAAAGAAAATAATAGACAAGCATGGTAAAGGTAAAGGCTACAAGACCATCTCCAAGCAGCTTGATCTTCCTGTGACAACAGTTGCAAATATTATTAAGAAGTTTAAGGTCCATGGAACTGTAGCCAATCTCCTGGGCACGGCCATAAAGAGGAAAATCGACCCCAGATTGAACAGAAGGATAGTGCGAATGGTAGAAAAAGAACCAAGGATAACTGCCAAAAGAGATACAAGCTGAACTCCAAGGTGAAGGTACGTCAGTTTCTAATCGCACCATCCGTCGCTTTTTGAGCGAAAGTGGGCTCCATGGAAGAAGACCCAGGAGGACTCCACTTTTGACAGAAAAACATAAAAAAGCCAGACTGGAATTTGCTAAAATGCATATTGACAAGCCACAATCCTTCTGGGAGAATGTCCTTTGGACAGATGAGTCAAAACTGGAGCTTTTTGGCAAGTCACATCAGCTCTATGTTCACAAACGAAAAAATGAAGCTTTCAAAGAAAAGAACACCATACCTACAGTGAAACATGGAGGAGGCTCGGTTATGTTTTGGGGCTGCTTTGCTGCGCCTGGCACAGGGTGCCTTGAATCTGTGCAGGGCACAATGAAATCTTAAGACTATTAAGGCATTCTGGAGCGAAACGTACTGCCCAGTGTCAGAAAGCTCTGTCTCAGTCGCAGGTCATGGGTCCTCCAACAGGATAATGACCCAAAACACACAGCTAAAAGCACCCAAGAATGGATAAGAACAAAACATTGGACTATTCTGAAGTGGCCTTCTATGAGTCCTGATCTGAATCCTATCGAACATCTATGGAAAGAGCTGAAACTTGCAGTCTGGAGAAGGCACCCATCAAACCTGAGATAGCTGGAGCAGTTTGCTCAGGAAGAGTGGGCCTAACTACCTGTTAACAGGTGCAGAAGTCTCATTGAGAGCTACAGTAAACGTTTGATTGCAGTTATTGCCTCTAAAGGTTGTGCAACAAAATATTAGGTTAGCGGTCCCATCATTTTTGTCCATGCCATTTTCATTTGTTTTATTATTTACAATATTATGTTGAATAAAAAATCAAAAGCAAAGTCTGATTTCTATTAAATATGGAATAAACAATGGTGGATGCCAATTACTTTTGTCAGTTTCAAGTTATTTCAGAGAAAATTGTGCATTCTTCGTTTTTTGTGGAGGGGTACCAACAAATTTGAGCACGTCTGTATATGTAGACTTAGTTTGGTAGCTAAAAATCAACATCATTCGGCGTTTAATTCTAATATGTATCGCAATATTGTCTTCAGTATTGCAATACAGATCCCTCGTCCCAATACCCACCCTTAGTTTTTAGGTGTCCTGTCTGTGAAATTCAGCACACATTCAAATCACCGATACGTATTCTTTCCAGTGTGAATTCGCTGGTGTCTTTTTAGGTCTCCTAACTGACTGAAGCTCTTCTCACATTCAATACAGTGATATGGTTTCTCTCCAGTGTGAATTCGCTGGTGTCGTTTTAGATTTCCTAACTGACTGAAGCTCTTCCCACAGTCAGTACAGTGATATGGCTTCTCTCCAGTGTGAATTCGCTGGTGTGCTTTTAGGTTTCCTAACTGACTGAAGCTCTCCCCACATTCAGGACAGTGGTGCTGCTTCTCTCCAGTGTGAATTCGCTGGTGTCTATTTCGGTCTCCTAACTGACTGAAGCTCTTCCAACATTCAGTACAGTGATACAGCTTCTCTCCAGTGTGAATTCGCTGGTGTGTTTTAAGGTGTCCTAACCGACTGAAGCTCTCCCCACATTCAACACAGTGATACGGCTTCTCTCCAGTGTGAATTTGTTGGTGTGTTTTTAGGTTTCCTAACTGATTGAAGCTCTCCCCACATTTAATACATTGATGTGATATCTTTGGCCAGGATATGTTTTCTGAATCCTTAAACAACAAAAAGTAAATAGATTCTACTTTAATGTAGACAGGCTCCAGTTCAGTCTCTTCTTTAATGTGGACAGGCTCCAGTTCAGTCTCTTCTTCTTTCATGTGGACAGGCTCCAGTTCAGTCTCTTCTTTAATGTGGACAGGCTCCAGTTCAGTCTCTTCTTCTTTAATGTGGACAGGCTCCAGTTCAGTCTCTTCTTCTTTAATGTGGACAGGCTCCAGTTCAGTCTCTTCTTCTTTAATGTGGACAGGCTCCAGTTCAGTCTCTTCTTTAATGTGGACAGGCTCCAGTTCAGTCTTCTTCTTTAATGTGGACAGGCTCAGTTCAGTCTCTTCTTTTTCATGTGGACAGGCTCCAGTTCAGTCTCTTCCTCTTTAATGTGGACAGGCTCCAGTTCAGTCTCTTCTTTAATGTGGACAGGCTCCAGTTCAGGCATCTCCTGTTTAATGCAGATAGGTACCAATTCCTGAACCTCCTCCTGTTTAATGTAAACAGACTCCATCCTTGTTCCTTGGCTTTCACCTGGATAAGACAGTCCTAAAAAAACCCTAAAGTTTTGCTGTCTGTTCTCCAAGTCACCTTCAGGTTCAAGAAAACATTTCCTTCAATTGCTTTGATACCATCAGCCAAACAACCACAAAGATCAACGATGGGGATAAATACTTTGTAATTAACGCTGCCATTAGTGCTTGTAACATTTTTAATAATGTATATAATGTAATTAACCTAACTTTGAAATCAGTAGAATGATTCTGTTGAGAGCCCTAAAACCCACACCTGGAAGCGCCAGGACTCTCTGGAAGGAGCATCAGGAATGCCACCAATCTTTAATATCAACGTTTTTTTTAATTTACCGTCTTTTTTCTCTTTATTTTTCAAATCAAGCAGAGCATGGGTGAAATAGACCTTTAGGCTTAAAAAACAGACTTTTTATTCATTAATAAGACCGTTTTTTATTAGGACCGGCAAAATGTAAATCTACACTTATTCCTTGCCTTTCCTTTGGTTCCTTTAAATAATAAAAACCTCCCCCCCACTACGCAGCACGACACGCAGAGTAAGCATGACAAAAAAAAAAAAAAAAAACTAGAGGAGAGATGTAGGCTGCATTTCAGGACAGGATTTCACTAGTTAAATTATCAATTTAATGCAATTTAAAATAATGCCGTCAGACGTTCAGAAGTTTTTTTTTTTTGTTTTTTTAAAGTACAAAATGGAAAGGTACAACGTGCTGTTTGTGTTGTTTTAATGAGCTTTGTGTAGGGATGTCACAATATACCGGGTTTACATTAAACCGCGGTATAAACTGCCACGGGTTTGAAACCGCAACCATGTTTCTATACCATGATTACCAAGTTCACACGGTTTAAGGTGATATGGGCGTGTTTTTGTATTCACCGTTTCTCTGTTGGTGAGCCACTGTGTTCATTAGAACTAACTAATGAACACAGACATCTCAAGTTCTGAAAACTGCCATGCATGAGATTATCCGAGTAGGCTATAAATAAGTGACGTCATATTTAATATAAACCGCCCTACTAAACAATAATAGCTCGCAAACGTGATTGTCAGTAAATGAAACACAAATACTCAGCAAGAACAAGGCACTGTAACTATTCATCACTGCCTTCCTATTAATTTACCAAACCAAAGAAGTAACAGCAGCTATTATCTATTGTATGGGTCAAAAGAAACGCAGTAAAAAGTCTAGATTTACTACTATATAACAAAGTCTGAGATGCTACAGGCATTTGATTTTTTTTTAAATTATTTTAAACGGTATTGTAAAGATGTTGCCGTCTCCTCAAGTTGATAGTGTTGTCGGGATTTTGGTTTTATGTATTCAAATTAATTAATACAATTTTATTCCCATTTTAAAAAAGTCCCCTAGCCGCTTTACTTTGCAGCGGTGTCAGACCCACCTTAACATTTCTTCTTTGCTTTGTGTTCTTTTGCTGTTAACATGCAGAAAAAAAAAAAAAAAAAAAATTACAAGCGCCGTCTTCTCATCATTAAGTTTTGCACTCTGCTGAGAGATCAGTGGGCGGGCGCTGCATGTCCTAAAACACACTCTAACACTTTCCTTCTCTTAACTCAGGGGTTTTCAACCTTTTTTTGAAACTGTACCCCATTCACTCACTAAATGGTTCCACAGTTGCAATAAAAGGCAGAATAATCTGGTTAACACATTTCTTTTTTCTCCCGTTTGTTAATTACATGTCTTTGGATGCAAAGAATTAAAAGGTAGTATTTAGGAATTTTTCGCTTTCTATTGGGAAAAAGTCATTATAAATAATACAAAATAGTCTGCACGGTAAATGTGTGTCACGTTACGATTTACTTCCCACCTCAGCATAATTATGTGTGCCGTTTAAAATGTTTACAATATCAAAAACATTACCCTCAAGATAAAACTACAATTAATTACTAACTAAAAATGATCCAAAGAGACTCTCTATAACTTTATGTTGCTTTGCACTTTTCCTTGGTTTTTCTATTGAAAGTAGGAAATGTATCAAACACCGAACACATACTCAACCAGCCGCTATTGCTGTTAATAAAATGCAGCCACAGTAATATACAAAAAACTTCAAAGTATGATGACTATATGTTTACCAGAGCATTTACACTTCTGAAAAACGCAGAGACACTGTGCTTCACTGATACGACAAGCTGAAAACAGCAAAGATCACGAGCAGCACAGAGCGCTCTCCAAGCACAATCGACTGCGCTTCACTGATACGACACGCTGAAAACAGCAAAGATCACGAGCAGCACAGAGCGCTCCAGGCACAATCGACTGCGCTTCACTGATACGACAAGCTGAAAACAGCAAAGATCACGAGCAGCACAGAGCGCTCTCCAGGCACAATCGACTGCGCTTCACTGATCGACCGCTGAAAACAGCAAAGATCACGAGCAGCACGGCTCTCCAGGCACAATCGACTGCGCTTCACTGATCTGAAAACAGCAAAGATCACGAGCAGCACAGAGCGCTCTCCAGGCACAATCGACTGCGCTTCACTGATACGACAAGCTGAAAACAGCAAAGATCACGAGCAGCACAGAGCGCTCTCCAGGCACAATCGACTGCGCTTCACTGATACGACAAGCTGAAAACAGCAAAGATCACGAGCAGCACAGAGCGCTCTCCAGGCACAATCGACGGCGCGCTTCACTGATACGACAAGCTGAAAACAGCAAAGATCACGAGCAGCACAGAGCGCTCTCCAGGCACAATCGACTGCGCTTCACTGATACGACAAGCTGAAAACAGCAAAGATCACGAGCAGCACAGAGCGCTCTCCAGGCACAATCGACTGCGCTTCACTGATACGACAAGCTGAAAACAGCAAAGATCACGAGCAGCACAGCGCTCTCCAGGCACAATCGACTCGCGCTTCACTGATACGACAAGCTGAAAACAGCAAAGATCACGAGCAGCACAGAGCGCTCTCCAGGCTGTCGACTGCGCTTCACTGATCGACACCCTGAAAACAGCAAAGATCACGAGCAGCACAGCGCGCTCCAGGCACAATCGACTGCGCTTCACTGAGCTGAAAACAGCAAGATCACGAGCTGCGCTCTCCAGGCACTGCTTCACTGATACGACAAGCTGAAAACAGCAAAGATCACGAGCAGCACAGAGCTCTCCAGGCACAATCGACTGCGCTTCACTGATACGACAAGCTGAAAACAGCAAAGATCACGAGCAGCACAGGCTCTCCAGGCACAATCGACTGCGCTTCACTGATCGACAAACTGAAAACAGCAAAGATCACAAAGCAGCACAAGAGCTCTCCAGGCACAATCGACTGCGCTTCACTGATACGACACCCTGAAAACAGCAAAGATCACGAGCAGCACAGAGCGCTCTCCAGGCACAATCGACTGCGCTTCACTGATACGACACCCTGAAAACAGCAAAGATCACGAGCAGCACAGAGCTCTCCAGGCACAATCGACTGCTGCTTCACTGACACCCTGAAAACAGCAAAGATCACGAGCAGCACAGAGCGCTCTCCAGGCACAATCGACTGCGCTTCACTGATCGACAAGCTGAAAACAGCAAAGATCACGAGCAGCACAGAGCTCTCCAGGCACAATCGACTGCTTCACTGATACGACCAAGCTGAAAACACAAAGATCACAAGCAGCAAGCGCTCTCAGGCACAAACTGCGCTTCACTGATACGACACCCTGAAAACAGCAAAAGATCACGAGCAGCACAGGCGCTCTCCAGGCACAATCGACTGCGCTTCACTGATCGACAAGCTGAAAACAGCAAAGATCAAGCAGCACAGAAGCTCTCCAGGCACTGTCGACTGCGCTTCACTGATACGACACCCTGAAAACAGCAAAGATCACGAGCAGCACAAGCTCTCCAGGCACAATCGACTGCGCTTCACTGATCTGAAAACAGCAAAGATCACGAGCATCGCGCTCTCCAGGCACAATCGACTGCGCTTCACTGATCGACACCCTGAAAACAGCAAAGATCACGAGCAGCACAGAGCTC
Organism: Huso huso; assembly: GCA_036884735.1. NCBI lineage: Eukaryota > Metazoa > Chordata > Actinopteri > Acipenseriformes > Acipenseridae > Huso > Huso huso. The sequence goes on along the minus strand of CM072681.1, from coordinate 11,814,856 downwards.
TCCAGGCACTGTCGACTGCGCTTCACTGATACGACACGCTGAAAACAGCAAAGATCACAAAGCAGCAGGCACAGCTCTCCAGGCACAATCGACTGCGCTTCACTGATCGACAAGCTGAAAACAGCAAAGATCACGAGCAGCACAGAGCTCTCCAGGCACAATCAATCGACGGCTTCACTGACGACAAGCTGAAAACAACTGAGCAATCTCACAGCGAAAGCACAGAGCGCTCTCCAGGCACAATCGACTGCGCTTCACTGATCACGACAAGCTGAAAACAGCAAAGATCACAAGCAGCACAGAGCGCTCTCCAGGCACAATCGACTGCGGCTTTCACTGATGATCGACAAGCTGAAAACAGCAAAGATCACGCAGGCAGCACTGCGCTTCGCTCTCCAGGCTGCATCGACTGCAGGCTTCACTGATACGACACGCTGAAAACAGCAAAGATCACGAGCAGCACAGGCTCTCAGGCACAATCGACTGCGCTTCACTGATCGACAAGCTGAAAACAGCAAAGATCACGAGCAGCACAGAGCGCTCTCAGGCACAATCGACTGCGCTTCACTGATCGACAAGCTGAAAACAGCAAAGATCACGAGCAGCACAGAGCTCTCCAGGCACAATCGACTGCGCTTCACTGATACGACAAGCTGAAAACAGCAAAGATCACAGCAGCACAGAGCGCTCTCCAGGCACTGTCGACTGCGCTTCACTGATACGACAAGCTGAAAACAGATCACGAGCAGCTCAGCGCTCTCCACTGTCGACTGCGCTTCACTGACACCCTGAAAACAGCAAAGATCCGAGCAGCACAGAGCGCTCTCCAGGCACAATCGACTGCGCTTCACTGATCACGACAAGCTGAAAACAGCAAAGATCACGAGCAGCACAGAGCTCTCCAGGCACAATCGACTGCGCTTCACTGCGACAAGCTGAAAACAGCAAAGATCCGAGCAGCACAGAGCTCTCCAGGGCTGTCGACTGCGCTTCACTGATACGACAAGCTGAAAACAGCAAAGATCACGAGCAGCACAGAAGCTCTCAGGCACAATCGACTGCGCTTCACTGATACGACAAGCTGAAAACAGCAAAGATCACGAGCAGCACAGCGCTCTCCAGGCACAATCGACTGCGCTTCACTGATGCGACACCCTGAAAACAGCAAAGATCACGGCAGCACAGGCTCTCCAGGCTGTCGACTTGCTTCACTCACTACGACCATCTGAAAACAGCAAAGATCACAGGGGAAAACAGGCTCTCCAAAGACTGCGCTTCACTGAAAACAAAACAGCAAAGCACGAGCAACACAGAGCACTCTCCAGGCACAATCGACTGCGCTTCACTGATCGACAAGCTGAAAACAGCAAAGATCCTGAAAACAGCAAAGCAGAGCAGAGCGCTCTCCAGGCACAATCGACTGCGCTTCACTGATACGACAAGCTGAAAACAGCAAAGATCACGAGCAGCACAGAGCACTCTCAGGCACAATCGACTGCGGCTTCACTGATACGACACGCTGAAAACAGCAAAGATCAAATCTCAGCAGCACCTGCTTCACTCTCCTGAAAGGCAAGATAACGACTGCGCTTCACTGCTTCACTGATCGACAAGCTGAAAACAGCAAAGATCGAGCAGCACTGGAGCAGGCACAATCGCCAGGCTCTCTTCACCTGTATATCAGAGTGGAATCGATGAGGCTGTCGAGCGCTTCACTTCACCTGATAAACACAACGCTGAAATGGCGACTCCAGGCAAAGCTTCACCTGTATATCAGGTGGAAATCCACAGAGCACAGACGCCTGCTTCACCTTTATATCAGCTGTCGAGATCAGAGCGCCTAGGCTTCACCTGTATATCAGGTGGAAATTGAAATCGCCAGGCGCCTGCTTCACCTGTATATCAGGTGCACAACGATCCGCCAGACGCCTGCTTCACCAGGCATATCAGGTGAAATCACACGATCAGCGCCTGCTTCACCTGTATATCAGGTGGAAATCCACCACGCCAGGCGACTGCTTCACCTGAAAACAGCAAAGATCCGCGAGCAGCACAGCCTGCGCTTCACTGTATACAAGGTGAAATTGATCGCCAACGCCTGCTTCACCTGTATATCAGACGCACGCTGAAAAGCCAGGCGCAAGATTCACCTGCACAGCAGCAAATTGGCCAGGCACAGCAAATCGCCACATCTCCAGGCACAATCTGCTTCACCTGTATATCAGAGTGGAAATCCACGCGCGATCGCCAGACGCCTGCTTCACCTGCTTATATCAGGTGGAAATCCACCCGATCGCCAGCGACACCTGCTTCATGAGAGTGGATCGCCAGCACAGCTTCACCTGTATATCAGGTGGAAATCCACCACGATCGCCAGGCGCCTGCTTCACCAAGCTGAATCTCAGGCAAAATCCACATCACCTGTATATCAGGTGGAAATCCACCACGATCGCCAGGCAGCCTGCTTCACCTGTCCATCACAATGGTGGAGAACGATCACCAGACACCTGCTTCACCTGTATATCAGGTGGAAATCCACCGCGATCGCCAGGCGCCTGCTTCACCTGTATAGAGTGGAGACATCGCGCTCGCCAGACACCTGCTTCACCTGTATATCAGGAGTGGAGATCCGCGCGATAAGCCAGGCGCCTGCTTCACCTGTCTATCAGAGTGGAGATCCACGCGATCGCCAGGCGCCTGCTTCACCTGTCTATCAGAGTGGAGATCCACCCTGTTGAAATCGCAGCATGCGTGCAGGTGGAAAATGTGGACGTGACAGATTCTCTGTGTTTTTTTCATTTAGTCATTCACTTTGAGCTGCTAAACAAAGATTAAATAAGTACACACCATGGTTTAGAGAATATATAATACCGTTAAAAAATTCAAGATCATTATTTTCTCTTACTTTAATTTTTATTTGTGCATTTCTGAGTCATCCTGCATACCCCCTGTGACCCTTAGAAGGACCCCAGTACAGCGTGCCTCGGCTGAAAACCCGTCTTAACTAATAGGATGCTGTCGAAAAACTGATAAAGATGAAGGGTATTCATTTGGTGACATTGTACATTTGGTGACATTGTAAGGTGGTGTTTGAATTGGCTGAGTTAGTGTGTGAGTAGTACCAGGTGAGTGGCTAAATTGATTAGCAGTTGATTTTGCTATTTGATTGGTTTCCACACAGTTTAGTTGGTTCCTTTGCCAAGCAGGTGTAACATTTAATCAAGCAGCTTATTTCGGCAGCCAGCAAAAGCGAGTCCAGTCTACAGGTAACCAGCGTCTGAAACAAGATAGCTAATTGATCCTGCTCCTAGTAATTTTTGAATTAACTATTTAAGTATCATTATCTGGTGTTTCTATTTGGGGAGGAGTGTGTGATTTTATCCCAGGCAGTGTGCTTATTTGAGTAATAAATTTGTAATTTGTAAATTGTATCAGGGAGGGTGGTTTAACTTGAATAGAGCAGTTTGCATTTGAATTGGTCTCCCACACAGCTCCTGTCCTTTGTGTGATCCCATTAAAGTGTGTGAAACTATTGTCTCCAGAGCAGTTAGCAGCTAGTTCCTTGCTAAGTGAACAGAGTAATTTAAGGGTGGGCATCTAGTAATTAGTTCAGTCTACAGGTAACCAGGGGACAGAGGCAGATAGATAAGTTCCTGCTTCAAGTAATTTTAACTAACTACATTTGGTGACATTGTAAGGTGGTGTTTGAATTGGCTGAGTTAGTGTGTGTGAGGTAGTACCAGGTGAGTGGCTAAAATTGAATAGAAGTTGATTCGCTATTTGATTGGTTTCCCACAGTTTAGTTTTTTTCTTTTCCCACCCAGTTGTTATATTAATCAGGCAGGCTATTTCTGCACCAGCACGAAGTGCCAGATAACCTGAAGAGCCTCAACAAAGAGCCGGGAGTCTAGCTGTAGGAGTCCAGCGAGGGAGGCCTGCTGAGAGCAACTGTTAGACTCTGTCTACCCGGACTGTCCTGTTGGGTGACTTCAACATCCATCTCTCAACCCCAGCCACTCTGCTGGATTCCTCCCTCTCCTTCCTCCTCCGACTTCTGTCTCTCTCCGTCCCCTCCTACCCACAAAGCTGGCCGTCAACTGGACCTCACCTTCTCCAGGGCCTGCTGCCCCTCCACCCTCTCTGTCACCCCCTGGACCTCTCTGATCACTATTTCATCTCTTTTCTCTGTCTCTCCCCTCTCCCTGCTCCTCCTACCCCCCACTGTCACCTCTCACAAATAACTTCTCAGTCTCTCTCCCCTCTGTCCTTGCCTCCACTGATCTCTCTCTCACCTCCCTCCTATCGACTGGCTCCTTTTCACAACTCTCCGTGACTCTGCTACCTCCACCCTCTTCTCCTCCTCACCCTCCTCCTCGACTCCCTCTGTCCCCTCACCTCCCGACCTGCTCGCCCCTCCCTCCCCATCCTGGCTCTCCTCTGCTCCTCGCTCGGCAAGAATCACCTGCGATCTGCTGAAAAGAAATGGAAGAGAACCAAACTCCTGCTGCCCTAGACCTTTACCGCACTCTCCTCTCCTCTTCTCCTCTACTCTCTCCTCTACTAAATGTGCTTATTTCCAATCTGTAATCAAGCCTCCACTAACAACCCCGTAAACTATTCTCTACCTTCTCCTCCCTCCTAAACCCTCCCCCCCTCCTCCCTCCTCAAATCTCCCTGATGACTTTGCCTCCTTCTTCTCTTCTAAAATCTCAGATATCCGCAAACTCTTTAACACCTCTCCCTCCCACACCCCCTCCTGCTCCAACCCCTGAACACCCCTACATCCCCTACTAACTCGCCTCCTTCCTCACCTTCTTGCCCCTCTCAGACTCGGACCTCTCCTCCTGCTCCAGGGTCCCAAACCCAACACGCATGTGCCTTGGACCCCCTCCCCTCCTCTTTCAAGCTGCTGCTCCTGCTCTACTCCCTTCATCTCCTCCCTCCTCAACACCTCTCTACTTTCTGGTATCTTTCCCTCTGCCTTCAAAAAAGCCTCCATCACTCCCTCCTCAAAAAACCTACCCTCGACCCCACCTCCCTCCAGAGCTACCGTCCTGTCTCCCTCCTACCCTTCCTCTCCAAAACCCAAAGCGGACTGGACACGCCAGCTCTCTGCTTTCCTGTCAACCACTCTCTGCTTGACCCTCTCCAATCTGGCTTCACTCTGCACCACTCCTCTGAAACCGCCCTCCTGTCTGTCACCAACTCCTTAAGTGTGCGAGCAGCGGCTGCCTCTCTCTCCCTCTGTCCTAATTCTCCTCGACCTCTCTGTTGCCTTTGACACTGTTGATCACTCTATTCTACTATCATCTCTTGCTGACCTGGGGATCTGAAAACTGCTCTGGCCTGGTTCTCCTCCTACCTCTCAACCGCACTTACCAGGTAACCTGGTGGAGCAACCTCCTCCACCTCACCCTCTCTTAACAAGTCCCCCAAGGGTCAGTCTTGGGTCCTCTCCTGTTCTCTCTCTACACCCGCTCCCTGGGCCCCTCATCGCATCGCCTGGTTTCTCATACCATTTCTATGCTGATGATGCTCCAGATTTTCCTCTCCTTCCCCACCTCTGACTCTTCACCATCTCCTCCCGTATCTCTACCTGTCTGTCTGCTATTTCCTCCTGGATGAACTTTCATCACCTCAAACTCAACCTCTCAGCAAATCTGACCTCCTTTTCTTTCCCTCCTCCTCCCCTCCTCTGATCTCTCTATCTCTGTTCCTCTGAATCTACCACACTCTCTCCCTCTTCCTCGACTAAGAACCTTCACTGGTCACCCTGGACCCCTGCCTCTCTTATTCCCAGCACATCTCCACTCTGTGCGCACTTTGCTGATTCTTCCTGAGCAACATCCAAGAATCCAGCTGACCCTTCCTCACCAACTATGCTACCCAGCTCCTGGTCCAGGCCTGGTACTCTCCCCGCCTAGACTACTGCAACTCCCCTCCTGGCTGGCCTCCCTGCGTCCGCCACCTGTCTGCTCCAGCTCATCCAGAACTCTGCTGCCTGCCTGGTGTTCTCTCTGCCTCGCTTCGCCCATGCTACTCCCACTACTCTGCTCGCTCCACTGGCTCCCCGATCACCGCTCGATCCAGTTCAAGACTCTTGTACTAGCCTACAGATGCCTTGACCAGACTGCACCAAGCTACCTCAGACCCTCATCTCTCCCTACACCGACCTCAACCTCTCCGCTCTGCCTGCACTCACTAGAAGACTCTACCTCCGCAACGCTCCCCTGCCTCCAGAGCCCGCTCCTTCTCCACCCTTGCTCCGCAGTGGTGGAATGACCTTTACAGATGTCAGGACTGCCCAGTCCCTGACCACATTCGCGCCACCTTAAGACTCTCGCCTCTTCAAACAGCACCTGTAGAACTCCTCTGTTTGTATCCTGGGACACTATCACCCTTCATTTAAATGTGCTTTATTTTGCTCTTATCTGCCCCCTATTTTACTGCATTTAATCCTGTACTTCAGAATACTGTAATCTGCCAAGTGTTTAACCTGTAGTATTTTGTATTTAATCATATCCTGATGTAACTATCACTATTTAATCATATCCTGATGTAACTATCACTATTATCTGCTGTATTATTGAATTGTGGTTTGTCACACTTGAACAAAAGTTATTGTATTTCTTGCTCTTATTGTATTACTTGTATTGTAACACTTTTAATGTATTTGCTTACGATTGTAAGTCGCCCTGGATAACGGCGTCTGCTAAGAAATAAATAATAATAATAATAATAATAATAATATTCAGTTGCAGTGGTCACTACACCCTATCGTTCAGACTGAGCCCAGAACACGTTAATATTATTGGTGTTTCTCCACAGTAATTTGAAATAAAAAAAACAGCATTATTTTGCTGCGCCTGTGCTTCACTGGAGTGAACACTACTTCCAGTTAGGTAGTGCCTGACAGAACTGTAGTACCGAGTGCTGTATTTGTTTTAAAACATTAAATTAAATTAAAATTATTTTTTCTTGTTAAAAAATGACTTGATCTGAGTGTATTTCTTTAAAATAGCCATTTAAAACGAATGACAAAACAATGACATGATACAAAGACATGCGACAATAACCGTGGTATATTTTTTTGATGTTTACCATACCGTCAAAATTTGATACTGTGACATCCCTACTTCTGTGGCAACACCACCAACCTGCAGGATCATTTAAGACAGCATCCGACAAAACACGACAGCGGGAACACAAGAAAAAACAAAAGGAAGCAACACCTTCAGTGACAGCTTATTGTGGAAAGAAAGTTGATCCAGAAAGCGTCAGAGCAACAGAAATAACGGGCCTGATAGTGGATGCTGTCACACGAGATATCAGCCCTGTTAGTATAGTAGAGGGAGCTGCGTTTAAAAATCTGATTGCGAATCTTGCTCCGGGCTATGAAATGCCCTGTCGAAAAACAATCTCCAAATTCATTACTCTGGATCACGAACGAGCAAAGGAAAAGCTTAGACAGGATTTAAGTCAGGAGTGTAATTCAATGTCCATCACTTCTGGAGTGTAATTCAATGTCCATCACTACCGATGTATGGACAAGCATGACACAAGAAGCGTTTAACACAGTCACCTGCCATTACATTAAACAAAACTGGGAACTCGAGTCAAAAGTATTAACGACACGAAAATTTCACGAGAGACACAGAGCTGTGAATTTAGCAGAAGCGATCAATCAGATAAACACAGAGTTTGAAGTGGCTACAAAAGTAACAGCTTGTGTTCATGACAACGCGGCCAACGTGTGCAGAGCAGCGTCTTTGCTTTCTGCAAGATGATACTTACTGCTTTTATTCATTTTAGGCAGCAGTTCATTCGGGCAGCAGTGTGGAGTAGTGGTTAGGGCTCTGAACTCTTGACGGGAGGGTTGTGGGTTCAATCCCAGGTGGAGGACACTGCTGCTGTACCCTTGAGCAAGGTACTTTACCTAGATTGCTCCAGTAAAAACCCAACTGTATAAATGGGGAATTGTATGTAAAAATAATGTGATATCTTGTAACAATTGTAAGTCGCCCTGGATAAGGGCGTCTAATAATAATAATAATTAATAATTTTAAAAACATGTTTATATATATATAACATCCCCAATTGCTAGGCTAACTTCCACGCTGTCTCATGAATAGAAAAAACAAAACAAAAAAAAACATGCACGACAAAAAAAATAGACAGGCGGGCCAAAAACAACATTTACTCGTTAGATGTTTTCAAAACAACCACAAGCTGACTGGAAACCCGCCACTCGTGCAGCACTGAGCCCCTTGCACGCAAGACTGCAACTGAGGGAGATATGAATAAAACAAACGCAGGCTTCACAAATACAACACACACACAAAAACAACGCTCCTACCACACTACAACCCGGACCTTTCAAAATAATACAATATAACAGCGCTCTGTAGTTTATAAACACATTGTAGAGCTCCATGCAGACTCTCTCACCTCCTCTCTGCTCTCCCTCAGTGTCTGAACGGATAAAACAACGCGCTCCTACCACACTACAACCCGGACCTTTCAAAATAATACAATATAACAGCGCTCTGTAGTTTATAAACACTTGATTGAGAGCTCCATGCAGACTCTCTTACCTCCTCTCTGCTCTCCCTCAGTGTCTGAACGGATAAAACAAACGCTCCTACCACACTACAACCCGGACCTTTCAAAATAATACAATATAACAGCGCTCTGTAGTTTATAAACACATTGTAGAGCTCCATGCAGACTCTCTTACCTCCTCTCTGCTCTCCCTCAGTGTCTGAACGGATAAAAACAACGCTCCTACCACACTACAACCCGGACCTTTCAAAATAATACAATATAACAGCGCTCTGTAGTTTATAAACACATTGTAGAGCTCCATGCAGACTCTCTTACCTCCTCTCTGCTCTCCCTCAGTGTCTGAACGGATAAAACAACGCGCTCCTACCACACTACAACCCGGACCTTTCAAAATAATACAATATAACAGCGCTCTGTAGTTTATAAACACATTGTAGAGCTCCATGCAGACTCTCTCACCTCCTCTCTGCTCTCCCTCAGTGTCTGAACGGATAAAACAACGCGCTCCTACCACACTACAACCCGGACCTTTCAAAATAATACAATATAACAGCGCTCTGTAGTTTATAAACACATTGTAGAGCTCCATGCAGACTCTCTTACCTCCTCTCTGCTCTCCCTCAGTGTCTGAACGGATAAAACAACGCGCTCCTACCACACTACAACCCGGACCTTTCAAAATAATACAATATAACAGCGCTCTGTAGTTTATAAACACATTGTAGAGCTCCATGCAGACTCTCTTACCTCCTCTCTGCTCTCCCTCAGTGTCTGAACGGATAAAACAACGCGCTCCTACCACACTACAACCCGGACCTTTCAAAATAATACAATATAACAGCGCTCTGTAGTTTATAAACACATTGTAGAGCTCAATGCAGACTCTCTCACCTCCTCTCTGCTCTCCCTCAGTGTCTGAACGGATAAAACAACGCGCTCCTACCACACTACAACCCGGACCTTTCAAAATAATACAATATAACAGCGCTCTGTAGTTTATAAACACATTGTAGAGCTCCATGCAGACTCTCTCACCTCCTCTCTGCTCTCCTCAGTGTCTGAACGGATAAAACAACGCGCTCCTACCACACTACAACCCGGACCTTTCAAAATAATACAATATAACAGCGCTCTGTAGTTTATAAACACATTGTAGAGCTCCATGCAGACTCTCTTACCTCCTCTCTGCTCTCCCTCAGTGTCTGAACGGGTCTGTCTGCCACAGAACGAGGAATATACCAATCACAAAATACAAACCGATCAGCGCGGTTTGACAATTCATCTAATATGGACCGCAAAGGGAATTGTGATACCGGGGATCTTTTAATAAAAAATGAATATGACTTTCAATTTTAACATCATAATCGAATTGTTTGTAGCTCTATATTTTCCCAGTGAATACAATTTGAATTCAGGTAACCCCTCCCCCATGCCAGAGTTGGTATAGTCCTTTCTCTATCAGGCGGCAGCAGCGTCGATGCTGTGAGTTTTTCGCAGATATATAATCTGTGTTTCGTGTAATTATATTGATATTTCCCGTCCTCTTCTTCTGAATGAGATGTTCAAACACTAACGCGATACCCCTGATAATGTTTTTAGACATATATTAGGTTAATTCAAGTTCAGCGCCATTGTCACAAACAGATCCACAATGGCGCAGGCATGGTCGCAGTTTCATAGCTTTCTCTTCGCTAGTCTTGGAGGTTCAGTGCGTGTGAACTTGTTTTTGGTAAATACAGCACAAGGTCGCAGAAAGGTCATTCTTTACGAGTAAACTTCCAGGCAGTAACCTCTGCTATTTCTACCCCATGCTTTTATTTCGTGTCTCTTAAACTGTATTATTGTCTCCTATTCTTTATCCAGGACAGTATTCCTCCCTGCTGTCCAGCGGCACAGATTTAGAATCTTCCTCAGACTGCGCTGCGAACTAAACCAGGCAACAGAGCCGCGTCCACAGCAGCAGAAGAGTCATCAGCAATGAGACACGCCAAGGAGTGCGCTGCTCTGTGAGACTCGAGGGGCCGCATTATCAAAGCGCTTCCTCCAGCCTTTAATTAACTGCTATTGATTTTAAAAAGGACAAAACATCATGTTAATGTTACAACATGAAAAACTAAACACATTGAGAGTGCTGAAGAGGGCTTGAAATACAGTGTATTACTCAGCTGTGTGGTTCTAGTTTTGTAAAATGAACAGGTGGCTTACCTCTTTAAAATAAATAGGAGTTAATTAAAGACTGGCGTAAAAAGCTTTGAAAAGATGTCCTGAGGTGTCTTACTGTGAAAAAAAAGCGTCCCATTCCACAAGAAAAACCTGAGAGGTGTTAGAAAACTAAAAGCTCTTTGAATGAAATACTTTTTTTATTATATGAATAACTACCCAGTGGAGTGACAGAGCAGGTAAATAAACTAAATGTATTGAATGAATAATGAAATCAGATCATATACGTCAGAGAGTGAGGGGTTTGTATTAAACAGTCCAGTTACAGTATTTTTAAATGTTTTAGTAGTTTAACTGCTTATGACTGCGAGGATTGGAAACAAAGGTAAATATTCTCATGCAATACTCTGCATTTATATTACTGCGCCCAACAGTACTTTCGGTAAAGCTGTATTTGGGTCTGTAGTTGTTGTCCCCGGTCTGTACCAAGTGTATTCATTCAGGAGAAGCAGCACAAGTGAAGGTGAATAAGCAGCCTACAGAATGTGTGCATTGCAGAAAGCGTTTATTATTAAAACATGACGAGACATCTCTCAGGTTTTATTAATAACACCAATATTCTCTTTGAGCGGCGTTAGCTTGTAGCCCTTCAAAAGTTACAAACGTCAAACTTGCAATGCTTCAATGT
>CM072681.1:11758187-11802943 GCA_036884735.1 Huso huso | reverse complement strand
AGCTAAAAGCACCCAAGAATGGATAAGAACAAAACATTGGACTATTCTGAAGTGGCCTTCTATGAGTCCTGATCTGAATCCCATCGAACATCTATGGAAAGAGCTGAAACTTGCAGTGTGGAGAAGGCACCCATCAAACCTGAGACAGCTGGAGCAGTTTGCTCAGGAAGAGTGGGCCAAACTACCTGTTAACAGGTGCAGAAGTCTCATTGAGAGCTACAGTAAACGTTTGATTGCAGTGATTGCCTCTAAAGGTTGTGCAACAAAATATTAGGTTAGCGGTCCCATCATTTTTGTCCATGCCATTTTCATTTCTTTTATTATTTACAATATTATGTTGAATACAAAATCGAAAGCAAAGTCTGATTTCTATTAAATATGGAATAAACAATGGTGGATGCCAATTACTTTTGTCAGTTTCAAGTTATTTCAGAGAAAATTGTGCATTCTTCGTTTTTTGTGGAGGGGTACCAACAAATTTGAGCACGTCTGTATATGTAGACTTACTTTGGTAGCTAAAAATCAACATCATTCGGCGTTTAATTCTAATATGTATCGCAATATTGTCTTCAGTATTGCAATACAGATCCCTCGTCCCAATACCCATCCTTAGTTTTTAGGTGTCCTGTCCGTGAAATTCAGCACACATTCAAATCACCGATACATATTCTTTCCAGTGTGAATTAAGCTGGTGTCTTTTTTTAGTCTCTAACTGACTGAAGCTCTTCTCACATTCAATACAGTGATATGGTTTCTCTCCAGTGTGAATTCGCTGGTGTCGTTTTAGATTTCCTAACTGACTGAAGCTCTTCCCACAGTCAGTACAGTGATATGGCTTCTCTCCAGTGTGAATTCGCTGGTGTGCTTTTAGGTTTCCTAACTGACTGAAGCTCTCCCCACATTCAGGACAGTGGTGCTGCTTCTCTCCAGTGTGAATTCGCTGGTGTCTATTTCGGTCTCCTAACTGACTGAAGCTCTTCCAACATTCAGTACAGTGATACAGCTTCTCTCAGTGTGAATTCGCTGGTGTGTTTTAAGGTGTCCTAACCACTGAAGCTCTCCCACATTCAACACAGTGATACGGCTTCTCTCCAGTGTGAATTTGCTGGTGTGTTTTTAGGTTTCCTAACTGATTGAAGCTCTCCCCACATTTAATACATTGATGTGATATCTTTGGCCAGGATATGTTTTCTGAATCCTTAAACAACAAAAAGTAAATAGGTTCTACTTTAATGTAGACAGGCTCCAGTTCAGTCTCTTCTTCTTTAATGTGGACAGGCTCCAGTTCAGTCTCTTCTTTAATGTGGACAGGCTCCAGTTCAGTCTCTTCTTCTTTAATGTGACAGGCTCCAGTTCAGTCTCTTCTTCTTTAATGTGGACAGGCTCCAGTTCAGTCTCTTCTTCTTTAATGTGGACAGGCTCCAGTTCAGTCTCTTCTTCTTTAATGTGGACAGGCTCCAGTTCAGTCTCTTCTTCTTTAATGTGGACAGGCTCCAGTTCAGTCTCTTCTTTAATGTGGACAGGCTCCAGTTCAGGCATCTCCTGTTTAATGCAGATAGGTACCAATTCCTGAACCTCCTCCTGTTTAATGTAAACAGACTCCATCCTTGTTCCTTGGCTTTCACCTGGATAAGACAGTCCTAAAAAAACAGAAAATGAAATGAAGTATTGCTGTCTGTTCTCCAAGTCACCTTCAGGTTCAAGAAAACATTTCCTTCAATTGCTTTGATACCATCAGCCAAACAACCACAAAGATCAACGATGGGGATAAATACTTTGTAATTAACGCTGCCATTAGTGCTTGTAACATTTTTAATAATGTATATAATGTAATTAACCTAACTTTGAAATCAGTAGAATGATTCTGTTGAGAGCCCTAAAACCCACACCTGGAAGCGCGCAGGACTCTATCTGGAAGGAGCATCAGGAATGCCACCAATCTTTAATATCAACAGTTTTAATTTACTGTCTTTTTTCTCTTTATTTTTCAAATCAAGCAGAGCATGGGTGAAATAGACCTTTAGGCTTAAAAAACAGACTTTTTATTCATTAATAGGACCGTTTTTTATTAGGACCGGCAAAATGTAAATCTACACTTATTCCTTGCCTTTCCTTTGGTTCCTTTAAATAATAAAAACCTCCCCGCCCGCTACGCAGCACGTACGTTTTCAGAGTAAGCATGACAAAAAAAAAAAAAAAACTAGAGGAGAGATGTAGGCTGCATTTCAGGACAGGATTTCACTAGTTAAATTATCAATTTACTGCAATTTAAAATAATGCCGTCAGACGTTCAGAAGTTTTTTTTTTTTTTTTTTTTTAAGTACAAAATGGAAAGGTACAACGTTGTGTTTGTGTTGTTTTAATGAGCTTTGTGTAGGGATGTCACAATATACCGGGTTTACATTAAACCCATGGTATAAACTACCACGGTTTGAAACCGCAACCATGTTTCTATACCATGATTACCAAGTTCACACGGTTTAAGGTGATAACGGTGTGTTTTTGTATTCACCGTTTCTCTGTTGGTGAGCCACTGTGTTCATTAGAACTAACTAATGAACACAGACATCTCAAGTTCTGAAAACTGCCATGCATGAGATTATCCGAGTAGGCTATAAATAAGTGACGTCATATTTAATATAAACCGCCCTACTAAACAATAATCGCTCGCAAACGCGATTGTCAGTAAATGAAACACAAATACTCAGCAAGAACAAGGCACTGTAACTTTTCATCACTGCCTTCCTATTAATTTACCAAACCAAAGAAGTAACAGCAGCTATTATCTATTGTATGGGTCAAGAGAAACGCAGTAAAAAGTCTAGATTTACTACTATATAACAAAGTCTGAGATGCTACAGGCATTTGATTTTTTTTTTTTTTTATTTTAAACGGTATTGTAAAGATGTTGCCGTCTCCTCAAGTTGATAGTGTTGTCGGGATTTTGGTTTTATGTATTCAAATTAATTAATACAATTTTATTCCCATTTTAAAAAAAAGTCCCCTAGCCGCTTTACTTTGCAGCGGTGTCAGACCCACCTTAACATTTCTTCTTTGCTTTGTGTTCGTTGCTGTTAACATGCAGTCCAGAAAAAAAAAAAAAATTGCAAGCGCCGTCTTCTCATCATTAAGTTTTGCACTCTGCTGAGAGATCAGTGGGCGGGCGCTGCATGTCCTAAAACACACTCTAACACTTTCCTTCTCTTAACTCAGGGGTTTTCAACCTTTTTTTGAAACTGTACCCCATTCACTCACTGAATGGTACCACAGTTGCAATAAAAGGCAGAATAATCTGGTGAACACATTTCTTTTTTCTCCCATTTGTTAATTACATGTCTTTGGATGTAAATAATTAAAAGGTAGTATTTAGGAATTTTTCGCTTTCTATTAGGAAAAAGTCATTATAAATAATACCAAATAGTCTGCACGGTAAATGTGTGTCACGTTACGATTTACTTCCCACCTCAGCATAATTATGTGTGCCGTTTAAAATGTTTACAATATCAAAAACATTACCCTCAAAATAAAACTATAATTAATTACTAACTAAAAATTATCCAAAGAGACTCTCTATAACTTTATGTTGCTTTGCACTTTCTGACTTTTGTGTTTTCGTTGGTTTTCTATTGAAAGTATCAAACACCGAACACATACTCAACCAGCCGCTATTGCTGTTAATAAAATGCAGCCACAGTAATATACAAAAAACTTCAAAGTATGATGACTATATGTTTACCAGAGCATTTACACTTCTTAAAAAAGCAGAGACACTGCGCTTCACTGATACGACAAGCTGAAAACAGCAAAGATCACGAGCAGCACAGAGCGCTCTCCAGGCTGTCGACTGCGCTTCACTGATACGACAAGCTGAAAACAGCAAAGATCACGAGCAGCACAGAGCGCTCTCCAGGCACAATCGACTGCGCTTCACTGATACGACAAGCTGAAAACAGCAAAGATCACGAGCAGCACAGAGCGCTCTCCAGGCACAATCGCCAGACACCTGCTTCACCTGTATATCAGAGTGGAAATCCACGCGATCGCCAGACGTCTGCTTCACCTGTATATCAGAGTGGAAATCCACACGATCGCAAGACACCTGCTTATCAGAGTGGAAATCCACACGATCGCCAGACGCCTGCTTCACCTGTATATCAGGGTGGAAATCCACACGATCGCCAGGCGCCTACTTCACCTGTATATCAGGTGGAAATCCACCGCGATCGCCAGGCGCCTGCTTCACCTGTATATCAGGGTGGCGATCCACGCGATCGCCAGACACCTGCTTCACCTGTATATCAGAGTGGAGATCCACGCGATCGCCAGACGCCTGCTTCACCTGTATATCAGAGTGGAGATCCACGCGATAAGCCAGGCGCCTGCTTCACCTGTATATCAGAGTGGAGATCCACGCGATCGCCAGGCGCCTGCTTCACCTGTATATCAGAGTGGAGATCCACCCTGTTAAAAATCGCGTAAATTGCAGGTGGAAAAAATGGGCGTGACAGATTCTCTGTGTTTTTTTTTTTTTCATTAGCCATTCACTTTGAGCTGCTAAACAAAGATTAAATAAGTACACACCATGGTTTAGAGAATATATAATACCGTTAAAAAATTCAAGATCATTATTTTCTCTTACTTTAATTTTTATTTGTGCATTTCTGAGTCATCCTGCATACCCCCTGTGACCCTTAGAAGGACCCCCAAGGGTACGCGTACCTCCGGCTGAAAACCCGTCTTAACTAATAGGATGCTGTCGAAACTGATAAAGATGAAGAGGGTATTCATTTGGTGACATTGTACATTTGGTGACATTGTAAGGTGGTGTTTGAATTGGCTGAGTTTGTGTGTGATTAGTACCAGGTGAGTGGCTAAATTGATTAGCAGTTGATTTTGCTATTTGATTGGTTTCCACACAGTTTAGTTGGTTCCTTTGCCAAGCAGGTGTAACATTTAATCAAGCAGCTTATTTCGGCGCCAGCAAGAAGCGCCAGTCTACAGGTAACCAGCGTCTGAAGCAAGATAGCTAATTGATCCTGCTCCTAGTAATTTTTGAATTAACTATTTAAGTATCATTATCTGGTGTTTCTATTTGGGGAGGAGTGTGTGATTTTATCCCAGGCAGTGTGCTTATTTGAGTAATAAATTTGTAATTTGTAAATTGTAAATTGTATCAGGGAGGGTGGTTTAACTTGAATAGAGCAGTTTGCATTTGAATTGGTCTCCACACAGCTCCTGTAGTTGTGTGATCCCATTAAAGTGTGTGAAACTATTGTCTCCAGAGCAGTTAGCAGCTAGTTCCCTTGCTAAGTGAACAGAGTTATTTAAGGGTGGGCATCTAGTAATTAGTTCAGTCTACAGGTAACCAGGGACAGAGGCAGATAGATAAGTTCCTGCTTCAAGTAATTTTAACTAACTACATTTGGTGACATTGTAAGGTGGTGTTTGAATTGGCTGAGTTAGTGTGTGAGTAGTACCAGGTGAGTGGCTAAATTGAATAGAAGTTGATTCGCTATTTGATTGGTTTCCACACAGTTTAGTTTTTTCTTTTCCCACCCAGTTGTTATATTAATCAGGCAGGCTATTTCTGCACCAGCACGAAGTGCCAGATAACCGAAGAGCCTCAACAAAAGAGCCGGGAGTCTAGCTGTGGGAGTCCAGCGAGGGGAGGCCTGCGCTGAGACGCTGTTCGACTAGATCCGAACCTAACGGGGCTCTAGAAGAAGCTATCTACTAGTCAGGTCTGTACCCTCCACCCTACTGCTCCTACTGTGCCTTTTGTCTTGCTTGTCCTGCTATGACTGTCTCTCACATCCCTGTTCTGTCCTCCCGCCCTCGTCCTCTGCCCTCTCTCCGCTGCTGCTCCTCCAACCCCTCTAACCTAATTTCTCTGCCTCTCCCCCCCTCCCGCACACTCTCTGGTGCACTCTGGAACTGTCACTCTTCTGCTAACAAAGCTGATTTCATAACTGCCTTTGCCTCCCATCTCTCGCTCGATTTCCTTGCTCTCACTGAAACCTGGCTGTCCCCTGATAACACTGTTACTCCTGCTGCCCTGTCCTCTCTCACGTCCTGTCCCATACCCGCGTCTCACTGGACAGGGAGGTGGGACCAGGTCTTCTCCTCTCCCCTCCTTACTCTTTTCTGTCCCCTCCGATCTCACCTCACTCTCTGTCAATACCTTTGAATTTCATGCAGTCCAACTAACCTCTCCCTGTCAACTCCTGCTCATTGTTCTGTACCGCCCCCTGGGCCTCTCACTCACTTTCTGGATGAACTCGACTTTCTACTCCTCCTCCCCCTCTCTGTCTACCCCTGACTGTCCTGTTGGGTGACTTCAACATCCATCTCTCCAACCCCAGCCACTCTGCTGGATTCCTCCCTCTCCTTCACTCCTTCGACTTCTGTCTCTCTCCAACCCTCCTACCCACAAAGCTGGCCGTCAACTGGACCTCACCTTCTCCAGGGCCTGCTGCCCCTCCACCCTCTCTGTCACCCCCTGGACCTCTCTGATCACTATTTCATCTCTTTTCTCTGTCTCCCCCCTCTCCCTGCTCCTCCTACCCCCACTGTCACCTCTCGCCCCTCCGATCTCTCTCCCCTCTGTCCTTGCCTCCACTGCTCTCTCTCACCTCCCTCCTATCGACTCCTTTTCACAACTCTCCGTAGACTCTGCTACCTCCACCCTCTTCTCCTCACTCACCTCCTCCCTCGACTCCCTCTGTCCCCTCCCCTCCCCATCCCTGGCTCTCCTCTGTGCTCCGCTCGGCAAGAATCACACTGCGATCTGCTGAAAAGAAATGGAAGAGAACCAAACTCCCTGCTGCCCTAGACCTTTACAGCACTCTCCTCTCCTCCTTCTCCTCTACTCTCTCCTCTGCTAAATGTGCTTATTTCCAATCTGTAATCCAAGCCTCCACTAACAACCCACGTAAACTATTCTCTACCTTCTCCTCCCTCCTCTATCTCCCCTGATGACTTTGCCTCCTTCTTCTCTTCTAAAATCTCAGATATCCATAAACTCTTTAACACCTCTCCCTCCCCGCACCCCTCCTGCTCCAACCCCTACACCCACTACATCCCCTACTAACTCGCCCTCCTTCCTCACCTTCTTGCCCCTCTCAGACTCTGACCTCTCCTCCTGCTCCAGGGTCACAAACCCACCACGTGTGCCTTGGACCCCTCCCACTCACCTCTTTCAAGCTGCTGCTCCTGCTCTACTCCCCTTCATCTCCTCCTCCTCAACACCTCTCTACTTTCTGGTATCTTTCCTCTGCCTTCAAAAAAAAGCCTCCATCACTCCCCTCCTCAAAAACCTACCCTCGACCCCACCTCCCTCCAGAGCTACCGTCCTGTCTCCCTCCTACCCTTCCTCTCCAAAACCCTCGAAAGGACTGTACACCGCCAGCTCTCTGCTTTCCTGTCCAACCACTCTCTTGTGACCCTCTCCAATCTGGCTTCCGCTCTCTGCTCACTCCCTGAAACCGCCCTCCTGTCTGTCACCAACTCACTTAAGTGTGCCCGCTGCCTCTCTCTCCTCTGTCCCTAATTCTCCTCGACCTCTCTGCTGCCTTTGACACTGTTGATCACTCTATTCTACTATCATCTCTTGCTGACCTGGGGATCTCTGGCACTGCTCTGGCCTGGTTCTCCTCCCTACCTCTCCAACCGCACTTACCAGGTAACCTGGCGTGAAGCAACCTCCACACCTCACCCTCTCTTAACAGGAGTCCCCCAAGGGTCAGTCTTGGGTCCTCTCCTGTTCTCTCTCTACACCCGCTCCCTGGGCCCCCCTCATCGCATCCTATGGTTTCTCATACCATTTCTATGCTGATGATGCTCAGATTTTCCTCTCCTTCCCCACCTCTGGCTCCACCATCTCCTCCCGTATCTCTACCTGTCTGCTATTTGTCCTGGATGCACGCATCACCTCAAACTCAACCTCTCTAAATCTGACCTCCTTTTCTTTCCTCCTCCTCCCCTCCTCTGATCTCTCTATCTCTGTTCCTCTGGAATCTACCACACTCTCTCCCTCTTCCTCCGCTAAGAACCTTGAGTCACCCTGGACCCCTGCCTCTCTTATTCCCAGCACATCTCCACTCTGGCACGCACTTGCGATTTCTTCCTGAGCAACATCCGAAGAATCCGACCCTTCCTCACCAACTATGCTACCCAGCTCCTGGTCCAGGCCCTGGTACTCTCCCGCCTAGACTACTGCAACTCCTCCTGGCTGGCCTCCTTCGTCCGCCACCCGTCCGCTCCAGCTCATCCAGAACTCTGCTGTCCGCCTGGTGTTCTCTCTGCCTCGCCCCACCTACTCCACTACTCTGCTCGCTCCACTGGCTCCCGATCACGCTCGCATCCAGTTCAAGACTCTTGTACTAGCCTACAGATGCCTTGACCAGACTGCACCCAGCTACCTCAGACCCTCATCTCTCCCTACACCCCACTCAACCTCTCCGCTCCGCCTGCACTAGAAGACTAGCTCTACCTCCATCCCTCCCCTGCCTCCAGAGCCGCTCCTTCTCCACCCTTGCTCCACAGTGGTGGAATGACCTTCCCTACAGATGTCAGGACTGCCCAGTCCCTGACCACATTCAAGCGCCTCCTTAAGACTCACCTCTTCAAACAGCACCTGTAGAACTCCTCTGTTTGTATCCTGGGACACTATCACCCTTCATGTAAATGTGCTTTATTTTGCTCTTATCTGCCCCCCTATTTTACTGCATTTAATCCTGTACTTCAGAATACTGTAATCTGCCAAGTGTTTAACCTGTAGTATTTTGTATTTAATCATATCCTGATGTAACTATCACTATTTAATCATATTCTGATGTAACTATCACTATTATCTGCTGTATTATTGAATTGTGGTTTGTCACACTTGAACAAAAGTTATTGTATTTTCTTGCTCTTATTGTATTACTTGTATTGTAACACTTGAAATGTATTTGTTCTTATTGTAAGTCGCCCTGGATAACGGCGTCTGCTAAGAAATAAATAATAATAATAATAATAATAATAATAATAATATTCAGTTGCAGTGGTCACTACACCCTATCGTTCCAGACTGAGCCCAGAACACGTTAATATTCTGGTGTTTCTCCTCAGTAATTTGAAATGAAAAAACAGCATTATTTTGCTGCGCCTGTGTGCGCTGGAGTGAACACTACTTCCAGTTAGGTAGTGCCTGACAGAACTGTAGTACCAGAGTGCTGTATTTGTTTTAAAACTTTAAATTAAATTAAAATTATTTTTCTTGTTAAAAAATGACTTGACCTGAGTGTATTTCTTTAAAATAGCCATTTAAAAACGAATGACAAAACAATGACATGATACCGCGGTACGACAATAACCGTGGTATATTTTTTGATGGTTACCATACCGTCAAAATTTGATACTGTGACATCCCTACTTCTGTGGCAACACCACCAACCTTCAGGATCATTTAAGACAGCATTCGACAAAACACGACAGCGGGAACACAAGAAAAAACAAAAGGAAGCAACACCTTCAGTGACAGCTTATTGTGGAAAGAAAGTTGATCCAGAAAGCGTCAGAGCAACAGAAATAACGGGTCTGCTAGTGGATGCTGTCACACGAGATATCAGCCCTGTCAGTATAGTAGAGGGCGCTGCGTTTAAAAATCTGATTGCGAATCTTGCTCCGGGCTATGAAATGCCCTGTCGAAAGACAATCTCCAGATTCATTACTCTGGATCACGAACGAGCAAAGGAAAAGCTTAGACAGGATTTAAGTCAGGAGTGTAATTCAATGTCCATCACTTCTGGAGTGTAATTCAATGTCCATCACTACCGATGGATGGACAAGCATGACACAAGAAGCGTTTAACACAGTCACCTGCCATTACATTAAACAAAACTGGGAACTCGAGTCAAAAGTATTAGCGGCACGAAAATTACACGAGAGACACAGAGCTGTGAATTTAGCAGAAGCGATCAATCACATAAACAAAGACTTGTGCTTGTGTTCATGACAACGCGGCCAACGTGTGCAGAGCACTGTCTTTGCTTTCTGCAAGCGAGCGTGCTGTTACTTCCCAGCCCTAAATAAAGATGATACTTACTGCTTTTATTCATTTTAGGCAGCAGTTCATTTGGGCAGCAGTGTGGAGTAGTGGTTAGGGCTCTGAACTCTTGACGGGAGGGTTGTGGGTTCAATCCCCGGTGGAGGACACTGCTGCTGTACCCTTGAGCAAGGTACTTTACCTAGATTGCTCCAGTAAAAAAACCCAACTGTATAAATGGGTAATTGTATGTAAAAATAATGTGATATCTTGTAACAATTGTAAGTCGCCCTGGATAAGGGCGTCTAATAATAATTATAATTAATAATTTTAAAAACATGTTTATATATATATATATAACATCCCCAATTGCTAGGCTAACTTCCACGCTGTCTCATAAATAGAAAAAACAAACAAAAAAAAAAACATGCACGACAAAAAAAATAGACAGACGGCCAAAAACAACATTTACTCGCTAGATGTTTTCAAAACAACCACAAGCTGACTGGAAACCCGCCACTCGTGCAGCACTGAGCCCGCGGCACGCAGACTGCAACTGGGGAGATATGAATAAAAACAAACGCGCTGGCACAGCCACGCCGCTTCACAAATACAACACACACATAAAAACAACGCGCTCCTACCACACAACAACCCGGACCTTTCAAAGTAATACAATATAACAGCGCTCTGTAGTTTATAAACACATTGTAGAGCTCCATGCAGACTCTCTTACCTCCTCTCTGCTCTCCCTCAGTGTCTGAACGGATAAAACAACGCGCTCCTACCACACTACAACCCGGACCTTTCAAAATAATACAATATAACAGCGCTGTGGTTTATAAACACATTGTAGAGCTCCATGCAGACTCTCACCTCCTCTCTGCTCTCCCTCAGTGTCTGAACGGATAAAACAACGCGCTCCTACCACACTACAACCCGGACCTTTCAAAATAATACAATATAACAGCGCTCTGTAGTTTATAAACACATTGTAGAGCTCCATGCAGACTCTCTTACCTCCTCTCTGCTCTCCCTCAGTGTCTGAACGGATAAAACAACGCGCTCCTACCACACTACAACCCGGACCTTTCAAAATAATACAATATAACAGCTCTGTGGTTTATAAACACATTGTAGAGCTCCATGCAGACTCTCTCACCTCCTCTCTGCTCTCCTCAGTGTCTGAACGGATAAAACAACGCGCTCCTACCACACTACAACCCGGACCTTTCAAAGTAATACAATATAACAGCTTTCTGTAGTTTTAAACACATTGTAGAGCTCAATGCAGACTCTCTTACCTCCTCTCTGCTCTCCCTCAGTGTCTGAACGGATAAAACAACGCGCCCTACCACACTACAACCCGGACCTTTCAAAATAATACAATATAACAGCGCTCTGTAGTTTATAAACACATTGTAGAGCTCCATGCAGACTCTCTCACCTCCTCTCTGCTCTCCCTCAGTGTCTGAACGGATAAAACAACGCGCTCCTACCACACTACAACCCGGACCTTTCAAAATAATACAATAAACAGCGCTCTGTAGTTTAAAAACACATTGTAGAGCTCCATGCAGACTCTCTTACCTCCTCTCTGCTCTCCCTCAGTGTCTGAACGGATAAAACAACGCTCCTACCACACTACAACCCGGACCTTTCAAAATAATACAATATAACAGCGCTCTGTAGTTTATAAACACATTGTAGAGCTCCATGCAGACTCTCTTACCTCCTCTCTGCTCTCCCTCAGTGTCTGAACGGATAAAACAACGCTCTCCTACCACACTACAACCCGGACCTTTCAAAATAATACAATATAACAGCGCTCTGTAGTTTATAAACACATTGTAGAGCTCCATGCAGACTCTCTCACCTCCTCTCTGCTCTCCCTCAGTGTCTGAACGGATAAAACAACGCGCTCCTACCACACTACAACCCGGACCTTTCAAAATAATACAATATAACAGCGCTCTGTAGTTTATAAACACATTGTAGAGCTCCATGCAGACTCTCTTACCTCCTCTCTGCTCTCCCTCAGTGTCTGAACGGATAAAACAACGCGCTCCCACCACACTACAACCCGGACCTTTCAAAAAAATAATACAATATAACAGCGCTCTGTAGTTTATAAACACATTGTAGAGCTCCATGCAGACTCTCTCACCTCCTCTCTGCTCTCCCTCAGTGTCTGAACGGATAAAACAACGCGCTCTACCACACTACAACCCGGACCTTTCAAAATAATACAATATAACAGCGCTCTGTAGTTTATAAACACATTGTAGAGCTCCATGCAGACTCTCTTACCTCCTCTCTGCTCCCTCAGTGTCTGAACGGATAAAACAACGCGCTCCTACCACACTACAACCCGGACCTTTCAAAAATAATACAATATAACAGCGCTCTGTAGTTTATAAACACATTGTAGAGCTCCATGCAGACTCTCTTACCTCCTCTGCTCTCCTCAGTGTCTGAACGGATAAAACACGCGCTCCTACCACACTACAACCCGGACCTTTCAAAATAATACAATATAACAGCGCTCTGTAGTTTATAAACACATTGTAGAGCTCCATGCAGACTCTCTCACCTCCTCTCTGCTCTCCCTCAGTGTCTGAACGGATAAAACAACGCGCTCCTACCACACTACAACCCGGACCTTTCAAAATAATACAATATAACAGCGCTCTGTAGTTTATAAACACATTGTAGAGCTCCATGCAGACTCTCTTACCTCCTCTCTGCTCTCCCTCAGTGTCTGAACGGGTCTGTCTCCCACAGAACGAGGAATATACCAATCACAAAATACAAACTGATCAGCGCGGTTTAACAATTCATCTAATATGAACCGCAAAGGAAAATGTGATACCGGGGATCTTTTAATAAAAAATAAACAACACTTTCAATTGTATCACCGTAAACGAGCTGTTTGTAGCTCTAGTTTTTCCAGTGAATACAATTTGAATTCAGGTAACCCCCTCCTCAATGCCGGAGTTGGTACAATCTTTTATGAACCGGGGCGCTGTGACTGGAGGCAGCAGCGCCGATGCAGAGAGTTTTTAGCGGACATGTAAGCTGTGTTTTGTACAGATATTGTTATTTCCCGTCCTCTTCTTCAGAACAAGATGTTTAAACATTGACGGTATACCCCTGATAATGTTTTTTAGAAGTATATCAGGTTAATTCAAGTTGAGCGCCGTTGTCACAAACAGATCCACAATGGCGTAGGCATGGGCGCAGTTTCATAGCTTTCTCTTCGCTAGTCTTGGAGGGTCAGGGCGTGTGAACTTGTTTTTGGTAAATACAGCACAGGGTCGCAGAAAGGTCATTCTTTACGAGTAGACTTCCAGGCAGTAACCTCTGCTATTTCTACCCCATGCTTTTATTTCGTTTCTCTTAAACTGTATGATTGTCTCCTATTCTTTATCCAGGACAGTATTCCTCCCTGCTGTCCAGCGGCACAGATTTAGAATCTTCCTCAGACTGCGCTGCGAACTAAACCAGGCAACAGAGCCGCCTCCACAGCAGCAGAAGAGTCATCAGCAATGAGACACGCCAAGGAGTGCGCTGCTCTGTGAGACTCGAGGGGCCGCATTATCAAAGCGCTTCCTCCAGGCTTTAATTAACTGCTATTGATTTTAAAAAGGACAAAACATCATGTTAATGTTACAACATGAAAAACTAAACACACTGAGAGTGCTGAAGAGGGCTTGAAATACAGTGTATTACTCAGCTGTGTGGTTCTAGTTTTGTCAAATGAACAGGTGGTTTACCTCTTTAAAATAAATAGGAGTTAATTAAAGACTGGGGTAAAAGCTTTGAAAAGATGTCCTGAGGCGTCTTATTGTGATTAAAAAGCGTCCCATTCCACAAGAAAAACCTGAGAGGCGTTAGAAAACTGTGTGTGTGTCTCAGTGTGTGTGTCTCAGTGTGTGTGTCTCAGTGTGTTTATCTAAGTGTGTGTGTCTCAGTGTGTGTGTGTGTGTCTCGGCTTTGTGTGGAGGCTGATACACAAAATAATGAACATTTGCAGAAAAATGTCCAGATACATACCGACACAATCTGAGGGTCTCCTCCCTCACACCCCCTTAGCAATGTTCATTTCTGTCTCTCTCTTGGCCTTTCTAACTTCCTTTTTGACTTGTGTTTGCAGTTCCAAACAGGAGGAGTGGCAAACACTGCTGCAGCAGCAAAGGTCATTCAAAATGATCTCGACAGCATTCAGAACTGGGCAGACACATGGCAAATGACATTTAATAGAGGAAAGTGGAAGGTGCTGCACGCAGGCAATACATTTCTCCCCCCTTCCTTTCTATATTGGTTAATTGTGGACTCTAGTTTTTTATTTAACATCACTGAGTCACTGTGGATTGCAACCACAATGTAGAAACATATAGAGAATGGATGGGAATGGGCAATAAACATCTCTGCTGTTTCTCTTAAAGCGTGTTTATTTATTTCTAATACTGGACCCTGTCTTAATACTGTATCACATTCTGAATATGAATATAGCTGAGTTATTAATTGTACATAATGCTTAGAATACCAGAAACATATTTAGCATTAAAAAGCAATCCATGTGATTTTTTTACCAGTCGTTCATTATTTTGTGTATCAGCCTCCACACAAAGCCGAGCGCAGTGCGGTATACTGTAATGATGCTCCAGTCAGTCTGCCCGGACTGCACCTGAACCATCTTAAAAACACGAAGCCTCCAATAAGCTCATTTGTAAAAGTTAGTAAAGAATGGCGCTATATAATCTAAGGAAGCTGAATGTGAACTCCTAGCTGGAGCAACGAGAGAGGGAGAGAGGGGCAGGGCAGAGAAGGAGGCGGAGACGCTGCTAGGCAACCGGCTCCTGAACATTCCACTCCGCTGAGCAGAGACCGTTAGGATTTAAAAATGCGAAAGTTCCGGCGCCGTTAGTATGGGCTGCCAGAAATGAGGAGAAAATAAATACAGCTTTTTATAAAATGTGTGCATTCAGATATCATTTAGAAATCTAGTTACAAGATTTAACAGTTAGCTAAATATTTAAATACATCTTAAATCTCTTAGCTAGATTTAACAGTTAGCTAAATATTTAAATAAATCTTAAATCTCTCTTAACTAGATTTAGCTAAATATTTAACTGGCATCTAAATCTGGAGTTTGTATGCAAATGAGCTCCACCAGCTTTGAACTTTCACGCAATTTGATTGGCTCTTGTAATGTTGAAATTTGCATATTTACCAATTAGCATAACATAAGTGCATAGCATAAGTTTGTGTGTGTCAGTACCTGTGTGTGACAGTACTTGTGTGTGCGTGTCAGTAACTGTGTGTGTGTGCGTGTCAGTAACTGTGTGTGCATGTGCGTGTGTGTGTGTGCGTGTGTATGAGTGTCTATACCTGTGTGTGAGTGTGTGCGAGTATCAGTACCTGTGTGTGTGTGTGTGTGTGTGTCAGTGTCTGTGTATGTCTCAGTGTGTGTGTGTCTCAGTGTGTGTGTGTGTGTCTCAGTGTGTGTGCCTCAGTGTCTGTGTCAGTGTGTGTGTTTGTCTTAGTTTCTGTGTGTGTCTCAGTGTGAGTGTGTATGTTTGTCTGTGTGTGTGTGTCTCAGTGTGTGTGTGTGTGTGTGTGTGTGTGTGTGTGTGTCTCAGTGTGTGTGTGTGTGTGTGTCTCAGTGTGTGTGTCTCAGTGTGTGTGTGTCTCAGTCACTTCAAGTCATACAAAGAGCATTTCAAGTGGAGCGAAGCGATCAAAAAAAGACGCCAAGTTAGAAGCAAGAATTGTGTGAATCTTGGGCCCCAGCACCTTTCCAAGTGTGCCTATTTGCTTGATGCTTGACAAGATTGGCCTTATTGCTTCTCCTAACTTGTTCTTTTGTGTTTGATATCACCCCTTTAAACGGCTGTTGCGTTTTTCTAACTTGTTTATTTACATTGACAATGTTTTTGTCGTGGGATTGAGAGGAGTTAGAAAAAGTTTTTGAAAAACCGACGAGAGTCTCTATACAGCTCCAAGAGTTTAGCTGTTTTCACCATGTTGCAGCGGCAAAACTAAATCACTTAGAATTACCATCTGTACCAAAAGACTGAAACACTCTTACATCAAATGTGATAAAATATATATATATATATATATGTGTGTGTGTGTGTGTGTATTTATTTATTTCTTTTTCAGATAATCGTCTTGAATTAAAATTAATCGAAATGCGTGATGATTGAACAAGACCAGAAATTGTTGGGGAATAAAAAGGCAGAAAGCCCTGAGTGACACCACAGCGTCATCACACTAGAACTAGCCCTGACCAAGACCTAAAGTACGTGATGTATCTTTTAAAATTGCCCAATTATCCGTCAAATAATTATCCAAACTATAATTGTGATATTTTCATATATAAACGTTTCAATATTGAATTGTATTTTATATTACATTGTGTTATAATTATTGCTATTCAACCATTGGTTTGTTTTGATTCTGATCTTTAACCCCCACCAAACACACAAACAGACAAACACACACACACACACACACAGATACTGACACACACACTCAACACACACAAAGACACACACACTGTGACACACACAGGTACTGACCTGCACACACTCACTCACACACACACACACACACACACAGGTACTGACACACACACACACTTATGCTATGCACTTATGTTATGCTAATTGGTAAATATGCAAATTTCAACATTACAAGAGCCAATCAAGTCGCGTGAATGCACGAAGCGGGCGGAGCTCATTTGCATACAAACTCCAGATTTAGCTGCCAGTTAAATATTTAGCAAAATGTTAAATCTAGTGTAGTGGATTATTTTCTTATAAGGTATTGCCTAAATGGCATTAAATAACTCAATAAAGCTAGACACAGCATTAACAGTACAAAGAGCTTATAGATGGAACAATGAGGGTAAGAACTAGCCCTGCCCGGTATCTCTAGGATACTGGGAACTGAAGTAAGATAGAAAGGGTAGTTTGTGTATGTTTATTTCTCTTTTATATTTTATATACTTTTAGAGGTATGACAGACATAAGTTTCCTTTTGGCACAGCGCCACATGTAACTGTTGAGAAGCTTCTAGAAAGTCTGCCTGAACTGCCCCCACCGGCAGGAGTAGCAACAACCAATCAGAGACTTATTATTAACCTCTCTATTCAGACGAACCAATGAAAATCTAAAGTAAACAACCCTTGTGGGTAACAAGGAGCAACCAGTAAACTAATTTTAGCTGTCATGTCTAGCGTGCACTTGTCTTATGACTGTTTGTATGATATATGGCCTCCACTTCCTTTTAAGTCTTATAACCAATCCTTATATGGTTACACTGTGTAATTTCCTTCTTGTATGACGTACCAGAAAACTATATAAGCTGCATTTAAAATTAGCTCGGGGTGCATCTCTGCTGATTGCTAACGGAGTCTGTGTTACTCCGTTGAGTGCGCCAGTTTGCAAACTTAAAATAAAGGTCTTTGATTGAACTACAACGTCTCCTCATTGAGTCAACACGCAGGCTGGACCTGGAAGGATTCCCCTTACCATACTTAGGTTCAAGGGTGTTTGAAAACTTCCACTACACTAGACAAGATATTTTAGATTTATTTAAATATTTAAACTAACTAGCAGAAAAGATCATTCAAAATGATCTAGACAGCATTCAGAACTGGGCAGACACATGGCAAATGACATTTAATAGAGGAAAGTGTAAAGTATTGCACGCAGGCAATACAAATGTGCATTATAAATATCATATGGGAGATACTGAAATTGAAGAAGGAATCTATGAAAAAGACCTAGGAGTTTATGTTGACTCAGAAATGTCTTCATCTAGACAATGTGGGAAGCTATAAAAAAAGGCCAACAAGATGCTCGGATATATTGTGAGAAGTGTTGAATTTAAATCAAGGGAAGTAATGTTAAAACTTTACAATGCATTAATAAGACCTCACCTAGAATATTGTGTTCAGTTCTGGTCACCTCGTTACAAAAAGGATATTGCTGCTCTAGAAAGAGTGCAAAGAAGAGCGAGCAGAATTATCCCAGGTTTAAAAGGCATGTCGTATGCAGACAGGCTAAAAGAATTGAATCTATTCAGTCTTGAACAAAGACTACCAAGATCTGATTCAAACATTCAAAATCCTAAAAGGTATTGACAATGTCGACCCAGGGGACTTCTTTGACCTGAAAAAAAGAAACAAGGACCAGGGGTCACAAATGGAGATTAGATAAAGGGGCATTCAGAACAGAAAATAGGAGTCACTTTTTTGCACAGAGAATTGTGAGGGTCTGGAATCAACTCCCCAGTAATGTTGTTGAAGATGACACCCTGGGATCCATCAAGAAGCTGCTTGATGAGATTCTGGGATCAATAAGCAACTAACAACCAAACGAACAAGATGGGTGGAATGGGGCTTCCTCTCATTTGTAAACTTTCTTATGGAGACTGGCTGAACGCAGCTCTCGCTATTCCTTATACAATGCTGCCATCGTGTGGACATTTACTAGAACAGTTTGTTCTTATCTATCTATCTATCTATCTCAGCTCAGTTGCCCTTTGAAATGACTCGTATTAACCTTAACCCCTTTTTTCAAAAATAGACATTTCAGATACATTCTTAAAATACAGCAAAAACAATATTTACAGGATAGCCAGGAGAGTACTGTGTGTATAAATAATAAAGTTTTCTGTAATTGCTCTTATTTGAAATCATTCTCATGTATTTATCATGCTTACTGCCTGTTCTTACTGGACTCATAAGCAAATAGTTACTAACATGTTTAGCTGCTCCAGGTCGAATTCACTCTTATAATTTACTGTGTGCTTTATTATTTTGCTCTTACTTGAATTGATTTTATGGTACTTTCATATCTGCTCTTATCTGTATTATGATATTCTGTAATGTGATGTTTTATAATGTGATACTTTGTACTGTGATAATTTGTAACAACTGTAAGCAGCCCTGGATGTCTGCTAAGAAATAAATAATAATAACAGTAACAATGTAATTGTGAATATCATTACCTGTACTACCCATTGTAAACAGCAGAGGGCACCAGCAACCGCTTGTCACTGAGCTGTGCTCTGATAAAAAAAAAATTAAAAAAATTTAATAAACCAACAGTTCTACTAAATGGCCACACGATGGCAGCATTGGATAAGGAATAGCGAGAGCTGCGTTCTGCTTTTAGTCGAATTTGCTCTTGTTTATAGTTTACTGTGTGCTTTATTATTTTACTCTTACTTGAATTGATTTTATATTTTCATATCTGTATTATGATATTTTTTAATGTGATACTTTGTACTGAGAGAACTTGTAACAATTGCAAGTCACCCTGGATAACGGAGTCTGGATAAGGAAGTCTGTAAGAAATAAATACGACTGCTACACAACGGTCAAGGGTCAAGTCTGGAAACAGCCACCCTGATTGAACTGATGAGGATGAGGAGGAGGATGAGGAGGAGGATGAGGATGATATACATGTACTGTGTGTAATAAATTATATACACACACACACACATGAAACTTGTACTTTTTCTATAGGTATATAAATGTCAATTGCTGTGGATAAACGCATCAGCGAAATCAATTAATATGACATGTAGTTTTCCAGCTTGCTATTTATTAATTTATTTATACATTTATAATATAAACATGTATTCATTTCTACATTTATTTCTTTAACAATATTTATTTCTAAATGTATTTTTCCTCTATGCATTTATTTAAATCATTTCTTTATTTCTATGAAATAAATGATTCCTTTATTTAGTTTTAATTAAACAAGGAACCACAATTTATCAGAGATCAAGCCCAAGTTAGGAGAAGCAATAAGGCCAATCTTGTCAAGCATCAAGCAAATAGGCACACTTGGAAAGGTGCTGGGGCCCAAGATTCACACAATTCTTGCTTCTAACTTGGCCCTTTTTTTTGATCGCTTCGCTCCACTTGAAATGCTCTTTGTATGACTTGAAGTGACTGAGACACACACACTGAGACACACAGAGACACACACACCGTGGCACACACACACTGAGTAACACTGAGACACACACACACACACTGAGACTGAGACAGACAAAGACACACACACTGAGACACACACTGAGACACACACGCACACTGAGACACGCACTGAGACGCACACACACACAATGAGACACACACACTGAGACATACACACTCTCACACTGAGACACACACAGAAACTAAGACAAACACACACACTAAGACACACACACACTGAGAAACACAGAGACACACACACAGGTACTGACACACACAAACAGGTACTGACACGCACACACACACTGGTACTGACAAACACACACACAGGTATTCACCCACACACACACACAAAGATATGGACACACACAGGTACTGACACACACACTGACACAGTCTGAGACACACGCACACACTGACACAAACGCAACCACACACTGAGACACAAACACCGAGACACAAACACACACACCGAGAAACACACACAGAGACACACACACACACTCACAGGTGCTAACACACACACACAGAGGTACTGACACACACACAAGTACTGACACGCACACACACAGGTACTGACACTCACCCGCACACACAGGTACTGACACACACTCACCCGCACACACAGGTACTGACACACACACATATAATGAATCTTTAGTAAGCTGACTTTAGACTGGAATTAAAGGGTATCTATTTTTATTTGGGAGATCAAAGGCATGTTTTTTCCTCTAAATATTAAATGCTATACGTTTTGTATTGATTGATAATAGCAATATTTTCTGCTGATTTATCAAAGAATGGAAAAATTCACCTTTCACACAACACAGATTTCCCTGCAGGGACTGACTCACACACACACTGACACACACACACACACACACACACACACACACACAGGTACTGACTGACACACACACACACACACACACTTATGCTATGCACTTATTTTATGCTAATTGATAAACATGCAAATTCCAACATTACAAGAGCCAATCAAATCGTGTGAAATGCTCATTTGCTGCCAGTTAAATATTTAACTAAATGTTAAAGCTAGTTAAGAGATTTAAGATGTATTTAAATTTTTAGCTAACTGTTAAATGTTGTAACTAGATTTCTAAATGATATCTGAATGCACACATTTATAAAAAAGCTGTATTTATTTTCTCCTCATTTCTGGCAGCCCATACTAACGGCTGAACTTTGGCATTTTAAATCCTAACGGTCTCTGCTCAGCGGGAGTGGAATGTTCAGGAGCCGGTTGCCTAGCAGCGTCTCCGCCTCCTTCTCTGCCCCGCCCCTCTCTCTCTCTCGTTGCTCCAGCTAGGAGTTCACATTCAGCTTCCTTAGATTATATAGCGCCATTCTTTACTAACTTTTACAAATGAGCTTATTGGAGGCTTCGTGTTTTTAAGATGGTTCAGGTGCAGTCCGGGCAGACTGACTGGAGCATCATTACAGTATACCGACTTTTCGCGCCGGCTTTGTGTGGAGGCTGATACACAAAATAATGAACGACTGGTAAAGAAATCACATGGATTGCTTTTTAATGCTAAATATGTGTCTGTTATTCTAAGTATTACCTATAATTAATAACTCAGCTATATTCATATTCAGAATGTGATACAGTATTAAGACAGGGTCCAGTATTAGAAATAAATAAACACGCTTTAAGAGAAACAGCAGTGATGTTTATTGCCCATTCCCATTCATTCTCTAGTTGTTTCTACATTGTGGTTGCAATCCACAGGGACAAGGGACTCAGCGATGTTAAATAAACTAGAGCCCACAATTAACCAATATAGAAAGGAAGGGGGGAGAAATGTATTGCCTGCGTGCAGCACCTTCCACTTTCCTCTATTAAATGTCATTTGCCATGTGTCTGCCCAGTTCTGAATGCTGTCGAGATCATTTTGAATGACCTTTGCTGCTGCAACAGTGTTTGCCACTCCTCCTGTTTGTAACTGCTCACACAAGTCAAAAAGGAAGTTAGAAAGGCCAAGAGAGAGACAGAAATGAACATTGCTAAGGGGGCTAAAACCAATTCCAAAACGTTTTTTCCAATATTATAGCAGTAAGAGAACATTTAAAGAGGAGGTTAAATGTCTAAGAGACACAAACGGCAAAATCACAGACGAAGAAAATAAAATAGCGAGTATATTAAATGATTACTTTTCACAGGTTTTTACAAAGGAGGACACGGACAACATGCCCCACATGTCGACCTGTTCCTATCCAATTTTAAATAACTTTAGCATAACAGAGGCAGAAGTGTTAAAGGGACTAGGAGCTCTTAAAATAAACAAATCCCCTGGGCCGGATGAGATCCTCCCAATAGTACTCAAAGAAATGAAACAAGTTATTTACAAACCGCTAACCAAGATCATGCAACAGTCTCTTTGACACAGGGTTGTACCGACAGACTGGAAAATAGCAAACGTAATACCGATCCACAAAAAGGGAGACAAAACTGAACCAGGTAACTACAGACCAATAAGCCTGACTTCTATTATATGTAAACTTATGGAAACTATAATAAGATCCAAATTGGAAAATTACCTATATGGTAACAATATCCTGGGAGACAGCCAGCATGGTTTTAGGAAAGGGAGATCGTGTCTAACTAACCTGCTTGACTTTTTTGAGGATGCAACATTGAAAATGGATAACTGCAAAGCATACGACATGGTTTATTTAGATTTCCAGAAAGCTTTTGACAAAGTCCCTCATAAAAGATTAATTCTCAAACTGAACGCAGTAGGGATTCAAGGAAATGCATGCACATGGATTAGGGAGTGGTTAACATGTAGAAAACAGAAAGTACTGATTAGAGGAGAAACCTCAAAATGGAGCGAGGTAACCAGTGGTGTACCACAGGGATCAGTATTAGGTCCTCTGCTATTCCTAATCTACATTAATGATTTAGATTCTGGTATAGTAAGCAAACTCGTTAAATTTGCAGACGACACAAAAATAGGAGGAGTGGCAATCACTGTTGCAGCAGCAAAGGTCATTCAAAATGATCTAGACAGCATTCAGAATTGGACAGACACATGGCAAATGCCATTTAATAGAGAAAAGTGTAAAGTATTGCATGCAGACAATAAAAATGTGCATTATATTTATCACATGGGAGATACTGAAATTGAAGAAGGAATCTATGATAAAGACCTAGGAGTTTGTTGACTCAGAAATGTCTTCATCTAAACAATGTGGGAAGCTATAAAAAAAAAGGCCAACAAGATGCTCGGATATATTGTGAGAAGTGTTGAATTTAAATCAAGGGAAGTAATGTTAAAACTTTACAATGCATTAGTAAGACCTCACCTAGAATATTGTGTTCAGTTCTGGTCACCTCGTTACAAAAGGATATTGCTGCTCTAGAAAGAGTGTAAAGAAGAGCGACCAGAATTATCCCGGTTTAAAAGGCATGTCGTATGCAGACAGGCTAAAAGAATTGAATCTATTCAGTCTTGAACAAAGAAGACTACGCGGCGATCTGATTCAAACATTCAAAATCCTAAAAGGTATTGACAATGTCGACCCAGGGGAGTTTTTCAACCTGAAAAAAGAAACAAGGACCAGGGGTCACAAATGGAGATTAGATAAAGGGGCATTCAGAACAGAAAATAGGAGGCACTTTTTTTACACAGAGAATTGTGAGGGTCTGGAACCAACTCCCCAGTAATGTTGTTGAAGCTGACACCCTGGGATCCTTCAAGAAGCTGCTTGATGAGATTCTGGGATCAATAAGCTACCAACAACCAAACGAGCAAGATGGCCTGAATGGGGCCTCCTCTCGTTGATAAACTTTCTTATGTTCTTATGTTCTTATTCCTTATACAATGCTGCCACCGTGTGGACATTTACTAGAACTGTTTGTTCTAATATATCTATTTATGTCAAGTCTCAAGTCACAAAGGTCAAGGGTCAAGTCTGGAAACAGCCAAGCCTGATTGACCTGATGAGGAAGATAAGTATGATGATGAGGAGGATGATGATGATGATGAGGAGGAGGAGGAGTGTGAGGGAGGAGACCCTCACATTGTCTCAGTATGTATCTGGACATTTACTGCAAATGTTTTTAATCTGTTTTTGTATGGTGTTGCTGATCCTTGTGGCTAGTAAGGAAAATAATAAAAACAAAATTCACTTCCCTGTTGTACGGGGACTGGAGGCCTGTGGTTGGGAGTGTCCTGAAAACCAAAAGAAAGGTTAATGAAGAGTACGGTTTAGAGAGCTGGTTTGGAAAGGAGCACACTTCCAGAACAATGTATTGCAGTACTATTGTTGAGATAAACTGATATGCAATGGTTCAGGTAACCTGAGTTGGGTGTGGTGGTGAGGTCCTCCATCTTGACAGGAAGTGGGGAAGCAGCCATGTTGGTGAGGGAAGCTTTTATTGACTTTCCTGAGTACTGACTTCCTGTAGTCAGGGCAGTACCTGTAGAAGATATTGAAAGGGGGGACAGCTGATTTTCAGTATGTTTCCCTCTGCTTGTTTTAAAGCATAGTTTTAATGCACGTGTTAGATTAATGTTTATATATATATATATATTCATTGATTTGTTTCTTTTTGAATACTTTATTTATTCTTGATAACTGTTTGCTGGTTTCTTTCTATATACCCACCTGCAGAATGGTTTATTCTGGGGGAGGGGGAGGTCTGGAAGGGTATAAAGGCTGTTAGTTTTGTTCAGTCAGGATCGTCTTTTTGTGCAGATCAGAGGGCAGTTTTGCAGCTCTGTGGTTGGACTCAGTTATTGGAGTCAGTACCTGTGATTAGGTGACTATAAATAGTTATTTTTGGTTTCCACTTTTTCTTTCCTCAAATTGTTTGATATTTTGTTCAATTAGCTTTTTGTTTATTATGGTTCTTAAATAAAAATAATTGGTTTGGCACCAAACTTCTCTGTGATCCTTGTGCGTGTGTGTGTGTGTGTTACACACACACCGAGACACACACACCTTGTGTTTATTGAGGACAAGGACGTCGAGTGGTTGGTTCCCGCGCAAACTCTTTTATCCAGGAGAAACCAAGCGATCAGACACCAAAAATAACCTTTACAAG
The DNA here is from genome assembly GCA_036884735.1 of Huso huso. Classification (NCBI taxonomy): domain Eukaryota; kingdom Metazoa; phylum Chordata; class Actinopteri; order Acipenseriformes; family Acipenseridae; genus Huso; species Huso huso. The sequence continues at coordinate 11,777,839 of CM072681.1, read as the reverse complement.
CTTTTATTTGTAATTGTTTTAAAAATCTCAAGCACATTAACAATAATGTAAACCATATGACAATGCCACCTTCACTTCACAGTCTAACAATTGTCTAGTAGATTATATATATATAAGGATAATACAATAAAAACAAACTCTAAATCTATCAGTTTCTTATAGTGCTGTTAATTAAACTAATTACCACAGATTATATGATTGCAGTTTATATAAAACACTTGGATCTATCAGTTTCTTATAGTAAAGTTAATTAACCAGATCAGCAATTCTGTTCTTTTTGTGATACATACAACGTAGACAACAACGTCAGCAGTTGAATGGTCTCGTTACAAACTACATTACATTTATAAAGTACACGGTACCAATCCCCCCCAATCTATTTAAAATGAATATATAAAACAGCTGCGTGCACGCCGGAATAAAATAAAATATAACAAATAAACCAGAGGACTCCTTGCTGCAGGAGCGGGACAGCTATCAAATAAACCACACAACGTTAACAATAAACTAACAGGCTCCCTGACCGGGGAACCCCAACACGCTGCACCTCGTGTTGGAAATGATCCCCTCCCGGTCAGACACAGCCTTCCTGGTGTGCGACACGAAGTTATAAAGTCTCTCCGCGTTCCAGCTCCAGTCTGCAGCGCGGAATCTCCTTCACAAGTCCGGCTCTCCCTCTCACAATATTCCTCCGCATTTATAAAGGCAGTAGATGATTGGCAGGGCGGGGAGATCAAGCAGCGAGCCGCTGGCAAGCAGAGCCGTGGAACGGGAGACGCGGTTGCTAAGCAACAGGAGGGGGCGTGCATTGGGCAGACAGTCCTTCAGCCAATCGGAGTTTCGCTCGTATAGTTCCATAGAGGAAAGAGAGAAAGTAGTTTAGGGGGGTCCAGTGAAGTAAATACATCAAACCACACTCGAGATGAGAAATAATAATGAAGAACTGTACATCAAAACACACATTTATAGAGAATGGATGGGAATGGTTAATAAACATCACTGCTGTTTCTCTTAAAGCGTGTTTATTTATTTCTAATACTGGACCCTGTCTTAATACTGTATCACATTCTGAATATGAATATAGCTGAGTTATTAATTGTAGGTAATACTTAGAATACCAGATACATATTTAGCATTAAAAAAGCAATCCATGTGATTTCTTTACCAGTCGTTCATTATTTTGTGTATCAGCCTCCACACAAAGAGCGAAGATGCGGTATACTGTAATGATGCTCCAGTCAGTCTGCCCGGACTGCACCTGAACCATCTTAAAAACACGAAGCCTCCAATAAGCTCATTTGTAAAAGTTAGTAAAGAATGGCGCTATATAATCTAAGGAAGCTGAATGTGAACTCCTAGCTGGAGCAACGAGAGAGGGAGAGAGGGGCGGGGCAGAGAAGGAGGGGAGAGGCGCTGCTAGGCAACCGGCTCCTGAACATTCCACTCCGCTGAGCAGAGACCGTTAGGATTTAAAAATGCCAAAGTTCCGAGCGCCGTTAGTATGGGCTGCCAGAAATGAGGAGAAAATAAATACAGCTTTTTATAAATGTGTGCATCCAGATATCATTTAGAAATCTACTTACTAGAATTAACAGTTAAATATTTAAATAAATCTTAAATCTCTTAACTAGATTTAACATTTAGCTAAATATTTAAATAAATCTTAAATCTCTTAGGTAGATTTAACATTTAGTTAAATATTTAAATGGACGCTAAATCTGGAGTTTGTATGCAAATGAGCTCCGCCCGCTTTGAGCTTTCACGCGATTTGATTGGCTCTTGTAATGTTGAAATATGCATATCTACCAATTAGCAACACATAAGTGTGTGTGTGTTTGTCAGTACCTGTGTGTGTGTGTGTGTTTGTCAGTACCTGTGTGTGTGTGTGTGTGTGTGTGTGTGTGTGTGTGTGTTCAGCCTTGCTGACCCCTGTGTGTGTGTGTGTGTGTGTTCAGCCTTGCTGACCCCTGTGTGTGTGTGTGTGTGTGTGTGTGTGTGTGTTCAGCCTTGTTGACCCCTGTGTGTGTGTGTGTGTGTGTGTGTGTTCAGCCTTGCTGACCCCTGTGTGTGTTTGTTCAGCCTTGGTGACCCCTGTGTGTGTGTGTGTGTGTGTGTGTATGTGTGTGTTCAGCCTTGCTGACCCCTGTGTGTGTGTGTGTGTGTGCTCAGCCTTGCTGACCCCTGTGTGTGTGTGTGTGTGTGCTCAGCCTTGCTGACCACTGTGTGTGTGTGTGTGCTCAGCCTTGTTGACCCCTGTGTGTGTGTGTGTGTTTGTGAAGCCTTCTTGACCCCTGGGTGTGTGCTCAGCCTTGCTGACCCCTGTGTGTGTGTGTGTGTGCTCAGCCTTGCTGACCACTGTGTGTGTGTGTGCTCAGCCTTGTTGACCCCTGTGTGTGTGTGTGTGTGTTTCAGCCTTGCTGACCCCTGTGTGTGTTTGTTCAGCCTTGTTGACCCCTGTGTGTGTTCAGCCTTGGTGATCCCTGTGTGTGTGTGTGTGTTTGTGTATGTGTGTGTTCAGCCTTGTTGACCCTTGTGTGTGTGTGTGTGTGTGTGCTCAGCCTTGTTGACCCCTGTGTGTGTGTGTGTTCTGCCTTGTTGACCCCTGTGTGTGTGTGTGTGTGTGTGTTCAGCCTTGTTGACCCCTGTGTGTGTGTGTGTGTGTGCTCAGCCTTGCTGACCACTGTGTGTGTGTGTGTGTGCCTTGTTGACCCCTGTGTGTGTGTGTGTGTGTGTGTGTATGTGTGTGTTCAGCCTTGCTGACCACTGTGTGTGTGTGTGTGCTCAGCCTTGTTGACCCCTGTGTGTGTGTGTGTTCTGCTTTGTTGACCCCTGTGTGTGTGTGTGTGTATGTGTGTGTTCAGCCTTGCTGACCCCTGTGTGTGTGTGTGTGTGTGTGTGTGTGTGCGTGCGTTTGTTCAGCCTTGTTGACCCCTGTGTGTGTGTGTGTGTTCAGCCTTGTTGATCCCTGTGTGTGTGTGTGTGTGTGTGTGTGTGCGTTTTGTTCAGCCTTGTTGACCCCTGTGTGTGTGTGTGTGTTTCAGCCTTGTTGATCCCTGTGTGTGTGTGTGTGTGTGCTCAGCCTTGCTGACCACTGTGTGTGTGTGTGCTCAGCCTTGTTGACCCCTGTGTGTGTGTGTATGTGTGTGTTCAGCCTTGTTGATCCCTGTGTGTGTGTGTGTGTCTGTGTGTGTGTTCAGCCTTGTTGACCCCTGTGTGTGTGTGTGTGTTAGGCCTTGTTGATCCCTGTGTGTGTGTGTTCAGCCTTGTTGACCCCTGTGTGTGTGTGTTCAGCCTTGTTGACCCCTGTGTGTGTGTGTGTGTGTGTGTGTGCGTGCGCATGCGTGCATCAGTACCTGTGTGTCTCTGGGAGATATATTTTTTGTCTCAAGTCCCCTCCACGCGCTCCGTTTATAACTGATGGAAAACTAAAACAACTCCTCAGAACTATTCATGACGAGGGACATGTTAATAAAAACATAAACCATGGCGATTGTGTTGATAAAGATATCGCAGGAATAAGTCCAGGCAGCAGAACGCCAGGGAAAGCGATTGTTGTGTTTTAAACCTGTCAGCGAGCCCGGCTCTGAAGAACAACAAAACACAAAACAAGAGACGACATCGAGGGCCTGTCAAATTTGAAAATTCATTTATTATATTTCTCTTCATAGAATCCTCTGTAAGGTTAACATACAACCAGTCATATACAGAACAATAGATTTTGATAATTTACTCTAGTTATTGATAAAAAAAAAATAAAAAATTTAATATTTGTAAAACTTCCATCCTTTCCACAAGTCTCAAAACACCTGAACCGTGCAGCCTGAAGATATCCCTGTGTCTCTATCAGATGAATCTATAACAACACAGCAGCTCAAATTAAAATGTGCATCGCTGCGAACCCAGCGACTGTCTATCACATGTCTGCAAACCTCAAGCCTAGAGGCCGTCCCAAACTGCACAGAACCGTGGAAATCTGAAGAGAATCTGTAATCTGCAGAGGGAGCATCTTACCTGTTTAGTATTTGAATGATAAAAATGGAAATCAAGTAAACATACTATCAAACTCTTTACAGGCGAAGCACTTCCAATGTAACATATCAGGCCTTTTTGTCAGTAAAATCTTTATACGCTGTCAAACAAAAACAAGACTTCTCATTGGGTCACGTTTTCAAACCCTCAGCTCCAGCCTTTATGAACTCCTACTTCTTAAAAGGAGACACAACGTCTGTCGATTTCACAAAACTAGAACCGAGCAGCTGAGTTCATGTATTCCAGGTCACTTTAGCGGTCCGTTTGTGATAATTCCGATGACGATGTCGCTGAGGAAGATGGAGGCTCCCTGGAGGAGTGCGAATTCCCAGGAATTCACTCCTCCACAGATTCGGACCGTCTCTACTCCAGACCGATTGGTTAATTGCAATCCCAAAACACCACTTCCGAGAGACTTCCCTAAAAACAAAGTGCTTGATTACTTTCCCATAAACTGATTTTCTCGTCGATTTCAAAGATCGCAGGTTAACCAGGAACTTAATACTGTATCACATTCTGAATATGAATATAGCTGAGTTATTAATTGTAGGTAATACTTAGAATACCAGATACACATTTAGCATTAAAAAGCAAGCCATGTGATTTCTTTACCAGTCGTTCATTATTTTGTGTATCAGCCTCCACACAAAGCCGAGCGCAGTGCGGGTATACTGTAATGATGCTGCAGTCAGTCTGCCCGGACTGCACCTGAACCATCTTAAAAACGAAGCCTCCAATAAGCTCATTTGTAAAAGTTAGTAAAGAATGGCGCTATAATCTAAGGAAGCTGAATGTGAACTCCTAGCTGGAGCAACAGAGAGGGAGAGAGGGGGGCAGAGAAGGAGGCGGAGGCGCTGCTGGCAACCGCTCCTGAACATTCCACTCCGCTGAGCAGAGACCGTTAGGATTTAAAATGCCAAAGTTCCGGCGCCGTTAGTATGGGCTGCCAGAAATGAGGAGAAAATAAATACAGCTTTTTATAAATGTGTGCATTCAGATATCATTTAGAAATCTAGTTACAAGATTTAACAGTTAGCTAAATATTTAAATAAATCTTAAATCTCTTAGCTAGATTGAACATTTAGCTAAATATTTAAATAAATCTTAAATCTCTTAGCTAGATTGAACATTTAGCTAAATATTTAAATAAATCTTAAATCTCTTAGGTAGATTTAACATTTAGTTAAATATTTAAATGGCCGCTAAATCTGGAGTTTGTATGCAAATGAGCTCCGCCCGCTTTGAGCTTTCACGCAATTTGATTGGCTCTTGTAATGTTGAAATATGCATATCTACCAATTAGCAACACATAAGTGTGTGTGTGTTTGTCAGTACCTGTGTGTGTGTGTGTGTTTCAGCCTTGTTGACCCCTGTGTGTGTGTGTGTGTGTTCAGCCTTGTTGATCCCTGTGTGTGCGTGTGTGTGCGTGTGTGTGCGTGTGTGTGTGCGTGTGTGTGTGCGTGTGTGTGTGTGTGTGCTCAGCCTTGTTGAGCCCTGTGTGTGTGTGTGTGTGTGTTCAGCCTTGTTGACCCCTGTGTGTGTGTGTGTGTGTGCTCAGCCTTGTTGACCCCTGGGTGTGTGTGTGCTCAGCCTTGTTGAACCCTGTGTGTGTGTGTGTGTGTGTGTTCAGCCTTGCTGACCCCTGTGTGTGTGTGTTCAGCCTTGGTGATCCCTTTGTGTGTGTGTGTGTGTGTGTGTATGTGTGTGTTCAGCCTTGCTGACCCCTGTGTGTGTGTGTGTGTGTGCTCAGCCTTGCTGACCCCTGTGTGTGTGTGTGTGTGTGCTCAGCCTTGCTGACCCCTGTGTGTGTGTGTGTGTGCTCAGCCTTGCTGACCACTGTGTGTGTGTGTGTGCTCAGCCTTGTTGACCCCTGTGTGTGTGTGTGTGTGTGTGTGTGTGTGCGTTTGTTCAGCCTTGTTGACCCCTGTGTGTGTGTGTGTGTTCGGCCTTGTTGACCCCTGTGTGTGTGTGTGTGTGTTTTCAGCCTTGTTGATCCCTGTGTGTGTTTGTGAAGCCTTGTTGACCCCTGGGTGTGTGCTCAGCATTGCTGACCCCTGTGTGTGTGTGTGTGTCCTCAGCCTTGCTGACCCCTGTGTGTGTGTGTGCTCAGCCTTGTTGACCCCTGTGTGTGTGTGTTCAGCCTTGTTGATCCCTGTGTGTGTGTGTGTGTGTGTGTGTGTGTGTGTGTTCAGCCTTGTTGACCCCTGTGTGTGTGTGTGTGTTTCAGCCTTGTTGACCCCTGTGTGTGTGTGTGTGTGTGTGTGTGTGTTCAGCCTTGTTGACCCCTGTGTGTGTGTGTGTGTGTGTGTGTGTTCAGTCTTGTTGACCCCTGTGTGTGTGTGTGTGTGTGTGTGTGTTCAGCCTTGTTGACCCCTGTGTGTGTGTGTGTGTGTGTGTGTGTGTGTGTGTGTGTGTGTGTGTTCAGCCTTGTTGACCCCTGTGTGTGTGTGTGTGTGTTCAGCCTTGTTGACCCCTGTGTGTGTGTGTGTGTGTGTGTGTGTGTGTTCAGCCTTGTTGACCCCTGTGTGTGTGTGTGTGTGTGTGTGTGTGTGTGTGTGTTCAGCCTTGTTGACCCCTGTGTGTGTGTGTATGTGTGTGTTCAGCCTTGTTGACCCCTGTGTGTGTGTGTGTGTGTGTTCAGCCTTGTTGACCCCTGTGTGTGTGTGTGTGTGTGTGTGTGTGTGTGTGTTCAGCCTTGTTGACCCCTGTGTGTGTGTGTGTGTGTGTGTGTGTGTGTGTGTGTGTGTGTGTGTGTGTTCAGCCTTGTTGACCCCTGTGTGTGTGTGTGTGTGTGTGTGTGTTCAGCCTTGTTGACCCCTGTGTGTGTGTGTGTGTGTGTGTGTGTGTGTGTGTGTGTGTGTGTGTGTGTGTGTGTGTGTGTGTTCAGCCTTGTTGACCCCTGTGTGTCTCTCTGTGTTTCAGGTTCCGGTGTTGGAAGCTGGGGGAGGATATCGATCTGATCGTTCGCTGTGAACACGATGGTGTGATGACCGGAGCCAACGGGGAAGTGTCCTTCATCAACGTCAAGACCCTCAACGAGTGGGACTCCAGGGTAGGGACCCCTTTCAATACCTTTAATCACAGCTTCAACACGAGGAAACCCCACACCACTGATACAGGGGAACCCCAGACAGAGACCGCTTTCAATACCTTTAATCACAGCTTCAACCCGAGGAAACCCCACACCACTGATACAGGGGAACCCCAGACAGAGACCGCTTTCAATACCTTTAATCACAGCTTCAACACGAGGAAACCCCACACCACTGATACAGGGGAACCCCAGAGAGACCGCTTTCAATACCTTTAATCACAGCTTCAACCCGAGGAAACCCCACACCACTGATACAGGGGAACCCCAGAGAGAGACCGCTTTCAATACCTTTAATCACAGCTTCAACCCGAGGAAACCCCACACCACTGATACAGGGGGACCCCAGACAGAGACCGCTTTCAATACCTTTAATCACAGCTTCAACCCGAGGAAACCCCACACCACTGATACAGGGGAACCCTAGAGAGAGACCGCTTTCAATACCTTTAATCACAGCTTCAACCCGAGGAAATGTGGGGAAGCTATAAAAAAGGGCCAACGAGATGCTCGGATATATTGTGAGAAGTGTTGAATTTAAATCAAGGAAAGTAATGTACAAAGAAGAGCAACCAGAATTATCCCGGGTTTAAAAAGGCATGTCGTCGTATGCAGACAGGCTCAAAGAATTTAGTCTGTTCAGTCTAGAACAAAGAAGACTACGCTAAGATCTGATTCAAACATTCAAAATCCTAAAAAAGGTATTGACAATGTTGACCCAGGGACTTTTTTCAACATGAAAAAAAGAAACAAGGACCAGGGGTCACAAATGGAGATTAGATAAAGGGGCATTCAGAACAGAAAATTGGAGGCACTTTTTACACAGAGAATTGTGAGGGTCTGGAACCAACTCCCCAGTAATGTTGTTGAAGCTGACACCCTGGGATCCTTCAAGAAGCTGCTTGATGAGATTCTGGGATCAATAAGCTACTAGCAACCAAACGAGCAAGATGGGCTGAATGGGGAAACCTCTCATTTGGAAACTTTCTTATGTTCTGCCTCTGTTATGCTAAAGTTATTTAAAATTGGATAGGAACAGGTCGACATGTGGGGCATGTTGTCCGTGTCCTCCTTTGTAAAAACCTGTGAAAAGTAATCATTTAATATACTCGCTATATTTTTTCCTTCGTCTGTGATTTTGCCGTTTGTGTCTCTTTAGACATTTAACCTCCTCTCTTACTGTTATAATATTGGAAAAACGTTTTGGAATTGGTTTTAGCCCCCTTAACAATGTTCATTTTTGTCTCTCTCTTGGTCTTTCTAACTTCCTTTTTGACTTGTGTTTGCAGTTCCAAACAGGAGGAGTGGCAAACACTGTTGCAGCAGCAAAGGTCATTCAAAATGATCTCGACAGCATTCAGAACTGGGCAGACACATGGCAAATGACATTTAATAGAGGAAAGTGGAAGGTGCTGCACGCAGGCAATACATTTCTCCCCCCTTCCTTTCTATATTGGTTAATTGTGGGCTCCAGTTTTTTATTTAACATCGCTGAGTCCCTTGTCCCTGTGGATTGCAACCACAATGTAGAAACATATAGAGAATGGATGGGAATGGTCAATAAACATCACTGCTGTTTCTCTTAAAGCGTGTTTATTTATTTCTAATACTGGACCCTCTCTTAATACTGTATCACATTCTGAATATGAATATAGCTGAGTTATTAATTGTAGGTAATGCTTAGAATACCAGATACACATTTACCATTAAAAAGCAATCCATGTGATTTCTTTAACAGTCGTTCATTATTTTGTGTGTCAGCCTCCACACAAAGCCGAGCGCAGTGCGGTATACTGTAATGATGCTGCAGTCAGTCTGCCCGGACTGCACCTGAACCATCTTAAAAACACGAAGCCTCCAATAAGCTCATTTGTAAAAGTTAGTAAAGAATGGCGCTATATAATCTAAGGAAGCTGAATGTGAACTCCTAGCTGGAGCAACGAGAGGGGAGAGGGGGGGCGGGGCAGAGAAGGAGGGGAGACGCTGCTAGGCAACCGGCTCCTGAACATTCCACTCCGCTGAGCAGAGACCGTTAGGATTTAAAAATGCCAAAGTTCCGAGCGCCCGTTAGTATGGGCTGCCAGAAATGAGGAGAAAATAAATACAGCTTTTTATAAATGTGTGCATTCAGATATCATTTAGAAATCTAGTTACAACATTTAACAGTTAGCTAAATATTTAAATAAATCTTAAATCTCTTGGCTAGATTTAACATTTAGCTAAATATTTAAATACATCTTAAATCTCTCTAACTAGATTAAACATTTTTGCTAAATATTTAACTCAAGAGCTAAATCTGGAGTTTGTATGCAAATAAGTCCGCCATGAAGCTTTCACGTGATTTGATTGGCTCTTGTAATGTTTACATTTGCATATTCACCAATTAGCATAACATAAGTGCATAGCATAAGTGTGTGTGCGTGTGTCAGTACCTGTGTGTGTGTGCGTGTGTTTGCGGGTCAGTAACTGTGTGTGTGAGTGTGTCTTAGTGTGAGTGTCTCAGTGTGTGTGTCTTAGTGTGTGTGTCTCATTGTGTGTGTCTCAGTGTGGGTGTGTCTCAGTGTGTGTGAGTGTCTCAGTGTGTGTGTCTCATTGTGTGTGTCTCATTGTGTGTGTCTCAGTGTGGGTGTGTCTCGGTGTGTCTCAGTGTGTGTGTCTCAGTGTGTGTGTCTCAGTGTGTGTGCGTGTCTCAGTGTGTGTGTTTGTTGTAGCACTAGCTACATGAATGCAGCATAAGTAATTTGCTATCTGCTGCTTTTAATTGAGTATTACATTATCACTCAGAAATGCAGCTACTGTGCCGTCTCTGAAACGTTTTAATGAGTGTGTAAAATACCCTTTCACACAGCATGAAATCACACAATCCATGCGGGTGTAATAACGTCATCACCCTTTCACACAGCATGAAATCACACAATCCATGCGGGTGTAATAACGTCATCACCCTTTCACACAGCATGAAATCACACAATCCATGCGGGTGTAATAACGTCATCACCCTTTCACACAGCATGAAATCACACAATCCATGCGGGTGTAATAACGTCATCACCCTTTCACACAGCATGAAATCACACAATCCATGCGGGTGTAATAAAGTCATCACCCTTTCACACAACATGAAATCACACAATCCATGCGGGTGTAATAACGTCATCACCCTTTCACACAGCATGAAATCACACAATCCATGCGAGTGTAATAACGTCATCACCCTTTCACACAGCATGAAATCACACAATCCATGCGGGTGTAATAACATCATAACCCTTTCACACAGCATGAAATCACACAATCCATGCGGGTGTAATAACGTCATCACCCTTTCACACAGCATGAAATCACACAATCCATGCGGGTGTAATAACGTCATCACCATTTCACACAACATGAAATCACACAATCCATGAGGGTGTAATAACATCATAACCCTTTCACACAGCATGAAATCACACAATCCATGCGGGTGTAATAACGTCATCACCCTTTCACACAGCATGAAATCACACAATCCATGCGGGTGTAATAACATCATCACCCTTTCACACAGCATGAAATCACACAATCCATGCGGGTGTAATAACGTCATCACCCTTTCACACAACATGAAATCACACAATCCATGAGGGTGTAATAACATCATAACCCTTTCACACAGCATGAAATCACACAATCCATGCGGGTGTAATAACGCCATCACCCTTTCACACAGCATGAAATCACACAATCCATGCGGGTGTAATAACATCATCACCCTTTCACACAGCATGAAATCACACAATCCATGCGGGTGTAATAACATCATCACCCTTTCACACAGCATGAAATCACACAATCCATGCGGGTGTAATAACATCATCACCCTTTCACACAGCATGAAATCACACAATCCATGCGGGTGTAATAACATCATCACCCTTTCACACAGCATGAAATCACACAATCCATGCGGGTGTAATAACATCATAACCCTTTAATACAGCATGAAATCACACAATCCATGCGGGTGTAATAACATCATAACCCTTTAATACAGCATGAAATCACACAATCCATGCGGGTGTAATAACGTCATCACCCTTTCACACAGCATGAAATCACACAATCCATGCGGGTGTAATAACATCATAACCCTTTCAGACAGCATGAAATCACACAATCCATGCGGGTGTAATAACATCAAACCCTTTCACACAGCATGAAATCACAAACCATGCGGTGTAATAACATCATCACCCTTTCACACAGCATGAAACCACACAATCCATGCGGGTGTAATAACGTCATCACCCTTTCACACAGCATGAAATCACACAATCCATGCGGGTGTAATAACATCATCACCCTTTAATACAGCATGAAATCACACAATCCATGCGAGTGTAATAACATCATCACCCTTTCACACAGCATGAAATCACACAATCCATGCGGTGTAATAACGCTATCACCCTTTCACACAGCATGAAATCACACAATCCATGCGGGTGTAATAACGTCATCACCCTTTCACACAACATGAAATCACACAATCCATGAGGGTGTAATAACATCATAACCCTTTCACACAGCATGAAATCACACAATCCATGCGGGTGTAATAACGTCATCACCCTTTCACACAGCATGAAATCACACAATCCATGCGGGTGTAATAACATCATCACCCTTTCACACAGCATGAAATCACACAATCCATGCGGGTGTAATAATGTCATCACCCTTTCACACAGCATGAAATCACACAATCCATGCGGTTGTAATAATGTCATCACCCTTTCACACAGCATGAAATCACACAATCCATGCAGGTGTAATAACATCATAACCCTTAAACACAGCCAAAGAGATCGCGCGAGTACAACCTTCAAACCTGTCAATCAACAGACTGTTCACTGACAAGACCGAACACGTGCACGCAGCGCTTAATGTAAAGAAAAAGAGGAGCCGGACGCAAGCAATGACAATAATACCGACCCTAAGAAGAGCAGATTCAAAAATCAGAACACGTTTAAGAACATAAGAGCATAAGAAAGTTTACAAACGAGAGGAGGCCCCATTCAGCCCATCTTGCTCGTTTGCTTGTTAGTAGCTTATTGATCCCAGAATCTTATCAAGCAGCTTCTTGAAGGATCCCAGGGTGTCAGCTTCAACAACATTACTGGGAGTTGGTTCCAGACCCTCACAATTCTCTGTGTAAAAAGTGCCTCCTATTTTCTGTTCTGAATGCCCCCTTTATCTAAACTCAATTTGTTACCCTGGTCCTTGTTTCTTTTTTCAGGTCAAAGAAGTCCCCTGGGTCGACATTGTCTATACCTTTTAGGATTTTGAATGCTTGAATCAGATCACCGCGTAGTCTTCTTTGTTCAAGACTGAACAGATTCAATTCTTTTAGCCTGTCTGCATACGACATGCCTTTTAAACCCGGATAATTCTGGTTGCTCTTCTTTGCACTCTTTCTAGAGCAGCAATATCATTTTTTGTAACGAGGTGACCAGAACTGAAACACAATATTCTAGGTGAGGTCTTACTAATGCATTGTAAAGTTTTAACATTACTTCCCTTGATTTAAATTCAACACTTCTCACAATATATCCGAGCATCTTGTTGTCCTTTTTTATAGCTTCCCACATTGTCTAGATTAAGACATTTCTGAGTCAACATAAACTCCTAGATCTTGATCATAGATTCCTTCTTCAATTTCACTATCTCCCATATGATATTTATAATGCACATTTTTATTGCCTCGTGCAATACTTTTACACTTTCTCTATTAAATGTCATTTGCCATGTGTCTGCCCAGTTCTGAATGCTGTCTAGATCATTTTGAATGACCTTTTCTGCTGCAACAGTGTTTGCCTCCTCCTATTTTTGTGTCGTCTGCAAATTTAACGAGTTTGCTTACTATACCAGAATCTAAATCATTAATGTAGATTAGGAATAGCAGAGGACCTAATATTTATTTGAAAGAGTATTGTACGGACTAGTGTTAGATGTTTACAATCACGTATTCTACATTAAAGTCCAGAAGGACGATATTGATGAAAAACGCCCCCCCCCCCCGAGCATTGGTTTGCCCCAAGGTCTGCACTATTATCAGCGATGTGTGTGCAACAGAAGCTGCTGGTAGATTACAAAAAAACATCACTTAAACTGAGGCTAGGTAGTTGTGATCTTAGTATGTTTTATTCTTTATTAATTAAATTATATTCATTGAAAAAGGCAAGAGAACCAGATTGTTATTATTGTTTTGGTTTAATATAATATAGCAGGCTAATGTTCCTATTGAAGTAGGCTACAATATATTTTGTCGTGTACTACTCATTTAATCAAACCAAGTAGTGTAAGAAGATGCTTGTATCGTTCATGACGTTTTTCAAATCAAGTAAGCTTATTTGTGTATAAAAAACGAGAATAGAGTTGCAGGCATTGTCATCTTACTTAAAGGCGCTCAAGCTGAAATCGTAAAGTAATTTAAAAGTCGGCTACAAACGTGGCAGCGGACTGTCTCTCTTTAACACGCACGCAAGAACTTGCAGACTTGATGCAACTGTGTTGAGATCTTAAAAAGAAAGCATTTTATGAGATTTTTAACTATAGGTACCGGCACTATGACTCAAGCTCAGACACAAATGAATCCCTACGCTGTAGTGACGTGGCATGTTGCTTTGAAACCACGCCCACTATAGTGCTTCAGTGGCGGTACAGCCTTTCACACAGGCAGTTAAGACGCTTCAGTGCCGTCTCTGAACCACCTGGTGAGGTGCTTCAGAGACGCTATAAAATATGCCGGTATTGCTGTGGCCGTATAAGCAATTCACACAGACCTATAAGCCGCTACAGTGGCGGTTCTGAACCGTCATGACTCCTCTGTGTGAAAGCACTTAGAATACCTGGCCAGGTTAAGTTAATTCTCTATTCAATTGCTAAGTAATTTATTCCTCGTTTATAAAGTCGGCCTTTCAGATTCATAATGTAAAATTAGGTGAAGCTATATCAATTTACTGTCAGTTTTTGGTAAGGGGTTTATCTCTCCTCTCTCCTTCTCTCTCTCTCTCTCTCTCTCGTTGTTTTAACTGAATGATCTTTTCCTTAATTTCCACATGGAAATTCTAATTAGATTCAGGTGTTTTGCTAATTGCCTTGGCAAAGGGCTTATTGAGCTTGATTAATCATTATGTTTTTAAGTATCTTAATTGGGAGCTCTTTAAATATGGCTATTACTTCCTGTGAAGGGGGAGTGGGTTCCTTTTTCTGGGGTGATTCTTTTTCGGGTGTGGTTTTTGGGGATGCAGAGCGTTTGGAGGAAGGAGCAGGGTTTTTTTGGAAGAGGAAGGTTGCTGGTCTGTAAAGGAGAGACCGGGAAGCAATCATCTTTTGGTTGTTAGAAACAGTGTGTTTTCTCTAATCTGCTATTTTCCAGTTTGAAAGTAACCAGTTCTCTAATCTCCTGCCAAATTGAAACTATCCACATCATTCAAATTGTTTATTTTTATCCTAAGAGCAACAACGGTGACTAATCCATTTCTTATCCAAATCATCACTTTTTGTCTCCTTACCTGGTTGGAAACTCCAAGCTCTACAGGACCCAGGAGGAACCGGGTGAGATCCCCTGATGGGGAGGAATCTCTTATTGTTTAGCTGCTGGATTATCTGTTCTGTTCTGACTGTTTGTTTGGGATTATTATCCTTTTTGTTTATTTATCAGGGTTTAACGAGCACCCCGCTCAGAAGTCTCGTTTTGTTTTGTTTTGTTTTTGTTTTGTGTTTAAACTGTTCTGGCTCACCTGCATTCTCAATACAGACCTGATATATAACAGCTTGGGACTTTCAAAGCATTGGCTGTTGTTGTTTCATGGACATTTTGTTTTCTATAAGGACTGCCTGATGGACTCCTTGGTAAACACTTTAATCAACATTGGCTATGTTAGGCTGTACATTACTGAAAGCTTTGATCTGTCCTAAATGACTGGTATTGATGCGTGTTCTGGTAAACATGTTGACTGGTCCAAATGCTGTCTGATTCAAACCCATGTACACCAAATGTTTGACAGGAGGCTGTGTGGTCCAGTGGTTAAAGAAAAGGGCTTGTAACAAGGAGGTCCCCGGTTCAAATCCCACCTCAACCTCGGACTCATTGTGTGACCCTGAGCAAGTCACTTAACCTCCTTGTGCTCCGTCTTTCGGGTGAGACGTAGTTGTAAGTGACTCTGCAGCTGATGCATAGTTCACACACCCTAGTCTCTGTAAGTCGCCTTGGATAAAGGCGTCTGCTAAATAAACAAATAATAATAAACACATCTGTCTACAAGTATAATATTCCACGCATATTCAATAACATCTGCTATTTGAATTCTGGTGTTGTCTTCTGGTTTAATTTTCTTCCTATTTTCTAGGTGTTGTAAACAATCCTGACTTGCCCAGCAATTTTTCTTGGTTCTGTTGCACAATCCTACTGCTTTGGAGAGTTGATATTGTTCAGGGTAGTTTATTTGTATTTCCGTCACAAAATACTAGTTAATGGACGTTGCTTAAGGATTAGGTTTGTTACATATTTAGCATTAAAAAAGCAATCCATGTGATTTCTTTACCAGTCGCTCATTATTTTGTGTATCAGCCTCCACACAAAGCCGAGCGCAGTGCGGTATACTGTAATGATGCTGCAGTCAGTCTGCCGGACTGCACCTGAACCATCTTAAAAACACGAAGCCTCAATAAGCTCATTTGTAAAAGTTAGTAAAGAATGGCGCTATATAATCTAAGGAAGCTGAATGTGAACTCCTAGCTGGAGCAACGAGAGGGAGAGAGGGGGGCAGGGCAGAGAAGGAGGCGGAGACGCTGCTAGGCAACCGGCTCCTGAACATTCCACTCCGCTGAGCAGAGACCGTTAGGATTTAAAATCTAAAAGTTCCAGCTACCGTTAGTATGGGCTGCCAGAAATGAGGAGAAAATAAATACAGCTTTTTATAAATGTGTGCATTCAGATATCATTTAGAAATCTAGTTACAAGATTTAACAGTTAGCTAAATATTTAAATACATCTTAAATCTCTCAACTAGATTTAACATTTAGTTAAATATTTAACTGGCCGCTAAATCTGAATATTTAACAATTAGCGTAACATAATTGTACCTGTGTGTGTCTCAGTGTGTTTTGTCTCAGTGTGTGTGTCTCAGTGTGTTTGTGTCTCAGTGTATGTGTTTGTGTCTCAGTGCGTGAGTGTGCGTCTTAGTGTGTGTGTCTCAGTGTATGTCTCTCAGTGTGTGTGTGTGTGTTTGTTTCAGTGTGTTTGTCTCGTGTGTTTGTCTCAGTGTGTGTGTCTCAGTGTGTGTCTTGGTGTGTGTGTGTGTGTGTGACTGACACACACGCGCACAAGGATCACAGAGAAGTTTGGTGTCAAACCAATTATTTTTTATTTAAGAACAATAATAAACAAAAAGCTAATTGAACAAAATATCAAACAATTTGAGGAAAGAAAAAGTGGAAACCAAAAATAACTATTTCTAGTCACCTAATCACAGGTACTGACTCCAATAACTGAGTCCAACCACAGAGCTGCAAAACTGCCCTCTGATCTGCACAAAAAGACGATCCTGACTGAACAAAACTAACAGCCTTTATACCCTTCCAGACCTCCCCCTCCTCCAGAATAAACCATTCTGCAGGAGGGTATATAGAAAGAAACCAGCAAACAGTTATCAAGAATAAATAAAGTATTCAAAAAGAAACAAATCAATGAATATATATATATATAAACATTAATCTAACACGTGTATTAAAACTATGCTTTAAAACAAGCAGAGGGAAACGTACTTAAAATCAGCTCTCCCCCCTTTCAATATCTTCTATAGGTACTGCCCTGACTACAGGAAGTCAGTACACAGGAAAGTCATTAAAAGCTTCCCTCACCAACATGGCTGTTTCCCCACTTCCTGTCAAGATGGAGGACCTCACCACCACACCCAACTCAGGTTACCTGAACCATTGCATATCAGTTTATCTCAACAATAGTACTGCAATACATTGTTCTGGAAGTGTGCTCCTTTCCAAACCAGCTCTCTAAACCGTACTCTTCATTAACCTTTCTTTTGTTTTTCAGGACACTCCCAACCACAGGCCTCCAGTCCCCGTACAACAGGGAAGTGAATTTTGTTTTTATTATTTTCCTTACTAGACACAAGGATCAGCAACACCATACAAAAACAAATTAAAAACATTTGCAGTAAATGTCCAGATACATACTGAGACAATGTGAGCGTCTCCTACCTCACACTCCTCCTCCTCCTCATCATCATCCTTATCTTCCTCATCAGGTCAATCAGACTTGGCTGTTTCCAGACTTGACCCTTGACCGTTGTGACTTGAGACTTGACATAAATATATATATTAGAACAAACAGTTCTAGTAAATGTCCACATGGTGGCAGCATTTTATAAGGAATAAGAACATAAGAACATAAGAAAGTTTACCAATGAGAGGAGGCCCCATTCAGCCCATCTTGCTCGTTTGGTTGTTAGTAGCTTATTGATCCCAGAATCTCATCAAGCAGCTTCTTGAAGGATCCCAGGGTGTCAGCTTCAACAACATTACTGGGGAGTTGGTTCCAGACCCTCACAATTCTCTGTGTAAAAAAGTGCCTCCTATTTTCTGTTCTGAACGCCCCTTTATCTAATCTCCATTTGTGAGCCCTGGTCCTTGTTTCTTTTTTCAGGTTGAAAAAGTCACCTGGGTCGACATTGTCTATACCTTTTAGGATTTTGAATGTTTGAATCAGATCGCCGCGTAGTCTTCTTTGTTGAAGACTGAACAGATTCAATTCTTTGAGCCTGTCTGCATACGACATGCCTTTTTAAACCCGGGATAATTCTGGTGCTCTTTCTTTTGCACTCTTTCTAGAGCAGCAATATCCTTTTGTAACGAGGTGACCAGAACTGAACACAATATTCTAGGTGAGGGCTTACTAATGCATTGTAGAGTTTTAACATTACTTCCCTTGATTTAAATTCAACACTTCTCACAATATATCCGAGCATCTTGTTGGCCTTTTATGTAGCTTCCCCACATTGTCTAGATGAAGACATTTCTGAGTCAACATAAACTTCTAGGTCTTTTTCATAGATTCCTTCTTCAGTTTCAGTATCTCCCATATGATATTTATAATGCATATTTTTATTGCCTGAGTGCAATACTTTACACATTCCTCTCTTAAATTTCATTTGCCATGTGTCTGCCCAGTTCTCAATGCTGTCTAGATCATTTTGAATGACCTTTGCTGCTGCAACAGTGTTTGCCACTCCTATTTTTGTGTCGTCTGCAAATTTAACGAGTTTGCTTACTATACCAGAATCTAAATCATTAATGTAGATTAGGAATAGCAAAGGACCTAATACTGATCCCTGTGGTACAACCACTGGTTACCTCGCCCATTTTGAGGTTTCTCCTCTAATCAGTACTTTCTGTTTTCTACATGTTAACCACTCCCTAATCCAAGTGCATGCATTTCCTGAATCCTACTGCGTTCAGTTTGAGAATTAATCTTTTATGGGGACTTTGTCAAAAGCTTTCTGGAAATCTAAACAAACCATATCGTATGCTTTGCAATTATCCATTTTCAATGTTGCATTCTCAAAAAAGTCAAGCAGGTTAGTTAGACACGATCTCCCTTTCCTAAAACCATGCTGACTGTCTCCCAGGATATTGTTACCATATAGGTAATTTTCCAATTTGGATCTTATTATAGATCCAAAGGTTTACATATAATAGAAGTCAGGCTTATTGGTCTGTAGTTACCTGGTTCGGTTTTGTCTCCCTTTTTGTGGATCGGTATTACGTTTGCTATTTTCCAGTCTGTCGGTACAACCCCTGTGTCAAGAGACTGTTGCATGATCTTGGTTAGCGGTTTTGTAAATAACTTTTTCATTTCTTTGAGTACTATTGGGAGGATCTCATCCGCCCAGGGATTTGTTTATTTAGTCCCTTAACACTTCTGCCTCTGTTATGCTAAAGTTATTTAAATTGATAGAACAGGTCGACATGTGGGGCATGTTGTCCGTGTCCTCCTTTGTAAAAACCTGTGAAAAGTAATCATTTAATATATTTGCTATTTTATTTTCTTCACTGTGATTTTGCCGTTTGTGTCTCTTAGACATTTAACCTCCTCTCTTGCTGTTATAATATTGGAAAATCGTTTTGGAATTGGTTTTAGCCCCCTTAGCAATGTTCATTTCTGTCTCTCTCTGGCCTTTCTAACTTCCTTTGACTTGTGTTTGCAGTTCCAAACAGGAGGAGTGGCAAACACTGTTGCAGCAGCAAAGGTCATTCAAAATGATCTCGACAGCATTCAGAACTGGGCAGACACGCGGCAAATGACATTTAATAGAGGAAAGTGGAAGGTACTGCACGCAGGCAATACATTTCTCCCCTTCCTTTCTATATTGGTTAATTGTGGGCTCTAGTATTTTATTTAACATCACTGAGTCCCTGTCCCTGTGGATTGCAAACCACAATGTAGAAACATCTAGAGAATGGATGG
>CM072681.1:11734150-11757687 GCA_036884735.1 Huso huso | reverse complement strand
GCTGGTGAGAGAGGGGATGGGTGAGGGAGGGAGGGAGAGACAGCTGGGGCTGTACTACAAATCCACACCACTGAGGAGAGAGGGGAGGGGGAGAGGGAGGGAGGGGGAGACAGCTGGGGCTGTACTACAGATCCACACCGCTGGTAATAGGGGATTTTTTTAGTATGTCTAAGCTTTCCTGTTTAATAGTAATGGATGATATCTCTACTTTGTTTGGAAACTCAGAGTGGGGATCTGCAGAGGATTGCAGGCCCTGTACACACTCCAGTTAGTTTACATATCCCCCACCTCCTCCTCAGAGCACAGAGTTACTTCCACTGTGCTTTAGAAATACTGAAAGAAACAGAACAGATTCAGTTCAGATGTGTTTATATTGTCATTTTTATTCAGCGTACATGATAAATATGTTCACCTTGTATTTAAAACATCTGGGAGATTTTACAAAAAAAACCTCAAAATACAATCCTTTTGTGCCCGTTGTTTTTGATTTTATTTTAGTTTCTATGATGAGGGTTACACAGGCCACTGAAACCAATTTCAGTTCTTATTAAAATAATTCTACTGCAGCTCATAAAAGAATTCCCTCAGTGTTAGCGGTCCATCACTTCCATTCGCTACACAGCTCTCACATGTGCAGCTTTTGAAAGTTGTTGCAGCAAAACATGGATTCTCATTTGAACACCTCTGGTGCTACCCTGGGGTAATCTCTGTCTGCACAAGCTAGGCTTTCAAAAGCTTACTAGAATGGAAACTTTTCATTTTACAAAGTGATATGTGCTACAGTGCTACACCCAGTTAAAGAAATCTCAGTTTGCAAGCCATGGTTTCAGTTAGGGTTGCACTTCCTTGTTCACCTGGAGGGTGAAATTGTCCCCATCCCTTCACTGGTTTCTTTCCTGTCATTAACCAATCAGCTGCTGCTCCCCCTGCTGACTGGCATGCCATCAACCAGTAATATGACCCAGAAGACACTGCAGAGGTGAAGTGAGGCGGGGAGTCCAGCAGCCTTCCCAAGTGCGAGGCACAGAAACAGAACTTCCTTTAATCCAGTGATCATGTCAAATCCAGGTCTGCGAGAACATCTTTCAAAAACTGGACATCTGAGAGCTAATGTAACTTCCAAGCAGGTCATCTTTATGACATTAATTTGTTAAGCTATAAATCACTTAAAGAAAAAAGAAAAATCATGAATTTCCACACACTTTAATTTTCCAACAGTGTAGATTTTTATTTAAAGCTATTTAAAGACGTCTTCAATTTTTTTTTTTTAATTTGTAAAAATCATCTTTTGGAATGTAAAATTCAGATTGCAAAAGCAGTGGCTCAGTGTGTGAGGTTTACTGGTCCCAGTTTAATGAGCGCATTGGTCTAGTAGATGTAACTGGCAGTGAAGACAGACTGGGAGGCAGCTTTGTCTTTCTGTCCGCTCTGAACGTAAAATCCAGTCGACGCCAATCCGTTAATCTGAAGAAAAAAATAACAAACCAATCAGTAACACATACAGAAAGACAGACAGACACTGACAGGGTGAAAAACCCTCCTCTGTAAAGAAGGGTTTATTTTTCTGATGTATTTTGTGTCCAGGACTTGTTTTGTACCGGTGTCACAGAATATCTGTTCCCCCAGCAAACAAATATTAACTCCCCCCTAGGACCCAATATTTCACCTTGTGAATATTTGTTTCCCTCTTATTTTTTTGTAACAGGTCTTTGCTAAATCGATGTTAATAATTTGTCTGCGCCACCTTGTGTTTATTGAGGACAAGGACCTCGAGTGGTTGGTTCCCGCGCAAACTCTTTTATCCGGGGCAAACCAAGCAATCACACACCAAAAATAATCTGTACAAGTTTTTATTAGTAATAATTATTTTAAAAATCTCGAGCACATTAACAATAATGTAAACCATATGACAATGCCACCTTCACTTCACAGTCTATAACAATTGTCTAGTATATATAGGGATGATACAATAACACAAACTCTAAATCTATCAGTTTATTATAGTACAGTTAATTAAACTAGTTAACACAGATTATATTATTGCAGTTTATATAAAATACTTGGCTCTATCAGTTTCATAAAGTCTCTCCGCGTTCCAGCTCCAGTCTGCAGCGCGGAATCTCCTTTACAAGTCCGGGTCTCCCTCTCACAATATTCCTCCGCATTTATAAAGGCAGTAGATGATTGGCAGGGCGGGGAGATCAAACAGCGAGCCGCTGGCAAGCAGAGCCGTGGAACGGGAGACGCGGTTGCTAAGCAAACGGGGGGGCGTGCATTGGGCAGACAGTCAGCCAATCGGAGTTTCGCCTCGTATAGTTCCATAGAGGAAAGAGAGAAAGTAGTTTAGGGGGGTCCAGTGAAGCAAATACATCAAACCACACTAGAGATGAGAAATAATAATAAAGAGCTCAACAACAAAACACACATTTATATAAATAAATCAATATAGACACACACACACAATACACATTTATCAAATAATAATATGAGAAACACAATCCACACGTGAATAATAATAATAATAATAATAATAATAATAATAATAATAATAATAAGACCCTACTACAATCGCACAGTTTCGTTTTTCAAAGCTGGTAAAGGATTTACTCGTGAGTCAGGGCAGTACACGTGCTTATTAGAGTGACTCTATCCGATTGGGGAGCTCCGATTGGCTAGCTGTGTAAAAAGAGGGGAGCTCTGATTGGCTGGTTTGGTGACAAGAGGGGAGCCCCGATTGGCTGGCTGGGTGACAAGAGGGGAGCTCCGATTGGTTGGCTGGATGACAAGAGGGGAGCTCCGATTGGCTGGCTGGGTGACTAGAGGGGAGCTCCGATTGGCTGGCTGAGTGCAGCGGGAAGGAGAGAGCTTGCTGGGCGGACAGTTTGAAGAGGAGAGCGACAATCATATCTGATAAATATTCTTTACACTGAGGTGTGTAAAATGTTCCGAACATGCGTCTAGAGCTATCGGGAGTGCAGCCTGAACCTTATAGTAATGATCTACAGGTATACTTGTTAGAATAGATATTTGTAGATATTTCGTTCTTGTGTCTGATTCAAACGTCGATAGATCTACTCGTTATAGTTTTCATGGGTCCGGTTTCTGCATATGAGAGACGAACACAATGCTTGTGTGAACGCACATTTTAATTTAGACGCACGGATGCGACCAGAAATCCCTAAAGGGTGACTATAAACAATAAACGAGATTTATTTATAAAGCTGAAAAGTATAAAACAAAAGAGAAAAAAAGAACCTCACAGTCGGATCTAAACTCAAAGCTCAATCGCAATGCACTCTGGGAATGTAGTTTATTGGTGCCCACTGTTAATTACACATTAAAAACTACAAATCCCATACCCGCCAGTTTCACTGAATTATCAACCGACAGTTCAACCAACAGTGGATAAAAGATTTCCCCTGGCTTCAGTTTGACAGCGTTAAAAAAAATAAAAACACTCCATGTTTTGCCCGTTTTATCAGGATGCAGGGGAACTGATGGCAGGACAGACTGCATTTTAACAGGGAGCCAGGAGTTCAAACATGAAAATATCTTAAACACAGCGCTTCAAAACGGCACGCAGTGTGCGGAGAGGCAGCTCAGCGCGCTGCCATAAACAGCAAGCAGCGCCTTCTGAGGAACATGCGAGCAGGCAGCTAAAAACAAACAACCGTCCATTTTAATTGTGTTGATGCGAAAGTATTGAACTGCACAAGTGTGTGTAAGAAAGGAAGGAAACAAAGATCTGTAGGTATTCAACTTTTGAAGTGCGCGTCTATCTTTTTTTTTAATTAGGCGCACATGTGTGCCTAAAAAGATACCGCCGTGAGAGCCGCCTGTTACGTGTTTGTTGTTGTGGTTGTTTTGTTTCATTATTGCTGTTACGCATTGGACGCTATTATATTAAATCCCGCTAATAATTGTTGCTCACAGCTGACGGGTGGATCGCGGATCGCGTTGAGATCCCCCACAATGCATCGCTGTATTTGCTGTTTTGGCCCCCACTGGTTTAGTAAAATACACTTGAGCTTGTTCACCACACTGTAGCTAATCAAGCTCTTCTTAAAACCTGGAATGGGTGACATTGCTGTGCAATAGGAGTCTTATCTCCATCTCTGCAGTCATGGAAATCAATTCTGGGTTTGGAAACCAAGCAGCTTTCTCACAGCAGTTCACATGTGCTGGGTAGTATTAAAAACAGTCACCTCTGATGGGAATACAAGCACTTCCAACCTCCGCTCCAGAGCCATCATCAGGTACAGATTCACTAACTGCAGGAAGTACAATTCAATCACATCAGGGACTGCAAGAATCTGCTGATAAAGTGAGCAACTGCTTTATATTTTGGTATGGATTCCACCAAATTCACTGTCTAAAACAAGTGTAATGTGAATTTCTGTAAACCCCTTTGATAAAAAGCAGTTTGTCAGGCTGAAACAACCTCAGAATCTGAAATCCAGATTTCTGTTTGAATACTGAAGTGCCACTCTGGTTGCTTCAAGTGAGGCCCCCAGATGCTTGGGTGTTGTGGTTTTGAAATGGTTCCTTCTGCCACCAGTGACGAGGTAAAAAACACAAAAGTGATCACTGGCGGCGTTCACGCGCACAAGCCAGGGCAGTTTTCCTCGCAAGGAGTTTGCCGTACTTTTCAGGACTTGCGTTGCTATGCAGTTCTGATTTAAGTGGAAAAAAGCGTCCGTACCAATGCAGATGAGTCAATTCATAGTCATTTAGGGTACGTGTCTGCTTACTAAGTAGAAAAAGAACGACTCTGAATATCGTGAGGAGAGCTTCATGCGTTGCCATGAAGGTAAAAACATTTAACAAGAGAAATGAAGTGTTGTCACGCACATTCTGAATTACACCGCGCATTATTTGTATGGTTACCTTTCCAACACACGCGCAATATCCCATGCAGCCAACATTAACACACACAACATATAACACAGAAATGCACACAGGGGCGGGGCACATTGCCACAACGAGATATTCACATACGCAGAGATATTTAAATTTGAAGTGGTTCAAGTGGTTCAAAAGCGGCTCTGGCGGTGCTAGTGTTAAACGGCTGTTGGGTTTTTCTAACTTTCTTTTTACATTGACAATGTTTTTGTTACAGTTATCACTTCATTTTATACTTAATAAAATAATGAATAAAGTGAGGGAAATATATTAGAGAATATGTTTGGTAAACAGACAGACAGATAAGACAAGAGAGTAATAAGTAGAGTAATATAACAGAAATGAGAAAAGATTTTAAAGAAATGGACTTTTTGACAGTAATGAAAGTGTAAACATTTTAATCTTTCAGTTGCACATCCATCAGTGGTGAAAACAATATGTATATTTTGGTAGGTTTTGATATATTGATATTTACGTAGGTACAAAACTACAATGTTATAAATGGTTCAAAAGGTACATATGCATGTCCGTGCTAAAGGGTAGTATACTAACACATTTTAATGATGGAAAAAAACATTATTCTCCTTGATATAGTGGTGTTATGAACTTAGGCCAATGTAAGGCATTTGTAAAGCATTAGATTGCTTCATAAGAGGCCATATACATGTCCTTTGCCTTTCTTGGCCATGGTTTGACTTCAATGAGTGCATCATTTGCATTCACCCATTTTCCAGTAGCACCCACAGCAAGAACAGACACATAGTGTCCTGAAGTAACATCCTGTCCTTGGTGGGAAGATAATTGGTAATGTAGTGGGTTTTTAGGTAGGGCTGTGTATTTTTACATGCATTAAAATCGCTGTTTTCATATGTATAATTAAGAGGCCAATTGGCATGGTAGGCTGTTTTTTTCTTTGCTTCTCTTACTGTCATTCAGGTGCTGACATTATGGATTTCTGCAACGTTGTCCTGTCTCTAACCCAGCCTTGCAATCTACTATCATGCTGCCTGCCTGTGCTTGATTAGTCTGCGTACCTGTCACCTCAGCATCTGCTGATGCTGTCCTGCTATTGGCTTAATTTCAAGAAGCCTATACTCACCCGTGGCATTTAAAAATGGGGAAGGAAACTAGCAGAGAGAAGGGGAACACATTGTGAAAGCGTTGGGCAGAGCTGAGAGCTGAGAGCTGAGAGCTGAGAGCTGAGAGCTGAGAGCTGAGAGCTGAGAGCTGAGAGCTGAGAGCGAGCATCGTATTTGTTTTTGTCTTTTTTTCTTATCGATCTTTTTAGTACTGAAAGAAAGCTATTCTAACTAAGCCGGCATCCAGCTGAGTAGCGTCCTGTGAGCTGCAGCACCGCATCTGAGTTTTCGCTGTTTGGTTCCCGGTAGTGGTAAGCCTTGTCTTGCGAGGCGAGTGTTGAATGTTTTGTTTATTTGTTATATAGTACTGCTCGCACTCCGCTCTGCGCAGCGCTTACTAGTGATTGCAGGTTTGCACTGCTTTGTACTGTATGCTATGGTTTGCTTTTGAATTGTTTTAGTCTGTATGGTAGACGGTTTAAAAGGTACCATCCCCCCTTGGTATACTAATATGTATCTATGCTACTGCCTTTTTGTATTTTAAACTAATAGATTTAGATATTGTGACGCTGTGGAGGTATTGTGGATATTGTGCAATAGATTTATAACGGGTATTAAACTATCAAAAAGACGTTACCTAGATAATTGTTGTTGCTAAACTACTGGGTTTTTCTTAAAATCTATTTAAAAATAAAGGTTACCTGCAAAACTGATATACACCACTGATATTGATATTTTATACTCTATACTAGCTACTTGTAAAGGATTGGGAAAACGTGAGTGGTAGTGTGACAAGATGACAGAGGTTTGAGACTCAGAGACAGTATAAAGTTCAAAATAAAGCTTTTTAAAAAATAATCATATAAATAGGCACAAGGGCCCAACAAAGGTTTCAAATCACAAAAAACACAACTTACAAATTAAGGCTTCCAGGCTGGGCGTTGCCTTCACTGGATTCAATAACACAGCACAAACAAAAACACTCTTCTTCTCCTTCCAGAACTCTCCTCCCAAATGGGCGGCTGAGGCCTCCTTTTATGCCAGGTGGCTGAGTCCTTAATTGAATGATTAATGGGTTGATTGCTCCCACCTGTCGCAATCAATCTGGGCAGGGAGGAGAATTTAACTCCTTCCCTGCCAGTATTTCTAAGGGCAGAGCCCTGCTCTGCCACACACCTCCCTCCACATACAAAGCACGCGTCGCAATCAGGCAACCCCCCTTTTGAACTCAGCCCTCCCCCAAGAGTCCCCTTATGTCCCTTGGGTGGGCTATTTTAACGGGCGGTGGTGGGCGGGGTTGATGTCGGCTCCCCCAAGCTTTCTTCAACAGCGGGGGCCCCGGACCATCCAAGAACATGAACGCTGGCAGGGAGGTTGGACCCTCCAGCAGGAGCAGAGATGGTGGCACCTCTGGTGGCGGAGGCGGAACGGGCGCCCATCTCCCTCTGGTGGCGGAGGCGGAACGGGCGCCCGACTCCCTCTGGTGGCGGAGGCGGGAACGGCGTCTCCCTCTGGTGGCGGGAGGCGGGAACGGGCGCCCGACTCCCTCTGCTGGCGGAGGCGGGAACGGCAACTCGCCTCCCTCTGCTGGCGGAGGCGGAACGGCAACTCGCTCCTCTGCTGGCGGAGGCGGAACGGCAACCGTTTCTGCTGCTGGCGGAGGGAACAGCGACACTGGTCCTTCCGGGCGGCACTGGACCCCTCTGGACCCCTGGGCCCTCTGGACCCTGGCTGGCGGCGAGACAGGCAGGCAACCCCAGGCGATGCGGACAGGCAGGCAACCCCAGGCGATGGAGAGAGACAGCTCCGGCTGTTCCCCTCTGCTGGCGGTGGAGGGAGAGACAGCACCGCTGTTCCCCTCTGCTGGCGGTGGGAGGTGGAAGAGCCTGTATTCTTCCCCTGCAGGTCCCTTCAGCCCTGGGCCTGTGGGCTTCCCCTTCTCGGCCGTGGACGACAGACTCCTCCCGCCGGGCCGTGGACGACAGACTCCTCCCGCCGGGCCGTGGGACGCACCGACCCTCCCGCCCGGGCCATGGACGCATCGACTCTCCCCCGCCGGGCTCCTCCCTCTCGGGCTGTGTGGACGTTCGGGGCTCCTCCCTCCGGGCTGTGGACGCTCGCCCCTCCTCTCTGGGCGGCATGGCTCCCCCTCTCTGGCACGGCATGCCCCATTCTGGCTCTCGGGACATGCTCCTCCTCCCCTTCTGGCTCTGGACGGGCGGCTCCTCCCCTCTCTGGCTCTCGGACGGCGGCTCCCTCCTTCTGGCTCTCGGGGACGGCGGTCCTCCCTCTCTGGCTCTGGACCCATGCTCCACCTTTCTTGTTTGAATGACTGGGGCCTCTCCCATATCTACCGGCCAGGTAGTTAACCACCATCAGGGCAAGCTCTGCGAAGGACGCCTGGGTGATGCTGTTCCTCCCATTTTTTCCCACCTCCCCCATCCGACGCCACAGCGTGTTAACTATGGGGAGGTCGTGGAAGAGGTCCGCCTCAGGGTGCATCAACCAGTCCCATATTTCCTGGGATGGTGGTGAAGGCGGTGATGTTGGAAGTGGTGGGGTGGCTGCAGGGGATGGGGGGTTTGCAGCTGCTCCTGGTCCAGATTGTGGGGGGCATCCTGCCCAGCTGTGGCCATCCGCCTCACAGCGCCCACACCAGTCAGCTGGTGGCCCATCTGGACAGGACCTCCACCGATGATCCACCTTCCCGCACCAAGAGCACCAGGGAAAAAGGCTGGCTGGGTCCTCCAGCTGGGGTGGCTGTTGTTGCAGCAGCTTACATTTCTTCGGCTGCTGCATCTCCTGCCTTTGCCGCTGTCTGCTCTTCTTCCCCATTTTTAAAAAAAAAAAAACTCACAAAATTCAAAAAATAAAATAAAAAAAAAATACTGCCCTGAGCCTCCAGGTGGCGTTATCCCACTTCTGAGCACCAAATGTGACAAGATGACAGAGGTTTGAGACTCAGAGACAGTATAAAGTTCAAAATAAAGCTTTTTAAAAAATAATCATATAAATAGGCACAAGGGCCCAACAAAGGTTTCAAATCACAAAAAACACAACTTACAAATTAAGGCTTCCAGGCTGGGCGTTGCCTTCACTGGATTCAATAACACAGCACAAACAAAAACACTCTTCTTCTCCTTCCAGAACTCTCCTCCCAAATGGGCGGCTGAGGCCTCCTTTTATGCCAGGTGGCTGAGTCCTTAATTGAATGATTAATGGGTTGATTGCTCCCACCTGACGCAATCAATCTGGGCAGGGAGGAGAATTTAACTCCTTCCCTGACAGTATTTCTAAGGGCAGAGCCCTGCTCTGCCACAGGTAGTTTGCACGTTTGGAATTTATCTTTTTGATTTGAATACTAATTGGGATTTGGGTAATATTGTTGTATTTGATTTCACTTTGATTTGTGTAGTATTATTGTATTGTTTCACCTTTTGTTTTGTTGTGGATTTGGTTTTGTAGTTGCTGCTTGAAGATTTCTCCTCTCCTCTACAAAGTAATGAAGGTTTGTCACAAAGACGGCCGGAGTGGGTGGCGTCAGACCAGAAGCAGGAAATAAACAGACAGAGACGTGTGGTTTGGTGGAGCTGAGCGAATGCTTTCGCTCAGCATTTAATAAACAGCACAGAAAATAAAAGGTTTGAAACAACAAAACACAGGACACGGCACTTGAGGCCAAAATAAATAGACGAACAAAACGGACTAGACAGACAAACAAACACGGTGAGCAGATAACACTTATTATTCACTTATATTTACTTTACTCCTTCTCTATCTCCCGTTCTCCACTCACCGAACACCCAACCCCGAGTGAAAGAAATGTGCATCTATATATACTGTTGTGCTGGGATTCAATTACTAATTAATTATTCACTTGAATCCCAGCACGTGAATTAATTCTGTGCAACCCCGTGCTCACATATTACATTTAACCAGCACGTGAAGTGATTTGTGCCCTCCTCGTGCCTAAATACAAATCTACCTTTTTAAATCACACGTGAAACACAGACCCGTTTATATCCCGTGTACCAATGAATATACACCGACATTAACACACGCAACAACATACAACACATAATATGCACACAGGGGCGGGGCACATTGCCACAAGGTTGTATTGAATACTGTTAATACAATATTGCCTTGACACACCGATTGAGTTAAGACTGAATATTTGTAAATCCATTAAGAGCTCTGTTAATTGGTTGAATCTTGAGCGTTTGATAGCATTGCTGTGTCTGCAATTAGTACATTTATTCTAACTTTAGTAACCCATTTAATTTATTGCACAATTTGCACAATACTATTCCTGTGTTTTTACCACTTGCTATTTAAAAATAAAACTATTTTTGAAACTTCAATTGTGTCTCTGCCTCCTTGCATGCACCATGCTGTTGCTTACCCAATTAAAGAACCTCAGTATTTTGAATTCTAAAGTGAACTTTAAGGTTTACAAGAGGACCTTGCCCTCTTTAAACACAAGGTGGCATAGTCGGTTTTTGGTCATAGGACTGTTCGAACAATTTAACCCCTTTAAGCTGTGTAGTAACCCACTACATATATATTTTAAAAACCTTGTGAGGATGCGTGCCTGATCAGCTACTGATTTATTTAACCAGCTGACAGTCACGCATCTTTATTAAACTTGTGCAGACTATGGCTAAGGTGTAATTAACAGCTAGTTAACCCCTCAGCCAATATATAAAATCCTGCAGCTGTCTGCGCTCAGGGGAGAGGTTCAGAGGAGAGATGCAAGTCTGTGGGGGGGAAAAAATGATTGCTACTTACTGTGAACCATCCTGAAGGAACTCATATCTGTGGTTTGTTTATTTTGTTTAGATTTGTTTGGTCAACACGCCCTTTTGTTTTGTGTTTGTTTAAATCTTTTGTTTGTTTTATTATTTAATAAAATAACTGAACGCCGTCGCGTTTCAGTTTTCACCCGCCATTCATTGTTTTGGTTTTGTGCTCCTGGTCCGTGACATCACCACTCCTGTGCACGGCAACCACTCTGTCACAGATGGCTGTATAGCATCAAACATTGTGGTATGTTGTTTATGCAAGGCTGAAGTCAAATATGCTGGTGGCACCACCAACGTGACATACAGGGGTGTAGTCCTACATCTTAAAGTACTGGAATGACAATTAAAATATAGATTTTTTCTAAAACAAATTATACAAATTCACCTAAGCAATTTTTAGGCTACTCCCCCTTGATCAGTGCAGTCAGATTAGCGGTTTTCCAGGCAAATTTGTCTTGTTTTGAAAGTATCTAGCGGGTAAACGTGGCCTTTGGTGATTTGGTTATTTTTACTTTTTTTCTATTCCTTTTGATTATGAGGTCATCTCCAGTGCATAACTTCAATCCCTAACGATGCTCTGTATAGTATATCACATCCTCCCCTCCCACCTTTTTATCTGGAGCTCTTCATCCAATAAAATGTTTTAATTACACAAACGCTCAGTTATTTTTTTTTTTATTCATCACCAACCTTAGAACAGTATCAGTTCAATCTGAATTGTTAACACATTTATTTTTAACTCATTGCGGTCCTATATCGGACCTGGTCCGACATCGCAATTTTCCCTGTCCGACATCATCAAAAAGACACAAAAAACAGGTCTCTAGTCGTTTTTTCTCCGGAAAAAGCTGAGAAAACCATTCTATGGCCGAGTGAGACCGATAGGAGCTGAGAGAAGCCGGAAAAAAAGGGCGTATCTCATGAATACTGATAGCCCCGACACCACATAGATAACACGGACATAAACAAACAAGATAGCTGCTTCCGCATCCCGTGCTCAAAGAACATCACAGACATTTGCAGAGCTTTTTTTAGATGTTATAGTAATAAAATAACGACTTGGATCGCATTATTGAGGAGTTTGGTGATAAAACGAGTGATCAAGAGATGATTTATTGGTATGCACTATTATTAAGAGGTATTTTAAAAATATAGCGAACAAGGGCTGGGGCGAGGCTGGACATGCAGTACTGAGTGTCCTGTTGGTATGCAGTGCCTTTTAAACCTGTTTTACTGTGAAAAAATACTTTTAAACAGTGCGTCTAAAATAAACTGCGCGTGAGACCTGGACCTGACGTGCCTGAGACGCGCTGAACAAATGGACCGCAAAAGGGTTAAAGACTCTCTGCCTACAGTTCTCGACAATATAATTTTACACGATATTCTGAATATCTTTTTTTCCCTGCACCTACCGCATTTGATCTCATCAGATTAAATAAAAAAAACAGCAGTTCTGGTACTGTTATGTTGTGAGAAAAACACAAGCAAAGCAGACAAAGTTTATAACATTACTTACCAGTATGTCTTTTTATTTTAAATAAATGTGTAGCACTTCTTTATGCTTTTGTAATACATATGAAATCTTCAAAGCAAGGTCAGTCGTTCATTCCAAACCCCGGGTCTCTGCACTGACAGATATATAAAACAGCTTAGACCTGTGTTTATGGCCACAGTCATAGGATGCAGTTTTGAAAAACATATTTAATATAAAATGAAATTAAAAATATTATTTATAATAGAAATTACATTTAAAATCAGTTTGAGAGAATTTTAAATAGCTTTCAAACCAGCACCGTTTTTTCTATTTTTCAAATTGGGATCACATGTACATACTTCAGAGGAGTCAAGAAAAATAGTTACTGGGCATTTCATAGGAGAGTTTAATTGGTCATATTACACTCAAATCCTTTAAATTCCATAAAGAATGACATAAAGCACAGATTATATATGTAGACTTAGTTTGGTAGCTAAAAATCAACATCATTCTGCGTTTAATTCTAATATGTATTGCAATATTGTCTTCAGTATTGCAATACAGATTCCTAGTCCCAATACCCACCCTTAGTTTTTAGGTGTCCTGATTGTGAAATTCAGCACACATTCAAATCACTGGTACGTCTTCTTTCCAGTGTGAATTCGCTGGTGTCTTTTTAGGTCTCCTAACTGACTGAAGCTCTTCTCACATTCAATACAGTGATATGGTTTCTCTCCAGTGTGAATTCGCTGGTGTCATTTTAGATTTCCTAACTGACTGAAGCTCTCCCCACATTCAGGACAGTGGTGCTGCTTCTCTCCAGTGTGAATTCCCTGGTGTCTATTTCGGTCTCCTAACTGACTGAAGCTCTTTCCACAGTCAGTACAGTGATACAGCTTCTCTCCAGTGTGAATTCGCTGGTGTGTTTTAAGGTGTCCTAACCGGCTGAAGCCCTCCCCACATTCAACACAGTAATACGGCTTCTCTCCAGTGTGAATTTGCTGGTGTGTTTTTAGGTTTCCTAACTGACTGAAGCTCTTCCCACATTTAATACATTGATGTGATATTTTTGGCCAGGATATGTTTTCTGAATCCTTAAACAACAAAAAGTAAATAGATTCTTCTTTAATGTGGACAGGCTCCAGTTCAGTCTCTTCTTCAATGTGGACAGGATCCAGTTCAGTCTCTTCTTCTTTAATGTGGACAGGCTCCAGTTCAGTCTCTTCTTTAATGTGGACAGGCTCCAGTTCAGTCTCTTCTTCAATGTGGACAGGCTCCAGTTCAGTCTCTTCTTCTTTAATGTGGACAGGCTCCAGTTCAGTCACTTCTTTAATGTGGACAGGCTCCAGTTCAGTCTCTTCTTTAATGTGGACAGGCTCCAGTTCAGTCTCTTCTTCAATGTGGACAGGCTCCAGTTCAGTCTCTTCTTCTTTCATGTGGACAGGCTCCAGTTCAGCCTCTTCTTTAATGTGGACAGGCTCCAGTTCAGTCTCTTCTTCTTTAATATGGACAGGCTCCAGTTCAGTCTCTTCTTTAATGTGGACAGGCTCCAGTTCAGTCACTTCTTTAATGTGGACAGGCTCCAGTTCAGTCTCTTCTTCTTTAATGTGGACAGGCTCCAGTTCAGTCTCTTCTTTAATGTGGACAAGCTCCAGTTCATTCTCTTCTTGAATGTGGACAGGCTCCAGTTCAGGCATCTCCTGTTTAATGCAGATAGGTACCAATTCCTGAACCTCCACCTGTTTGTGAACAGACTCCATCTTTGTTCCTTGGCTTTCACCAGGAAAGACAGTCCTGAAAACAGAAAATGAAATTAAGTATTACAATCTGTTCTCTAGGTCACCTTCAGGTTCAAGAAAACATTTCCTTCAATTGCTTTGATACATAAGAACATAAGAACATAAGAAAGTTTACAAAGAGAGGAGGCCATTCAGCCCATCTTGTTTCGCTTGGTTGTTAGTAGCTTATTGATCCCAGAATCTCATCAAGCAGCTTCTTGAAGGATCCCAGGGTGTCAGCTTCAACAACATTACTGGGGAGTTGGTTCCAGACCCTCACAATTCTCTGTGTAAAAAAGTGCCTCCTATTTTCTGTTCTGAATGCCCCTTTATCTAATCTCCATTTATGACCCCTGGTCCTTTTTTTCTTTTTCAAGTCAAAGAAGTCCCCGGGTTGACATTGTCTATACCTTTTAGGATTTTGAATGTTTGAATCAGATCGTAGTAGTCTTCTTTTTGTTCAAGACTGAATAGATTCAATTTTTTTTAGCCTGTCTGCATACGACATGCCTTTTAAACCTGGGATAATTCTGGTTGCTCTTCTTTGCACTCTTTCTAGAGCAGCAATATCCTTTTTGTAACAAGGTGACCAGAACTGAACACAATATTCTAGGTGAGGTCTTAGTAATGCATTGTAGAGTTTTAACATTACTTCCCTTGATTTAAATTCAACACTTCTCACAATATATCCAAGCATCTTGTTAGCCTTTTTATAGCTTCCCCACATTGTCTAGATGAAGACATTTCTGAGTCAACATAAACTCCTAGGTCTTTTTCATAGTTCCCTTCTTCAATTTCACTATCTCCCATATGATATTTATAATGCACATTTTTACTGCCCGCATGCAATACTTTTACACTTTTCTCTATTAAATTTCATTTGCCATGTGTCTGCCCAATTTTGAATGCTGTCTAGATCATTTTGAATGACCTTTGCTGCTTCAACAGTGTCTGCCACCCTCCTATTTTTGTGTGTCGTCTGCAAATTTAACGAGTTTGCTTACTATATCAGAGTCTAAATCATTAATGTAGATTAGAATAGCAGAGGACCTAATACTGATCCCTGTGGTACACCACTGGTTACCTCACTCCATTTTGAGGTTTCTCCTCTAATCAGTACTTTCTGTTTTCTACCTGTTAACCACTCCCTAATCCATGTGCATGCATTTCCTTGAACTCCCTACTGCGTTCAGTTTGAGAATTAATCTTTTATGCGGACTTTGTCAAAAGCTTTCTGGAAATCTAAATAAACCATGTCGTATATGCTTTTGCAGTTATCCATTTTCAATGTTGCATCCTCAAAAAGTCAATCAGGTTAGTTAGACATGATCTCTCCTTTCCTAAAACCATGCTGGCTGTCTCCCAGGATATTGTTACCATATAAGTAATTTTCCATTTTGGATCTTATTATAGTTTCCATAAGTTTACATATAATAGAAGTCAGGCTTATTGGTCTGTAGTTACCTGGTTCGGTTTTGTCTCCCTTTTGTGGATTGGTATTACATTTGCTATTTTCCAGTCTGTTGGTACAACCCTGTGTCAAGAGACTGTTGCATGATCTTGGTTAGCGGTTTGTAAATAACTTCTTTCATTTCTTTGAGTACTATTGGGAGGATCTCATCCGGCCCAGGGGATTTGTTTATTTTAAGAGCTCCTAGTCCCTTTAACACTTCTGCCTCTGTTATGCTAAAGTTATTTAAAACTGATAGGAACAGGACATGTGGGGCATGTTGTCCGTGTCCTCCTTAAAAAAACCTGTGAAAAGTAATCATTTAATATATTTGCTATTTTTTTTCTTCATCTATGATTTTGCCATTTGTGTCTCTTAGACATTTAACCTCCTCTTTGAATGTTCTCTTGCTGTTATAATATTGGAAAAAAACATTTTGGAATTGGTTTTAGCCCCTAGCAAATATTGATTTCTATCTCTCTCTCTTGGCCTTTCTAACTTCCTTTTTGACTTGTGTTTGCAGTTCCAAGTACTCTTTCTGTGTGCTTTGTTTTTGTACCTTTTAAACGCTCTGTAAAGTGCCTTTTTCGCTGAATATTTTTTTAAATTGATCTATTAAACCATTTTGGCCATTTTGTTTTAGATTTAGATTTGTCTACTTTTTGGGATGTAATTGTTTTGTGCCTCTAGTACTACATTTTTAAAAACAGCCACCTTTTTTCTGTGGATGTTTTCTATTTTACTCCAATCTACTTCTGTTAGTCTCTGTTTCATACCTTTGTAGTTTGCTTTTCTAAAATTGTAAACCTTAGCTTTAGTCATTACTTTTGGGGTTTTAAAAATATTTCAAATGAGACCATGTTGTGGTCTGAGTTTGCCAATGGCTCTCTGACCTCTGTTTTAGTTATTCTGTCTTCATTATTTGAAAAGACTAAGTCAAGGCATGCCTCCTCTAGTCGGGTGCCTTGACAAATTATGCGTTAGGGAAGCAGTCATTTGTCATTTCCACCATTTCAATTTCGTCCGTCAGTGCCCCATTGGGTTTTCCCATTTTACAGGGGAAGTTGAAATCCCCCATTAGTATGGCTTCTCCTTTCACACGCATTTCGAATGTCATTGTATAACAGATTATTTTGCTCACGCCTGAATTTGGCGGTCTATATAGCATGCTCCTATTATTATGCCCTTTGAATTTGTGTCCATTATTCTGACCCATATTGATTCTGCATTGTTTTCTTTGTCCTGATTTAACACCTGGGCTTCAAGGCTATTTTTATGTATAGTGCTACCCCTCCGCCTCTTCTGTCCTGCCTGTCTTTCCTATACAGTGTGTACCCACTAATATTATATTCGTCTCCATCACACTCAGACAACCAAGTTTCTGTAACACCTATCACGTCGTGTTACTTGTTAGTGCAGTAGCTTCAAGTTCTAACATTTTGTTTCTGAGACTTTAGCATTAAGATTAATACATTTAATAGTGGTCTTACCTGAGTTGTTGCTCTTGTTTTGATGTAGTCTCCTTCTGTTTTTTTTTTTTCCCCTTCCTTTCTAGTTTAAATGCTTCTGTACCGCCTGAAGGATCCTTTCTCCCGAGTAGATTGGTTCCCTTTCTGTTTAAGTGCAGTCCGTCCCACCTGTATAGATAGTCCTTGTTGTAGAAAGTGCTCCAATGTTCAAGAAAGGTGAAGCCTTCCTGTGTGCACCACGATTTCAGCCATGCATTTTGATTTTGTATTTCCAGCTGTCCATATGGTCCTTTGCAAGGCCGGCAGTATCCCAGAAAAGACCACAGTTTTGGTCTTGTCTTTAATTCCTTCCTAGCTCTCTGAATTTGTTTTGCAGGGATCTTGGCCTGTCTCTTCCAATGTTGTTTGTACCAATGTGGGACGACTACTACCGGGTCATCTCCTGTTCGGTTGTAGGAGCCTGTCCACATTCTCAGTGATGTGCTTGACTGAGGCTCCTGGAAGGCAGCACACTGTTGTAGTAAGGGGGGTCCAAACTGCGAACTGAACTTGCTGTGTTTCTCAGTATGGAGTCCCCAACAATCATGACCTCCCTTCTTTTGCTGCCTTGTCAGCACTGTTTATAGGGTCCTGGGTGTTGTTTCTTTCATTCTCGTGATGTTGGTTTTGGTCATCTAAGTGTTGAAGTGGCTCAAATGTGTTGGCTGTCTGGATTTCTGGTGGTTGTGTTTGTGAAGTTTCTTTTTCCCCTGCTTCTGCCTATCTGAACCCAGCTGTTTCGACTCTCTTCCATCTCCCTATTGGCTTTCAGTCTGCTAGGGGTGCAGACGTCCATGAATTGTGGGTGTGTCAGCTCCTCAAGCTCCTGTTGCTGTCTCATTTCCTCCAGCTCCTTTTCTAGCAGGCTTAATCGCTGAAGCAAGTCCTGGATCGTGCAGCACTTTACACAAACTTGGTTGAGCTCTGTTGGGTTTTCTCGATTTCCCACATCATGCAGTTGTCACAGATTACTGGCTTGAATACCATTTTTTTTGTTTAGTGTAGCTTCTGCAGCTGTCAACCTGCTTTCAACTGCTTCTAACTGCTTGTACTTGTCCACTCGTACTTCTCCCACGATGTCGCTTCCACTTTGTCGCTTGGAAGTCTGCCTGCTGCTTTTGTTTGTTTGTTTTTGTGCTGCGTGCTCTGCTCCTCCCCGTGTCCCAGAACGCCATGATTTGAATCAGCTGCTCCGAAGTTTCAGCTGATCAGAAAAATACACGCAGCTGCAAGGCTTTAAGCTGCAATGTTTTCTGAATAAAGCAACTCCAAATTTAAAGATGTAATTCCTCCTTTCTGCTTCTAACTGCGTTGTACTTGCCCACTCGTACTTCTCCCACGATGTCGCTTCCACACGCTGTCGCCATCAGCCAAACAACCACAAAGATCAACGATGGGGATAAATACTTTGTAATTAACGCTGCCATTAGTGCTTGTAACATTTTTAATAATGTATATAATGTAATTAACTTTGAAATTGATATAATTATTCTGTTGAGAGCCCTAAAACCCACACCTGGAAGCGCACAGGACTCGATCTGGAAGGAACATCAGGAATGCCACCAATCTTTAATATCCACAGGTTTTTTCTTTATTATTTTTTTATTTACCATCTTTTTTCTCTTTATTTTTCAAATCAAGCAGAGCATGGTTGAAATCGACCTTTATGCTTAAAAAAACAGATTTTTTATTCATTAATAGGACGATTTTTTATTAGGACTGGCAAAATGTAAATCTACACTCTTATTCCTTGCCTTTCCTTTGGTTCCTTTAAATAATAAAAACCTCCCCGCCCGCTACACAGCACGAACGTTTTCAGAGTAAGCGTGACAAAAAAAAAAAAAACTAGAGGAGAGAGGTAGGCTGCATTTCAGGACAGGATTTCACTAGTTAAATTGTCAATTTAATGCAATTTAAAATAATGCCGTCAGACGTTCGGAAGTTTTTTGTTTTTTTTTCAGTACAAAATGGAAAGGTACAACGTGCTGTTTTAATGAGCTTTGTGTAGGGATGTTACAATATACCGGTTATATATTAAACCGCGGTATAAACTGCCACGGGTTTGAAACTGCAACCATGTTTCTATACCATGATTACCAAGTTCACACGGTTTAAGGTGATATGGGTGCGTTTTTGTATTCACCGTTTCTCTGTTGGTGAGCCACTGTGTTCATTAGACCTAACTAATGAACACAGACATCTCAAGTTCTGAAAACTGCCATGCATGAGTATTATTATTATTATTATTATTATTATTATTATTTATTTCTTAGCAGACGCCCTTATCCAGGGCGACTTACAATCGTAAGCAAATACATTTCAAGTGTTACAATACAAGTAATACATTAAGAGCAAGAAATACAATAATTTTTGTTCAAGTGTGACAAACCACAATTCAATAATACAGCAGATAATAGTGATAGTTACATCAGGATATGATTAAATAGTGATAGTTACATCAGGATATGATTAAATACAACAGACTACAGGTTAAACACTTGGCAGATTACAGTATTCTGAAGTACAGGATTAAATTCAGTAAAATAGGGGGCAGATAAGAGCAAAATAAGGCACATTTAAATGAAGGGTAATAGTGTCCCAGGATACAAACAGAGGAGTTCTACAGGTGCTCTTTGAAGAGGTGAGTCTTAAGGAGGCACCGGAATGTGGTCAGGGACTGGGCAGTCCTGACATCTGTAGGAAGGTCATTCCACCACTGCGGAGCAAGGGTGGAGAAGGAGCGGCTCTGGAGGCAGGGGGCCGTGGAGGAGGTAGAGCCAGTCTTCTAGTGCAGGCAGAGCGGAGAGGTCGAGTGGGGGTGTAGGGAGAGATGAGGGTCTTGAGGTAGCTGGGTGCAGTCTGGTCAAGGCACCTGTAGGCAAGTACAAGAGTCTTGAACTGGATGCGAGCGGTGATCGGGAGCCAGTGGAGCGAGCGGAGTAGTGGAGTAGCCTGGGCTAAGCGAGGCAGAGAGAACACCAGGCTGGCAGCAGAGTTCTGGATGAGTTGGAGCGGACGGGTGGCGGACGAGGGAGGCCAGCCAGGAGGAGTTGCAGTAGTCTAGGCGGGAGAGTACCAGGGCCTGGACCAGGAGCGACAAGCGACAAGCTGAAAACAGCAAAGATCACGAGCAGCACAGAGCGCTCTCCAGGCACAATCGACTGCGCGTCACTGATACGACACCCTGAAAACAGCAAAGATCACGAGCAGCTCAGAGCGCTCTCCAGGCACAATCGACTGCGCTTCACTGATACGACACGCTGAAAACAGCAAAGATCACGAGCAGCACAGAGCCCCTCCAGGCACAATCGACTGCGCTTCACTGGATACGACAAGCTGAAAACAGCAAAGATCACGAAAGCAGCTCAGAGCGCTCTCCAGGCACAATCGACTGCGCTTCACTGATATGACAAGCTGAAAACAGCAAAGATCACGAGCAGCTCAGAGCCCTCTCCAGGCACAATCGACTGCGCTTCACTGATACGACACCCTGAAAACAGCAAAGATCACGAGCAGCACAGAGCGCTCTCCAGGCTGTCGACCGCTGGCGTCACTGATACGACACCCTGAAAACAGCAAAGATCACGAGCAGCACAGAGCGCTCTCCAGGCACTGTCGACTGCGCCACTGATCGACACCCTGAAAACAGCAAAGATCACGAGCAGCTCAGAGCGCTCTCCAGGCACAATCGACTGCGCTTCACTGATACGACACGCTGAAAACAGCAAAGATCACGAGCAGCACAGAGCCCTCTCCAGGCACAATCGACTGCGCTTCACTGATACGACAAGCTGAAAACAGCAAAGATCACGAGCAGCACAGAGCCCTCTCCAGGCACAATCGACTGCGCTTCACTGATACGACACCCTGAAAACAGCAAAGATCACGAGCAGCACAGAGCGCTCTCCAGGCACAATCGACTGCGCTTCACTGATACAACATGCTGAAAACAGCAAAGATCACGAGCAGCACAGAGCGCTCTCCAGGCACAATCGACTGCGCTTCACTGATACGACACGCTGAAAACAGCAAAGATCACGAGCAGCACAGAGCGCACTCCAGGCACAATCGCCAGACGCCTGCTTCACCTGTATATCAGAGTGGAAATCCACACGATCGCCAGACGCCTGCTTCACCTGTATATCAGAGTGGAGATCCACGCGATCGCCAGACGCCTGCTTCACCTGTATATCAGAGTGGAGATCCACGCCGATCGCCAGGCGCCTGCTTCACCTGTATATCAGAGTGGAGATCCACGCGATCGCCAGACGCCTGCTTCACCTGTCTATCAGAGTGGAGATCCACGCGATCGCCAGACGCCTGCTTCACCTGTATATCAGAGTGGAGATCCACGCGATCGCCAGACGCCTGCTTCACCTGTTCATCAGAGTGGAGATCCACGCCGATCGCCAGCCTGCTTCACCTGTATATCAGAGTGGAGATCCACGCGATCGCCAGACGCCTGCTTCACCTGTATATCAGAGTGGAGATCCACGCGATCGCCAGACGCCTGCTTCACCTGTATATCAGAGTGGAGATCCACGCGATCGCCAGACGCCTGCTTCACCTGTATATCAGAGTGGAGATCCACGCCATCGCCAGACGCCTGCTTCACCTGTATATCAGAGTGGAGATCCACGCGATCGCCAGACGCCTGCTTCACCTGTATATCAGAGTGGAGATCCACGCGATCGCCAGACGCCTGCTTCACCTGTATATCAGAGTGGAGATCCACGCGACCGCCAGACGCCTGCTTCACCTGTATATCAGAGTGGAGATCCACGCGATCTCCAGACGCCTGCTTCACCTGTATATCAGAGTGGAGATCCACGCGATCGCCAGACGCCTGCTTCACCTGTATATCAGAGTGGAGATCCACGCTGATCGCCAGACGCCTGCTTCACCTGTATATCAGAGTGGAGATCCACGCGATCGCCAGACGCCTGCTTCACCTGTATATCAGAGTGGAGATCCACGCGACGCCAGACGCCTGCTTCACCTGTATATCAGAGTGGAGATCCACGCGATCGCCAGACGCCTGCTTCACCTGTATATCAGAGTGGAGATCCACGCAATCGCCAGACGCCTGCTTCACCTGTATATCAGAGTGGAGATCCACGCGATCGCCAGACGCCTGCTTCACCTGTATATCAGAGTGGAGATCCACGCCGATCGCCAGGCGCCTGCTTCACCTGTATATCAGAGTGGAGATCCACGCCGATCGCCAGACGCCTGCTTCACCTGTATATCAGAGTGGAGATCCACACGATCGCCAGACGCCTGCTTCACCTGTATATCAGAGTGGAGATCCACACGATCGCCAGACGCCTGCTTCACCTGTCTATCAGAGTGGAGATCCACACGATCGCCAGACGCCTGCTTCACCTGTATATCAGAGTGGAAATCCACGCTATCGAAATCGCGCATGCGTGCAGGTGGAAAATGAGGACGTGATAGATTCTGTGTGTGTGTTTTTTTTTCATTAGCCGTTCACTTTGAGCTGCTAAATAAGTATACACCATGGTTTAGAGAATATATAATACCGTTAAAAAATTCAAGATCATTATTTTCCCTTACTTTAATTTTTATTTGTGCATTTCTGAGTCGTCCTGCATACCCCCTGTGACCCTTAGAAGCAACCCCAGAGGTACGCATACCCCCTGCTGAAAACCCCTGTCTTAACTAATAGGATGCCTTCCAAACTGATAAAGATGAAGAGGGTATTCAGTTGCAGTGGTCACTACCCC
This sequence comes from Huso huso, assembly GCA_036884735.1. Taxonomy (NCBI): domain Eukaryota; kingdom Metazoa; phylum Chordata; class Actinopteri; order Acipenseriformes; family Acipenseridae; genus Huso; species Huso huso. Next base: position 11,734,944 of record CM072681.1, on the reverse strand, counting down.
CTATCGTTCCAGACTGAGTCCAGAACATGTTCATATTTTGGTGTTTCTCCACAGTAATTTGAAATAAAATGCAGCATTTTTTTGCTGAGCCTGTGTGCGCTGGAGTGAACACTACTCCCAGTTAGGTAGTGCCTGACAGAACTGTAGTACCAGAGTGCTGTATTTGTTTTAAAACATTAAAGTTATTTTTCTTGTTAAAAAATGGCTTGACCTGAGTGTATTTCTTTAAAATAGCCATTTAAAAACGAATGACAAAACAATGACATGATACCGCGGTATGACAATAACCGTGGTATATTTTTTGATGGTTACCATACCGTCAAAATTTGATACTGTGACATCACTACTTCTGTGGCAACACCACCAACCTGCTGGATCATTTAAGACAGCATCCGACAAAACACAACAGCGGGAACACAAGAAAAAACTAAATGAAGCAACACCTTCAGTGACAGCTTATTATGGAAAGAAAGTTGATCCAGAAAGCGTCAGAGCAACAGAAATAACAGGGCTGATAGTGGATGCTGTCACACGAGATATCAGCCCTGTTAGTATAGTAGAGGGAGCTGCGTTTAAAAATCTGATTGCGAATCTTGTTCCGGGCTATGAAATGCCCTGTCGAAAGACAATCTCCAAATTCATAACTCTGGATCACGAACGAGCAAAGGAAAAGCTTGGACAGGATTTGAGTCAGGAGTGTAATTCAATGGCCATCACTACCAATGTATGGACAAGCATGGCACAAGAAGCGTGTTTAACAGTCACCTGCCATTACATTACACAAAACTGGCAAC
>CM072681.1:11722187-11733650 GCA_036884735.1 Huso huso | reverse complement strand
AAATCCGTGAAAAAAATAAATAAAACAAAATACAGCCGTAGTCACACGCGACATCTTCAAGCTGTGATCTAGGTTAGGATAAAAACTAGAAAACAGCTTTTTAAAAGGAATTTCAATACAAACCTTCCACACCAATGAGAACAGAGAGTAACTTCAGTATGAGAGAACAAACTTTACTCAACATGTAAAAAAAAAAAAAAAACATTTGGCAAGCCGCTTGAAAACAATCAATTAAATAAATAATAATAATAATAAAAAAACATTTATAAAGACAACCAGATACTCAAAGTATTTTCTAAAAAACCGTTTAGACTTTAAGAACGTAAAAAAAAAATAACAACTGCTGCTGCAGAGTCACTCACAAGGATGTCCGATTGAACAAATAAGTTAGAAGAATGAAGAAACTCAAGCGCCAAGTTGGAATGAAAAAACTGGAGGACTGGAGTTTGATGGCCCTGCTCTCTGTGTCTCCCAGCGGGGTTACAGGTCCTTGGGGGGGTGTGTCTCCCAGCGGGGTTACAGGTCCTTGGGGTTGGTGGGTGTGTCTCCAGGGGTTACAGGTCCTTGGGGTTAAATTATTTGTCTCCCAGCGGGGTTACAGGTCCTTGGGGTTGGTGGTGTGTCTCCAGCGCCTTACAGGTCCTGGGGTTGGCAGGTGTCTCCACTTTGAATTACAGGTTTTTTTGGTGTGTCTCCAGCGGGGTTACAGGTCCTTGGGTTGGCGGTGTGTCTTTTATTACAGGTCCTTGGGGCTGGCGGTGTGTCTCCAGCGGGGTTACAGGTCCTTGGGGTGGGCGGTGTGTCTCCCAGCAGGGTTACAGGTCCTTGGGGTTGGCGTGTGTGCATCCCCAACGGGGTTACAGGTCCTTGGGGTTGGCGGTGTCTCCCAGCGGGGTTACAGGTCCTTGGGGTTGGTGGTGTGTCTCCAGCGGGTTACAGGTCCTTGGGGTTGGCGGTGTGTCTAAAAGGGGTTACAGGTCCTTGGGGTTGGAATGAAAAGCGGGGTTACAGGTCCTGGGTTGGCGGTGTGTTCCAGCGGGGTTACAGGTCCTGGGGTTGGCGGTGTGTCTCCAGTGGGGTTACAGGTCCTTGGGTTGGCGGTGTGTCTCCAGCGGGGTTACAGGTCCTGGGGTTGGCGGCATGTCTCCCAGTGGGGTTACAGGTCCTTGGGTTGGTGGTGTGTCTCCAGCAGGGGTTACAGGTCCTGGGGTTGGTGTGTGTCTCCAGCGGGGTTACAGGTCCCTGGGGTTGGCGGTATGTCTCCCCAGTGGGGTTACAGGTCCTTGGGTGGGGGTGTGTCTCCAGCGGGGTTACAGGTCCTTGGGGTTGGTGGTGTGTCTCCAGCGGGGTTACAGGTCCTGGGGTTGGTGGTGTGTCTCCAGCAGGGTTACAGGTCCTTGGGGTTGGCGGTATGTCCCTTGGGTTACAGGTCCTGGGGTTGGCGGTGAAGGAAGCAGCTCCCCTCCAGCCCAGCCTGGCCCATGGGGTTCCTTCCAGACTGCAGCTCCCGGTGAGTCAGCATGATGAGCCGGGCTGAAACAGGGCCCGCACACCGATGTCAGAGACAGGGGAGGAGAGGAGAGACAGAGAGACACAGAGCAGGCAGTGGGCTTCACAGTGCAGCTAGATGTCAAGCGGAGCAAAAAAAGCACAGCATTACGCAGACAGGGAGAGAGAGAGAAGGGGAAGGATGCGTAACCAGGCACGAGTGCAAACTGCAGATACAGAGAGACAACAGATTGTCAGGAAGATCTTTGTAATGACAGACAGAGGCAGACACACAGCCCAGAGCAGTGAAAGGAGCGAGCGGTGAAGCGGTCTGGTGTCTCGGTGAGTTCACTTACTTGATCTCAGCGAGAGCTCCTCTATGAGTCCAAGACACCAGCTCGCTGGCGCCCCTCGTAGTCCTGCAGAGACTGGGACCGGGGCTCGGGCATCGCCTCCCTGAAGACAAGAACACAGAGCAGCACTGAAAAAGCCAGCTGCAGCCAGCCAGCCACTGCAGCTATAAAGCCAGCCAGCCACTGCAGCTGTAACGTCTCCACTGGAGTAGGACACCTAGCATCTAACTGAGACATTTTAGGATTGAAACATCATTTAAAAAAACAAATAAATCAATAAATAAATAAAAAAATAAATACACTATTTGAACATCTGTTATTTAACATCATGTAATCAAAGAAACAACAAAACGGTATCCTGAAAATAAAGTCGACCTGAAGCCATAATAGCAGCACAGCAGCATGTCATGTTAGATTTCCAAACCTCACATTTGTCGTCAGTACATGGGAAAACTACAAAGCGGTGGTGTGTACCTCAATATGTGAACGTAACGTTATTCAGCAGGTTTCATCCGACTTCACGCAGCAAAATGAGTTTGTTCTATGGGGGACCACAGCTGTATAGAGGCACCGGGGCGATCCCCAGCCTCTGCTGAATGCTTCATTGTAAAACCTTCAGCAGCCTTCTGTTCAAAAAAGACGACTTCTAATCTAAACGCTTTCTCACTGGATTTGAATTTTTCTTTTCAGCGTTTCAATGCTAAAGCGCTTTCAGAAGCGGTTGCTAGTCATGGGGTGACCGCCAGAGAATTACCTTCTGAACAAAAAAGGACACAAACACTCCATTCAAACACACTAATGGAGAACAGATGTTTGAAAACGCCCCTCCTCCCTCTCCTCTCTTACCCCAGTGTGATCTTGTGGAGCTGCGAGTCCGAGATGGAGCCGATGGAGAGAGGCAGCTCAAGGGCAGAACCACCGGACTCTGTCCCAAGGACAGGGAGTGGAGCCGGGAGAGAGCAGGAGTCAGGGAAGCGCTGCAACACACAGAGGAGATTCTTACAGAGAGATAGAGGCTGCCTGGAAACCATGGCAAACTCAGTGCTATATAATCCTGAGGGGGGGAGACTGACTGACTGCTAAAACATCAGGAGAAACTTTAATAAGGGACCATGTTAATATGACTCTGACTGACTGATCCGCTGCCCACAGTAAACGCCGGTCACTCACCTGCGTGGAGCAGTTGTGCAGAAACTCAGAGTCCCACTCGCTGTGATCCTCGCAGCTCTGTGTGGCCCCCACGTCCTCTCTCTCAGACTCAGGGCTCCCCCGGGCAGCAGCTGGGGTAATGGGGTGGGGTCCCCCCTCCTCTCGATCCTGGGCGGCCGAGGCAGGGTCTGTCTGTCCGCCTGCCCCAGCTGCTCCCTGGAGACTTCCCTCTGCCTCCGTGTGAGTCAGATCAGGGCAGGCTGTCTCAGCGCACACTAGCTGGGTCGCCACCTCCCTCTTCCAGCAGCAGCAGCACTGGTGGCAGGCTTGCACTGCCTTGACCGCCCCCCCCTTAGCCTTGCGCTGCCCGCCCCCCCGCTGCCGCCGAAGTCTTCCATCTCCAGCACGACGGCGGGATTCCCAGTCCCTCTCCTCCAGCACGCACGGGTTCACGCATACACGGCTGCTGGTTTGGATCTGCTGCTGCTGCTGCTGCACTGGATGATGACGTTGATAGTTTGTTATTCTCTGAAAGGTTTATTTGTCCCCAGTCGCTTCCTCTCCTCTCTGAAGCTCTGCGATGCTTTTAACTCTTCCGTCTCGGTTCTGCTCTGTGAATGGCTTTGCTGGGTTTTTCTCATGAAATCCTTCTCGCTCATTTCAGGGCCCGCCTCCTCACTGCCTGGGATTTGCCTGCCTGCTGCCGATTCCGGCCCCTCATTCCCCGAGTCGGATCCGGGATCGCGCCAAGAGCAGCTCAGAGGGGACCAGGAGGCGGCAGAGGCACGAGGCGGCGGTGTTGTTCGGATCCCGGATTCGGGAAAACTGCGAGCCCTTCTCCATCAGCGACTCCTCGCCCCTGCCTGGGGATCACCCTTTGCAGAGCCTAGATTCTTCTCTCTCAGGAACGGAGGCTGCTGCTGCTGCTGCTGCTGGCAGGGCAGGGGGGATCTCCGGGGTTCCGTGAGTGGGAATGTGGGGGTGCAGGCTGAGCCCCAGCCGTTGCAAGGTTCCGCCACCCCTTTCCCTGCAGATGGCCGATGTTTCAGCCTGTGTCTCGGGTAAGTCTCAACGTGTTTCGCTTGGCTGACTCTGACTGCTTCCCCCCCTCTGTAAACACAGCCTCCACGCTCCCTAATAAACAGGCTAGCCCTCCCTGTGGACTACCAGCAACACCACCGCCCTGCGTTTCTGTACCCTCCAACCCCAGAGAGGCTTTTAATCCAGGGGTCCCGCACCCATCGGAATGGGGTAGGTGCTCCTGCCCCCCTTCTCCTGCCCCCCCTTGCTCCGTTACAGTGGGCTGCTGCCTCTCTGGATCTGCCTCCTGTCTCTGCTCTCCCGAAGTGCTGGCTTTATGGTTCGGCCCCTGTGCTCCCCCGTAACTGTGGAGGGTGGCGTCTCCCTGCCCCAGCCCTTCCCCTGCCCCCCTGTGCTGGTCCGAAGTGGTATCCTCCGGCGCGCTGGGCTGGGCGACATCATCATCATCCTCCTCATCATCATCGCAGGATAAGCCCGCAGTGGAGGAGCGGCCCGGGAGGATATTCTGAAAACGCAAGCACAGCAGACAGCAGTTCACTAAAACAAGGAAAGCAACTTAAAAATACATTTTATTACTTAAAATAGTTTGAACTGACCCCCCCCCCCTGCCCGCCACCTTCTTACCCTTCATATGGCGTCTGCAGTATAGAAAACTAATGCAATTACTGAAATACTGTTTTTGTTACAGGGATCCTTATGGGCCAATAGTGTCCATCTTTTATTATTAATTATTAATTTAGCAGACGTTTTTTATCCAAAGTGACTTAGAGACTAGGGGTGAGCTATGCTTCATCAACAACTGCTGCTGCTGCAGAGTCACTTCCAATAGGACCTTGTTTGTTTCATGTCTCATCTGAAGGATGTCTGCCTGTCTGTCACTCTACATGGTGAGCACGATCACTGCTCCTGATTTCACACCGGTCTCCACCCATCCTGTATCACACGCTCCTGAGCCTCCTTTCAGGTTGCTTTGGGCTGTAACCCCGATACAAACCCTCAGTTTAACACCAGTGCAATTAGGAGGATATGTCCTCGTTTGGTTAAGGTGTTTTTTTTCTTTTTAATATATAAACGTTTTACCCGAGCCCAGGTGCTGCTCTTCAGTTCTAGTTGCCCTGCCTCAGACACGCTGTTATTACAGAGTCCAGCCACACGAAGTCTTTACAGAAGGGGGGAGCCTCGGACACGCTGTTATTGCAGAGTCCAGCCACACGAAGTCTTTACAGAAGCTGAGCGCCGACACGCTTGTTATTACAGAGTCCAGCCGAAAAGTCTTTACAGAAGCGGGAGCCTCGGACACGCTTGTTATTACAGAGTCCAGCCGCACGGAAGTCTTTACAGAAGCTGGAGCCTCGACACGCTTGTTACACAGAGTCCAGAAGTCTCTACAGAAGCGGGAGCCTCGGACACGCTTGTTATTACAGAGTCCAGCCGAAGTCTTTACAGAACCGGGAGCCTCGACACGCTTGTTATTACAGAGTCCAGCCGACGAAGTCTCTACAGAAGGGAGCTCGACACGCTTGTTATTACAGAGTCCAGCCACACGAAGTCTTTACAGAAGCTGGAGCCTCGACACGCTGTTATTACAGAGTCCAGCCGCGAGTCTCTATAGAAGCGGGAGCCTCAGACACGCTGTTATTACAGAGTCCAGCCGCACGAAGTCTATAGAAGTTGAGCCTCGGACACGCTGTTATTACAGAGTCCAGCCGCCATGAAGTCTTTACAGAAGCTGGAGCCTCGGACACGCTTGTTATTACAGAGTCCAGCCACACAGAGTCCAGCCGCCAGTCTTTACAGAAGGGAGCCTCGGACACGCTGTTATTACAGAGTCCAGCTGCGACGAAGTCTCTATAGAAGCGGGAGCCTCGGACACGCTGTTATTACAGAGTCCAGCCAGAGTCCGGGAGCCTCGGACACGCTGTTATTACAGAGTCCAGCCGCGACGAAGTCTCTACAGAAGCAGACACGCTGTTATTACAGAGTCCAGGAGTCTTTACAGAAGCGGGAGCCTCGACACGCTGTTATTACAGAGTCCAGCCGCGACGAAGTCTTTACAGAAGCGGGAGCCTTGGACACGCTGTTATTACAGAGTCCAGCCGCACGAAGTTTTACAGAAGCGGGAGCTCGACATGCTGTTATTACAGAGTCCAGCCGCGACGAAGTCTCTACAGAAGCGGAGCCTCGGACACGCTGTTATTACAGAGTCCAGCAAGACGAAGTCTTTACAGAAGGGGAGCCCTCGGACACGCTGTTATTGCAGAGTCCAGCCGCACGAAGTCTCTACAGAAGCGGGAGCCTCGACACGGCTGTTATTACAGAGTCACGAAGTCTTACAGAAGGGAGCCCGGACACGAAATGTTATTATAGAGTCCAGCCGCGACGAAGTCTTTACAGAAGGGGGCCCCCTGACACGCTGTTATTACAGAGTCCAGCCGCGACGAAATTCTCTACAGAAGCGGAGCCTCGACACGCTTGTTATTACAGAGTCCAGCCGACGAAGTCTTTTTGGGGAGCCTCGACACGCTTGTTATTACAGAGTCCAGCCGCGACGAGTCTTTACAGAAGCTGGAGCCGACTTGTTATTATTACAGAGTCCAAGAAGTCTTTACAGAAGGGGAGCCCCGGACACGCTGTTATTACAGAGTCCAGCAGCGACGAAGTCTTTACAGAAGCTGGAGCCCTCGGACACGTTGTTATTACAGAGTCCAGCCGCGCTGAAGTCTCTACAGAAGCTGGGGAGCCTCAGACACGCTTGTTATTACAGAGTCCAGCCGCACGAAGTCTTTATAGAAGTGGGAGCTCCGGACACGCTTTGTTATTACAGAGTCCAGCCCTGACGAAGTCTCTACAGAAGGGGAGTGACACGCTGTTATTACAGAGTCCAGCCGCACGAAGTCTCACAGAAGCTGGAGCCTCCCGACATTATAAAGTGTTATTACAGAGTACAGATGTAAGACGATTTTTTTTTTTATGTATATAGCTGACAATTATAACAGAATTATAGGAGTCCAGCTGGCTCTTTGAGCTAAACAGAAGCGGGAGCCTCGACAGGTGTTATTACAGAGTCCAGCCCTGACGAAGTGCTCCACAGGGGGCTGTGAAACGCGACCGTTATACAGAGTCCAGCAGAAGAATTCTTAGGGTCCTCAGCGGGAGGACACGCTTTTTTTCCAGAGTCCAGCCATTTGAAAGTTTTCTACAGAAGGGGAACCTCAGACACGTTGTTACAGAGTCCAAATGCCACTGAAGCATTACAGAACGGGAGCTCGACACGCTGTTAAAACAGAGTCCAGCAGCCTGAAGTCTTTGGCAGAAGCGGGAATCGGACATTTGTTATTGCAGAGTCCAGAAATGACTACCTGGGCTACAGAAGCTGGAGCCCGACACGCAGGTTGAGTTACAGAGTCCAGCCTCCCCCGCGAAGTCTCTACAGAACCGGCTTCGGACACGCTGTTAAGAAAGCAGAGTCCAGCCGATGTGAGAGTTTACAGTCCAAGGGTAAACAGACACGAAATGTTACAGAGTCCAGCCGCATAGAGTCTTTACAGAAAGGGAGCCTCGACACGCTTGTTATTACAGAGTCCAGCCGCGACGAAGTCTTTACAGAAGGGAGCTGGACACGCTGTTATTACAGAGTCCAAAAACACTCTGAAGTTCTATAGAATTTGGAGCCTCGGACACACTTGTTATTACAGAGTCCAGACTGCTGGTATGAGTCTCTACAGAAGCGGGAGCCTCGAACGCTGTTATTACAGAGTCCAGCCGCGACGAAGTCTTTACAGAAGCGGGACCCTCGGACACATGTTATTGCAGAGTCCAGCCGCACGAAGTCTCTACAGAAGCGGGAGCCTCGGACACGCTGTTATTACAGAGTCCAGCCGCGACTCTTTACAGTCCCGGGACCCTCGGACACACTTATTATAGAAAGTGTTCATGTATTTGGTACAGATGTAAGAGTGATTTTTTTATATATGTATTGTAAGACAGCAGGAGGGTGTTAAAAACCTCCCTGTGTAGGATAAAAGGCACCTTGTTTGTTAGTTTGCTCATTGTTTTGCTTTATTGTTACTTTGATTTGTTAATTGTTTTATTATTTATCTCCTGCACCTGGTGCTTATTATTAAATTAGAGCCAGGTGCAGGGTACAAAAGAGAGGCAGTCAGTTTGCTCGGGGGCTGCTGAGGAGAAGGAGGCAGAAAAGGGGTGCTCTGCTTCCAAGCAGTCGTAAGTTTGAAGAAGAGTGTTTTTTTCCTTTTGGCAGGTAAACGCCTTTAGTCCGTCCATTAAAATAGTGAGGTTCCCTGTGTCTAGTTACTGCTCATAGAGCTAGGAGTTTATTTTGTGTTTTGTTTTTTGTGTTTGTTTTGTGTTTATTAAAAAATAGCGCTGGCATAAAAAAACAGTTTTGGAGTCCTGGGTCTATTTTTAAAGGGCAAGAACCATTGTGGTGGCTAGTTCACAGTATATATTATACAATTATAACAGAATTATAGGGCAGCTGGCTCTTTTGAGCTAAATATATATTATTTTATTTAAAGGAGTTAGTTGAAACTAGCGGCTAGTTTCACAGACCCTGATTAGCGCTCCACGGGGCTGTGAAACTAGCCGTTAGGGATTTTGCAAACAGAAGCAATTCACAGGTCCTCAGAGTCAAGGTTACTATTTTATTTTCCCCTTCCCCATTTGAAAAGTTTTTACTGGGAAAAAAACACACACACAACCTTGCAAATCTATCTGTAAATGTGGTTCTGGTGGTTTAAATGCTAAAACAACCATTACAAACAGAAGGATGAATCTATTAAAAACGTGTATTTACAGCCTGAGTGTTAAAATAATGAATAAATACATTGAAATATGAATAATGAAATGCCTACCTGGGCTAACGGGTAGGAAGCAGTCCTTCACCCAGGGCTGAGTTTGTGAGCCCCGTCTCCCCCTCACTCTCTGACCTGCTTTAGAAAGGATAAGAAAGCTTTTAACATGCCAGATATTAAGAGTTCAGCCGCAGTCCAAGTGTAAAAACGTTTAGAAATGTTCCTAAAGCATCGCCACATAGATAATGCACGTCAAAGTTTCACAGCGTTCGGTGGGCTGCAGAGCCTCCAATGCAGTCACAAGTGTGTTTCTCCAGCTGGCTTTGCTGTGCGAGGACCACGCAGACAAAAACACTCTGAACTTGATTTGAGGAAGCTACCGAAACACTTGGAGAAAAAAACCCACACAGACTGCTGGTATGAATCCATTTTCAGGAACGGGCGGTTTGAACCCTGGTTCAGGGAGCCCTAGTTTGTCTCCCTGTCCTGTACCTCCCCTCACTCCCTCTCCTCTGCACTGCTCGGGGGCAGCGGGTCATCCTCACAGTGCAGTTCCGCTTGCTGACCACAGGCGGCGCTCTCCTGCTCACAGTCCCCGAAGCCTTCTCCTGTCTTTTTTTTTTTTGTCGTCCTTTCGCTACTGCCTGAGAATTAAAATAAATGAACCCTTTAATGAAGGTACGAGGGCCGTGCGTGAACCAACAAATAAAAAGGAGTTTTTATTTGCACGAAACAGGGTTTAAAATGTACAGACAGACAGACAGAGAGAGAGACAGACAGACAGAGAGAGTGAGAGAGACAGACAGACAGTGAGAGAGAGAGAGTGAGAGAAAGAGACAGACAGAGAGAGAGAGACAGACAGACAGAGACAGAGACAGAGAGAGACAGACAGTCAGACAGAGAGACAGAGACAGACAGAGTGAGAGAGAGAGAGACAGACAAAGAGACAAAGAAAGAGAGAGAGACAGACAGAGATAGAGAGAGTTAGAGAGAGACAGAAAGACACAGTCAGGTTGATCTGGTTTATCCAAATGTATTTTCTTAGACGTACCTGCAGATTGTTGCCTCTTCCTTTTAGACATTTCGCAAACCTGAATTATACATACATTAAAAAAGTGAAATAAATACTATTGACACGAATATATTATATATATAATGTCTGTGTTAATAAAAACACAATAGGGACTGACTTAAAAGGCTACCTCGGCTGGTGGCACTTCCAAAATAAAATAAAATAAATAATGAGTTCAAATTGCCATGGTCCAGGAAGTTACACGGAATATTAAATCCTCAAACACACAGTGGGAATGATGAAACAAGTCACCCACACGTTTCTTTATTTTGCTTTTGTGTTTAATAAACAGACTGCTGCTGTGTCAACTTGACTTGATAGGTTGCTGCGAGCACAGTTTAGAAACGATACAAAAAAAAAAATGTTGAATATAAAATATTAAAACCTGGACGATTTTACATTTTTACTGTTTCTGACCGGGATAAAAAATAAAAGTGAAGGCTGGAAAGTGACAGCTCCAGTTTCCCCGGGACGCCTGCTAGCGCGGCCTGGCTTAGGGATGCGCTTATTAGACAAATGAAAAACTAAACTATAGCAAAGAAACAACGAACACTTGTCATTTAAATCTACAACTTATTACGTGTTGCCGTTACTTAATAAAAACCTCAAACAAATATCACGCCAAATCGACTCTTTATTTCCTACTCATTTTAGACAAGATGAATCAATGTATGTCATAACATTAATTAAATAACTCCTGCACTGTTTACACACACACACACACACACACACATATATATATATATATATATATATATAATTTTGTATAACTACAATTCTTGAATAACAAGTCTCCTGCGCTGTGTTTATTTTTCTTTTTAAACAGCTGAAGGGCTTTTGCCAGAAACGTCATGAAAATAAAAGATGTTTTAATCTGCTAAACATTGTGTACATTTTTAAGAAACCTGTTGTACACTGTCATTATTATTATTATTATTATTATTATTATTATTATTATTATTATTATTATTATTATATCATCTTACCATCAGCTCTTCTCACGCGACAGTGTGGAGACGACGCGAGGCGCGCGCCTTTTCTCTTCCCCGCTCAAGACGCGCGCTCTCTCACCTCACTGCGCAGGTGCCGGAGCCGCAATGCCACGTGGGATTTGTAGTTTTTACACATCCCCAAACGGATATCATTTTTAATAGCATTATGTTTTGCCTATACTTACACATCAGTATTATTAAAACTGTTCTTTGGTGATTATTAAGCTTCAGATTTAAAATGCATATTTCTTTAGGAGCCGTACTAACCCGGGCAACCCGCTGAATTCGACAGTGAGGGCAACACTTAAAGCAAAAGCGATCGATTTGGACGACACTGGTGGCACTAATCAGAAATAGGAGTTCTACAGGTGCTGTCTGAAGAGGTGAGTCTTGAGGAGGAGCTGTTATCTGCTCTGATTATTGAATCGTATTTTGTCATATACTTGTACTTTTTAGAACTGAAGTCATTGTATTTTATCTTGCTCTTATATGTATGAATACTTGAACTGTGATTCTTGAAATGTATTTTTGTTTACGATTGTAAGTCACTGTGG
>CM072681.1:11703687-11721687 GCA_036884735.1 Huso huso | reverse complement strand
CGGGGTGGAAGGAAAGCCAGAAGCTGCCCTGTGACCCCCCAGGAGCTGAGACTGCCCCCCCCCCCTGCACAAGAGGCACCCGACAGACACACGACAAAGAGAGCAGTGCAAAAATATTCAGCAGCCACTGAGCTGCAGTGGTCAGGTGCTTCTGTGTGTGTGTTTTTGTTGGGTTATTTTTTTTTACGTTCTTAAAGTCTAAACGGTTTTAGAAAATACTTTGAGTATTTGGTTGTCTTTTATAAATGTTTTTTTATTATTATTATTATTTATTTAATTGATTGTTTTCAAGAGGCTTACCAAATGTTTTTTTTTTTTTTTTTTACATGTTGAGTAAAGTTTGTTCTCTCATACTGAAGTTACTCCCTGTTCTCATTGGTGTGGAAGGTTTGTATTGGAATTCTTTTTAAAAAGCTGTTTTCTAGTTTTTATCCTGACCTAGATCACAGCTTGAAGATGTCGCGTGTGACTACGGCTGTGTTTTGTTTTATTTTATTTTTTTCACGGATTTCAGTTGCCGTGTAACATGTAGTTCACCGTGAAGATCCCGTCACCAGCAAAACTCCTCAAACCTGACGTCTGCAAACTGATCTGCGTCACAAAAAACAGATCCGAAGCACGTGTTAAAAACACTCCACAGGAAGCGAACCTTAAAGTGACTGACGACTGGAGTGACATCACCCAAGCACGGGCTGCGACTAGCCAGGATAGGGTGAGGGGACAGGGGCAGGAACCACGGCATATATACTGAGTATAATAAGCAGAGCTCCAGCTCAAAAAAAGAAGCTGCAAAATGATATTGCAAAAGTCTACTGGAAGCCACAATAGCGGTTCAGTAGTATATCATGTTAGATTTTGAAATGTCCCAGTTTTTAATTTGTCAGGTTTTTTTTGTTAAGTATCTGGAAAACTACAAAGCGGTGTTTTATTCAATATGTTAACGTGACATTATTCAGCGGGTTTCATTCGACTGCATGAAGCACAGTGAGTTAATGGTGATGCAAGAGTTTTGCGTGTTTCTTGTAAAAGTACAGAAATGTTTGAAATTGAAGTTAATATAATGTGCATCAACACAAAAAAACAAAGAATAGAGACACAACGAAGAATAAATGTAGATTGTTTATATTGGGTGTAAACTCCTTGGAACAATGCAATCGAGGAGCAGTGAGGTGAAGAACTATCCAATACAAAACCTTTACATATATACATCTATACTGAAGAACTCTACATGCAATTCAAAACCTTTACATATATACTGAAGAACTCTACATGCAATTCAAAACCTTTACATATATACATCTATACTGAAGAACTCTACATGCAATACAAAACCTTTACATCTCTACATATATACTGAAGAACTCTACAGGCAATACAAAACCTTTACATATATACATCTATACTGAAGAACTCTACAGGCAATACAAAACCTTTACATATATACATCTATACTGAAGAACTCTACAGGCAATACAAAACCTTTACATATATACATCTATACTGAAGAACTCTACAGGCAATACAAAACCTTTACATATATACATCTATACTGAAGAACTCTACAGGCAATACAAAACCTTACATATATACATCTATACTGAAGAACTCTACAGGCAATACAAAACCTTTACATATATACATCTATACTGAAGAACTCTACAGGCAATACAAAACCTTTACATATATACATCTATACTGAAGAACTCTACATGCAATTCAAAACCTTTATATATATACATCTATACTGAAGAACTCTACAGGCAATACAAAACCTTTACATATATACATCTATACTGAAGAACTCTACATGCAATACAAAACCTTTACATATATACATATATACTGAAGAACTCTACATGCAATACAAAACCTTTACATATCTAAATATATACTGAAGAACTCTACATGCAATACAAAACCTTTACATATATACTGAAGAACTCTACATGCAATACAAAACCTTTACATATATACTGAAGAACTCTACATGCAATTCAAAACCTTTACATCTCTATATATAGACACGCATATACTGTGTATTAGACTCGTAATACATTAACACGCCGAATATTTATTTACAGCACAAAACAAAGTACAGCTTGTAAACGCAGACAACACGGCAGCAAAGTGCAGCGAGAACAAACAACAAACCCACATTTAAAACAACTGGGGTTTGGTTTGGTTTAGTTTTTTTTGAGGAAGAACTCTTACCCGCCGTCCCAGTTGTGTTTTGCTTCCCCAGACTTGAATGATTCTGTCGGTCTGGGGCGGTTCTGGGCCGTGGGCATCTCAAATATATTCGTGGGGTATCACTGAAGGGGCGCCCCCTGGCGCCTTGCCCGTCTCGTTTCTCTTTAGCGGGCCGTGGTGGTCTGTGTGCAGCTGCGGGCAGTGGCGCTTCGTGATATACTGTGTATTGATCTCCGGTGGCACCGCAACGAAAACAAAGTCACTTGTAACGTCTGAGATAGGGGCACAGCAATTTGTCACCGTCCTTAAAGCTGTGGACGTTGTAGACCTTTCTGGACTCCCCGTTCTTTTTGCAAAACACGCAGAAGTTGCTTCCTCCATCCGTCGGGTCGGGTTGGTTTAGCGCCGGCGACTTGACCTCTGAAGCGCTCTGCTGCTTCGTATGGTCGGGCTGTGTCGCCGCCATGCCGGCTGCAGCACCGGAACTCGGTTCGGGACCCGGCTCGCTTCCAGCAGTGCCACGAGTCCTCGTTTCCTGCAGCAGTTCGGCCAGACCGAAGTAGTCTTTCCACACGTCGAAGCTCTGGTTACCGCGGCACATTTTTGATCAAAGTAAAATAACGATGCACACACAAAGACTTGCGGTTGAACTGTCTGCACACGGAGTCGCCACCAGTACTCAAGCTTCGACCTCTCAATCCAGAACCTGAATTTGAATTTTAAGGAAGGGTCCCAGGATACAGTAACACCCCGTTCCTCAAATCCTTGACCAAGGCGGCCCAAAATCAATACAACAAACCATCGAAAAGAACCGACCAACTAACCTCCAGGCGCATTCAAGCTGCAACACTTTGCAACTCGCGATTTCATTTTCTTTCTTTTCTTTTTATAATATTATTCGACGGTGAATTTTTATAATAATACCAGACGTTTGAAACCGCGGGGTTTAGCGGTGTGCAGAATCAGCGACGCGAATGGAATGAATCTTTGACGCCAGGACCGGTCTCTGGACGTCAGTTTATTAATATTTGTTACTGTACATGAATTGTTGAAACGCGTTGACAGGGATGGTAACCTGCAGATTCACATACAGTATGTATTAACACAGTATCGTACACTGTAAGACCGAAAGTGCTTAACTTTAAACTCTTTTCAAACACCTCACTGAGTTTGTAATTCTAAATGTGTTAGGATTCAAACACCCTGCCGTGTTTATTTTGTAAACTCTGGGACGTGTTTATGATTTTTAAAAAACATTTTTACGGGTTTATAACAGCTGGTGTTTAAAATCTAAACATTAAACTACGACACAAATTAAACCCATAACGTTTAGCAATTATTTAGAGTTCCACATGACCAAACACCACAGTATTACACCTGGGGCCGGTTGTACTAACGAGATCAAAAAGCAGGATCGGATCCGGGCTCACTGGAGCCGGATCATGAAAAAGGCGTTGTACTAAGCGGATCAGAACCAAGCTCCACTGATCCGAAATCTTGATCCGATCCTGGAGCTGTAACCAGAGAAACTGACCAATGAGAAGCGAGAATGCGTGGCGCAGAGATTGAAGAATCCGAATGTCACAAAATGAAGTGCATTTAATTTAAACGACATGAATCAGAAGCAACTACTATACATGTATAATTTAAAACTTCAGCGAATCTATAAAAGCAGATCGAGTATATTAATACGGTATCTGTTTTTTTTAACTTCTAAAATGTTTTAATAATGTTAGTGTAATCACGGTCGTGTGTATTTTGTGACGGTCACACAGATATTTTACAGCGGTATAGCCTCCATACACACAAACATCCAGCTGCAGCGTCTGTTCAGGGCAAATTATCAACACATTTTGAGCAAATGTAATCAAGTGCTGACAGAGAGCTGCAACTGGAAAATGACGCGGACAGGGGGAGATTGAGGCTGTCAAAAGGTAAGCTTAAGTTAATGAGAAAAAAAGGAATGGGGGGAATGATATGCATAAAAATACAGCGTTAAATCTAATTAAATTAATGAGAACGCCAGTATGACTGTCTACACAGAAAACGTAGAAATACTATTTATGAAACCTATCGGGGCTTTGTCCCGCGTCCCGATCGAGGTACTGTCGGGACGCCATTTGTCCCGATTTTGTGACATTTTTATTTTCTCGTTATGAAATGTCGTACATGTGGCTGCTGCGCTGCCTCGCGGTGCAATGGCACACTCTACTGGTTTAGGGCGTGTTGATTGAGTGAGTTGTTTGCATTGCATCTATGCGGCTATCCAATCACGTTAACCTGCACAGTCACGTGATGCGGGATGCGTCACGTGTTTTCCTTGCTGGTGCGCCTGTGCGTCCGGTTTTACTGGTGAAGTGTCATGATGGCTGGTTTTGTTGACGATCCTGTCACTAAAAAGCAAAAAGAAAACGTACCGAACGCAGGGGTGGGGGGGAATGGATTCAATCATATGACCATGGTCCCGTCATTAGGATAAGGATTATAATTAGGATTTCACAGACATTTCGCGGACCTGTTTAAACATGAAATACACCTAATATTTCAGAGCACTATAAAAGCCTAAATATAGCGGTACTTGCTTCCTTACTAAAACAGAGTGCTGGCATGTGTTAAAAGGCAAGCATGCAACATCTCCCAGCAGGTGCTGCCGACATTCTCTGTCTGGTGTGGATTTGAACATACATTGAGACTGCACGTCTGCATCCACTGAATTGATTGGAAGTGTACGGCAAAGCTTTACCAAGTTATACAGATGTGGACATCAATCAGAAACAGTCCCAAAACTCGGTTACCCAAAGGTATCTGTCATTCTTTAATAAAGTCCATACATGCAGCACGCTCGTTGTCATGTTATTTGTTCCATCCAGAAATCTATTTTATCAGTAACGAGTCAAAACAAAGAAAACGCGTCTATTCGGGTCTAAAATTGTAAATGCGTTTAAAAAGTAAACAGCAGGCTGTTTGAAGCGAGGTAGCTGTGCTTGATTGGACCTGTAGTGCTGATTTAACTTGGATACAACCGACACAGGAATCCTTTTTTTTTTTTTTTTTTTTTTTTTATCTGCGCTGACTTTCCAGTTTGTTTTCTGAAAGCTGTTGTTTGTTTTATGTTCTGTTCAGCAGCCTCTGTAGTAGCCTTTTGTTTAATGTGGGATTTTGAAGCATATAGCTTGACAAAAAAATAATATATATTTAGAATCCTGGAGATAACATAACAGTTTGAACCATTAGCATTGTTTAGCCATCAGTATCAATCTAATTTAATTTAATCTTAAAAATAATAATAGTCAATTGCATTTCTTGCGTGTTTTTTTCTATACTTTATTTCTGTTTGGAGTCACCCATTGTTTTTTACAACAACAAAAAAGCACATAGCAAAACGCTGTTTCCCAATTCCTCTTCTGTCCTGTAAACCTTTAGGGATTAGTCATGTGATCCATCACACGTTGAAGCACACCCATAACTGCAACATGTACATTTTACACAAACAAAGTTTAAACGTGTATATATTAAGTATTTTTTTAGTGTTTAACACACTAAAATAACATTTAGCAAATGTATATTTAATGTGCGTGTAAAATATAATAGACGTTTAAGAACGAGACTGTGTAATATCATCTTAAAAGGTCGTTGTATGTAGCTGATACTACCTTGTGGACTAAGGTGAATCTCCCTCATTATTAAATTATAAAATATTTAACCTGTAGCTGTAAATCGTCATCTATAAAATGCATTCATTCCTCAAGGTCAAATATGTAATCACAAGTAATTAAGCCTTGGGTACAATAACGTTACAATACCAGTAGATGTTTGTATTGATTTATTTTGGAAATGAGGTGTATATCTCAATTATTATTATTATTTGTTTATTTAGCAGACGTCTTTATCCAAGGTTACAAGCCCGTTTCTTTAACCACTGGAACACAAAGCCTCCTATTATTATTATTATTATTATTATTATTATTATTTAGTAATTTGGCTGACTTTACTCAAGATGACTTAGAAGTATTAATCATAATTTGTGCAAAATAGTTAACTACAATATGATTGACTTTGTATGTGTATAAAAAATAACAAACACACAGGCTACAACTAGTAGTGATTCATTTTATTATTTATTTGTTTGGCAGACTTACACAAGGTTACGTACATAGTAAACTAAAAAGAACTGTAAGACATTCTGGTGCACAAACTTGTAATGTGAGTTTCTGATCATAGATATGGGCAGCAGTGTGGAGTAGTGGTCAGGGCTCTGGACTCTTGACCGGAGGGTCATGGGTTCAATCCCAGGTGGGGGACACTGCTGCTGTACCCTTGAACAAGGTACTTTACCTAGATTGCTCCAGTAAAAACCCAACTGTATAAATGGGTAACTGTATGTAAAAATAATGTGATATCTTGTAACAATTGTAAGTCGCCCTGGATAAGGACGTCTGCTAAGAAATAAATAATAATAACAGATACATAGCTCTGGTCTGGAGGATGTAACTGACGCCATTTGGCTCATGAGTTCTTATCATGCACTAAGTAAGCGGGAATTTGGATCCAACATGGCACATACGGTCTTCAGTTTCATAACACTCAACGAGTTGAGAGACAACCCGGTTTCCTTGTTACAACGAACAAATCAGCCAGACTCGAGAGGTAAGAATCACTTCATGAGTTTTGATAGACTGGTAACTCGACTCCTGTGTGCGCCACGCAGCCTGTTCATGGGCTGAATAAAAAGAACCGATTCAATGGGGACTCTGATTCGATTCCATCGTTCACCTGAGTGAGTCGTTCAAAAGAACGATTCATTCGCGAACTGCACATCACTAGTGAGGAGAGGACTCCTTTGTAAAAATATCTTGGGACGCCCAGATTTTCCCATCCCAGTTTGGCCTACTGGCTGCGGACTCTTCTGCTACTGTCATCACTGGTATTTTCGTAGAATCTGATGGCGAATTATCTGCAAGTTAGTTCTGGCACCTTCATCAATATTTTCATCAGTACATGCCAATATCTGCCCTATTCTTTCCAACAGCCAATCTACTCGACACAAAATAAAATCGTCATTTACCGACCCACATTCAACTTGAATTAAATGCTCCCTAATCTTTTCTAGCATAAGACCCTATAAGTCATATTGCACACATTTGTAACGTATGGAATATTCACAGCATTGAAACTGTACAACAACGCCGCTGTAGCCCTGACCGCACACCTCTCCACCACGACCAGGCAAGAGAGGAGATCAGAGTCACTGTCTATTGCCCATCGAGCAGGATTGAATGACAGCTCTAAAAGATTGTGCCAAAATGAAAAGGCTAAATAAAAAACGAAATAAAAAACAGAATAAATGAATAAATATAAGTAAATAAATAAATAAAAACGAAATAAATAAATAAATAAATAAATAAATAGATAGATAAATTATTAAATATATTTCAGTTTCTACTTATTTATGTAGTTATTTCGTTTTCTATTTATTTATTTATGTTTGTATGTATTTATTTCGTTTTTTATTTATTTAATTATTTATTTCGAATTTTATTTATTTATTTATGGCACAAATTATCCTCCATACCTCCACAGCAGCAGAAGAGTCATCAGCAATGAGACACGCCAAGGAGTGCGCTGCTCTGTGAGACTCGAGGGGACGCATTATCAAAGCGCTTCCTCCAGGCTTTAATTAACTGCTATTGATTTAAAAAAGGACAAGACATCATGTTAATGTTACAACATGAAAAACAAAACACACTGAGAGTGATGAAGAGGACTTGAAATACAGTGTATTACTCAGCTGTTTGGCTCTAGTTTTGTAAAATGAACAGGTGGTTTACCTCTTTAAAATAAATAGGAGTTAATTAAAGACTGGCGTAAAAGCTTTGAAAAAGATGTCCTGAGGTGTCTTATTGTGATTAAAAGCGTCCCATTCCACAAGAAAACCTGAGAGGCGTTAGAAAACTAAAGCTCTTTGAATGAAATGCTTTTATTATATGAATAACTACCCAGTGGAGTGACAGAGCAGGCTAATAAACTAAATGTATTGAATGAATAATGAAATCAGATAATATATGTCAGATTGACAAGTGTGTCTGCTAAAAAAAACAAAAAAAAAGTCATAATAATAATATGTGTGTTTGTTTTGTACTTGGATAGGAGACTGTTTGGCAATACCAGGTACTAAACACTTTTCTTTGAAGTTGTACTTGTTTAATTAACAAATAGTAGGTTAAACAACAAAAATGAGCTGATTTACTTTTAATGTAATGATGCCAGCTCGCTGCGCTCGTCTTAAATAATTCCCACCTCGCTTTGCTCGCCTTAAAGATTCCCGGGTCGCTGGGCTCGCCGGCTACTCACTGCTGTTCAACACCACAGAGATAACACGGACACAAACAAACAAGACAGCTGCTTCTGCATCCAGCGCTCAAAGAACATCACAGACATCTGCAGAGCGTTTTGAGATGTTACAGTAATAAAATAACGACTCGGATCACGTGATCGAGGAGTTTGGTGATAAAGAGAGTGATCAGGAGATGATTTATCGGTATGCACGACTATGAAGAGGTATGTGATGAATACAGCGAACAAGGAGCGGGGCTGGAGATGCAGTACTGAGAGTCCTGTTGATATGCAGAGACTTTTAAAACCTGTTTAACTGTGAAAGAAAATACTTTTTAACAGCGCATGTGAAAATAAACTGAGCGTGTGAAAATAAATTGGATGTGACACGCCCGAGACGCGCTGAATAAACGGACCGCAAAGGGTTATTAATCGCTATTGAAACAATTGCATAAGTTATAGATGGATTTATTTCACGCCTCCACCTGCTGTTTTAATTGCATTTGGATCATTCCAGACACCACCTGATACACGAGCGCAACAAACTCAGCAATGCATTGATCATGAATACATTTTAAAAACACAAAACATCAAAGTCACAGCATGCATTATATTCGGGCCGGGACATTTCAATTGGATGAGAACAAGCAGAGTGTTTAGCCGCTCAGAAGCACGCTGCTCTTTCCCAGGTCATTTGCATATTTTGGGTAAACCAAGAGGCATGATGGGATGCTGGAGACGTTATGGCAAACCCTGCTCTTACTTTACTGTGTGCTCCCTCAATTAAACTGGTTATCGAACCTGGAGCATCTCTCATCTTTCACTTCTACTAATGAATTACTCTCTCCAACTCTGGGGAAACAAAACACAGATGTGTGGATTGTATTATCATGATGTGCTACAATTTACCTTGCGCTAAAGACTCACTGTGCTGTCTGTAGTAACTTGTATTATAACAAGGTAATGTTTATCAAAACATATAGAGAATGGATGGGAATGGGCAATAAACATCACTGTTGTTTCTCTTAAAGCGTGTTTATTTATTTCTAATACTGGACCCTGTCTTAATACTGTATCACATTCTGAATATGAATATAGCTGAGTTATTAATTGTAGGTAATACTTAGAATACCAGATACACATTTAGCATTAAAAAGCAATCCATGTGATTTCTTTACCAGTCGTTCATTATTTTGTGTATCAGCCTCCACACAAAGCCGAGCGCAGTGCGGTATACTGTAATGATGCTGCAGTCAGTCTGCCCGGACTGCACCTGAACCATCTTAAAAAACACGAAGCCTCCAATAAGCTCATTTGTAAAAGTTAGTAAAGAATGGCGCTATATAATCTAAGGAAGCTGAATGTGAACTCCTAGCTGGAGCAACGAGAGGGAGAGAGGGGGGGGCAGAGAAGGAGGCGGAGACGCTGCTAGGCAACCGGCTCCTGAACATTCCACTCCGCTGAGCAGAGACCGTTAGGATTTAAAATGCCAAAGTTCGAGCGGCGTCAGGCGCTTGTTTAATTAACACACCGTTGCTGACATTTTAATTTTGAAGATAACCATATTTTTAAATACTAAAATAGCACTGTATTAAAAACTACTTGCTTTGACCAACTAAAAGCTATGACCAGCAATTATAAGCGAGATTTAATATAAATGCTTGACGCGCACTGACATTTAGGGACACACACACAAATAATAATAATAATAATAAACATGTTTTGCTTAAATGTATTGTTGAATGTCTACAGATCTTTTTGTTCCTTCTTTCTTACATAACACGTGTGCAGTTTAATTCTTTTGCATCAACACAATTACAATTGTTAACGTTTTATTTATTCATTTATTTATTTTAGCTGTCTGCTCGCATGCTCCTCAGAAGGCGCTGCTTGCTGTTTATGGCGGCGCGCTGAGCTGCCTCTCCGCACACTGCGTGTCGTTTTGAAGCGCTGCGTTTAAGATATTTTCATGTTTCAACTCCTGGCTCTCTGTTAAAATGCAGTCTATCCTGCAATCAGTTCCCCTGCATCCTGATAAAACGTGCAAAACATTTTTTTAACATTGTCAAACTTAAGGGGAAATCTTTTAGCCACTGTTGGTTGAACTTGTATTTTACACGACTGTGAACACGCTGCAACTAACTCGAAGTTCCCTGTTCGCTTTCAATTTCTGAAACACCTGCATTGCTCACTTCCTGTAAAGACGCCGACATCTCTGAATTTGTTATTTTCCTCATCTTGGTTTGACAAACTGTCTGGAAACGAGTAGCCATCGCACTGATAACTCAGTGAAACTGGCGGGTATGGGATTTGTAGTTTTTAATGTGTGATTAACAGTGGGCAGTGGACACCAATAAACTACATTCCCAGGGTGCATTGCGATTGAGCTATGAGTTTAGATCCGAATGCGAGTTTTTTTTGTTTTTTGTTTTACTTTCCAGCTGAAAAAATAAATCACGTTTATTTCTTACAGTCTACCTTTAGGAATTTCTAGTCGCCTACGTGCGCCTAAATTAAAATGTATTTTCACACAAGCATTTTGTTCGTCTCAGACGCAGAAACTGTTGAGATTTCATCTGTGCTACTGGACGACACATAAGACTCTGCCCATCATCCGAAACAAACACTGTTGTATGAGTATATGCTATGATTCGTCCCGACATCCACCGAAAATCTTTGCGATCCACGTACCGGCCACCACTGTATTAAACTAACATTTTATTTGATCTGAACACAGCTCCGTGACAAGCGGTCGCTGGTGCCCTCTGCTGTTTACAAGAGGTAGTACAGGTAGTGAAAATCAGCAATGACATTATTACTGTTATTAGTATTTATTTCTTAGCAGACATTCAGGTCGACTTACAGTTGTTACAAGTTATCACAGTACAAAGTATCACATTATAAAATATATCATAATACAGATAAGAGCAGTTATGAAAGTACCATAAAATCAATTAAAGTACAAGCAAAATAATAAAAACACACAGTAAATTATAAGAGCGAACTCGACTAAGAGCAGCTAAACCTGATAGTAACTATTTGCCGATATGAGTCCAGTAAGAACAGGCAGTAAGCATGATAAATGCATGAGAATGATTTCAAATAAGAGCAATTACAGAACACTTTATTATTTATACACACAGTACTCTCCTGCGTATCCTGTTTGCTGTATTTTAAGCATGTATCTGAAATTTCTATCTTTACACAGGGGTTAAGGTTATCCGAGGCATTTCAAAGGGCAACGGAGCTCATAGATAGATAACAAACAGTTCTAGTAAATGACCACACGATGGCAGCATTGGATAAGGAATAGCGTGAACTGTGTTCCGCCCGTCTCCATGAAGTCCAGGTTTACAGCACAGGAAGCCCCGTGACCCGACACCTCCCCATGTGAGTTTAATTATTTATTCTTAAAACCAATACTATTTTAATCCACAGCAGGGACTGATAAAACAGCCTTTGTACAGCGGTTGCCCTGCGGTGTGCAGGTCAGGAGCTGTGTGGGTGCTGGAGTGCGCTGCAGAGCAGATTTCCACTCGATCACACAAGGGAATATAAAGGATGCCGTGTTCAGAGCTAACTCTGCGATTTAGCGTGGGGATATATTGAAACCACTGAAGCTGA
Source organism: Huso huso (assembly GCA_036884735.1). Lineage (NCBI taxonomy): Eukaryota > Metazoa > Chordata > Actinopteri > Acipenseriformes > Acipenseridae > Huso > Huso huso. Next base: position 11,709,540 of record CM072681.1, on the reverse strand, counting down.
AGTAAAGAATGTACGTGATCTCTAACTTGCTGTTTGACAAATAATTCAAAAATAAAAGCATGTGTGATGCTTATTTCCCAATAAGCCCTTGTCTTTAACCATGGGAGCACACAGACTCTTACGGGGGTTTGAAACCGCACATCACTTTGCGCGGATCCTTACTCATGTCTGTCCCACAGGAGTTCCCTGGCTGTAGTTTATGTGGCTGTTCTTTGATCTGGTTGATGCTTGTGTGTGCAGAGCTGCTAGTCTGTGATGGTTGATTCTAGTGTGTGCAGAGCTGCTAGTCTGTGATGGTCGATTCTAGTGTGTGCAGAGCTGCTAGTCTGTGATGGTCGATTCTAGTGTGTGCAGAGCTGCTAGTCTGTGATGGTCGATTCTAGTGTGTGCAGAGCTGCTAGTCTGTGATGGTCGATCTAGTGTGTGTGCAGAGCTGCTAGTCTGTGATGGTCGATTCTAGTGTGTGCAGAGCTGCTAGTCTGTGATGGTCGATTCTAGTGTGTGCAGAGCTGCTAGTCTGTGATGGTCGGTTCTAGTGTGTGCAGAGCTGCTAGTCTGTGATGGTCGGTTCTAGTGTGTGCAGAGCTGCTAGTCTGTGATGGTTGATTCTAGTGTGTGCAGACAATCCTGTTATTTTAACTGTGATTTGAAAGGACACTGACTGGTGTCTGGTTTATGTTCTCCACTAGATGTCACTGTTTACTCAGCTTTCTGTATTTCAACATCCAGGATTCTTGACATGAATAGAGATTAATGGATGACCACAGGCATGAAATAGCGGAGGGGTGGGAAGTAAAGTTGATCCTCTGTTCTATAATTAATTATAACTCTGTGTTACATGATTCAACTACAGCAGTGCAAGCTGATTCTTCAGCTCTGGTTTATAGTTATGTTTCATTTTATGAAATAAATAATCAGGAGTGTTTTGCACACTTTCTGGTGCTGGGACTCTGTCAGCCTATAGCGTTAATAACTAATACTACACTGTACTTTCTCTTTATTAGCTTGTTTTTCTCTTCATGTCTCAGATGAAATCTGGATTCCAAGAGTGTGTGTGTGTGTGTGAGTGTATGTGTGTGTGTGTGTGTGCTTACCAGCTCTCTGGGCTCCAGGCACACAAGTCTTACTGCAGGTATCCTCCAGGTGGGATCTGTAGTGAAGTGGGTCCTGTAGGAGTCTCCAGTGACCAGGCAGCTGCAGAGACAGGAACAGGAGTCACAGCAAGCCTGCATTGAAAGCACAGCGGAATGGGCAGCGCTAGAGGACTAGCAGACCCCTCACCAGTCAGTGACCAGGTCCCATTGAGGGCTGGAGTCCAGTTCAGGTGGTCAGTCTGGCTGTGGGGCTGCAGGAGCTCAACCTGCAGAAACACAGGCTCCAGCAGAGACTGGGACACAGGGAAAGCAGAGTAGAACTGGGAGTAGGACACATCTGGGGAAAAAAAAAAAAAAAAAAAAAAAAGCTTTGTAGGTCACTGCCATGCTTTTGAAGCACTTGAGTTCAGGACTCACTTCATATCAAGGACAGAGGCTCATGGGAGTTGTAGTCTAATCTGTTGGATGGGCCAATGTGTTCAGCTTTGGGAGTTTAGAATGAAGACTACAGAGCTCGTCAGCGTCCACGAGAAGCGCCGCGTACAGCAGTGCGAATCTGGAAGAGAGACGTCAGCGTTAGTCTAGGCAGGTCCGTGTAACGAGCGCGCTGCAGGGTATACGCTAATCGTGTGAGGGGAAAGGAACAATTAAAATTAACCCTTTAAGGTACAGGTTACTACCCCCCCAGAATTATACCAAATCATTATTACAACGAAGTGCACCAATTCAAACGTACGGACAGGTTGGATGCGGGCGTTTAAGTTTGTCAGTTTTTCTCCTCTTGAGTCACTCTCCAATATTAATTCGATACCATTTGATCAACAAAACAGCGAAGAAAAAAGTTAACTATTAATTTGGTTAAGAAAGATACTATTAGGTTTTTAAAAGACATATTAACGTTTGAATGTTATCACCGTTGGAAAAGGATAAAGTTAAGCTTCCCAAACCAAGTGCTCGACACACACAAAGGAAAAAAAGTGTTTCTAGTTTACTTTACACACACACACACACACATCTATCAGCTACCTCCTAATTTAAATAAGATTTTTTTTAAGAAACATAAATAAGACTGCACTTACTGTAAAAAGAGCGCGACTGCCATTGTATCTGTCCTCCACGCTGATTGCCCGAATAACCACGACACCTCAACACCACCGACATCGTTTAACCGAACCCGACCCGAGTATATATACTGGAGACGCTGGGTATCGGCAGCGATAGCAGGTGGGATTGATCAAGCAATTCCGACCCATTGCGCGCTCTGGAGGATCAATTGAGGAAATCGACCCGCATTGCGTCATTAATGAAATTAAACTCAGAAAACAAAATACTACTAATGATGATGATGATGATGATGATGATGATGATGATGATAACTGGGGACTCCCGATCAGCAGTTAATCACGCGTGATTAAGACCACGTGTTGACTCTTCAGTTCAATCTCAGTCAGGTGCTTTGATCGGGGCGCGTGTGAACGGAAGCGGTGCGATTCTGAGGGCTTTATAAACCCCGGGGCGCGCCGTGTCCCAGCATGCAAGCGCAGCGGCTTTTTTCTGTTGTAGATAAGAAAGGTTTTGTTAGTGATTGCTGATCTGTGGTGGACACGGCTGGTGAAATCGTATTGAGATGGGATTTAGGCTGCTTTTAGGGTGAGTTTAATTATTTTAAATTAGATTTTAAGATAGATATAGATATTGTCTCATTATTCGTGGACTGTGGTTATCACATTTTCAAGCAATTCCACCAACCCCTCTATCTGTGTCCATTTAAAATAATTAATAATTTAACATAGTCCTTGGTCTGTTTAAGTTAATTTGAACTTTAACATTCTACTTCAGTTAACTGGCTACTGCGGATGAGTGTGCCGGATGTCTAAGAATTCATATGTCTATGTGATTATTATTGTTCCAGAGTTGCCTTGTTATGCGCGGTGTTGCCGGCTGGCTTGGTCGCTCAGGGCTTGTCGGGTAAGATCAATATTCACGCCGCAGAACAATCTCCAGTCTGCAGCGTGATATATCTGTATCACTTGGGTTCATGTGGTACTTGTGTGTCTTGGGTTCACAAACACAACTCTACACTAATGTTGGGGTATTTAATGTTATCCGGTTGGGCTAGTCCAGGACTCCCGCTAACTGGAATCTGTGCATTGTCTATCACAGTATTATCAGATATGTTTAATAAATTGATTGACCGCCCTTGTATACAGAATAAGAGTGATGGTTCTCGGGGCAGATCAGATAATTGACAGTCACTCGAGATGCTTAATGAAGAGAATTAATTGAACTGGGAACTCTCCCTTGATTTGGCATGTAACGTTTAGACTTCCTGAACGTTGTAGTTGGTTCAAGTTATGAGAATTCTATTAATCGATTGAATTGGCAGCTTTGGTTAGGCTTATGAAACGCTATATAGCCAACTTACAAAACGTTTTATCTATTCTATTTAATATGGTGTGTGACTTTGTGTTGCCGGTGTTCTTAAATAACGGAGCGGCTCTGTGCATTCATTTCTGACTTCAGGTAACTTTGTGACCGAGTGCCGGGATCGGTACTTCTGGATGTCAACCAATGGCAAGTTTGCCGGCGGTAACTTTCGCTTTGACGTCATCGGTAAGTTGGGGCGGTTTAAGAAACGGCAGCTGTGCGGGCATTCGGGTTTTGAGTATAGGGTAAAACGTTGGGTCTCTTTTTGTTAATAAAAACCTTGTGGGGTATCAGAATTAAAGTAATTTAAAGGAAACTCTTATTGGCTGGTTAAGAGTGCCACAGATAAACGGAATCTCTGAAATGATTTCAATCTCTATGGGATTTGCTCGGTAGCCCGTTGCGATGTTCTCCCTCATTTTTATCCCCCCTCCAGATAGAAGCGGGGTTTACCCGCTGAATGACAGCTACGCAGCGGCGTGCGGGTTTACGTATTCCTTCAACCTTCCCGGAGACTTGATCTTCAGAGCGTCGTTCTTGGCCTGTCACGTGGAGAGCGTGGTGAGTTCGTCACTGCAGTAAAAAAAAAACGCTTCACACTCTCGTACACAGCAACGGGGAACTGAATAACACATGCATCTATATAATCCTGTTCCCTTTATCAATTACAATGTTCATCAAGTCTGCAATCGGCAGTTAAACATCTCGCAATGGCAACGCATTCATTTGAAGTCGGTTTGGTGCATTAAGTTCCTTTCAATTGAAAGAGGTGAACTCTCAGAAATGGTCTCCCATTCCTTTTAGGGGTGCAATGGTCTTGTCATCCACCCTGTTTTTGGAAGTCCTAGCCCCGTATGCCACTTGTGAAGAAGTCTCCAGTACTGACCGGTTCTTTCTCCGTTCTCTCTAGAATGATGTATCCTATGCGCTCCAGTACCGCTTCATTGAGACTGGACTCTCTGCAGCAGAGACGGTCTACCCCTTCTCCTGTCCTGCAGCACGGAGAGCCCTGGAACCCCGTGAGATCGTCTGTGAGGATAACTACATGGAGGTGAAGGGGACCCCCAACACTAGGGTTCACAATTGAGCAATGTATCTGCTCCTATTAATAGATCAATCGCACCCTAGTGATTCAAGGATGGCAATGACTCCTATTGCATAGCAGTTTCACCCATTCCAGGTTTTATGATCAGCTTGATTTTACCCACAGTGTGTAGGTAACAACCTCGGGTGTCTTAATTGTAGTAAAACCAGGATTGGATCAAACTGCTTTGCAATGGGAGTCTTATGCTGCTCCCTGGGCAGCAGTGGAGTGGTGGTTAGGGCTCTGGACTCTTGACCAGAGGGTCATGGGTTCAATCCTAGGTGGGGGACACTGCTGCTGTACCCTTGAGCAAGGTACTTTACCTAGATTGCTCCAGTAAAAACCCAACTGTATAAATGGGTAATTGTATATAAAAATAATGTGGTATCTTGTAACAATTGTAAGTCTCCCTGGAGACGGGCGCCTGCTAAGAAATAATTCTAACTAATGGAGTTACACTTCAGGGGTAAACGCGATTCCTGTTGCATAGCAGTTTCGCTTCCGGTCCAGGTTTTACTGTGAGCTTGATTTTAGCCACAGTGTGCCTAGGTAACAAGCTTGTCGCAAAACCAGGCACGTCTCTGTGCCTGCTATGCATGGAGTCTGGCTCCAATCCCTGCTGTTCAAACCTCCTGCCCCCAGGTGTCTGTCAGGAATAATGTCCCGGTCATCGCTCAGGAAGGACTGGAGAAAGAGGACTGGGAAGCGGCGCTCTCCATAGTGAGTGAATTTTCAACTGGGATTGGGGTGGGGGGGGGGTACAGGGATTCCCAGGTCCTGGGGGACCCCTTGTGTCTGTTTAATTCCACCCGAGCGCTCAATTGAACTATTGGCTTTAGACCTTTTTAATTGTGTTCAGTGTCTCAATGTTTGGCAGTGTATTCTTCTTTTAGAAGTAACTTGAAAGCTGAGGACAATTGCAGGTTTAAGCACTATTAGATGAATGAAGGGTGTAAGCAATTGATAAACTGGTTGGAATGAGAATCTGCAAGTGCAGGGGGTCCCCAGGATGGGGTGGGGGGGCTGGTGTAGAGCAGGGGTGTCAAACTGTTCCTGGAGGGCCACAGTGTCTTCAACCCACAGCTCTGAAGCACTTCGTTTCATTTGATTAATCGGACACATTACCATCTCTCCCGGGCCTCTGTTTGTATAGGTAGTGTACCTTGACTGAATTTTCTGAAATCCACCAAGACCATGCAAAAATATTAACCCTATCCAATTGGTTCAAGTAAGTTCATTGAGAGAAGC
>CM072681.1:11677629-11700129 GCA_036884735.1 Huso huso | reverse complement strand
TTGCTTCTGTTTGCAAAATCCTAACGGCTAGTTTCTCACAGCCCCGTGGAGCGCTAATCAGGGTCTGTGAAACTAGCCGCTAGTATGGCTAACTCCTTTAAATAAAATAATATATATTTAGCTCAAAGAGCCAGCTGCCCTATAATTCTGTTATAATTGTATAATATATACTGTGAACTAGCCGGGCACCACACACGGTTCTTGCCCCTTTAAAATAGACCCAGGACTCCAGAAACTGGTTTTTACAGCGCTTGACGCACTATTTTTAACACAAAAACAAAACACAAAATAAACCCTAGCTCTATACGAGCACTAACTAGACACACGGAACCTCACCATCGGGCAGGACAGCTAAGACGCTTACCTGCCAAACGCGAAAAACACACCTTCTTCAAACTTACACGACTGCTTGGAAGCAGAGCACCCCTTCTGCCTCCTTCTCCTCAGCAGCCCCGAGCAAACTGACTGCCTCTTATACCTACCCCTGCACCTGGCCTAATTTAATAATAAGAACCAGGTGCAGGGGATAATTAATAATAAAACAATTAACAAATCAAAAGTAACAATAAAGCAAAACAATCAAACAATAGAGCAAACTAACAAACAAGGTGCTCAAGACATATCCTACACAGGAGGATTAACACCCCTCCCTGCTGTCTTACAATACATATAAAAAAAAAATCACTCCACCACATCTGTATCAAATACATGAACACTTTTTATAATTAGTGTGTCCGGGGCTCCCGCGATCTATAGAGACTCATGCGGCTGGACTCTGTAACAGCGTGTCGAGGCTCCCCACTTCTGTAGACTTTTGTGCGGCTGGACTCATAATAACAGCGTGTCTGAAGGCCCGCTTCTGTAAAGACTCGTTGCAATGGACTCTGTAATAACCGAAAGAGTATTCACGAAGCTCCTGCTTCTGTAAGGAACTCGCGCAGCTGGACCTCTCTGCTTAATAACAAAGCGTGTCCGAGCTCCCTTCTCATAAAGACTCACCGATGCGGCTGGACTTTCTGTAGTAACAGCGTGTCCAGGCTCCCGCTTCTATAGAGACTCGCGGCTGGACTCTGTAATAACAGCGTGTCCGAGGCTCACTTCTATAGAGACTTGTGCGGCTGGACTCTATATGCAGCGTGTCCGAGGCTCCCGCCTGTAGAGACTCAGCGGTTGACTCTGTAATAACAGCTGTCCAGGCCCCGCCTGTAAAGACTTGCTGGCTGGACTCTGTAATAACAGCGTGTCCGAGGCTCCCGCTTCTATAAAGACTGCGCGGTTGGACCTCTGTAATAACAGCGTGTCTCGAGGCTCCCCGCTCTATAAAGACTCCGCGCGGCTGGACCTGTAATAACAGCGTGTCTGAGGCTCCCGCCTGTAGAGACTCGTGCGGCTGGGACCTGTAATAACAGCGTGTCTGAGGCAGGGCAAACTAGAATAAGAAGCAGCACCTGGGCTCGGGTAAAACGCTTTATATATTAAAAAGAAAAAGACACCTTAACCAAATGAGGACATATCCTCCTAATTGCACTGGTGTTAAACTGAGTGTTTGTATCAGGGTTACAGCCCAAAGCAACCTGAAAGGAGGCTCAGGGAGCTGTGGGACAAGATGGTGGAGACCGTGAAATCAGGAGCAGTGATCGCTCACCATGTAGAGTGGACAGACAGACAGACATCCCTTCAGATGAGACATGAAACAAACAAGGTCCTATTGGAAGTGACCTGCAGCAGCAGCAATTGTTGTTGAAGCATAGCTCACCCCTAGTCTCTAAGTCACTTTGGATAAAAAAAAGCGTCTGCTGAATTAATAATTAATAACAGATCAATAACTATCGCTCCATAAGGATCCCTGTAAAAAAAACAGTATTTCAGTAATTGCATTAGTTTTCTATACTGCAGACTGTATATGAAGGGTAAGAAGGTGGCGGCAGGAGGGGGGTCAGTTCAAACTATTTTAAGTAATTAAATGTATTTTGAAGTTGCTTTCCTTTTAGTGAACTGCTGTCTGCTGTGCTTACGTTTTCAGAATATCCTCCCGGGCCGCTCCTCCACTGCGGGCTCATAATGCTGCGATGATGAGGATGAGGATGATGATGATGATGTCGCCCAGCCCAGCGCCAGAGGATACCACTGACCAGCACAGGGGGCAGGGGAAGGGCCGGGGCAGGAGACGCCACCTCCACAGTCACGGGGAGCGACGGCCGAACCACAAAGCCAGCACTCTAGAGAGCAGAGACAGGAGGGGGCAGATCCAGAGGCAGCAGCCCACTGTAACGGGAGCAAGGGGGCAGGAGAGGGGGGCAGGAGCACCTACTCCCATCCCGAGGGGTGCGGGACCCTGATTAAAAAGCCTCTGGGGGTTGGAGGGTACAGAACGCAGGGGCGGTGGTGTTGCTGGTAGTCCCAGGGGAGGGCTAGCCTGTTTATTAGGGAGCTGGAGGCTGTGTTTACAGAGGGGGAAGCAGTCCAGCAGCCAAGCTGAAACACGCTGAGACTTCCCCAGACACAGGCTGAAACATCGGCCCATCTGGCAGGGAAAGGGGGTGGCGGAGTTTGTAACGAAGCTGGGGCTCAGCCTGCACCCCACATTCCCACTCATGGAACCCCGAGAGCCCCCTGCCCTGCCAGCAGCAGCAGCAGCAGCAGCCTGCTCCTGAGAGAGAAGAATTTACGAGGCTCTGCAAAGGGGTGATCCCAGGCAGGGCGGAGTCGCTGATGGAGAAGGCCTGCAAGTTTTCCAAAATCTGGGATCCGAACAACACTGCCGCCCATGCCTCTGCCGCCTCCTGGTCCCCTCGAGCTGCGCTGGAGCCATCCCGGATCCGGCTCGGGAATGAGGACACGGAATCGCAGCAGGCAGGCAAATTGTGGGCAGTGAGGAGGCAGGCGGGCCTGAAATGAACGAGAAGGATTTCATGAGAAAAACCCAGCAAAGCCATTCACAGAGCAGAACCCGGAGACAGAAGAGTTAAAAGCATCGTAGAGCTCGGAGAGGGAGAGGGAAGCCACTTGGGACAAATAAAGCTTTCAGAGAACAACAAAACTATCAACGCCATCATCCAGTGCAGCAGCAGCAGTAGACCCAAACCAGCAGTGGTACGGAACCCATGCGTATGGAGGAGAGGGACTGGGAATCCTGGTTCGCTGCGGTTGGAGATGGAAGACGGGAGCGACGCTGGGGCCGGGCACAAGGCTAAGGGGGCGGCGCTGGGTCAAGGCGGTGCAAGCCTGCCACCAGTGCTGCTGCTGCTGCTGGGAAGAGGGAGGTGACAACCAAGGCTTAGTGTGCGCTGAGACAGCCTGCCCTGATCTGACTCACACGGAGGCGGAGGGAGTCTCCAGGGGAGCAGCTGGGGCAGGCGGACAGACAGACCCTGCCTCGGGCCGCCCAGGATCGAGAGGAGGGGGACCCCACCCCCATTACCCCAGCTGCTGCCTGGGAGCCCCGAAGTCTGAGAGAGGACACGGGGGCCACAGAGCTGCGAGATCAGCGAGTGGGACTCTGATTTTTGCACAACTGCTCCATGAGGTGAGTGACCGGCGTTTACTGTGGGCAGCGGAGGGGTCAGTCAGAGTCATATTAACATGGTCCCTTATTAAAGTTTCTCCTGATGTTTTAGCAGTCAGTCAGTCTCCCTCAGGATTATATAGCACTGAGGTTTGCCATGGTCGGGCAGCCTCTATCGCCTGTAAGAATCTCCTGTGTGTTGCAGCGCCCCTGACTCCTGCTCCCTGCCCGCCCCCCGCCCTGGGACAGAGTCCGTGGTTCTGCCCTGAGCTGCCTTCCATCGGGTCCATCTTCGACTCGCAGCTCCATGAGATCACACTGGGGTAAGCGGAGAGGGAGGGAGGGGGACGTTTTCAAACATCTGTTCTCCATTAGTGTGTTTGAATGAGTGTTTGTGTCCTTTGCTCAGAAGGTAATTCTCTGGCGGTCACCCCATGACTAGCAACCGCTACGTAAGCGCTTTTTAGCATTGAAACGCTGAAAGAAAAAACTCAAATCCAGTGAGAAAGCGTTTTGATTAGAAGTCGCCTTTTTTGAACAGAAGGCTGCTGAAGGTTTTACAATGAAGCATTCAGCAGAGGTTGGGATCACCGTGCCTCTATACAGCTGTGGTCCCCTCGTGGCAATGTGCCCCGCCCCTGTGTGCATATTATGTGTTGTATGTTTGCGTGTGTTAATGTTGGTGTATAGTCATTGGTACACGGGATATAAACGGGTCTGTGTTTCACGTGGTATTTAAAAGTGTAGATTTGTATTTAGGCACCAGGAGAGCACAAATCACTTCACGTGCTGGTTAAATGTAATATGTAAGCACGGGGTTGCACAGAATTAATTCACGTGCTGGGATTCAGTGAATAATTAATTAGTAATTGAATCCCAGCACAACAGTATATATAGAGACACGTAGCATTCACTCAGGGTTAGGTGTTGGGTGAGTGGAGAACGGGATTGAGACGGAGGTAAAGATAATAATAATAATAACAATAATAATAATAATAATAATAATAGTTAGATCTGCTCACCGTGTTTTGTCTGTAGTACGTTTTGTTTGTCTATTTATTTTGGCCTCAAGTGCCGCGGTCCTGTGTTTTTGTTGTTTCAAACCTTTTATTTTCTGTTCTGTTTGTTAAATGCTGAGTTAAAGCATTCGCTCAGCTCCACCAAACCACACCTCTCTGTCTGTTTATTTCCTGCTTCTGGTCTGACGCCACCCACCCGCCGCCTTTGTGACACGTGGTGTCCTGCGTGGGATTTACAGCCCAGGACTCAGGCCAGAGCAGGAACCGTGATATTTGGATTAAAGAAAAAAAAAAAAAAACGGCAGAAGACGCCATCAAAGTGCGGGACTGGATCCTGAGAATGCTGGGCTGGAGGCCCAGTCTATACCAGTAGCCATCCGGTTCCCAAGTGGTTTATGGACAGAGAGCGATGGAGGCGATGAGAGGGAACAGACCGTAGCACCTGGGAGGAAGGTGTGGGGTTGGTCCTCAGCTACCTGGAGGCAGTTATAAGTGGAACAGCAGCCCAGGTAGCAGGTCCACCAGCAGAGGAAGAATGCCTGCTGTCCCCGTCCACCAGCACAGGAAGAATGCCTGCTGGTTTTGCCTCCACAGCCCAAGCGGGAGGAGCCAGAGGTCCACAGCCCGAGCGGGAGGAGCCAGAGCGTCCACAGCCCGAAAGGGAGGAGCCAGAGCGCCCACAGCCCAAGCGGGAGGAGCCTGAGCGTCCACAGCCCAAGCGGGAGGAGCCTGAGCGGGCCCACAGCCCAAGCGGGAGGAGCCTGAGCGCCCACAGCCCAAGCTGGAGGAGCCCGAACGCCCCACGCCTGAGTGGGAGGAGCCCCGAACGCCCCACGCTTGAGTGGGAGGAGCCCGAACGTCCCACGCTTGAGTGGGGAGCCCAACGCCCACAGCCCAAGAGGGGGGGAGTCGGTGCATCCACAGCCCAAAAAAAGGAGGAGTCGGTGGCCCACAGCCCAAAAAAGGGAGGAGTCAGCGCTCCACAGCCCAAAAGGGAGGGAGTCGGTGCGTCCACAGCCCGAAGAGAGGGAAGTCGGGCTTCCACAGCCCTAGGACCCAAGTTGCCAGCAGAGGGAGAATACCTGCTGGTTCCAACCTCCACCAGCAGAAGAACAATGCCTGTTGTTCCCATCTACACCAGCAGAGGAAGCATGCCTGTTGGTGCACCTGCTGCTGCCATCCCGAGAGCTAAAGGGGAGGAGCCATCGCTGCCGTCCCAAGAGCCGGAAGGAGGAATTGCAGGCTCAACCCCTGAATTTTTCTCTGGGGAGAAGGGCAGGATGTTGGTGTCCCCAGCAGCCTCTATTTATGCTGTTGAAGGAGCACGGCGCACACACAGCCCAGCCGCCACAGCAGAGGGGAGCCAGCACCGCCACAGCCTCCCTCTGAGGGTAACATCAGCCCCATGGCCTCCGCCACCACCACCGCAAGGAGCAGAGCAGGAGCTGCCTCTGCCTCCGCCACCACCACCGCCTCCACTAGGAGCAGAGGAGCAGGAGCTGCCTCTGCCTCCACCACCGCCAGGGAGAGGAGGAGGAGCTGCCTCTGCCTCCGCCACCACCACCGCCAGGAGCAGAGGAGCAGGAGCTGCCTCTGCCACTTCCAGGAGCAGAGGAGCAGGGATGCTCTTGCCTCGCCACTGCCAGAAGCAGAACAGCAGGAGTTGCCTCTGCTTCCCGCACCTCCACCACAGGAGTACGGGTGGCCGGAGCCCCAGAAAGGGGAGCTGTCGGTCAGCGAAGAAGGGGAGGGGAGGTCTGAGACCGACCAACCCCAGCAGCAGTTTCGCTGCCGGAGATCGTGGGGAGGTCAGGAGACCTGCTCCCACTGCAGCAGTTTCGCAAGCCGGAGATCGTGGGGAGGTCCGGAGACCTGCTCCCACTGCAGCAGTTTCGGGCTGCCGGAGATTGTGGGGGGAGGTCCGAACTGCCCCACTACAGCTTCTTCTGCTGCCGAAGTACTGTGGTCGGAGCCCACCAAAGGGAGCTACCGCTAGAGACAGGGGGAGGTCAGGAGACCAGCATCCCCTGCAGCAATTTCCTGCTGCAGGCATGGGACCAGCAGGCTGTCAGCCGCGCCACTCACCGCAGGGGCAAGTGCTGACAGCATGGCCAGCCAAGGGGCCCACTGAAGTCTCTCCCCTTCCCAGCCCGAGACTTTGTCCTGACTGCTGGATTTTTATGGGGAGAGGGTCATGCTGAGGCCATGGGTGCTTTGCACAGGGGGGTATATGTGGCAATGTGCCCGCCTGTGTGCATATTATGTGTTGTATGTTGCGTATGTGGTGTGTGTCGCATGTATAGTCATTGGTACACGGGATATAAACGGTCTGTGTTTCACGTGGTATTTAAAAGTGTAGATTTGTATTTAGGCACCAGGAGAGTAACAAATCACTTCACGCGTTGGTTAAATGTAATATGTAAGCACGGGTTGTACATATTAATTCACGTGTTGATCTCGCGAATAATTAATTAGTAATTGAATCCCAGCACAACAGTATATATAGAGACACGTAGCATTCACTCAGGGTTAGGTGTTCGGTGAGTGGAGAACGGATTGAGACGGAGGTAAAATAATAATAATAATAATAATAATAGTTAGATCTGCTCACCGTGTTTTGTCTGTGTAGTACGCTTTGTTTGTCTATTTATTTTGGCCTCATGTGCCGTGTCCTGTGTTTTTGTGGTTTCAAACCTTTATTTTCTGTTCTGTTTATTAAATGCTGAGCGAAAGCATTCGCTCAGCTCCACCAAACCACACCTCTGTCTGTTTATTTCCTGCTTCTGGTCGCCACCCACTCCGCCGCGTTTTTGTGACATCCCCCATAGAACGAACTCATTTTGCTGCGTAAAAGTCGGATGAAACCTGCTGAATAACGTTACGTTCACATATTGAGTTACACACCACCGCTTTGTAGTTTTCCCATGTACTTAACGAAAAACTGACGACAAATGTGACGTTTGGAAATCTAACATGAAATGCTGCTGTGCTGATATTATGGCTTCAGGTCGACTTTATTTTCAGGATACCGCTTTTTGTTGTTTCTTTGATTACATGATGTTAAATAACAGATGTTCAAATAGTGTATTTATTTTTTTATTTATTTATTTATTTATTTGTTTTTTAAATGATGTTTCAATCCTAAAATGTCTCGGTGCTGCTAGGTGTCCTACTCCAGTGGAGACGTTACAGCTGCAGTGACTGGCTGGCTTTACAGCTGCAGTGGCTGGCTGGCTTTACAGCTGCAGTGGCTGGCTGGCTGTTTCAGTGCTGCTCTGTGTTCTTGTCTTCAGGGAGGCGATGCCCGAGCCCCGGTCCCAGTCTCTGCAGGACTACGAGGACGCCAGCGAGCTGGTGTGCGGACTCATAGAGGAGCTCTCGCAGATCAAGTAAGTGAACTCACCCGAGACACCCAGACTGCTTTCACCGCCGCTCCTTTCACTCGCTCTGGGCTGTGTGTCTGCCTCTGTCTGTCATTACAAAAGATCTTCCTGACAATCTGTTGTCTCTCTGTATCTGCAGTTTGCACTCGTGCCTGGTTACGCATCCTTCCCCCCTTCTCTCTCTCTCCCCTGTCTGCGACGTTGTGCTTTTTGCTCCGCTTGACATCTAGCTGCACTGTGGAAGCCGCACTGCCTGCTCTGTGTCTCTGTCTCTCCCTCTCCCTGTCTCTGACATCGTGTGCGGGCCCTGTTTCAGCCGGCTCATCATGCTGACTCACCGGGAGCTGCAGTCTGAAGGAACCGCAGGGCCAGGCTGGGCTGGAGGGGAGCTGCTCGCTACACCGCCAACCCCAAGGACCTGTAACCCCGCTGGGAGACGCACCACCAACCCCAAGGACCTGTAACTGCGCTGGAGACACACCGCCAACCCTAAGGACCTGTAACCCCGCTGAGACGCACCACCAACCCCAAGGACCTGTAACCCCGCTGGAGACGCACCGCCCACCCCAAGGACCTGTAACCCCGCTGGAGACACACCGCCAACCCCAAGGACCTGTAACCTCGCTGGAGACACACCGCCAACCCCAAGGACCTGTAACCCCACTGGAGACACACCGCCAACCCCAAGGACCTGTAACCCCACTGGGGACACACTGCCAACCCCAAGGACCTGTAACCCCGCTGGAGACACACCGCCAACCCTAAGGACCTGTAACCTTGCTGAGAGACACACCGCCAACCCCAAGGACCTACCCCGCTTGGGAGACGCACCGCCCACCCCAAGGACCTGTAACCCCGCTGAGACACACCGCCAACCCCAAGGACCTGTAACCCCGCTTGAGACACACCGCCCCACCCTAAGAACCTGTAACCCTGCTGGAGACACACCGCCCCACCCCAAGGACCTGTAACCCCGCTGGAGACACACCAACCCCAAGGACCTGTAACCCCGCTGGAGACACACCGCCCACCCCAAGAACCTGTAACCCCGCTGGAGACACACCGCCAGAGCAGGGCCATCAAACCCAGTCTCCAGTTTTTCATTCCAACTTGAGCGCTTCAGTTTCACTTCATTCCTCTAACTTATTTGTTCAATCGACATCCTTGTGAGTGACTCTGCAGCAGCAGCAGTTGTGATGCATCGCTCACCCCTGGTCTCTGTAAGTCGCTTTGGACAAAAGCTCTGCTACATGACTCCTTTTTAATAAGAATCTTTCTTTCAAGGTCTTTAAATTGACAGTTTAAAAAATGTCCTTGATTCAAAGTGTGCACGAGCTGTGAAACATTGTGAGGCCGGGGAGAGAGAAGTGTTTAATGTGTCCAATCTGTCAAATAATTTAGAGCAATTAAGTAATTGAGAGCTCAGGGTGGAAGGAAAGCCAGAAGCTGCCCTGTGACCCCCCAGGAGCTGAGACTGCCCCCTGCAAAAGAGGCACCCAGAGACACACGACAAAGAGAGCAGCAAAAATATTCAGCAGTCACTGAGCTGCAGTGGTCAGGTGCTTCTGTGTGTGTTTTTGTTGGGTTATTTTTTTTACGTTCTTAAAGTCTAAACGGTTTTAGAAAATACTTTGAGTATTTGGTTGTCTTTATAAATGTTTTTTATTTATTATTTATTTAATTGATTGTTTTCAAGCCGGCTTACCAAATGTTTTTTTTTTTTTTACATGTTGAGTAAAGTTTGTTCTCCCATACTGAAGTTACTCCCTGTTCTCATTGGTGTGGAAGGTTTGTATTGGAATCCTTTAAAAAAGCTGTTTTCTAGTTTTTATCCTAACCCAGATCACAGCTTGAAGATGTCGCTGAGAGACTACGGGCTGTGTTTTGTTTTATTTATTTTTTCACGGATTTCAGTTGCCGTGTAACATGTAGTTCACATCGTGAAGATCCCGCCACCGGCAAAACCTCAAACCTGATCGCCTGCAAACTGATCTGCGCCACAAAAACCTCCACAGGAAGCGAACCTTAAAGTGACTGGACGACTGAGTGACATCACCCAAGCATGGGCTGGGCGATTAGCCAGGATAGGGTGAGGGACAGGGGCAGGAACCACGGCGCACATACTGAGTATAATAAGCAGAGCTCCAGCTCAAAAAACGGCTCTTTAGGGACTGTGACTACCATCGCCCCTGCAGGAGAGAGCTCTTTATTTTTTTACCAAAGGCTTTATTTTGTAATTGCTGTTTGTTTCAGTTCTGAAGCCAAAGTGAAATCTGCAGGCCTGGTCAAATGTTTTGCACCAAAAACAATTTTAGGATTGACATATATATAAAAAAGAAAACCTATCTGAACACAATGTAGATATTTTATTTAACATCGTAATCAAAAGAAGCTGCAAAATGATATTGCAAAAGTTCACCGGAAGCCACAATAGCTGTACAGTAGTATTTCATGTTAGATTTTGAAATGTCCCATTTTTAATTTGTCAGTTTTTTTTTTGTTAAGTATCTGGAAAATTACAAAGGGTGTTTTATTCAATATGTTAACGCCACATTATTCAGCGGGTTTCATTTGACTGCATGGAAGCACAGTGAGTTAATGGTGATGCAAGAGTTTTCGTGTTTCTTGTAAAAGTACAGAAATGTTTGAAATTGAAGTTAATAATAATGTGCATCTAATAACAAAAACCAAAGACTAGAGACACAACGAAGAATAAATGTAGATTGTTTATATTGGGTGTAAACTCCTTGGAACAATGCAATCGAGGAGCAGTGAGGTCAAGAACTATCCAATACAAAACCTTTACATATATACATCTATACTGAAGAACTCTACATGTAATACAAAACCTTTACATATATACATCTATACTGAAGAACTCTACATGCAATTCAAAACCTTTACATATCTAAATATATACTGAAGAACTCTACATGCAATTCAAAACCTTTACATATATACATATATACTGAAGAACTCTACATGTAATACAAAACCTTTACATATATACATCTATACTGAAGAACTCTACATGCAATCCAAAACCTTTACATATATACTGAAGAACTCTACATGCAATACAAAACCTTTACATATATACTGAAGAACTCTACATGCAATACAAAAACCTTTACATATATACTGAAGAACTCTACATGCAATACAAAAACCTTTACATATATACTGAAGAACTCTACATGCAATTCAAAACCTTTACATCTCTACATATAGACACACATATACTGTGTATTAGACTCGTAATACATTAACACGCCGAATATTTATTTACAGCTTTTAAAACAAAGTACAGCTTGTAAACGCAGACAACACGGCAGCAAAGTGCAAGCGAGAATAAAACAACAAACCCACATTTAAAACAACTGGGTTTGGTTTGGTTTTTGAGGAAGAACGGTTACCCGCCGTCCCAGTTGTGTTTTTGCTTCCCAGACTTGAATCGGAGCCTGTCGGTCTGGGGCGGTTCTGGGCATTGGGCATCTCAAATATATTCGGGTATCACTGAAGCGGGGCGCCCTCGGCGCCTTGCCCGCCTCGCTTCTCTTTAGCGGGCCGTGGGTCTGTGTTACGCCGGGCAGTAGCGCCGTGCGCTGATCTCCGTGGCACCGCAACGCGGGCACTTGTAACGTCTTAGATAGGGGGCACAGCACTTTGTCACCGCCTTAAGTTGTGGCCGTTGTAGACCTTTCTGGACCCCCGCTTTTTGCAAAACACGCAGAACTTGCTTCCTCCGTCCGTCGGGTTTGTTGGTTTAGCGCCGGCGACTTGACTTCTGAAGCGCTCTGCTGCTTCGCGGTCGCGGTCGGGCTGGCCGCCACCATGCCGGGCTGCAGCACCGGACTCGGTTGGGGACCCGGCCTGCTTCCAGCAGCGCCACGAGTGCTCGTTTCCTGCAGCAGTTTGGCCAGACCAAGTAGTCTTTCCACACGTCGAAGCTCTGTTACCGTAGTCCATTTTTGATCAAAGTAAAATAACGATACACAATAATAAAGATTGCGGTTGAACTGTTCGGCAGATGGAGTCGCCATCAGTACTCAAGCTTCGACCTGTCAATCCAGAACCTGAATCTGAATTTTAAGGGCAGGGTCCCGGATACAGTAACACCCTGTTCCTCAAATCCTTGACCAAGGCGGCCCAAATCAATACAACAAACCATCGAAAAGAACTGACCAACTAACCTCCAGGTATATTCAAGTTGCAAAACTTTGCAACCTCGCGTGATTTCATTTTTCTCTTTTCTTTTTATAATATTATTCGATGGTGAATTTTTATAATAATACAAGACGTTTGAAACCGCGGGTTTTCAAGGTGTGCAGAATCAGCGACGCTGAATGGAATGAATCTTCGACGCCAGGACCGGTCTCTGACGCAGTTTATTAATATTTGTTACTGTACATGAATTGTTGAAACGCGTTGACAGGATGGTAACCTGCAGATTCACATACAGTATGTGTATTAACACAGTATCAGACACTGTAAGACCGAGTGTTTAACTTTAAAACTCTTTTCAAAACACCTCACTGACTTTGTAATTTAAATGTGTTAGATTTAAACACCCTGCGGTGTTTATTTTGTAAACTCTGGGACGTGTTTATGATTTGCAACACTTTTTAAACATTTTGTACGGGTTTATAACAGGGCTGGTGTTTAAAATCTAAAACATTAAACCACGACAAATTAAACCCATAACGTTTAGTTCCACATGACTAAACATCACAGTGTTACACCAGGGCGGTTGTACTAACGAGATCAAAACAGGATCGGATCCGGGCTCACTGGAGCCGGATCATGAAAAGGCGTTGTACTAAGCGGATCAGAACCAAGCTCCACTGATCCGAAATCTTTGATCCGATCCTGAGCTGCGCAGCCGTAACCAGAGAAACTGACCAACGAGAAGCGAATATGCGTGGCGCAGAGATTGAAGAACCGAATGTCAGAAATGAAGTGCGTTTAATTTAAACGACATGAATCAGAAGCAACTACTGTACATGTATAATTTAAAACTTCAGCGAATCAAGAAAAGCAGATCGAGTATATTAATACCGGTATCTGTTTTTTTAACTTCTAAAATGTTTTAATAAATGTTAGTGTAATCACGGTCGTGTTTTTTGTGACGGACACACAGATATTTTACAGCGGTATAGCCTCCATACACAAACATCCAGCTGCAGCGTCGGTTCAGGGCAAATTATCAACACATGTTGAGCAAAATGTAATCCAGTGCTGACAGACAGCCAAACTGAAAATGACGCGGACAGGGGAGATTGAGGCTGTGAAAAAGGTGTTTAATTTAATGAGAAAAAAACGAATGGGGAAATGATAAGCATAAAAAATACTACACAGAAAACGTAGAAATATTATTTATGAAACCTATAGGGGCTTTGTCCCGCGTCCCGATCGAGGTACTGTCGGGACGTCATTTGTCCCGATTTTGTGACATTTTTATTTTCTCGTTGTGAAATGTCGTATATGTGGCTGCTGCACTGCCTCGCGTTGCAATGGCATACTCTACTGGTTTAGGGCGTGTTGATTGAGTGAGTTGTTTGCATTGCATCTATGCGGCTATCCAATCACGTTAACCTGCACAGTCACGTGATGCGGGGTGCGCCTGTGCGTCTGGTTTTACTGGTGAAATGTCATGGTGGGTGGTGTTGTTGACGAGTCTGTCACTAAAAATCAAAAAAGACAGAGCAAGTACCGAACGCAGTGAGGAAGAAAAAATGGATTCAGTCATATGACCATGGTCAAGTCATCCAATTAGATAATGATTATAATTAGGATTTCACTTGACATTTCAAGGGACCTGTTTAAACATTAAATACATTCCAATATTTCAGAGCACTATAAAAGTCTAAAATAGCGGTACTTTGCTTCCTTACTAAAACAGAGTGCTGGCATTTGTTAAAGGCAAGCATGCAACATCTCCCAGCAGTTGCTGCCGACATTCTCTGTCTGGTGTGGATTTGAACATACATTGAGACTGCACGCCTGCATCCACTGAATTGATTGGAAGTGTACGGCAAAGCTTTTGCCAAGTTATACAGATGTGGACATCAATTAGAAACAGTCCCAAAACTCGGTTACACAAAGGTATCTGTCATTCTTTAATAAAGTCCATCTATGCAGCACGCGTTGTCATGATATTTGTCCCATCCAGGAATCTATTTTATCAGTACCGAGTCAAAACAAAGAAAACGCGTCTATTCGGGTCTAAAATTTAACTGTGTTTAAAAAGTAAACAGCAGGCTGAACCGACACAGGAATATTTTTTGTCTGCGCTCTGTCAAATTTGTTTTCTGAAAGCTGTTGTTTGTTTTACGTTCTGTTCAGCAGCCTCTTGTAGTAGCCTTTTTGTTTACCGTGGATTTTGAAGCTATAGCGATCGATCGTATTTTAAGATACTCTTTATAAGATGTACTAAATAATTTCTTCATCTGCATGTACAGTTTTTTTGGGAAATGTCTCAACACGATCCTCAGCCCAAATATACTTTTGCTTGTTTTGGTCGTCCATTTTTTGGTATTTTACGCCTAATGCTGAAAACTAGATTTTAGGAACCTGAATCAAAATAATGCAGCCCTGGCTGTGTTCCACCTGCTACGCGCAGTACAGCAGGGCACAGAAAAGCCAGTACAGACGCACTGAGAGGTTGATTAAGGGTGTGTTCACGGAGATCATTCTCTGCAGATTCTGTGCAGAATTCATCAATTCTAAGATCATTGATAAACTGTCAGATTCTGCACAGAATGATCTAAGTGAACGCACCGTCAGCATTTCTTTTTGACGTTAATGCGCAAGCGCAACTGTGAAAAGGTGGAGAGACGCTGGGAAACGAAGTCTTTCATTTTAAATTCAATGCGCAACCTGAAGACGTTACACGCTGTTGTTGTGCTTGTGTGTTTATAATGTGGATCTGCAGCGGCCACGCGAAACTCTCTCTTGTCTACAGATTAATCCAGTATCGTGTTAAATAGAATATCTTTGCTTAACATCTAATTTCTGCAAGTGTGTCACATGATACTTGTTTCTGTTGTTTGTATTCTCTTGGTAAATTAACGGTACAACCAAAACTATGTTTTAGAACAAACAGCATTTATTGAATTTAACAACAGTTTACAGACCAGCATTAGTTATTATTATTTGTTTATTTAGCATAAACATTACGCATGGACAGATGTGGATCGCACAGTTCCGATTTTCAAAGCTGGTAAAAGATTTACCGTGAGTCAGGGGCACATACAACAAAAAATACGCCTGGCCCAAAACTATGGAGGATAATTTGTGACAATTAAAAAAAATAAAAAAATTGAAATAAATAACAAATAAAACGAAATAAATACATAAATAAGTAGAAACTGAAATATATTTAATAATTTATCTATTTATTTCGTTATTTATTTATTTATTTATTAAATTATTTATCAATTTGATTTATTTATTTTTAATGTTGGCACAAATTATCCTCCATACCATGGCACTGCTTTTAAATGCCTTAAATCATTTAATAAACTATTGCAGTGTTTATAAAGCATAGTATTATTAATAAAGGTCAGCCTTCGTATAATCGCTGCCTTTCGTTTAAAACGCAGTCATTTTAATCAATTTAAATAAATGTCATGGGCGCCTAAATTGAAGTAGTATGGAATAATATATGAGAAAAATAAATAAAAGAATAAAAGACTGATAGATGCAATACTGGAAACCACCACCAGATGGCTACCACTTGAATGTTAACCCATTCTTGCCTAAATTTTCTGAATTAAGTTTCCTTTTTTATACTTATGCGCAGATGTGACTTATGAACATTTTAGTGTTTTTTTTAAATTAGCCTTTAGCAATTTTCAAAAGAAATCATATTTTTTCCTCGTCCCATATATGGGACGCCAGGCACAGGTGGGTACGTGTTTTAATATGCTATATATCTTACCAATAATAATATTCATGAATACTAAATAAAGTAACAAAACCAAATATTAATAATAACTTTTATTTATATAACAATTTTATTTATTTATATATCAATAACTTCCATTTATTATACTTTATATCAATAACTTGTATTGTATAACAAGAACTTTCTCATTTATTGTAAATCAATTAACTCAAAGTAAACAACTTAATTGTATCAACAAGTATGTGGTAAAAAAAAAACATAACTCATAGCTAAACCTACTTTACAGCATGTTATAATATAAGTCATTTGATATTTTTACTTCAACCTGATATTCTGTCAACAGATATTGAAAAACGAACTGGGACCTCTGACACCACTTTTGCCAATTACTGTTGGTGGAATGATGAAACAGTCAATGTACAGTGCAAATATGCAACTTTTAGCCTTCTTGCTGCAATAAGCACACTTTCTCCAAGGCCTGATTTGTTTTGGGTAGTGACTTTTGTTCATCCTGCAAGACAGCTTTGGGCACTTTCTCCTTTCTTTATGTCTCAGTTAGTGGCCACCAATGCCAGAGCATTCCTCGCCTCAGCTGAAAACGTTAGCCTGTACATTACTTACCACCTCTTTGAAAAGCCAGCAGGCCTAGGGATTCATTCTTGCAGCCCTGCAGAGTTCCTATACAGAAGCCATGCATTCTGTATGGCCACATCAGGCATGAACATAAAGAAGGCCACCCACCACCTCTTTTGAGCGGATGGAAATTCTGTAGTAGCTAATGTTTGGTCCAATAAATGTACTTGTTGTAGAATAAATTACCTGTGGTTCATCAACTCAATCACCTCTTTCCTTAGCCTGAGAGCAGCCCTTTGCTTTTCCAACAGGCATTACTGGCTGACAATTAGATGACATTTGACCAAGCTGTTTATTCCATTGGTAGAATTGTGAGTATTCAGACCACAGCTTATAACCAAACTTTGATTGGTTTGTTTTCAGAACTGTTTAGCTGAGTGCTTCCATAATAGGGAATCATGGTTTATCTATAACCAATCTGGAAGGCCTTGGTTCTCACTCACTATTTCATGAATGGCATTATCTGAGTTTTGTTCCAACAGGTAGTCTGCTGTTATCAGAGGGGCAAATATCAGAGGATCTCTTTGAATCTATCATTGTTTCATCAATTGTGAGACTGCAACATATTACATACATCTTCACTCTGTTATATTACCACAAAAAACCTGTATGCATTCAGGTTGGCGTCCCATATATGGGACGCCACAAAACAATGCTCAGTTTAGAAAATATGCAAAAGAAATTTATAAATGATTATGTACAGCCACAGCATACCCTAACCAACATAAATCCATGAAAAATAAGAATGAAAGATAATGGCTAAATAGATTTGCATCACTATGTCTAAGCTATCGCTTCTTTGCGTTTTTTGCTCAATTTGAAAGATTGCATTTGATGCCGAGGGAAGAAAAAACCTGGCAGCCAAATAATAAAAGCAGGAATAATAGACCTATAAGAGGGGAATATTTTAAAGGTTTCATTATTTCATTTCAGTGAACACACACCCGAGGAGATGCACATTTTCACCCTGTCCCATATATGGGACGCTAGGCATTAATGGGTTAAACATACCTGTCCCAAATTACAACCGAACCCCCCTGCTAGTACTGGTGGCCATGATAGCAGGGCAGCCGGGAGGCTCGGGAGCTCAGGAACAAGAACCGGCGAGACAGCCGACCTGTACCCCCCACCCCGACGATCGAGACCAGCTGAAGTGCAGGAGCCATGTGCAGACTGCTGCCCGAGACCCCGCAGTCAGTGCTACTGTGACTGAAAGTGGACGGCATGTTCACAGGAATAATTAAAAAAAGAAATGAAAAAAAAGCATTCTGTAGTGGCTTCGGGAGCGGGAGGAGTCGATCTTGGGCCCTGCTTGGGTTTCCTGCCAGCAGCGGAGGGTCTCAGCCCTGTGTGCGGCGGGGCCGAGTCCGCCTCCGTGGACAGAGGCAGTCAGGGTCAGGCACACCCGCCCCATACTGCCGCCCCGGTGACTCGGAGCTAGGGAGGGGAGCGCTAAGGCTGAGTCTCATCTTGGCTGGGCGAACCTCCTGTTCGGGAAGGCTGAGGACGTGAGCACCAGTTCTCATGTTGGTGCTGTCGCTGTCTTAACCCCGGATGCTCCTTCTGAGCCGACTGGAGCTGCAGAGACGGCGCTGGTTGCGGGCCAGAGATTGAGGAGGCGACCAGAATCGGAGGTGACCAAGAGGGCGAGGGAACGAGGAGTGGGGATGTCGGAGTGCGGAGAGGAAGAGGAGGATGACGGAGAGGTTTCTGACTTGCAGCTCTCTGACCTCCCGCCAGCCAAACCTCCAAGCGTAAAAATTATACACACTTGCTCAGATTAACGACTTTTTAGGTAAGACAAAAGGTAAGAGGGGGTTGAAGTTTCATCCTTTTCCCGGATTTGAAATTGTTTTTGTTGTCTGCCAATATTATTCTCAGGAAAACAACTTTGGCCGAATTTGATCAGAAAAACGCTATCGTTTGAAAAAATTTGTTAGTAGTTCCCAGAATGTTTAACTAAACCAAGCATTGAAATGGATTATTTTACAGCATACTTTTATCCTTGCTTGTTTTATTTTTTAAATGCATGCCTCACTTTATTATCCATGAAACTAATTTTAGCAACTTTAATATTAATGGTTGTAGAGATTTTAAAAAGAGAGCCGAATTATTTGATTTTATTAACCAAAAACGGGCAGATATAGTTTTTTTAAAGAGACGACTCAGACAGCGCTAACCAGACTCACTGGCTGTCTGAGGAAAGGTGATTGTATTTTGGGGCCACGGCTCGAAACTCAGTGGGGGTTGCTGTTTTATTTTTCCTGGATTGGGCGAGAGATTTTATCAATTGATGAATTTATACCAGGGAACTTTTAAGAGTGCACGTTGTTTGGGGGACTTTTTATTGATCTTATTAATATTTATGCTCCTAACCTAGGGGAGAACGGATTTTATTTTTTAATAAATTATCAGAGTTTATTGGGAAAGTGTGACCCGCACATTTACTCGTGGTAGGGGGATTTTAATTGTACTTGAATTTAATCTTGATCGCAACCACGGGGAACCCCATCCCCAGTCTGTCTGTAAACTGACTGCTGTTGTAAATACACACAGTTTAGTGATGTTTGGAGAACTGTCATCCCAATGTTAAACAATATACTTGGATTAAATTACAACATAGTCAGCTCTCTGGTGTGAGGTTAGATAGATTTATACCACTAGAACTCATAGCAATAAGTTTATTGGTTGCCATATTTCCCTTCGCCATTATCTGATCACCACTTTGTGTCCACCACTGTTTCTTTACCTTCTGAAATTCTGTTAAATCTTATTGGCATTTTAACATCAAACTCCCTTCAAGACCTAAAGTTTTGTGAAAATTTTTGTGCCAATTGGCAGACACAGATGCGCCACTTGACAGCCTGAGACAGTGGTGGGACATTGGTAAAGTACAGATTGAAGTGTTTTGCCAACAGTACACTCAGTACTCCACTAGGTGTGTGGCAGCGGCAGTCAGTGAGCTGAGAGAGAGATATTGAGTTGGAGAGGCAGCTGGATGGCCAGAGCAGTGAGACAGCGTGTCAGAAACCCACGGGAAAGGAGGCAGTGTCTGGGCAGGCTGCTGGAGGAGAGGGGTGCAGGGCTCGCTGCTCAGGCACGCTTCACTCAGCTAAGAGACATGGATGCTCCCACAGCCTTCTTCTTCGGCCTGGAGAAGAGGAGGCTAGAACAGAGACAGATACATTGTCTGAGGCTGCCCTGTGGGAAGGAGGAGCAGCCCAGCGAGCTGCGCCAGGCGGCAGTGGAGTTTTATAGTGAATTATATAAATCTGAAGGCTGCGACCTGCTGATGCGGCACAAATACATCAAGGTCTCCCCAGGATTGAGTGAGGGGGGGAGAGCAGTGAACGGATTCCCCCTCACATTTCAAGAGCTTCCAAAGCTGTTATGCAGCTGTCCAACAGCAAGGCGCCCGCATCGATGGACTGCAGCCAGAGTTTTACAAGCACTTCTGGCCCTTGCTGGGTCAGGATCTGTACCATGTTTGACTGAGTGTATCAGGGAGGAATACCCCACCGAGCTGTCGCCGTGTCGCTATCACCATGCTGCCCAAAAGGGGACTTGTGTAACCTTAAGAACTGGCGCCCAGTGTCTCTTCTCTGTTGTGACCATGTTGTTTTCCAAGGCTCTGGCTGTCCGTCGCGGGGCTGTCTGGTGCCAGTGGTGCACCGGGATCAGTCTTTACATTGTGTGCCCGGTCGCCCATCGCCACAACCTCTTTTTAATTGGGACCCTTTTAAATGTATCCAAACTTTTTAACCTGAATTTGGCTTAATTTCGCTTTGACCAAGAGAAGGATTTGACAGGGTTGATCACAAATATTTATTTGCCACATTGAAGGCTTTTTGGTTTTGGTCCTGTTTTTATTTCTTATATTAATCTTTTGTATTTTAATGTGTTTAGTACAGTGAAGGTGAACAACAGCCTGAGTCGGCCCCTTCCCAGTTCAGAGGGGGATCTGCAGGGATGTTGGGTCTCCGAATGCTGTACTCCCCTCTGCATAGAGCCCCTGCTGCATCAGTCCGTATGCACCTGACTGGCCTGGCAGTGCCTGCACTGCCCCACGCCCCGCCCATACAAATCCTCTGCCTATGCTGATGACCTGAATGTCTTTGTCACTGGAGACCGAGATGTAGCCACCCTGCAGGATTGCATCCATACCCCTATGAGGGCTTCACAGCCCGGGTCAACTGGACCAAGAGGCGACCTGGTTGGCAGCTGGAAGGGTGCTACCTCCCTCCTTACTCCCAGACCTTGTCCTGGAATACAGTTGGTCTCAAGATCCGGGAGTGTTCCTGGGTAATGAACAGTTTATGCAGCAAAACTGGGAGGCTGCTGGAGAAGGTTCAGGGCGGCTGCAGAGATGGCAGTGGCTTCTCTCCCAGTTGTCTTCAAGGGGAGGGTGCTCATCACACAATCTGGCTGCCTCCATGCTGTGGCACAGACTGGTGTGCCTGAATCCCCCCCGACTGTTGGAGCAAATCCAGAAGAGCTTGTTGCAGTTTTTCTGAGCTGGCATCACTGGCTGCGCCCATGGTGTTGTACCTTTCCCCAAACGAGGGGGGCTTGGGACTGATTAACCTGTCTTGCAGGGTGGCTGTTTTCCGACTGCAGGCAGCCCAGCGGCTGCTTTACTGCACGGGCTGTGCTGGCAGGGCTGGCCTTCTCTGCTGCACCGGGCAGGCCGGCTAGGTTTGGACAGACATCTTTTTAATTTCCCTGACAGATTCCCCAACTCAGGACTGGACACTTTTTACAGTACTATGTTTAATGCCTGGCACCTCCTTCACACCAGCAGGACTGACTCTCCCTGTGCAGCCAGTGGATATTGAAGAACCCCTGTTTTTAATCCTATTTTAATCACGCCATTTTAATTTGTCACTATGTGTGGTGTGTTTTTAAATGCTGGACTTACAAAACTGGGCCATCTTATTGAATTCACAGATTTTCGGTGGAGGTCCAGCAGGGAACTGAGTGTGTTGCTGGGTATCAGATCAGAGAGGTTCCTGGAGAAGATGCTGGCTGACCTGAAGGCCTTGAGCCCGGGTTGTCTCTGGGTTTGTGGAGAGGTGTCTGACGGAACGCCTGGTCCTCGAACCCGATCCATTGTTCCCACAGTGCTGGTCTCTCCCTCAGTCCCCCTGAGAAGGAAGAGCAGCCAGGAGGCTGCTGTCAGTGCACAACCTCACTGAGCTGCATTTTCATGCCACAGAGAAGAAACAACTGTACCATCTGTGTGTTAAATCTCACTGTTCCCCGAGTTGAGAGATCTGGTGGATACTAAGTGGAGGGCACACCTGGGGGTGAGCGAGGCTGTGCTCCCTGAGTTGGCGCTCTCTGTATAAACTGCCCCTGCCCAAACGCTCAGGAGACCTGCAGTATGTGTGTTGCACAGCATTGTGGCCACAAATCGCTACTTGAGCCATGTAGAGCCTGGAGTGAGGAACAGTGTCCCTTCTGCCCCTGCCTCCGAGGGCGTGTATCACCTGTTCACTGACTGCCCCCTGATTGATACCCTTTTTTTCCAGCATTTAACAGACCTGTTGGCATCTTTTGGTGTTATTTTTAGTAAAACGTTACTTGTTTTTTAGTATCACCTACAAGTCAAAAGAGGTCAAAAATGTGCTTGTTAATTTTTATCCTTGGTCAAGCGGGTTAGCCATTTATAAATCTCGAAAAACAAGATTTTTAGCCACTGGTTTTACTGATGCCTGGAGTTTTTGGAGTCCTGTTTGTTAGCAGGATTCAGGTAGATTTTTTTATTACTTTTTAAAGGACTTGGACAAGTTTAAAAGAGGTGGTGGAGGAGGGTGAGAGTGTGATGAGTGAGGAAGGGGAGCTCAGTTTGTTATTTTAACCTTGTCACCTAAAAAGTTTTATTTTGTAACTTTGGTTGTTTTTTGACTGCTTAATTGTTGTTTTGCTGTGATGGTTTCCTTTTGTGGCTATCTTGTTTTATGTTTTTTTTTGTTTCAATAAAGGGATTTTAAAACCAAAACCTCTTGTTCCTCTCTTCTTATATTCCTCTCTTTTCTCTCATTCTCTCTT
>CM072681.1:11660314-11677129 GCA_036884735.1 Huso huso | reverse complement strand
GCAGGGTTTTTTTTGAAGAGGAAGGTTGCTGGTCTGTAAAGGAGAGACCGGGAAGCAATCATCTTTTGGTTGTTAGAAACAGTGTGTTTTTTCTCTAATCTGCCATTTTCCAGTTTGAAAGTAACCAGTTATCTAATCTCCTGCC
Source organism: Huso huso (assembly GCA_036884735.1). Classification (NCBI taxonomy): domain Eukaryota; kingdom Metazoa; phylum Chordata; class Actinopteri; order Acipenseriformes; family Acipenseridae; genus Huso; species Huso huso. Next base: position 11,676,984 of record CM072681.1, on the reverse strand, counting down.
AAACTGAAACTATCCACATCATTCAAATGGTTTATTTTTATCCTAAGAGCAACAACGGTGACTAATCCATTTCTTATCCAAATCATCACTTTTTGTCTCCTTACCTGGTTGGAAACTCCAAGCTCTACAGGACCCAGGAGGAACCGGGTGAGATCCCCTGATGGGGAGGAATCTCTTATTGTTTAGCTGCTGGATTATCTGTTTTGTTCTGACTGTTTGTTTGGGATTATTATCCTTTTTGTTTATTTATCAGGGTTTAACGAGCACCCCGCTCAGAAGTCTCGTTTTGTTTTGTTTTGTGTTTAAACTGTTCTGGCTCAACTGCATTCTCAATACAGACCTGATATATAACAGCTTGGGACTTTCAAAGTATTGGCTGTTGTTGTTTCATGGACATTTTGTTTTCTATAAGGACTGCCTGATGGACTCCTTGGTAAACACTTTAATCAACATTGGCTATGTTAGGCTGTACATTACTGAAAGCTTTGGTCTGTCCTAAATGACTGGTATTGATGCGTGTTCTGGTAAACATGTTGACTGGTCCAAATGCTGTCTGATTCAAACCCATGTACACCAAATGTTTGACAGGAGGCTGTGTGGTCCAGTGGTTAAAGAAAAGGGCTTGTAACCAGGAGGTCCCCGGTTCAAATCCCACCTCAGCCACTGACTCATTGTGTGACCCTGAGCAAGTCACTTCACCTCCTTGTGCTCTGTCTTTCAGGTGAGACGTAATTGTAAGAGACTCTGCAGCTGATGCATAGTTCACACACCCTAGTCTCTGTAAGTCGCCTTGGATAAAGGCATCTGCTAAATAAACAAATAATAATAAACACATCTGTCTACAAGTATAATATTCCACGCATATTCAATAACATGGGCAGCAGTGTGGAGTAGTGGTTAGGGCTCTGGACTCTTGACCGGAGGGTTGTAGGTTCAATCCCCAGTGGGGGACACTGCTGTTGTACCCTTGAGCAAGGTACTTTACCTAGATTGCTCCAGTAAAAACCCAAATGTATAAATGGGTAATTGTATGTAAAAATAATGTGATATCTGTATAATGTGAAATAATGTATAATGTGATATCTTGTAACAATTGTAAGTTGCCCTGGATAAGGGCGTCTGCTAAGAAATAAATAAAAATAAAACATCTTCTTTTTGAATTCTGGTGTTGTCTTCTGGTTTAATTAGATAAGTTCCTGCTTCTAGTAATTTTAACTAACTACATTTGGTGACATTGTAAGGTGGTGTTTGAATTGGCTGAGTTAGTGTGTGATTAGTACCAGGTGAGTGGCTAAATTGATTAGCAGTTGATTTTGCTATTTGATTGGTTTCCACACAGTTTAGTTGGTTCTTTTGCCAAGCAGGTGTAACATTTAATCAAGCAGCTTATTTCGGCGCCAGCACGAAGCGCCAGCAAACCAAAGAGCCGGGAGTCCAGCAAGGGGAGGCCTGCGCTGTGACGCTATTCGACTAGATCCGAACCTAACTGGGCTCTGGAAGAAGCTATCTACTAGTCAGGTCTGTACCTCCACCCTACTGCTCCTCCTGTGCATTTTGTCTTGCTTGTCCTGCTATGACTCTCTCACATCACTGTTCTGTCCTCCGTCCTCGTCCTCTGCCCTCCCTTTGCTGCTGCTCCTCCAACCCCTCTAACCTAATTTCTCTGCCTCCCCCCCCTCCCGCACACTCTCTGGTGCACTCTGGAACTGTCACTCTTCTGCTAACAAAGCTGATTTCATCTCTGCCTTTGACTCCCACCTCTCGCTCGATTTCCTTTTCTCACTGAAACCTGGCTGTCCCCTGATAACACTGTAACTCCTGCTGCCCTGTCCTCTCTCGCGTCCTGTCCCATACCCCTGCGTCTCACTGGACGGGGAGGTGGGACGGGTCTTCTCTCTCTCCCTCCTTACTTTTTTCTGTCCCTCCGATCTCTCCTCACTCTCTGTCAATACCCTTGCATTTCATGCAGTCCAACTAACCTCTCCCTGTCAACTCCTGCTCATTGTTCTGTACCGCCCCCTGGGCCTCTCACTCACTTTCTGGATGAACTCGACTATCTACTCTCCTCCTCCCTCTCTGTCTACCCCGACTGTCCTGTGGGTGACTTCAACATCCATCTCCAACCCCAGCCACTCTGCTGGATTCTCCCTCTCCTGCACTCCTTCGACTTCTGTCTCTCTCCATCCCCTCCTACCCACAAAGCTGGCCGTCAACTGGACCTCACCTTCTCCAGGGCCTGCTGCCCTCTACCATCTCTGTCACCCCTGGACCCTCTGATCACTATTTCATCTCTTTTTCTCTGTCTCTCCCCCCTCTCCCTGCTCCTCCTACCCCACTGTCACCTCTCGCCAGAACCTCCGCTCTCTCTCCCCTCTGTCCTTGCCTCCACTGCCTCTCTCACCTCCCTCCCATCGACTCCTTTTCACAACTCTCCGTGAGACTCTGCTACCTCCACCCTCTTCTCCTCGCTCACCTCCTCCCTCGACTCCCTCTGTCCCCTCACCTCCCGACCTGCTCGCCCCTCCCTCCCCATCCCTGGCTCTCCTCTGCGCTCCCTCGGCAAGAATCACACTGCGATCTGCTGAAAAGAAATGGAAGAGAACCAAACTCCCTGCTGCCCTAGACCTTTACCGCTCTCCTCTCCTCCTTCTCCTCTACTCTCTCCTCTGCTAAATGTGCTTATTTCCAGTCTGTAATCCAAGCCTCCACTAACAACCCACGTAAACTATTCTCTACCTTCTCCTCCCTCCTAAACCCCCCCCCTCCTCCTCCCTCCTCTATCTCCCTGATGACTTTGCCTCCTTCTTCTCTTCTAAAATCTCAGATATCCGCAAACTCTTTAACACCCTCCCTCCCCGCACCCCCCTCCTGCTCCAACCCCTACACCCACTACATCCCCTACTTACTCGCCCTCCTTCTCCACCTTCTCTCCCCTCTCAGACTGACCTCTCCTCCCTGCTCCAGGGTCACAAACCCACCACACGTACCCTGGACCTCCTCCCCACTCACCTCTTTCAAGCTGCTGCTCCTGCTCTACTCCCCTTCATCTCCTCCTCCTCAACACCTCTCTACTTTCTGGTATCTTTCCCTCTGCCTTCAAAAAAGCCTCTATCCTCCCTCCTCAAAAACCTACCCTCGACCCAACCTCCCCTCCAGAGCTACCGTCCTGTCTCCCTCCTACCCTTCCTCTCCAAAACCCTCGAGCGGACTGTACACCACCAGCTCTCTACTTTCCTGTCCAACCACTCCCTGCTTGACCCTCTCCAATCTGGCTTCCGCTCTGCTCACTCCACTGAAACCGCCCTCCTGTCTGTCACCAACTCACTTTAAGTGTGCCCGAGCTGCCTCTCTCTCCTCGGTCCTAATTCTCCTCGACCTCTCTGCTGCCTTTGACTCTGTTGATCACTCTATTCTACTATCATCTCTTGCTGACCTGGGGATCTCTGGCACTGCTCTGGCCTGGTTCTCCTCCTACCTCTCCAACCGCACTTAACAGGTAACCTATGTGGAGCAACCTCCACACCACCACCTCTCTTAACTGGAGTCCCCAAGGGTCAGTCTTGGGTCCTCTCCTGTTCTCTCTCTACACCCGCTCCTGGGCCCCCTCATCGCATCCTATGGTTTCTCATACCATTTCTATGCTGATCATGCTCAGATTTTCCTCTCCTTCCCCCCCCTCTGACTCCACCATCTCCTCCCGTATCTCTACCTGTCTGTCTGCTATTTCCTCCTGGATGCACTCGCATCACCTCAAACTCAACCTCTCTAAATCTGACCTCCTGTTCCCCTCTTCCTCCCCTCCTGCTCTCTCTATCTCTGTTTCTCTGGAATCTACCACACTCTCTCCCTCCTCCTCAGCTAAGAACCTCTGAGTCACCCTGGACCCCTGCCTCTTATTCCCAGCAGATCACCACTCTGGCACACGCTTGCCGATTTCTTCCTGAGCAACATCCGAAGAATCCGACCCTTCCTCACCAATTATGCTACCCAGCTCCTGGTCCAGGCCCTGGTACTCTCCCGCCTAGACTACTGCAACTCCTCCTGGCTGGCCTCCCCCTCGTCCGCCACCCGTCCGCTCCAGCTCATCCAGAACTCCGCTGCTCGCCTGGTGTTCTCTGCCTGCCTCGCCCACGCCTACTCCACTACTCCGCTCGCTCCACTGGCTCCCGATCACCGCCGCATCCAGTTCAAGACTCTTGTACTCGCCTACAGATGCCTTGACCAGACTGCACCCAGCTACCTCCAGACCCTCATCTCTCCCTACTCCCCCGCTCGCCCTCTCCACTCCTCCTGCTCTAGAAGACTGGCTCTACCTCCTTTACGCTCCCCTGCCTCCAGAACCCGCTCCTTCTCCACCCTCACCCCGCAGTGGTGGAATGACCTTCCTACAGATGTCAGAACTGCCCAGTCCCTGACCACATTCCGGCGCCTCCGTAAGACTCACCTCTTCAGACAGCACCTGTAGAACTCCTCTTTTCCCTGTGGACACTTTATCACCCTTCCTTAAATGCGCTTTACTTGCTCTTATCTGCTCCCTATTTTACTGCATTTAATCCTGTACTTTAGCGTATTGTAATCTGTCAAGTGTTATTTAATCTGTAGTATTTTGTATTTTGTATTTTGTAACTATCACTGACACTGTTATCTGCTCCGTTATTGAATCGTATTTTGTCATACCTGTACTTGCTTGAACCAGTCATTGTATTATCTTGCTCTTAATTGTATTATTAATTGTACTGTGATTCTTGAAATGTATTTTGCTTTCGACTGTAAGTCGCCCTGGATAAGAGCGTCTGCTAAGAAATTAATAATAATAATAATAAGAATAATACCACAGGGATCAGTATTAGGTCCTCTGCTATTCCTAATCTACATTAATGATTTAGATTCTGGTATAGTAAGCAAACTCGTTAAATTTGCAGACGACACAAAAATAGGAGGAGTGGCAAACACTGTTGCAGCAGCAAAGGTCATTCAAAATGATCTAGACAGCATTCAGAACTGGGCAGACACATGGCAAATGACATTTAATAGAGAAAAGTGTAAAGTACTGCATGCAGGCAATACAAATGTGCATTATAAATATCATATGGGAGATACTGAAATTGAAGAAGGGAACTATGAAAAAGACCTAGGAGTTTATGTTGAAATGTCTTCATCTAGGCAACGTGGGGAAGCTATAAAAAAAGACCAACAAGATGCTCGGATATATTGTGAGAAGTGTTGAATTTAAATCAAGGGAAGTAAAGTTAAAACTTTACAATGCATTAGTAAGACCTCACCTAAAATATTGTATTCAGTTCTGGTCACCTCGTTACAAAAAGGATATTGCTCCTCTAGAAAGAGTGCAAAGAAGAGCAACCAGAATTATCCCGTGTTTAAAAGGCATGTCATATGCAGACAGGTTAAAATAATTGAATGTATTCAGTCTTGAACAAAGAAGACTACGCGGCGATCTGATTCAAACATTCAAAATCCTAAAAGGTATAGACAATGTCAACCCAGGGGACATCTTTGACCTGAAAAAAAGAAACAAGGACCAGGGGTCACAAATGGAGATTAGATAAAGGGGCATTCAGAACAGAAAATAGGAGGCAATTTTTTACACAGAGAATTGTGAGGATCTGGAACCAACTCTCCAGTAATGTTGTTGAAGCTGACACCCTGGGATCCTTCAAGAAGCTGTTTGATGAGATTCTGGGATCAATAAGCTACTAACAACCAAACGAGCAAGATGGGCTGAATGGCCTCCTCTGGTTTGTAAACTTTCTTATGTTCTTATGTTCTTACGTAGTTTTGATGCAGCCCCATTCTCCACACTTCTGCTCAGACAAACAGTTCATGGTGTATCCAGCCAGCAGGGAGAAGGTGAGGTATAGGCTGCTTAGGAGTCAAGGTTGTTTTGGAGAGTTTCTTGATTTTGCTGCCTCAGCAAAATTTGTTTTTTAGACCATTTATTTGTGTTTTCATGTTATTTTTGGCAGAATGCATCAGTTATATAGTTACTAACAAACTAGAATAAACACACATATAGCCAGTCAGCTTAGAAAATGTTACAGAATAACAGAAACTCAAGGCCATCCTATGTGGGGTACCGAGTGACTACAGATATTAAGTACTGTGTCAGTATGACAGGCAAGCACAGGGTTTTCTCTTTCCCAATGGCTCCTATGGTCTGTTTCACCTGTTGCTTGGCCTCATGGTTTGAAGCTACAGTGGTTCGGTAATATGGTAATACTTAAACTACTGCAGCCATCTATTTTTCAACCAGCTGAGCCAAAAATATTGTTACTGTCCTGACTTTAAAGTAAACATATCAATAATAGCTTGTTGAGCATGTTAAAATAAAAGGTGCTACAATACCCATGGCTATCACTGTAGAGGACGGATTACCACCTTTTGCAATGGAGCAAATCCAAGCACTGTTTTTCACGAAGGGTTTAGGTGAGGCAAACTCTCATGGTAAAACAAAACTAAATCAAGTGATGGGATCCCTGTATGAACATTACGAGTCATGTAATCATAGAATCTTACTTTAGCTAGTTCGACACAAAACATGTGTAATGGATGTCAGTGGGGTATCACTCTTAGGTGGTTTTATCTACTAAGGGTATTTTTACAATTACTAAACCCATCCCACTATGCATATAATGATTCATAACAGATCTTGTTCTAACAAACCAACCACCATTCCGGGATATTTATAAAGTGTCTGCCTAGTTTCTATTCTGCTATATATAGCAGGTTCAAATATAGCTACATGAAGCTATGTTTCATATAGCTGAAGATTGTTTTAGTAGACATGTGTTTGTCAAAAATTGTAAAAATCTGTTTTTTATTTTATTTTGAAGTACAATGGAAAATACATCAGAAATGGGCAAAAACTAGCATGCTGCTTCTCATTCCTAGAGTCTCTCAGCTATCTGCTATGACACCTGAGCAATGAGCAATATCCTGTCACTCCCAACACAGAGCATTTTAATAAAGGTTTGGTTATTCACCTCTCACCCCTTAAAGTGACTCAGAACAAGATTGCTTTGATGTTTTATTCACACATCACAGGTCATAAATAGGGTGGCGTGTGTGATGACGTCAGGCCAGAAGCAGGAACTGAAACGGATACCGCAGGTAGGGTGCAGTGGCGTCTGTGCCGTCTTTATTTTAAATAATACAAAAAGAAATAAAAGGTTCAAACAAAAACACTGTGCTCACCGAGCAAACAAAACAATCAAACAAAACAAATCTCGCACACAAAATAAATAAAAATACAGCTCAGGTTGGGCAACTGCTGTCACTGTTCCTGTAAATAAAGTGAATTAATTAAAGTGCACTTTCCCGTGTTCACATACTAATACTTTAAATGCACGTGAAGTGATGTGCCGTCCTCGTGCCTAAATACAATTATACATTTGAAATCACTCGTGCTGCACACACCCATTTATATCCCGTCTAGCAGCTACAATACACCAACATTAACACATGCAACATACAACATACAACACAAATATGCACACGGGCGGGGCACATTGCCACAGGAATACATCCAGTTTCTCTCCTTATCATCTTCATTGATGTCTATGATATGTGAATTAAAAATATCAAAGCAATCATTATTATGACATTATCATTAAGACATTGAAGCTGTACATTTGTCATGGAAGACAGCCATGGAAATAGTGGGTTTGCTGTAAACACTTAAAACAGCTTATTATTGAATCAGTTTGCATTTGCTTACATGTAAACAACTCAAGTTACATTGTTTTAATGATTTTCTGTCAATGAACATTCTACCTTATTAAATCACTGCTCTCTCTCTGCTTTTAAAATCACTGCTTATTAAATCACTGCTCTCTCTCTCACTGCTTTTAAAATCACTGCTCTCTCTCACTGCTTTTAAAATCACTGCTCTCTCTCTCACTGCTTTTAAAATCACTGCTCTCTCTCTCACTGCTTTTAAAATCACTGCTCTCTCTCTCACTGCTTTTAAAATCACTGCTCTCTCTCTCACTGCTTATTAAATCACTCCTCTCTCTCACTGCTTTTAAAATCACTGCTCTCTCTCACTGCTTTTAAAATCACTGCTCTCTCTCTCACTGCTTTTAAAATCACTGCTCTCTCTCTCACTGCTTATTAAATCACTGCTCTCTCTCACTGCTTTTAAAATCACTGCTCTCTCACTCACTGCTTATTAAATCATTGCTCTCTCTCTCACTGCTTATTAAAAAACTGCTCTCTCACTGCTTATTATTTATTTCTTAGCAGACGCCCTTATCCAGGGCGACTTACAATTGTTACAAGATATCACATTATTTTTACATACAATTACGTTATTTTTTACACATTATTTTTACATACAATTCCCCATTTATACAGTTGGGTTTTTACTGGAGCAATCTGGGTAAAGTACCTTGCTCAAGGGTACAGCAGCAGTGTCCCCCACCTGGGATTGAACCCACGACCTTCCAGTCAAGAGTCCAGAGACCTAACCACTACTCCACACTGCTGCCCATTATTAACCCTTTCTGTGCTAAGGCATTTGTGACTCCAGTTTTACATCAAAATTACTCTATTTTCTTTTTCAGATAACCCTGATAAACCATATATTGTTTTTGTGGTTTATTTGGTCATGTGACCACAAAATACAGCTATTATTGAAAAGAAAATGCTGCATTTTCATAAAACGTGTTATATCACCATCACATTTAGTCACTATAATGTGAATTTGTGGTGGAAATTGCAGAAACTTGTAAGCTGCTGGATGTGTCTGTGCCTATGTGGAAATGTTTGCATTGGTTTTAAGGGGTTTACATGCTCTGGACAGACACTTTGACCATTCACCTTTGAAAAACACAGCCTGCTGTCCATTGTACCCACCCTCATTTCAAATGGCCAGTACACCACCAAAGAATGAGGGAAGTATGCAAAAGTATATATTTTTCCAAAACTGCACAAGGATTTTAGAAATGGGTAACATGATCTTTTATGTCAATGGGGTATTACCCATAATCCTTTGCCAGGCCCAGCTTCTCCGCCCCTTCAAGTGAGGCCAGCTGCGAAGCCTACCTCAGCTGGCTAGGCGCTGTGGCATGGGCGATGCCAAGAGGAGTGCACCTCCTCCATAAAATCGGGGAAGGCGGGGAAGGGCTGAGGCCAAGGAGGCTCTGCCGCTGCTGCCCAGGGGACTTGCAGGTATGCCGCCACCTGTCCCGTGAGCGCGGACATTTACCCTGCCAGAGGTGGTGCGTCAGTAACCTAGGAACCCTCGGAGCTAGGGGCCACTACAGGCTGGAACCCAGGCTCTGCCTCGACTTCCATCTCTGCCGTAAAGGCGGACTCCCCCCACGAGGCCGCAATAGAAAGCGCGTCCTCATCAGAGCACAGCGCTCATTCCTCCTGCCCACTCTGTTCCCCCACGGGGGGGTCAGGGGGCGGCACAGTGGCCCTCAAGCGGGTCTGAGGGTGGGTCCTCAAGCGGGGCTGCGGCCTCTCCAGAAGCTCCATAATGCCAGCTATCTGGGCCTTCATGTCCATAATATCCCGCGCCTGCCGAGACTTTTTCACCCGTCTCACTGTAGGCGACAGGGAGTGGCTGCGGGCGGACACAGGAATCTCCAGAGAGGTGCTCTGTGACAGTGTCACAAGGAGAGACTGAGAAGAACCTGCCGCGGGGGACGGAGAACGCCCCCTACAACTCTCTCCATCCGACTGGCAAGCACTTGGGGCTGAAAAGCTGCACATAAGGATCCTCCTTGTAAGGCTAAAGAGGCATGCTCAGGGACTAAGCACCGAGCACACAAGGTATGCCTGTCTTCCTGTGGGATGTTAACCCCACAGGCCTCGCAGGCATGAAAACCAGCCCTGCCCGTCATTGCTGGATCTTGGTCCGCAAGCACGAACGCAACGCGTGCACCGTGCACCGAGTGCACTGAGTAACGCGCTTACCGCGTGCACCGAGCACCATGCGCACCGCGTGCACCGAGCACCGTGCGCACTGGATACCGGGAGCACCAAGTGCAGTGCAACACCGAACAAATGTGCACCACGTGTACCGAACACCGCGAGCACTGCTTGCACCGAGCACCGAGCTACCACTTGCACCGAGTACAGCAAGCAGACCTGCACCGCGTACCGTGCAGCGCCGGGCAGCGTGCGCACCACGTGCACCGAGTGCCAAGTGCACCACGCGCACCAAGTACCTGCAGCACCGGCGCACTTGCCTTGTAGCGGTAGCACAAGTCAATAAGCACCGTGGTACCTGAGTAGCAGGGGCCGAGTCTTACGCACCACGGTATTAGAAAACACCGGGGCAGCTGTGCACGGTGCCTACCCTAACCGCGTGGTCACACACCTGAGCAGCGCGTAGCGTACAACAGGGGGACGGGCAGAAGCCGCGGCGGGCGATTGACTTTTAGCAAGAACAATACAATAATACAAAAATGCAGAAATGCAATAACAATAATACAGCAGTACAGATGGGGGAGAGCACACTGTCTGTCGAATTGAAAAGCCTACACCAGTGCTGAAGGCTGACACAGCCTGTGTATGTCTCAGCAACGAGCAAGCCTCGGAGAGGAGTATGCGGCTGGTCCGTCTGCAAGCAGCTGCGCTGCGGCTAGTCCTCTGCGCAAGCACGGGGACACGCAGCTACAATCAAAACAACAAGGCCCGACCAGCGGCCCGCAGGCGGCTGGAGGGCAACTCTACAACGGGGACAAGGCAGGCCCAGCCCCGTGGAGTAACAGCGCTCTCCAAAGAAAGAAAGGGTGAAAAAACACAGCTCTTAACAATAATACTTACCGTTTCCAGTCGACTAAAAGGTGGCAGACAGAGAGAAGCAGCCTGACACGCAGAGTGAGCGGGTGCTGATAGAGGAAACAGAAAAAGGCTATGGATTGAGAGCTACTGATTCCGGGAAAGCAGCGGAGCCAGCTTTCAGCACGAAGTGCAGGGGAACTAGCAGTAACTCAATGCAGCACTTATAAGAAGAAAAAAGGGCTCAATGCAACACAGAGAGGTCTTACCGTACCAATCTTGAGAAGCGAAAAGAGGTCGAGCCTTCCCTGCGTGACGGGTTTATCCGCTCGGTGGGCGGGACCGAGGAGGTCACTGGTGGAAGGGGGCCTATCGGCGGCTTTGATAGAAGGAGCTCAGTGACACCTACCAATAGGCAGGCGTATATCCCATGAATGATGTTTGGTGGACATCTTCGAATTGAAAGGGAACTTAAAATGTCATTATTGCCCTTCCCTACAATAGAGGGTCTCCTGCCTCATCCAACAGCCAGGTAAGGGATCCTCAATCCACATAAGCATAATGACAAACTGTTGTTCTTCATTCTCTGTATAACTCATTCATACTGTATGTCTATCTTTTGTGTTGTGGGATTTGTCCTGTAATACTGAAATAATAAAATACTGTACACGTGGACTGCTAACTGAGACTTGTTGAGTTTACTTATTTTCGGCTTATTGACCTTGTGGAATCTGTACAAACAATCCCAATCTATGATAAATATTTATTTTAAACTAAATATTTAGACTTTTAAACCTTTCCTGAAAGCAGACAAAAAATATTGATCACCTCATTCAATGGGAGTTGGCTTTCTTTCAGTTATTTCTATTGGTTGTTGATGTGTTTAAAAGGCAATCCATTCACAGAAGTATCATTTAACTTACCTTTTATATTCATAGCTGGTTATGTTATAAATATAAGGTAAAATGTTACAGTTTGTGATGTTGTTGCTGCTGCTGCCAAACAGTTTGGATGCTCATTTCCCCAAACCATGCACAACGGATGAAGCCCTCACAACCAAGACCTGCTGCCCAGAATGGGAAGGCTCTCCTTGTGGGGTGCGAGCAGGGCGAGGCGAATGTGTAACATACAACACATCTGAAACTGCTGACTATATAGACTACCGTGAGAATTGGCCCTTTCATTTTTACGATAGCCTCTGCAGGTGCCTTGGCAATTTCGATGGGTTTGACTGTGGCCTGTGTAAACATGGATTTAAAGGCCATCATTGTAACATTTCTTACATGACTGAAAGAAAAGAGATCCACAGCTTGACAGAAGAGGAGAAAACAAAGTTCTTCAATTACCTAGAGTATTCAAAAACAAGGATTAGTAATAAATATTCCATTCTCACAAGCAATGATACCTCCAAAGAGAGCACATTGAAGTTTATTGATGCCTCTCTGTATGACGTATACATCTGGATGCATTATGTCAGTTCTGTTGACCTATGACCTTCCCAGAACCAGTTATGGATATTTTGCTATTTTAAAAATTATGAACCCCAGCGCGGGAGGGGACTTGAGACAAAAAATATATCTCCCAGAGACACACAGGTACTGACGCACGCACGCACACACACACACACACACAGGTACTGACACAAACACACACACACACACACAGGTACTGACACACACACACACACACAGGTACTGACACACACACACACAGGTACACTTATGCTATGCAATTTAGCTGTCAGTTAAATATTTAACTAAATGTTAAATCTAGTTAAGAGATTTAAGATTTATTTAAATATTTAGCTAACTGTTAAATCTAGCTAAGAGATTTAAGATTTATTTAAATATTTAGCTAACTGTTAAATCTAGCTAAGAGATTTAATATTTAGTTAAATATTTAGCTAACTGTTAAATCTTGTAACTAGATTTCTAAATGATATCTGAATGCACACATTTATAAAAAGCTGTATTTATTTTCTCCTCATTTCTGGCAGCCCATACTAACGGCGCTCGGAACTTTCAAGCATTTTTAAATCCTAACGGTCTCTGCTCAGCGGAGTGGAATGTTCAGGAGCCGGTTGCCTAGCAGCGTCTCCGCCTCCTTCTCTGCCCCGCCCCCTCTCTCCCTCTCTCGTTGCTCCAGCTAGGAGTTCACATTCAGCTTCCTTAGATTATATAGCGCCATTCTTTACTAACTTTTACAAATGAGCTTATTGGAGGCTTCGTGTTTTTAAGATGGTTCAGGTGCAGTCCGGGCAGACTGACTGGAGCATCATTACAGTATACCGCACTGCTTTCGGCTTTGTGTGGAGGCTGATACACAAAATAATGAACGACTGGTAAAGAAATCACATGGCTTGCTTTTTAATGCTAAATGTGTATCTGGTATTCTAAGTATTACCTACAATTAATAACTCAGCTATATTCATATTCAGAATGTGATACAGTATTAAGACAGGATCCAGTATTAGAAATAAATAAACACGCTTTAAGAGAAACAGCAGAGATGTTTATTAACCATTCCCATTCATTCTCTATATGTTTCTACATTGTGGTTGCAATCCACAGGGACAAGGGACTCAGCGATGTTAAATAAAAAACTAGAGCCCACAATTAACCAATATAGAAAGGAAGGGGGGAGAAATGTATTGCCTGCGTGCAGCACCTTCCACTTTCCTCTATTAAATGTCATTTGCCATGTGTCTGCCCAGTTCTGAATGCTGTCCAGATCATTTTGAATGACCTTTGCTGCTGCAACAGTGTTTGCCACTCCTCCTGTTTGGAGCTGCAAACACAAGTCAAAAAGGAAGTTAGAAAGGCCAACAGAGAGACAGAAATGAACATTGCTAAGGGGGCTAAAATCAATTCCAAAACGTTTTTCCAATATTATAACAGCAAGAGAGGAGGTTAAATGTCTAAGAGACACAAACGGCAAAATCACAGATGAAGAAAAAAAAATAGCAAAGATATTAAATGATTACTTTTAACAAGTTTTTACAAAAGAGGACACAGACAACATGCGCCACATGTCGACCTGTTCCTATCCAGTTTTAAATAACTTTAGCGTAACAGAGGCAGAAGTGTTAAAGGGACTAGGAGCTCTTAAAATAAACAAATCCCCTGGGCCGGATGAGATCCTCCCAATAGTACTCAAAGAAATGAAAGAAGTTATTTACAAACCGCTAACCAAGATCATGCAACAGTCTCTTGACACAGGGGTTGTACCGACAGACTGGAAAATAGCAAACGTAATACCGATCCACAAAAAGGGAGACAAAACCGAACCAGGTAACTACAGACCAATAAGCCTGACTTCTATTATATGTAAACTTGGAAAATGGAAACTATAATAAGATCCAAAATGGAAAATTACTTATATGGTAACAATATCCTGGGAGACAGCCAGCATGGTTTTAGGAAAGGGAGATCATGTCTAACTAACCTGCTTGACTTTTTTGAGGATGCAACATTGAAAATGGATAATTGCAAAGCATACGACATGGTTTATTTAGATTTCCAGAAAGCTTTTGACAAAGTCCCGCATAAAAGATTAATTCTCAAACTGAACACAGTAGGGATTCAAGGAAATGCATGCACATGGATTAGGGAGTGGTTAACATGTAGAAAACAGAAAGTACTGATTAGAGGAGAAACCTCAAAATGGAGCGAGGTAACCAGTGGAGTACCACAGGGATCAGTATTAGGTCCTCTGCTATTCCTAATCTACATTAATGATTTAGATTCTGGTATAGTAAGCAAACTCATTACATTTGCAGACGACACAAAAATAGGAGGAGTGGCAAACACTGTTGCAGCAGCAAAGGTCATTCAAAATGATCTAGACAGCATTCACAACTGGGCAGTCACATGGCAAATGACATTTAATAGAGGAAAGTGTAAAGTACTGCACGCAGGCAATAAAAATGTGCATTATAAATATCATATGGGAGATACTGAAATTGAAGCAGGAATCTATGATAAAGATCTAGGAGTTTATGTTGACTCAGAAATGTCTTCATCTAGACAATGTGGGGAAGCTATAAAAAAGGCCAACAAGATGCTCGGATATATTGTGAGAAGTGTTGAATTTAAATCAAGGGAAGTAATGTTAAAACTTTACAATGCATTAGTAAGACCTCATCTAGAATATTGTGTTCAGTTCTGGTCACCTCGTTACAAAAAGGATATTGCTGCTCTAGAAAGAGTGCAAAGAAGAGCGACCAGAATTATCCCGGGTTTAAAAGGCATGTCGTATGCAGACAGGCTAAAAAGAATTGAATCTATTCAGTCTTGAACAAAGAAGACTACCTTAGGCGATCTGATTCAAACATTCAAAATCCTAAAAGGTATTGACAATGTCGACCCAGGGAGTTTTTCAACCTGAAAAAACAAGGACCAGGGGGTCACAAATGGAGATTAGATAAAGGGGCATTCAGAACAGAAAATAGGAGGCACTTTTTTTTTTACACAGAGAATTGTGAGGGTCTGGAACCAACTCCCCAGTAATGTTGTTGAAGCTGACACCCTGGGATCCTTCAAGAAGCTGCTTGATGAGATTCTGGGATCAATAAGCTACCAACAACCAAACGAGCAAGATGGCCTGAATGGGGCCTCCTCTCGTTGGTAAACTTTCTTATGTTCTTATTCCTTATACAATGCTGCCACCGTGTGGACATTTACTAGAACTGTTTGTTCTAATATATCTATTTATGTCAAGTCTCAAGTCACAAAGGTCAAGGGTCAAGTCTGGAAACAGCCAAGCCTGATTGACCTGATGAGGAAGATAAGTATGATGATGAGGAGGAGGAGGAGGAGGAGGAGGAGTGTGAGGGAGGAGACGCTCACATTGTCTCAGTATGTATCTGGACATTTACTGCAAATGTTTTTAATCTGTTTTTGTATGGTGTTGCTGATCCTTGTGTCTAGTAAGGAAAATAATAAAAACAAAATTCACTTCCCTGTTGTACGGGGACTGGGAGCCTGTGGTTGGGAGTGTCCTGAACAACAAAAGAGAGGTTAATGAAGAGTACGGTTTAGAGAGCTGGTTTGGAAAGGAGCACACTTCCAGAACAATGTATTGTCAGTACTATTGTTGAGATAAACTGATATGCAATGGTTCAGGTAACCTGAGTTGGGTGTGGTGGTGAGGTCCTCCATCTTGACAGGAAGTGGGGAAGCAGCCATGTTGGTGAGGGAAGCTTTTATTGACTTTCCTGAGTACTGACTTCCTGTAGTCAGGGCAGTACCTGTAGAAGATATTGAAAGGGGGGACAGCTGATTTTCAGTACGTTTCCCTCTGCTTGTTTTAAAGCATAGTTTTAATGCACGTTTTAGATTAATGTTTATGTTTATATCTATATATATTCATTGATTTGTTTCTTTTTGAATACTTTATTCATTATTGATAACTGTTTGCTGGTTTGTTTCTATATACACACCTGCAGAATGGTTTATTCTGGGGGAGGGGGAGGTCTGGAAGGGTATAAAGGCTGTTAGTTTTGTTCAGTCAGGATCGTCTTTTTGTGCAGATCAGAGGGCAGTTTTGCAGCTCTGTGGTTGGACTCAGTTATTGGAGTCAGTACCTGTGATTAGGTGACTATAAATAGTTATTTTTGGTTTCCACTTTTTCTTTCCTCAAATTGTTTGATATTTTGTTCAATTAGCTTTTTGTTTATTATTGTTCTTAAATAAAAATAATTGGTTTGGCACCAAACTTCTCTGTGATCCTTGTGCGCGTGTGTGTGTCAGTCACACACACACACACACACACACACACACACACACACTGAGACACAGACACACACTGAGACACACACACTGAGACACACACACTGAGACACACACACTGAGTCAAACACTGAGACACACACACACACTGAGACACACACACTGAGACAAACACTGAGACACACACAC
>CM072681.1:11657629-11659814 GCA_036884735.1 Huso huso | reverse complement strand
AAAAAAAAAATTATTCAATAAATTATGCCAGCCCTGCCCTGCTCTGCCCCCTGGACCAATCACCAGTAAAAAAAAAAAAATTATTCATGCCACCTGCCTCTGTCACAAAAAAAAAAAAAAAAAAAAAATTATTCAAGTAATAGCGCCAGCCCCCCACCTGCCCTGCTCTGCACAGGACCCAATCAAGTTCACACCACCACCACGTAAAAAAAAAAAAAAAAAAAAAAGTAATAGCGTAATAGCGCCAGCCCTGCCCTGCTCTGCACAGGACCAATCAAGTTCACGCCACCACCACGTAAAAAAAAAAAAAAAAAAAAAAAATACCAATGCCCAGCCCTGCCCTGCTCTGGGTACAGGACCAACAAGTTCACGCCACCACCACGTAAAAAAAATAAAAAAAAAAATAATTATTCAAAAATTAGCGCCAGCCTGCCCTGCTCTGCACAGACCAATCAAGTTCACGCCACCACCACGTGAAAAAAAAAAAAAAAAAAAAATTCAAGTAATAATGCCAGCCCCAGCCCTGCTCTGCACAGGACCAATCAAGTTCCGCACCACCACGAAAAAAAAAAAAAAAAAAAAATTATTCAGTAATAGCCAGGCCCCTGTCCTGCTCTGCACAGGACCAATCAAGTTCACGCCACCACCACATTAAAAAAAAAAAAAAAAAAATTATTCAAAAAAGCCTGCCCGCCTCTGTGCTTGCATAGGACCAATCAAAGTTCACGCCACCACCAAGTAAAAAAAAAAAAAATTATTCAAGTAATGCGCCTGTTCCTGCCCTGCTCTGCACAGGACCAATCAAGTTCACGCCACCACCACCAAAAAAAAAAAAAAAAATTAAATAAGTATTAGCGCCAGCCCTGCCCTGCTCTGCCCTGCTCTGCACAGGACCAATCAAAGTTCACGCCACCACCAAAAAAAAAAAAAAAAAAAAAAAAATTATTCGAGCTAATAGTGCCAGCCTGCCCCTGCTCTGCACAGGACCAATCAAGTTCACGCCACCACCACGAAAAAAAAAAAAAAAAAAAAATTATTCAAGTAATAGCGCCCAGCCCTGCCCTGCTCTGCCCTGCTCTACACAGGACCAATCAAGTTCACGCCACCACCACGTAAAAAAAAAAAAAAAAAAAAAAAATTATCTTCTAATAGCGCCAGCCCTGCCCTGCTCTGCACAGACCAATCAAGTTCACGCCACCACCACGAAAAAAAAAAAAAAAAAAAAAAAAAATTATTCAAGTAATAGCCCAGCCCTGCCCTGCCCTGCTATGCACAGGACCAATCAAGTTCACGCCACCACCACGAAAAAAAAAAAAAAAAAAAAAAATTATTCAAGTAATAGCGCCAGCCCTGCCCTGCTCTGCACAGGACCAATCAAGTTCACGCCACCACCAAATAAAAAAAAAAAAAAAAAAAAAAAAAAAAAATTATTCAAGTAATGCGCCAGCCCTGCCCTGCTCTGCACAGGACCAATCAAGTTCACGCCACCACCACGTAAAAAAAAAAAAAAAAAAAAAATTATTCAGGTAATAGCAGCCCTTGTTTGCTCTGCCCTGCTCTGACAGGACCAATCTAGTTCAATACCACCACATAAAAAAAAAAAAAAAAAAAAAAAAATTATTCAAGCCTAGCCCCAGCCCTGTCTTGCCCTGCCCTGCTCTGCACAGGACCAATCAAGTTCACGCCACCACCACGTAAAAAAAAAAAAAAAAAAATTATTCAAGTAATAGCGCCAGCCCTGCCCTGCTCTGCACAGGACCAATCAAGTTCACGCCACCACCACGTAAAAAAAAAAAATAAAAAAAAATAAAAAAATTATTCAAGTAATAGCGTAGCCCTGCCCTGCCCTGCTCTGTAACAGGACCAATCCTGTTCACGCCACCAACGTAAAAAAAAAAAAAAAAAAAAAAATTATTCAAGTATTAGCGCCTGAGCCCTGCTCTGCCCTGCTCTGCACAGGACCAATCAAGTTCACGCCACCACCACGAAAAAAAAAAAAAAAAAAAAAAAAAATTATTCAAGTAATAGCGCCAGCCCTGCCCTGCTCTGCACAGGACCAATCAAAGTTCACGCCACCACCACGTAAAAAAAAAAAAAAAAAAAAAATTATTCTGGCATTAGCGCCAGCCCTGCCCTGCTCTGCCCTGCCTGCACAGGACCAATCAAGTTCACGCCACCACCCGAA
>CM072681.1:11647629-11652629 GCA_036884735.1 Huso huso | reverse complement strand
AAATTATTCAAGTAATAGCGCCAGCCCTGCCCTGCTCTGCCCTGCTCTGCACAGGACCAATCAAGTTCACGCCACCACCAATAAAAAAAAAAAAAAAAAAAAAAAAAATTATTAACGCCAGCCCAGCCCTGCCCTGCTCTGCACAGGACCAATCAAGTTCACGCCACCACCAAAAAAAAAAAAAAAAAATTATTCAAGTAATAGCGCCAGCCCTGCCCTGCTCTGCCCTGCTCTGCACAGGACCAATCAAGTTTTCATGCTGTCCAACTAACCTCTCCCTGTCAACTCCTGCTAATTGTACTGTACCGCCCCTGGGCCTCTCGCTCACTTTTCTGGATGAACTCGACTATCTCTCTCCTCCCTCCCCTCTCTGTCTACCCCAACTGTCCTGTTAGGTGACTTCAACATCCATCTCTCCAACCCCAGCCACTCTGCTGGATTCCTCCCTCTCCTTCACTCCTTTGACTTCTGTCTCTCCTCCGTCCCCTACCCACAAAGCTGGCCGTCAACTGGACCTCACCTTCTCCAGGGCCTGCTGCCCCTCCACCCTCTCTGTCACCCCCTGGACCTCTCTGATCACTATTTCATCTCTTTTTTCTGTCTCTCCCCTCTCCTGCTCCCCTACCCCCACTGTCACCTCTCGTCGTAACCTTCTCTCTCTCCCCTCTGTCCTTGCCTCCACTGCTCTCTCTCACCTCCCTCCTATCGACTCCTTTTCACACTCTCATTGAGACTCTGCTACCTCCATCCTCTTCTCCTCCCTTACCTCCTCCTCGACTCCCTCTGTCCCCTCACCTCCCGACCTGCTCGCCCCTCCCTCCCCAACCCTGGCTCTCCTCTGTGTCTGATCAGCAAGAATCACACTGGATCTGCTGAAAAGAAATGGAAGAGAACCAAACTCCCTGCTGCCCTTGACCTTTACCGCACTCTCCTTTCCTCCTTTCCTCTACTCTCTCCTCTGCTTAAATGTACTTATTTCCAATCTGTTATCCAAGCCTCCACTAACAACCCACGGAAACTATTCTCTACCTTCTCCTCCCTCCTAAACCCTCCCCCCTCCTCCTCCCTCCTCTATCTCCCCTGATGACTTTGCCTCCTTCTTCTCTTCTAAAATCTCAGATATCCAAAACTCTTTAACACCTCTCCCTCCCCCGCACCCCCTCCTGCTCCAACCACTACACCCACTGCATCCCCTACTAACTCACCCTCCTTCTCCACCTTCTCGCCCTCTCAGACTCTGACCCTCTCCTCCGTGCTCCAGGGTCACAAACCCACCACGTGTGCCCTGGACCCCTCCCCACTCACCTCTTTCAAGCTGCTGCTCCTGCTCTTTCCTTCATCTCCTCCCTTCTCAACACCTCTCTACTTTTCGGGTCTCTTTCCTCTGCCTTCAAAAAAAAAGCCTCTATCACTCCCCTCCTCAAAAACCTACCCTCGACCCCACCTCCCTCCAGAGCTACCGTCCTGTCTCCCTCCTACCCTTCCTCTCCAAAACCCTCGAGCGGACTGTACACCGCCAGCTCTCTGCTTTCCTGTCCAACCACTCTCTGCTTGACCCTCTCCATCTGGCTTCCGCTCTGCTCACTCCACTGAAACCGCCCTCCTGTCTGTCACCAACTCACATAAGTGTGCCTGAGCTGCCTCTCTCTCCTCTGTCCTAATTCTCCTCGACCTCTCTGCTGCCTTTTGACACTGTTGATCACTCTATTCTACTATCATCTCTTGCTGACCTGGGGATCTCTGGCACTGCTCTGGCCTGGTTCTCCTCCTACCTCTCCAACCGCACTTACCAGGTAACCTGGCATGGAGCAACCTCCACACCTCACCTCTCTTAACTGGAGTCCCCAAGGGTCAGTCTTGGGTCTCTCCTGTTTCTCTCTACACCCGCTCCCTGGGCCCCTCATCGCATCCTATGGTTTCTCATACCATTTCTATGCTGATGATGCTCAGATTTTTCCTCTCCTTCCCACCTCTGACCATCTCCTCCCGTATCTCTACCTGTCTGTCTGTTATTTCCTCCTGGATGCACTCGCATCACCTCAAACTCAACCTCTCTAAATCTGACCTCCCTTTTTTTCCCTCCCTCTCCTCCTCTGATCTCTATCTCTGTTCCTCTGGAATCTACCACCTCTCCTCTTCCTCTGCTAAGAACCTTGAGTCACCCTGGACCCCTGCTCTCTTATTCCCAGCACATCTCCACTTGGCGACGCTTGCCGATTCTTCCTGAGCAACATCCGAAGAATCCGACCCTTCCTCACCAACTATGCTACCCAGCTCCTGGTCCAGGCCCTGGTACTCTCCCGCCTAGACTACTGCAACTCACTCCTGGCTGGCCTCCCCTGCGTCCGCCACCCGTCCGCTCCAGCTCATCCAGAACTCTGCTGCCCGCCTGGTGTTCTCTGCCTGCTCGCCCACGCTACTCCACTACTCCGCTCACTCCACTGGCTCCCGATCACCGCCGCATCCAGTTCAAGACTCTTGTACTAGCCTACAGATGCCTTGACCAGACTGCACCCAGCTACCTCCAGACCCTCATCTCTCCTACACCCCACTCGACCTCTCCGCTCCGCCTGCACTAGAAGACTGGCTCTACCTCCGCCACGCCTCCCCTGCCTCCAGAGCCCGCTCCTTCTCCACCCTTGCTCCGCAGTGGTGGAATGACCTTCCTACAGATGTCAGGACTGCCCAGTCCCTGACCACATTCCGGCGCCTCCTTAAGACTCACCTCTTCAAACAGCACCTGTAGAACTCCTCTGTTGTATCCTGGGACACTATCACCCTTCATTTAAATCTGCTTTATTTTGCTCTTATCTGCCCCCTATTTTACTGCATTTAATCCTGTACTTCAGAATATTGTAATCTGCCAAGTGTTTAACCTGTAGTATTTTGTACTTAATCATATCCTGATGTAACTATCACTATTTAATCATATCCTGATGTAACTTTCACTATTAATTGCTGTATTATTGAATTGTGGTTTGTCACACTTGAAAAAAAAATATTTATTGTATTTCTTGCTCTTATTGTATGACTTGTATTGTAACACTTGAATGTATTTGTATTTGCTTGCGATTGTAAGTCGCCCTGGATAAGGGCGTCTGCTAAGAAATAAATAATAATAATAATAATAATAATAATAATAATAATAATAATAATAATAAATGATATCTGAATGTACACATTTCTAAAAAGCTGTATTTATTTTCTCCTCATTTCTGGCAGCCCATACTAACGGCGCTCGGAACTTTCGCATTTTTAAATCCTAACGGTCTCTGCTCAGCGGAGTGGAATGTTCAGGAGCCGGTTGCCTAGCACTGTCTCCGCCTCCTTCTCTGCCCCGCCCCCTCTCTCCCTCTCTCGTTGCTCCAGCTAGGAGTTCACATTCAGCTTCCTTAGATTATATAGCGCCATTCTTTACTAACTTTTACAAATGAGCTTATTGGGGGCTTTGTGTTTTTAAGATGGTTCAGGTGCAGTCCGGGCAGACTGACTGGAGCATCATTACAGTATACCATGACTGCGCTTTCGGCTTTGTGTGGAGGCTGATACACAAAATAATGAACGACTGGTAAAGAAATCACATGGATTGCTTTTTAATGGTAAACGTGTAACAAACCTAATCCTTAAGCAACGTCCATTAACTAGTATTTTATGACGGAAATACAAATAAACTACCCTGAACAATATAAACTCTCCAAAGCAGTAGGATTGCGCGACAGAACCAAGAAAAATTGCTGGCTAAGTCAGGATTGTTTACAACACCTAGAAAATAGGAAGAAAATTAAACCAGAAGACAACACCAGAATTCAAATAGCAGATGTTATTGAATATCGTGGAATATTATACTTGTAGACAGATGTGTTTATTATTATTTGTTTATTTAGCAGACGCCTTTATCCAAGGCGACTTACAGAGACTAGGGTGTGTGAACTATGCATCAGCTGCAGAGTCACTTACAATTACGTCTCACCCGAAAGACGGAGCACAAGGAGGTGAAGTGACTTGCTCAGGGTCACACAATGAGTCATTAGTTGAGATGAGATTTGAACCGGGGACCTCCTGGTTACAAGCCTTTTCTTTAACCACTGGACCACACAGCCTCCTGTCAAACATTTGGTGTACATGGGTTTGAATCAGACAGCATTTGGACCAGTCAACATGTTTACCAGAACACGCATCAATACCAGTCATATAGGACAGATCAAAGCTTTCAGTAATGTACAGCCTAACATAGCCAATGTTGATTAAAGTGTTTACCAAGGAGTCCATCAGGCAGTCCTTATAGAAAACAAAATGTCCATGAAACAACAACAGCTTCTCAAGCTGTTATATATCAGGTCTGTATTGAGAATGCAGTTGAGCCAGAACAGTTTAAACACAAAACAAAACCAAAACAAAATGAGACTTCTGAGCGGGGGGTGCTCGTTAAACCCTGATAAATAAAAAAAAAGGATAATAATCCCAAACAAACAGTCAGAACAGATAATCCAGCAGCTAAAAAAATAAGAGATTCCTCCCCATCAGGGGATCTCACCCGGTTCCTCCTGGGTCCTGTAGAGCTTGGAGTTTCCAACCAGGTAAGGAGACAAAAGTGATGATTTGGATAAGAAATGGATTAGTCACCGCTGTTGCTCTTAGGATAAAAAATAAACCATTTGAATGATGTGGATAGTTTCAATTTGGCAGGAGATTAGATAACTGGTTACTTTCAAACTGGAAAATGGCAGATTAGAGAAAAACACTGTTTCTAACAACCAAAAAGATTATTGCTTCCCGGTCTCTCCTTTACAGACCAGCAACCTTCCTCTTCAAAAAAAAAAACCCTGCTCCTTCCTCCAAACGCTCTGCATCCACAAAACCACACCCGAAAAAGAATCACCCCAGAAAAAAAGGAACCCCTCCCCTTCACAGGAAGTAATAGCCATATTTAAAGAGCTCCCAATTAAGATACTTAAAGACATAATGATTAATCAAGCTCAATAAGCCCTTTGCCAAGGCAA
>CM072681.1:11618629-11645820 GCA_036884735.1 Huso huso | reverse complement strand
TGTCATGTATTGCTCTGTAATTCCCATGCTTGCATGTGCCTCTCACCATCTCATACAAAAGTAAACCTTATAAGGGACGTGACGAGGATGCAGACTGACGACCAAATTAATCAGTCAGTCAGGCTAATGTGATTGCAAGTGTTATCCCCCCTGTTCTGCTGGCTGATTTCACACAGAAGAAGTGGGAGCTGCTGCTCTTGAGAACACTGATATACTGTTCTGTTCATTGACACCAAAGCAAAGCCAGAGTGTTGGCAGGCTAAGAGAAGAAAGGGCAGAGCTGGAGAAACAAAGAGCACTTTCCAGGACCAGAGGGGAGGAGCTGAGGAGGGGGCGGGCAGAACCAGGGGAGGAGCTGAACCAAGAGGGAGGAGCAAAGATTGAAGGACCTGGGTCACCACATCATCAAGGAGGGGCAAGAGAGCGAAGACAGTGCCAGAGGTGATTTTAACACATTTCAACAGCTGGGTCTGAACATACTGTCCATTGGCTTCTAATTGAAATGCAGGAGCTCCTTATAATCAATACAATATCAAACTAAATCAAAGCAATACAAGTGCACCAAAACCCAGGGAGAGCACTGGGGATAAAAGCTGCATAAACAACTAAAAACAGTGGTTAAAACAGCCTGATAAACAAAAAACACAAAGAGAGCAATAACCTCCCCAGGCTTCAAGCTACGCCGCCTGGTTCACATTACCTTGTGTTATTACTGTGCTTTGTTCCAATCTTCGATCCACCCCGGCCCCATTCCCTTGTTGCTACTCGTCAGACTTGATTCCAAATACAGATCCAATAACCGCCGTAAGTCCTGAGGTTGCTTTCACTTTCACTGTCACTTTCTCTTTCCTTTCATTCTATTCTATTCCTATTCTTGTGATTTCGTGCCCGCGTGATCCTGTTCGCCGAAGCGAAATTGATTTGCCGGCAAAGCGATTCTGGAGTCAGCGGATAAAACCGACGTCGAGTCTCGCAAAGATCTGACGCGGATTGAGGATCTCGACTGGTCGCGCGGAAAACCCCGAAATCGTCGAAACCTATCTCGCGATCGCTGATCTGAGGACGCCCGCGATCTGACGGATCCGACTCTTCCCCGACCTTTATCCTTCCTGACGTGCGATTCGACGCACTGATCGCGCAAGCGGATCCGACGTCGAAATCTCTTCCTCGCAAAGATCGCGATGCCCGCGATTCGATTCGATTCGGCAGCGGATCCTGACCTGATTTGTCCTGACGTTCCGCTGACGTGCTGATCGCGCTGATCTCTGATGCGGTGAACTGATCCCCGGATCTGACGGAACTGACGCCGGATTTTGATCGATCGAGCGATTTGAGCGTGGATCCTGTTCTTCCCGCCGACTTTTCCCGGAATGACGCACCGCCCAGTGACGGATCAAAGATTTTGAAAGGGGCAGATCCTGACGCCGCCGACGCAAAGTGGATCGAGCGGACGGAAAAGATCCGGATGACTTTGATGTTCGATTGCGGATCCGTCCTTCGACGGCGGATTGTGAAACCCTGCCGAACCGCCGCAAGATGTCGCGGTGATGCAAAGTGACGGGCAAAAGTGGATCCGATTTCTTCCTCGAGTTTTTGATGCTGATCTGACGGCGTGATCCGTTCTTTGAAATGCCGGATTTCCTCGAGCAAAGATTTTGTTCGCAGCAAGTGGATCTGATGCCTTTTCCGGATTTTGTTCGCGATTTTGATGCGGATGTCTGTTCTCGACGTCCGCCGATTTTCCCGAGCGATGTTCGCGGATTTTGTCGACAAAGATCTTGATTTCGGCAAGATCCGATGTTCTTCCTCGAGTTCCTGCCCGGCGGATTTGATCAGCGATGCGATCTGACGGGCAGCAAAGGATCCGATGCCGTGTTGATTCGATGGCGGAACGACCCGATCGCCGACTGATTCGATCCGATGACTTTGATCTGATGGCGGATCCGCCCCGAACGATCGCTGGATCGCTGATGCTGATCTGACGCGCGGGCGGTCCACGAACGCCGGATCGACGGCGATCAAAAGCGTGGATCCTGAGATTTGATTGACGGCAAGTGGATCTGATTCTTCCTATCGCCGATTCTGATCGCGTGATTTGACGGATTTTGACGGATTGATCTGAGTTCGATCGCCGATGACGGATCCGATTTGTTTGAAATTTCGACGCAAGTGATGCGATCGACGCGATGGATTTGACGTTCAAAGATTTTGATCTTCCTGATCCTGAGCCCCTTTCGACTGCAAAGATTTTGATCGACGCGTGATGTTGATCGTTGATCGATGCGTGATCCAGTTCTGTCCTTTTCGATCGATCGCCTGATCTGATCGAGCGCGTGCGGAGTCCTGATCTCCTGATCGATGTTCAAAGTGATTTGATGCTGAGCGATCGACTGGATGTTCGATCAAGCGGATCCCGATCCTGAGTTTTGCCGATCTGACGGATGACTTTGATTCTCGCCGGAGCCTTTTCGACGGGCGTTGATCGACAAAGATTTCGATTTGACGGATCTCGACGCCGGATTTCGAGCGCAAGATCAGCGATTTTGTCGACGGATCTGTTCTTCCGATGTTCTCGATCTCGCGCGTGCTGATGATCTGCCGCGGCGGGTGATCCGCCCCGGAGGATGCAAACATGATTTTGATTTTGAATTTTTCTGCCGAGCAAAAGATCGACAAAGCGATGCTGGATGTCCGCCTGATCTCTTTCTGAGCGGATCTGATTGACGGCAAGCGGATCCTGTTCTTCCGTGAGATGACGCGCGTTCGACGGATCTTTGAGCGAGTTCCTGCCGACTCCCGCAAAGATTCGACGCGTGATTTGACGGCGCAAGATCGACTTTGACGCAGCGGACGATCCTTTCCGGACCGGAGTCTCGAGCGGATCTGACCGATCTTGATTGACGGAAATCCCGAGCCCGGAAATTTTTCGAGTTCTCGTGTTGATCGATCTGATCGCAGCGTGATCCTGCCCGACTCCTGATCGCGATCGATTGTCTGAGCCCGCGCAGCGGATCCGGATTCGAGAGCGATGATCTTTGACGAGGTGGGGCAAGTGATCCGAGTTCTCGAAATCTCGATTTTGACGTTGATGCGTGATCGACGACGCAAGATCCGATCTTCCGCCGAGCGATCTGATTTTGATTCGACGCAGCAGATCCGTCTCGACGCCGATCTTCGGCGATCTTTGATTGACGGCGGGTGCGTGATTCCTATTCCTGATTCCAAAGCGATTCTTGATCTGACGCGGAACGACCGACTTCTTCGACGCGTGCCGATGATCTGACGGCGGATCCGCCCTGAAATCGCCGGAGTGCCGATTTTGATTTCGATGCGGTTCTGATCTCGCCGGATTTTCGAGCGATCGATGGATTCGACGCCCGCGCAAGCGATCCGAGTTCTTCCCGATGATCGATCTTTGATGCTGATGCTGATGATTTCCGCGCAGATCCGAGTTCGCCGAAAACGCGGACGGCGCGATCTGACGCGGCAAGCGGATCGATTTTCCTGATCTCGACGAGCAAGTGATTTTGCGGATGCGCGGGCGGATCCGAGTCTCGAACGCCGCAAGCGATGATCTGACGGGTGATCCGATTCTTCTCGAGTCTTTCCTGATTTTGATTGATCGATCTGATCGGCAAGGCGGCGTGATCTCCCGCTGACCGAGCGGACGTGACGGATTTTGTCGATTTCCGCGCGTGATCCAGTTTGTTCGAGTTTTCCTTTATTTTGAAAAGCGTTTTATCGAGCGCGCGGATCGAAATTTTCCCGAAATGCCGAAATGAAATTTTTCGAGGAAAGCGGATCGGATCGATGATTTTGATTGATGCGCAAAGCGGATCCGTTTTCCTGTTTTTATTTCCTTTGGCGCAAAAGTGAATTCTTCGATCCGGATTGACTTTTGTCGCGGACCACTTTGAGCCGATCGACGGATTGACCGACGATTGAGGATAACGATCTCCGGAGTTTTGCTGACGACGGTCGATCCTGATAGCCCGTGGCCTCTAAACCAAAACAAACAATCCTCTGACAAAAAGCAAAACATAAAATCAAAAGTACAAATAATAATAACATACATTTATAAAAACGTGTCTTAACATAGTATAAATCAAAAAGTGAAAACACACACACATTATCTAGAAACGTGCTCAAAATAAAGTACTTATAAAAGGGCTGCATGAGTGGCATTTCAGCCACCCTGTGATAAGTGCATCTCAAAAGAGGTTCCTGTATCTCATTCCTACACACCCACTGCTAGTGATCTGTTCTGGAACATACCTGTCCATGAGTGCATCTCAAAGAGGTTCCTGTATCTCATTCCTACACACCCCTGCTAGCAGGATCTGTTCTGAACATACTGTCCATGAGGTGCATCTCAAAGAGGTTCCTGTCTCATTCCTACACACCCACACTGCTAGTGATCTGTTTGAAATATACTGGTCCTATGAGTGCATCTCAAAAAAGAGGTTCCTGTATCTCATTCCTACACACACCCCACACTGCTAGTGATCTGTTCTGAACATACTGTCCATGATTGCATCTCAAAGAGGTTCCTGTATCTCATTCCTACACACCCACACTGCTAGTGATCTGTTCTGAACCTTTTGTCCATGAGGGGCATCTCAAAGGGTTCCTGTATCTCATTCCTACACACCCACACTGTTATGATCTGTTCCCAACATACTGTCCATGAGTGCATCTCAAAGAGGTTCCTGTATCTCATTCCTCCCACCCACACCGTTTAGTAAGTCGGCCTCTGATGTCAGGTGGTTTTTCACAGTGAGGCTCCACTAGGATTGGTATGCAATGTTGACAGAGATAGCAGGTGCTCTACTGTTTTGAATTCACAGCCATGGCAGGATGTAAGGATACTGACATGCTTTGTGTGATTCATTTCAAAACATTGCCCACATCCTTCTCTAGAGTTCCTGACACACTGTGGTCTGAGGAACCTCATATCCTCTAATCTCTATTGTCTTTAACCAGAACTCATGTCTCAGCGGGGAGGTACTGTGGAACAGGGTCTTGTGTGAGCTGGTGAAGGAGTGGAAACAGCGTGGGAAGCTGGTGAACATTTTACCCATCATGGAGTTCATCATGTGTCTCCTAGGATCAAGAAGAAGACAGTGTAAGGTGGGAGAGCAGCAAGATAAACCCACACAGCATCCTCAGCTATACTTACATGTGCTTGGTGTCACAGTAGAGCACACAGGATAGGGGAGATGATCATTTCTCATTCTTACTAGCAGACAAGCAATCATTTTTATTAAACTAAAATACTTGCTCTGTTAATATCCTGTTATTTGACAAATACGGCCAAGTACAAGTCTCCCGTCAGTAAATGGCACAAATATATTTACACAGGGTAAAGTATACCGGAAGCATAATGAATTGATAAAGAAGACACTCACAGACAGGCACATATATATTGGAACACAGGGCAATGTAATGAACTGACAGTCAAGCACAATATCCAGCCTGCCTCCCTGACCGGAAATCAACGCTGCCTTTGCAAAATGCCAAACTCGCAACACAAGTATACCCAAACCGCAAAACACGCTATAACCGGCCGCAACAAATCTTTTGTTCTCGGTAGTAAAGTACATTTCACACATGCCTCAAAAGTAGAAATGATCATCGAATTTGCCTTTGCGACCGAGTAAAGATACAGGCCTGAGGTCTATCTCTATTTTCCACCAGGAACATAGACAGTAATAGCCAAAACGATCCATTAAAGATTGAAGTGAAACAGACTCATCGATTACCGCAACACTATGATCAGCCCCAAACAGTCTCCATCAGGTTCCTCTATAGAGTACTGTCCTTGGTAGTGGCGCTCAAAGTCCAAAGTATATTCCCTGGTGGAAGCGCCATTTCTGCTCCTAGCACGCCTCCCATGCTCCTCCTTGAATTGATCAAGATGAGCACTCATGATATGGACTTTGAGGGCTTCATCCCACAGCCCACAAAGCCGTGAAGTTCCCCTTCTCACCAGAGTCTCAACCAGCTCCAAGCCATAGTTTTCGGCCTCAGGATTGCCCAGGAAGCCCCTGGGAACCATCAGACAGCTGTTCCAAGCCGCTTTCTCCTCCTTACTAGTGAGCTTCTTGGGGAATTCACTGCACTCCAGGATCTTCTTTATCTGTGGTCCCACTCTAAGACACCAGTTTTGGACCTTTGCCCAGACAGCTTAGGGAAATACAGTCTCTGAAGGTACGAAGGCCGCCGACCTCATTCAGAGCCTGACAAATTGTTTCATAAGGCCCAATTTGATGTGCAGTGGTGGCATCAGCACCTTCCAGGGGGTCCCAAAGTGGGTGTCACATCATACTTCAAGGCCTGTCTTGATGCTGCTGTGGGTCCCTTGAGGTAACCTAGGAAGTGAGCCAAGGGAAGAGATGGGTACTTTGTTAACACACAGAGCAGCACGCTTTGAGGTTCTGGATGAGCTGTCAATGAAGGACAGTATAACGAGAACATGATGGGAGACTACATTTGGGGGCTGATTCGGTGAAAGTGATTTACAGTATATTCAGAACTTCTCGAAAAACTCACTTCTAAATTTTCTGGTCATTTTTGTATTGCTTTAGTATAAATACATGTTAATTTGGATTCATTTGTTGTTTTTTTTTCTGACTTTATGTGAAAAGACACAAATTCACCCGTTTTCTCATTGGAAATAGGTAATTTCAAAATATCCTCCTGGTCACAAAAAGCAAAGTTTGTAGAATAATAGCCATTTTCTATACTTTTTTGAGGCATAAGCAATTAGAAATAACTTACTACCCAGGAACAAAGGTGTGTTACATAGTGTAATTCATCTCTGATCGTCCAAACACAAGATTGTCTTTACGACAGAGAACCTGAATCATCACATTCCTGTTTGTGGAACAAGAAAGACAATAATCGTTCATATAAGTTGTAGCAATTCCCATGCTACATAATGTGGGTGTAAGTCTCCTCCACCTGTCCCTTTAATTAGGGTCAGTAGCCTGGCCAGGTCTTTCATTCTATAGTGCCTTGCAACCACCCTCTGTTCATCTCTCTCCCCATTGG
Source organism: Huso huso (assembly GCA_036884735.1). Lineage (NCBI taxonomy): Eukaryota > Metazoa > Chordata > Actinopteri > Acipenseriformes > Acipenseridae > Huso > Huso huso. The sequence continues at coordinate 11,638,767 of CM072681.1, read as the reverse complement.
CTCATTCAGATTTCCACCCTCCAATCTCAGAGCTCCTTAGTAGCCAGCAGTTGTATTAAAGCTGGCTAATCAGGCCTGAGAGGACTCCTTTTTCAGAGGAATCCATTAATCCCATACAGCATTTTCTTTACTTAAATTTCAGTGAATCCATTAACATCCTTAGATAATTCCAGTGCATCCTTTCATTTTCTTTTTGTCGCTGTGCTTTGTCTAAACTGCTTTTTGTTTTTCACTGTTACTTGTTTAAGTTTGGCTGTTTTTCTAGGTCTGTTTAGTGTTTGTTGTTTTATATTGACAGCCTCATTTTTTTTCCAAACAACATTTCACCATTCAACTCAACACCACTGGACAGTCTCAACAATTTCAACGTACTCAATGTTTTCAACCTTCTACAATCCCCCATCATTTCAGGGACACTTTGCTGGACTGCTATTTGTGGGTGAGATCATTTCTTTTTTTGATTTTTTCTACTTTAATTTGATACTTTGTTTCCTGTATTTTTTGTTATTTTGTTACTTTGTATGGATTTCAATTACTCTGCTATTACTGGACTTGTTGGGCCTACCTGTCATTCTCCACCATTGCCATAGAGACTGTTAAATGTAATTGTTTCCACAAGTCACTGTTTTTTCATCTGTATCTATTTATTTATCCTTGGTCTTTATCTTGTGTGTTGTGTTTGTGAGTGTGGGTTTATTGGAGACCCTCCGGACACCATTCATTTCTACTTTGTGATACTGTTTAGTCTTCTGTTTGTCCCTACATACTTATCTGTACCAGCTTTTCTTACCTGTTGCCTGCAATTATTTGAATTCCTTTCTTATTATTCATTTCATTCATTTGTTCATTTTTTCATTTGTTGACATTATTGTTCACAATAATAAACAGATTGTTCGTGAAATTGACACCTCGACGTCCCTGCTTTTGCTGTCTGTCACTCTTGCTGACTTATTTAGCTATAGGAATAGGGCCAGTAGTATCTCCTTAGGGAAGACAGTGCAACTGCTTCTCTGTTGTGCAGAGTGATCGTTACAAAGTTATAACAATACCTGGAAGATGTATTGGACCTTGCTGTGCTGTTTCACTTGAAATAACTTTCACTACTTTTCTGGCAGTTTTACTGTCCAGAAGCTTGGTGGTGTTTTCATTTTTGGCTTCAGTCTCTGTATTTCTATGAGTGTATCTGTCATTATTACTCAAAGCTTGGTGTTATTGTTTCATTTTTGGCTGCAGTCCCTGAATTAGCGCCTTCATTCTTTTCTAGTCAGGTAGCACCATGATAAACTTCAGATGCACCTATTATTCTATAATGAAGAGTCTCCCCTGAGCTCACTTTTCCACACACGTGAAGGCTGCTCAGGATGCTGGAAACGGTCTGCCTGGTTCAAGTGCAGCCGTGTCACCTGGGATCAATGAACTCAATGGCCCGTCGGTTTAGACATGTTTCATTTTTCTGTTTTAGGCACCATTAAAACGTTGTTTTTCAACAGCAAGTGTATACAGAAAATTAAATTAAAGACTTAGATACACACTTGAATTATTAAAATAACAACCAACTCTGAAAAGAAATAAAACAGCAGCATGTCACTTTTCTTTAATAAATGTGTATTATTGTTGTTGTTAGTATTAGGGCTACAACATTTTAAAAGCTGTCACTTTTGACTGTGTAGGTTAGACATTATTTTTATATTTTATTTTGTCTGTATTTATCCTTTTATTCTTGACTGTGGTCAGGACCACGTGTCTTGAGAAGGCATCTCTTGATAAATAATTAGCAATGTTTATAATAGACATGATTCTCATGTCTATCCTCACTAGTCATTTTAGTACAGCGCTAGCCTGAGTCGTTCTCCTCCAATGACAAGGAGGCAGTATTTAGGTGACAGGTCACTTCTTCTGAGGGGAGCAGGTTCATCTTGGTTCCTGCTGTCTTTTGAACACAAGTTGATGTTATTTCAAGTTGTATTAACGGGACGGAAATTGAAAATCCATGAAGGATTCACTCAGGTAACCCAACAAGGAGGCGGGTCTCTCTGAAATGGGGAAAAGAGAGAATCACAAAACACAGCATGGGAACTTTCACAAGCAAAACACAGCATGGGAACTTTCACAAGCAAAACACAGCATGGGAACTTTCACAAGCAAAACACAGCATGGGAACTTTCACAACAAAACACAGCATGGGAACTTTCACAAGCAAAACACAGCATGGGAACTTTTGGTAGGAAGGTAACATTGTTAATAATTGAAACGAATGCTTGAACAACACTATGAAGTTTAGACTGTGATACTGATCTTCAAAAAGAGATTCATCTACAATTCCAGCTGGAATATTGATTCAATTTTGCCGACTTTGTCTTTATCTCTTCACACAGGTGCTGAGATGCATCCCTGATTTAGGTATTTCACTGTTGCAGTTTTGTTGATTTTCAGGTGTTGTATTCTACTGTTAAGAATATTTCATCTATTTTTCTTCATTTTTTCTAGTCTGGCAGTGGATTCACAGGCTCATACTTTGTTAAAGCGTTACTGATATTTCGATTGATTTTGTATAATGTTCTAGATTAGCCCATTTTAACTGATTGTGACACTTTTTCTAGTACAGAGGACAGCCACTGTCAAAAAGCTATACTTTTCCATCTATTTGTCTCCTTCCTTTCTTTGGGCATCTCTTTTCTACTGTTCTCCATTCTTAAAGCCATCTTTTCCCTTTCTCTTTATTGTCCCCTCTTACTGTCCTCCTTCTCTTTTGACCTTCCCCCTTTTCTCTTCCTCTTCTCTTCCCCTTCTTCCTTGTCGATCTCCTTTCTTCCTCCTGTTTCCTCTTCCTTCTCTGTTTTTCTTTCTTTCTCCTCCTTCCCTCTTCCTTCCTCTTCCTCTACCTTCCTTCACCTCTCCCATCTCTTCCCTGTCTTCTTCCTCCCTCTCTTTCCCTTCTCCTTTCACTTCTTCTCTCTTCCCCTGCCTCCCCTTCCCCTAGGGGAAATCACCTCCTCTCTTTTGTTTATCCTTCTATTAACTCATTCCCCTGCCTCCTGGTTAACTACATTATAAATGTTGATCCCCTCTTAGAGGTTCCTCTCCCCTATTTGAAATAATATCGATCCTGTTTTATCCACCAGTCTGTTCTGATCTCCTAAGATGACACTGAAACCCATGATCCTCTCCAGAATTTAAACCCTCACTGTGCCTCCCCAGCTCCCAGCCTTGTGTGCCTCCCAAAGGAAACACCCGAAAAGGAGAGGAGAAAGTGTGTTTAGTTATAATGCCCCATATTGTGAACTCACTGTCTGAAGATCCACATGTAGACACCGCAGGGGCCCATATGTTACACCCCTTGGATACGCATCCTGCTGATCTGATTCCCTTGTCTCTCCTTTCCCAATATTTTAACCTCTCCTCTCTTCCCTGCCTGCACCTCTCCCCTCATGAGTGTACCCCCCCTCCCTCTATCCTTCTCCCTCCTCTCCCCTCAGTGGGATGCATATCCAGCCTCCTCGAGGCTGGGCTTCTTGATTGTCCATTTTACCCCTTTTCTACTTGCTTTAAGAATTCCCATCTGATCCCTGAAGCAGTTTCTGGGTCTCAATCACAACTGAGAACGGTTCTAGTAAACTTGATTCATTCTAGAAACAACCAATGGCCTTTTCAATCAGCCAGCCTTCATTTTCCCAAGCAGTTCGGCAAAAATTAACATGTTAATAAGAGACTCCTTTATTAAAGCTAGAATGAACAATACAGTATTTTATGTTGGACTCACTTTATTACAATCATTAAAAGTGACTGTATTTGCCATTAATAAAGAGGGAACGGTTCTGCCCAATGAAAAAGTAAGACATACGATTTAAAAAAAAAGCCCATTTAGAAAACCTGAAATTCAATCAGCCTCAGTTGTGATTGAGTGCAATTAATTGTTTAAATTCTTAAGGAGATGAGAAGTCAGGATGAAAAAACAGAACCAAGACCCAATTATATTTAAACCTCACTGTCCTCTCCCTACCTCTCCCCCCGATCTTTATTTCTTTTGATTTTTTCGATCTCGATTCACTTGAAAGGAGGGAGAAAGTGATTCGTTTAGTTATAATATTCGATCGAGTTCTGAACTCACTGTCTTGAAGATCACGTTTAGACACTAAAGAGGCGGATATGTTACAATTTTTACATATCATATGAACAATATAATTACACAACAAAAATAATAACAATGATCATAATTATTATATTAATAATAATTCTAACAAATATAATGATTTGGAAGGTGTCAGTACCTCTAGTCTTCAGGGAGAGCTCCTCTTTCCTTCGAATTCCTCTGTGCTGTTTGGAGCCCATTTGAGGTATATGGTTCAGATGGTACATTTTGCATGGCTGTATTAGTGCGTTATTGTCAGTGTTTTTACCCTCTTTTGTACTCTGGAACACAGTAATTTGACTGTGGTCTGACAGAGGTGTTTGTGGTCTGACAGGAATAATTAATAACTGAGGGGTCCAGGGTTGATGGCGTGAACTTGATTCACGCTTGAACTCCAAGAGCTGAGCAGTATGTGGACCTACCTAAAGAGTCCCTGATCATTTTCATTAATGAGGGGCGTGAAAGACCCCAGGCTTGGAACATGTTAATAACTGCCTCCCATTTGTATTCCTCCGCTAGAACAATCAGTGTTGTTTCTGTGGATTGAGGGTGGGTGAGGTCAGAGAGGGTTTGTCCAAATACATGGCTGTTACCTTGTGACTGTACAGTCAGGCTCTGTTCCTGTTCTGGTGTTGAAACTTTCTCAAAAAGTAAGACTCTGGGTCTGGAAATGGCCCATTTGAGGGTATGAAAATACCTAAAGTTTGTCAGTTGTACTATGTTTAATTGGATTACAATTGCTTAAATTCCATTGTTAACGTTTAATTGTTTAAAAAGCCATAAATTTAATGTTTCTCTCTATTTCATATTTTTTATATTTTCCTCCTTTCAGTTTTAAGTCATATTTCCCTTTGGTTTGTTATTCAAAGTGCGTACCAATGATAAAACATAAAAGCATCTCCTCTCCCCTCTAACTTCCCTCTGTAATCTATTTTAATAGCATGAAATAAACATTCATAGTCCCTCTCTCTCATTTCTGCAGAACCCCATAAAAAAGCGTCTGTATCCAAATATTCTAAAAAAAACATTAAAAAACAACAACCCTATTTAAATTAAATTTAAAACACGGTGACAAGATCCACATTTTTCTTCATCTACTTGTATATTGTTGGCAGGAAACAAAACATGTTCAGAACTAAAAACCATATTCCTCCTCCATTAAATCTCCCATCTGATACAACCTCCCTCCCTCAGTGTCCCCCTTTCACAGCTCGATCTCTCCCTACGTTGAAAAAATAAAGACTTCAATTCCCAGTTGCCTTTATTTGAATGACAGACATCAGCAGCTTTGAATAATTAAAAATGTTCTGTAATTGCAGATATCATGAACACACAATAAAATTTGAACAATAAAAAAATAGACTTTGTAAATGACATCTTTATTATTCTTTTTTATAAATAAATAAACAAATACGCTTTCTTTTCCAATGTGTCAGTAAGGTTTTTTACTGTTCAGGATACGTGAGGTGCCTTTAATCAATAACAGGCGGTTATCTACACTTTTACTGAAATTATGTACAGAACTAAGACTTCCGATGGAATGCAGGCTATTCATAATTTTACTGAAATAATGTACAGTGTTAAACACCTGGGGCCCTGAATCAATAATACATTCAATTTTACTGAAATAATGTACAGTAATTTTAGGGTGGTATGGAATCACACAGGCTGTACTTTACTGAAAGTGGTACAGTACTAACACTAGGCCCTATGGAATCACACAGGCTATTCACGTAATCAAATAATGCTAGTCCTAACACCAGGGCCCTGTATGGAATCTACCTAAATACTTTACTGAAATCCTGCCATTACTGAATATGTAGGCCCTATGGAATCAGCCACAGGCTATTCTAATTTTACTGAAATAATGTACAGTACCAACACTCAGGGCCCTATGGAATCACACAGGCTATTCACTTTACTTCGAAATTATGTACAGAATTAAGACTAGGGCCCTATGGAGGTACACAGGCTATTTTTTACTGAAATAATGTACAGTTAACACTAGGGCCCTATGCAATCCCCACACACAGCTATTCACTTTACTGAAATAATGTACAGTAGGTATGAAAAATATTCCTCCTATAGGGAATCACACAGGCTATTCAGTTTAAACCCATTTTACTGGAAATTATGACCAGAACCAAGACTAGGGCCCTATGGAATCACACAGGTTATTCTTGGTTTTTACTGAAATTATGTACAGAACTAAGACTAGGGCCCTATGGAATCACAATGGCTATTCACTTCACTGAAATAAACATTCACAGTATTTTAACACCAAGGCCCATAAAAGCGTGTGAATCACACAGGAAAATTCACTTTATTGAAATTAATGTACAGTACTAACATTTTGGGCATTCCTTGTATATGGAATCACACAGGCTATTCATCGAAGCTTTACTGATGCAAATTATCGTTCCCAGTGTCCCTAACACTAGGTCCTGAGCATGGAAGACTTCATTGACAGGCTATTCAATTTTTTACTGAAATTAAAAATGTACAGTACCAACTGTTGAAGGGCCAATAAAATTTGGAAGATAAAACTGGTGGCCATTCACATCTTACTGAAATAAATAAACAGTACTCGCTTTTTCTTTTCCAAGGTGTTCCAGTGTTTTACACAGGCTATTCAATTTTACACAGGAAATAATGTACACAGTATGTAGAACCAGGGGCCCCATGGAATCACACAGGCTATTACCTGTACTGGAAATTTTTTATGTGCAGAACTAAGACTAGGGCCCTATGGAATCAGGCTACGAAATAAGTGGTACTAACAGGCCATTCAAGGCTATTCACTTTACTGAAATAATGTACAGTACTAACACTAGGCCCTATGGAATCACACAGGCTATTCACTTTACTGAAATAATGTACAGCACTAACACTATGGGCCCTTCACTTTACGGAATGCAGTACTAACACAGGCTATTCAGGCTATTCACTTTAAAATAATGTACAGTACTAACACCGGGCCCTATGGAATCACACAGGTACTATCTTCTAGCTATTTACTGAAATAATGTACAGTACTAACAATTGTGTCCGAAGTACTAACACTAGGGATGGAATCACACACAGGCTATTCACTTTACTGAAATAATGTACAGAACTAAGACTGGGGTGGAATCACACAACACTTTAGGCCAGAACTGAACTGGAATGGAATCACACAGGCTATTCACTTTACTGAAATAATGTACAGGGTACTGGGATAATTAGGCCCTAACACTAGGGCCCTATGGAATCACACATATTCATTTACTCTTACTGGAAATAATGTACAGGCTACTAACACTAGTACAGTACTAACATGAATCACTTTGCTGAAATATTCAATTTTACTGCTAAAATAATGTACAGTACTAACACCAGGAATCTATTCACTTTACTGAAATTATGGAACTAAGACAGGCTATTCACACAGGCTTCTACTGAAATAATGTACAGTACTAACACCTATGGAATCTATTCACGTTACGGAATCACACAGGCTATGGAATCACACAGGCTATTTTACTGAAATAATGTACAGTACTAACACTAGGGCCCTATGGAATCACAGGCTATTCAATTTTACTGAAATAATGTACAGTACTAACAATTGATGGAATCCCTACTTTGGAATCGGTACTAACAGTTATGGAATCACAGGCTATTCCTGAAATAATGTGCGTACTAACACTAGGGGAATCACACCCAGGCTATTCCGATGGAATCACACAGGGCCTATTCAGGCTTTTACTGAAATAATGTACAGTATAACACCAGGGCCCGATGGAATCACAACACTACTGGGCTACCAGGGCTATGGAATCACACAGGCTATTCACTTTACTGAAATAATGTACAACTAACACCAGCCCTGTGGAATCACACAGGCTATTCATAATTTACTAACACAGGGAAATAATGTTCTTTGCACAGAGGCAATGTACAGTACTGCTGGGGCCCAGTGGAACACTAGGGCCCTATGGAACTCATGGAATCACACAGGCTATTCACTTTTACTGAAATAATGTACAGTACTAACACTAGGGCCCTATGGAATCACACAGGCTATTCACTTTACTGAAATAATGTACAGTACTAACACTAGGGCCCTATGGAATTTTGTACAGTACTATTTTATCTTTACTGAAATAATGACAGTACTAATAACACTTTAGGGCTTTTTGTGATTCGCTTTTGATTTCTGTTTTAAAAAAAAATGTAATTCAGTTCATTTAAATTAACTTATTATTCACACCACAAGCAGGTGAACAACACAAAACCAGAAACCCACAGGCTTCTTTTTCGCTACGCTACGCTTATGCTCGCTCTTCATTGGATTAAGTATTGTTTATCTAATGATATTGAAAAATAGTATCGTTCGCTTAAAAAAACGCTCTTTTAGTGTGTGCAGCTTAGGATGCTCCAAAGCAAACAGATAGGCGTGTTTCATAACTTTTTAGTTTTGAACTTGATCAATTCTATATTGCTTGCTATGCCGTGGTTTTCACTCACCATAAATCTTCTCTGTGTGAACACTGGGATCCCTTACAGAATACCCTCGCCTCATTTATAACACAGCTACAGAAACCCCCATACCCATTCACACACATTTTGAAACCAAAGTTACTCCACTGCCTGTACTGACCATTAGTTTCACATTTCCCTTCAAATATGTAAATCTCAAGCTTAATGCTCTACTGCCAAATGCATTTTTTTTTCGCATAGTGCAAGCACTTATGCTAATATTCTTTTTGATTCTGTCCGTGCTCCCGTTAACACGGATTCCATAGAGCCTCTATAAGACCTGAAAAAAGGCAATGCTGATGGAGATACACAGGAAGCGGGTCTGTCCTTAATTTATACAAGACGTGTTTAGAGTGATCACGTGGGGAGAACAGGTCATCAGTTTCTTTAAAGGGGAAAACCATAGAAAGGAAACATATCTGTGGAAAATATGCAAAAAATAATTTGATAATATATATTTACTGTTAAGTTGCATTTAAAAACATAACATTTTAAACAAATATTTTTAATCCACATTTACAGTTTAAACATTAAAACCTTTCCAGCCCTAGTAGTTTGGGGGGATTCAGAGGGGGGTGTAGGGCTGCACACAGGGAAACGCCAGTTTCACCTGGATCATGCTTTTTGTTATTTTAAGCCGCGCGGTGTGTCTGTCCTTGTTTAATTGAGCGATGGATTGAGCGAAGCCCCCTCTGTGCCACACCAGTATTCCCCAGTCCCCTGCCGTGTGTGATGTGCTGTGTTTCAGGGAGGACACTATGATCTCCCTGTAGCCTGGAGGGACAGTGAGTGCACATCTGCAACGGGCACCACGCCTCTAATAGGATCACAATATCAATATGATTTACATTGATCATCTTTTTCTCTTTTTTTTTTTCTTTAAATTTCTATTATTTATAATAAAAACAAAATGCAAATTACAACATTAAGTAATGTAGATGTGTGACTGTAGTGATACTGTGTCTGATGCACACACACACACACACACACACACACACGCACACACACACACATTGTTTTTCTTCATATTGTTATCACATTCATTTCTGGTATTTTCCCAGGTAAACTAGGGTTTCCTGTATCCTACCCGCTGAGTGCTGCGGGTCCCTCAGTCCAGCAGTCTTGAGCAGAGAGGTTGAGGAGTTGTTTTATCTCACCCAGCTCGGTGGGTGGCAGGGGGGCTGGTTGGATGAGGGCTCACAGAGCTGAGCTGCAGGGCCAAGGGCTGGTTGGTGTGGAGGGGCTCTGGGTCTGGCTGGTCCTGGCTGGGCTGTGCTGCTCTGGGTTACAATGGCTCAGGCAGTGTTGGGCTGTGCTGTGCTGCAAAGGGTGAGATGGGTTAGCCCTTGCAGGGTGTCCTGTGGCTCCGGGGTCTCCCCTCACTGGTGTGTGTCCTGTGGCTCCAGGGTCTCCCCACTGGTGTGTGTCCCTGGCTCCAGGGTAGTCTCCCCACTGGTTGTATGCTGCTGCGCTTGGGGGGCTGGCTGTATCCTGAGGGATTTATCAAAGAACGGGATCTCTTCCCTGGTGGAGGTGCACTCTGTCGTACATAGCTGCCAGGGGCTCAGTGTGGGGGGGGGGGGTGCCAGGGTGGACGTTGGGCATCAGAGCACAGCCCCCGGATGATCTCAGATTGATATTACTGGGTGATGTGGGGGGTGTCTGCTCTGGTGGAATGACAACTCTGGAGTCTGAACCCCTGTGGGGAAAAAAACAAAAATAATAAAAACTGTTAAAAATAAATAAAAAGATAATAACAATAAAAGCGTCAGCAAAAAAAAAAGTAAATTTGATGTCTTTAATGGACGCAGTTCTTGGTCACAGACCTGCAGCGAATCGCCGCGAGGTGTTGAATCTAGAGACTTGTCTTCTGAAAGTATTTCTCCTTTAAATTGTTTAACGCTGACAGGGATCATTTCAAACAGAGACAAATCAAACCTTACAGTGTGTGAACTGCAAGGTCTGCTGCTGCTTCATGAATTGGGTTCCATGTATTTATCAAAGCAACGCTTGATGGCTGTGACATAAATTAATATTAAATAGATATGCAATTGATATTAAAATGAATGTTAAATTAATATTAAATAGATAGGCTTATAGATATTAAATGAATGTTAAATTAATATTTAATAAATGTGCACTAGCTGGTTTCTTAATAAATGTTAATCAAATGTCGATTGAAAATTACTGGCACGTCACGGCCATTTATATTACGTTTGTTACCGCTGGAAAATATGTATAATTTTCCCTATTGAAAATACAGTTAATCTTGACTTGAATGTCAATGGAAAGTAACAAGGAATAATGAACGAATTTAATATACAATTTAATATACACTTATGCCACGTAATATAAACCATTATCATTTTCTAATGAATAAAGTGATCAGTAATCACGATATTATTTGTGGTTACGTTATAAACCGTCCCCTGCCTCGGTGTGCTGGTCTGAAAAGGCTAAGATGTTTGGGCTCCAGATCTTGTTTCTTTCGCCGGTGGGAAGAGCCTCACAGTTTTTTCTCTCACACTTTCAGTTTGTGCTGTTCTTCTCCCCTCTTCAGGATCGCCAGACATGACTCATTATGCTCACTGCGGTTCCATGACAACGAACATTCCAAACTGCAGCTTGAGTTCAGCCTGTCGATTTTAAGAGACTTTACTGTACGAGGCTTATCTCGGGTTTAGTAATATTTATATCTAGTAAATATTACTTCAAGATTCATTTAATTGGAGGCAGGGGCTCAGCTTCGCCCTATGCTACCTTCCCCTTTCTTTCTTTTCATTCGTTCCTCTTTTATATTGTTTAATAATAATATAATAATAATAATAATAATACACACAATAATAATAATAATAATAATAATGTCTCCTCTCTGCTCCACAGTTGATGTGACACTGGACCCTGATACAGCACACCCTCACCTCATCCTGTATGAGGAGGGGAAAAGAGACTGGGGCGACACGGCAGAGTCCCTACACTCCAGAGAGCCGAGAATAGCTGGTACTAAAAAGGGCAGGGAGAGCTTCACCTTGGGAGACGGCTGGCACTGGCAGGTGGGGTGGAATAGATTCTGAGATTAGGAGTCAGCAGAGAGTCTGCCAGAAGAGGAAGGGGTTCAGCATGACCCCCAGCAGGGTTACTGGACTGTGGGAGTGGATGGATATAGAGATAATGCTCAATGCTCTCACTGACCCTGTGACCCCCCCCCTGAGCCTGAAGCCCCAGAAGGGGGGGGTGTATCTGGATTATGAGGGAAGGACAGCTCTCCTTTTACAATGTGGAGACCTCAGATCTCACATCTACACTTTCACTGACATGGAGTTCAATCCCAATGAGAACCTATCCATTCTTCTATACTTACAGTGTGGAGAATTGAGCCCTTGTGCTGGAGTCCTGTGACCCCTGACCCCTGTCAGCTGCAGATTAAACACACATTGCTGTCTGAACCAGGAACTATCCAGTCGACACCTCCTCTTCACTTTCACCGACACCCCTCTGTATCTCCTTCTCATTGATGAGAAGAAACCTCTTCCATCCTCTTTACCCTGAGCCCTCCTCTTTATTTCTCAACACCCCTTTCCTACTCTCCCTTTCTGTCTCCCTTCTCCATCTCTTTCTCCTCTCCCCTAAAATGATCCGCCTGCCGATCTGCCGGATCTGATGGATGTCGATGCCTGATGCCGATCCGGATCCGATCCGCAGATGCGTGATGCCCGCGGATCGATCCGCGTCGATCTGACCGATCGATGTTGATTTTCGCCGCACATGTCGATCGATCCAAAAGATGTCGATCCGTTTGATGCGCAAAACATCTGGCGGATGTCGATCTGGCGGATTTTTGCCGATCTGGCGTCGATCCGGATCCGCGAAGCGAAACATCCGCATGTTCGATCCGCGTCGATCTGCGATGATGCCGATCTGTCGATTCGCCGCAAAGTCGATCGAAGGATAGCTGCGCCGATCCGCGGACGTCGATTCAAGATGCCGCAGTCGTCCGCGATCGATCCGATCTGATCCGTCGATCTGATGATCCGTGATGTCGATCTGATGGATCCGGATGTCGATCTGATCCGTGATTTTTTCGATCTGACGATGCCGATCTGATGCGTCGATCCGCCGGATGCCTGATCTGATGATCCGATTCCGTGAAAGATCTGCAAAGATTCGGCGTGATCCGCGGATGTCGACTTTGTCGATTCAAGATCCGCTGTCGACGTGCCGTCTCGACGTTGATCTGGATGCCGTGAATGATCCGGAGTCGATCCGGATGCCGCGTCGACCTGGCGTCGATCCGATGCCGGATCTGATGATCCGCGATGATGCCGATCTTGATGCCCGGATTTTGTTTGATGCCGATCGCCGATTCGCGCGAAAAGCCGATTTTGATTTTTGATTTGATTTGTTCTTCGAGATGATGCCGATTGATCTATATTCTTCATTGCTAAACTTAGTGAACTGATTTCTGCTATTTTGATATGAATCTTTCTGTTCTTGTTTTTGTAGCATCTATTTTCTATCTTTCTTGATAAAATGTAATAAAGATATAACGGTGTTGTGTGATTTACCGTTCAATTGTTTACCTCGGGCAATCTTGAACTCGTAAAAGAAGACATTCTCGCGACAGCAGAGTGTTGATTAAATGAGACCATATATATGAATGAATTGATCCTTAAATTGGACATTTTAATTGTGATTCTTCACACAACAATAACAGCTCTGTTAAAACTATGAGTAGATTCTTCACAGAGACACTGTGCTCTCAATCTAGCTGCTATAATAATCAAACACACTCAGCTCAGCTCTAGCTGCTATAGTCAATCAAACACTGTGGCTCTAGTCAGCCGTTATAAGGTCAGTAACTCAGACACTGCCTAGTTCAGCTGCTATAGTCAATCAAACATTGCTCTAGTCTAAATAAGCTATATATCAGCAATCAAACACTGCTCTAGTCTAGCTGCTATAGTCAATCAAACATTGCTTCTAGTCTAGCTGCTATAGTCAGCAATCAGACACGTTCTAGTCTAAGCCAAGTAGCTCAATCAAACACTGCTCTAGTCTAGCTGCTATAGTCAGCAATCAAACACTGCTCTAGTCTAGCTGCTATAGTCAGCAATCAAACACTGCTCTAGTCTAGATGCTATAGTCAATCAAACACTGTTCTAGTCTAGCTGCTATAGTCAATCAAACACTGCTCTAGTCGAGAAGGCGGGGCCACCAAACATTGTCAGTTCAGTTGCTGTAGTCAGCAATCAAACACTGTACTCTAGTCTAGTTGCTATGTCAGCACCAACACTGTGCTCTAGTCTAGCTAAGTTAAGTAGTCAGCAACCAACACTGTGCTCTAGTCTGGCTGTTAGTCAATCAAACACTGTGCTCTAGTCTAGTTGTTATAGTCAATCAAACACTGTGCTCTAGTCTAGCTGCTATAGTTAGCAACTCCCAGACACTGTGTTCTACCTAAATAATTCTAATGCTCAAAACAGAATTCCCTCAGAATTCACTTGGTGAGAGAGGGGAGGGGGGAGAGGGTGGAGGGGAGACAGCCGGGGCTGTACCACAGATCCATACCGCTGAGGGAGAGGGGAGGGGAGACAGCTGGGGCTGGGCACTACAGATCCACACCGCTGAGGGGGAGCACAGCTGGGGCTGTACCACAGATCCACACTGCTGGGAGGAGAGAGGGAGGGGAGAGGGAGACAGCTGGGGCTGTACCACAGATCCACACCGGCTGAGGAGAGAGGGGAGGGGAGACAGCTGGGGCTGTACTGGCCAGATCCACACCACTGGTGAGAGGGAGATAGCTGGGGTTGTACCCCACGGAGCAACACAGGTAAGGGGAATTTTTAGTATGTCTAAGCTGTCTGTTTAATAGTAATGGATGATATCTGTACTTTGTTTGAAACCTCACAGTGGGGATTCATGGCGATTGCAGGCCCTGCATACCCAGTTAGTTTACATATCCCCCCTACCCCTCAAAACACACAGAGTTACTTCCAGTCTGATTTAAAATACTAAAGAAATATAAGATTCAGTTCAGATGTACACAGTTTTTTTAAAATTGCTTTGGTACTATTTTCAATAAGCATTGCTCAAATTTATTGGAAAATTCCTCCACAAAAACTAAGAATGCACAATTTCTGAAATAACTCTTTGAAACTGAATGTGCACTATATCCACCATTGTTTATTGCATATGAATAGGGAACTGCACTTGTGTTTTTACTTTTTATTCAACATAATATTGTAAATAAGAAAACAAATGAAAAATGGCATGGACAAAATGATGGGGACCGCTTAACCCAATATTGCACAACCTTAGAGGCAATCACTGCAATCAAACGTGTTTTCTGTAGTTTCCAATGAGACTTCTGCACCTGTTAACAGGTAGTTTGGCCCACTTTCCTGAGCAAACTGCCCAGCTGCTCTAGGTTTGATGTGGTGTCTTCTCCAGACTGCAAGTTTTCAGCTCTTTCCAGCGTGGATGTTCGATAGGATTCAGATCAGACCTGCAGAAGGCCACTTCAGAATAGTCCAATGTTTGTTCTATCCTCATTTGGTGTTTTAGCTGTGTTTTTGGGTCGTTATCCTGTTGGAGGACCCATGATCTGCTTAATTGAGACAGAGCTTTCTGACACTGGGCGGTACTGCTGCTCCCAGAATGCCTCGGAGGTCTTGAGATTTAATTGTGCCCTGCACAGATTCAGGCACCTCTGTGCCAGGCACAGCAAAGCAGCCCCAAAACATAACCAAGCCTCTCCATGTTTCACTGTGGTATGGTGTTCTTTCTTTGAAAGCTTCATTTTTTTCATCTGTAGGGAACATAGAGTCGATGTGACCTTGGGCCAAAAGTCTGCTTTGACTCATCTTCGTCCAAAGGGACATTCTCCCAGAAGGATTTTGTGGCTGGTCAATATGCATTTTAGCAAAATTCCAGTCTGGCTTTTTATGTTTATCTTCAAAAGTGGAGTCCTCCTGGGTTCACGGAGCCCACTTTCGCCTCAAAAAAAAGCTGCATGATGGTGCGATCAGAAACTGACGTATCTTCTTCACCTTGAGTTCAATAGCTTGTATCTCTTTGGGAGTTATCCCATCTTTTTCTACCATTCGCATCTATCCTTCTGTTCAATCTGAGGTCATTTTCCTCTTAGGGTCAATACCACTTGAGGTTGCCACAGTTCCATGGACCCTTTAAACTTCTTAATAATATTTGCAACTGTTGTCACAGGAACATCAAGCTGCTTGAGATGGTCTTGTAGCCTTTTACCTTACCATGCTTTTGTTCATTATTTTTCTGATCTCCTCAGGACAACTCTCTCCTTGCTTTCTTGGTCCATGTTCAGTGTGGTGCACACAATGATACCAAACAGCAATAGACTACTATTCTCCATTTAAATAGTTGAATGACTGATTACAAGATTGAGAGACATGTGTGATACTAATTAAAGAAACCAATTAGTTTGAAATATCATTATAATCCAATTATTTATTATCTTTTCTAAGGGTACCAACAAATGTGTCCAGGACATTTTAGAATATCTTGTAGAATAAGTACACTACTTTTCACAGCTCTTTTGTTTCTTATTCTATGACATACCGTGCATGTAAGTATACATGATAAAATAGCTTTAATTTCATCACTTTTCAGGAGGAACAGCTAATATTTCAATGAGCTGTAAGGGTACCAACAATGCAGCATCGGGCTTGTGTATATATATATATATATATATGAAAAATAAATATTTATACTTTAAGTTAGTTTTTTTTTAATTAAATATTTTGCTACCTATTTTCTGTGACCTTAATGTTTAAAGTAATGCTGATTTTGTTTGTTGTTTTCCCATTTCCGCGATGCATGACATCCCTGTACAGTGCAAACCTGTTTGAGGATCCATTGCTCCTGATCCAATCTAAATAAATCTGCATGCTGTTTGGATTAATTGACTTCTCTTCTCCTAGACAGGCAGCACAAATAGTGGAGCCCAGTAGTAAAGTAATAAAGAAAAAAACACTTCACAACAGTTCAGTGTAAAATCAATGCAAAGTTTATTAGTGGCTTCTGAATAGTGAAATGTGTAAAGGTGTTTCTTTTTTAATAGCATCATCTACACTTCACACTGTCTTATAGAATGCAATTGATACACAATATATAAAGCTTTAAACATTCTATTTGAATGGCAGTGCTGATGTATATGTGCAGCTCAGACAAAAAGTTTAGCATCACCTAGAATTTGTTGGTATAATTAAAACAAAAAAAAAAAAAACTATATGAACATAATTCAGAACTTTTTATTTAACATTGTGTAATCAAAGAAACTACACAAGGATAACACAAAGTCTACTGGATGCCATAATAGTAGTACAGTACTTCATCATAGATTTCAAAAATGTCACTTTCATTCAATATATGGAAAACTACAAAGCAGTGTGTAATTCAATGTGTTAATGTAACATTATTCAGTGATTTCATTCGAATTTATGAATAAAAATTGGTTCATTCCACAGAGTGAGGCAAACCTTTAGCCAGAGTTGTAGTCTATTTCTAATAGACTTATCTGTGCTTTTTAATACATAAAGTGAAAATGTCTAAATTGCAACACAATGAATGCAAAGAGATTCTGAGTCCTAATAAAATTCATAGAAAAAAATTCAATAAAAACAATAAAACAGAGTTATGCATATAAGGTTTCTCATCTTGTTATCTGATCTAAAACAAAACCCTGAGTAAGTGGGTCTGGCTTGTTCTCAGCTGCATCTCCAGTGGGTTCAAAGCCCAGCTCAGGACACTAGAAATGCAGCTGAACTCACACACTGAGAACAAGCAGGCAGCAGAGAAGACTGAGCCCACTCCCAGGGCTTACATCATGAGACACTAACAAAGAATTCCATTTTCTCATTTCATGAAGACTGAGCCCACTCCAGGGCTTACATCATGAGACACTAGCAAAGGAATTCCATTTCTCATTCATGAAGACTGAGCCCACTCCAGGGCTTACATCATGAGACACTACAAAGGAATTCCATTTCTCATTTCATGAAGACTGAGCCCACACTCCAGGGCTTACATCATGAGACACTAGCAAAGGAATTCCATTTTCTCATTTCATGAAGACTGAGCCCACACTCCAGGGCTTACATCATGAGACACTAGCAAAGGAATTCCATTTCTCATTTCATGAAGACTGAGCCCACACTCCAGGGCTTACATCATGAGACACTAGCAAAGGAATTGGTTTTCTCATTTCATAAAGACTGAGCCCACACTCCAGGGCTTACATCATGATACACTAGCAAAGGAATTCCATTTCTCATTTCATGAAGACTGAGCCCACACTCCAGGGCTTACATCATGATACACAAGCAAAGGAATTCCATGACACAGAGGAATTCCATTTCTCATTTTCAAAAGCCTCTAAGAACAATTCTATAATTGAGAGTTTAGAGTTTTATCTAGATTGATTAGTTCTCTTATAAAACCTATTTAATTGATGTTTTACACGATTGAGGATTTGCTATGAACCCACATACACACTCTAACCTAAGGAATGTTTCATCAATAGTAGTATTGTATTCAGAGCACAAATATTAAACAGAAATCACAAAGTCATTAAGTCAATCTCTTAGTTTTCTAAGCATAACAGTCATAAAGTCAAAGCTCTCAGCCTGTGTTAAAGCAGCTAGCAGGGCCAGTGAATATGACACTGTCTACACTCACTCACACTCACTCACACACACACACAACACACAACAAACACAACACACACACACACACACACACACACACACACACACACACACACAGCCTAAACTGAAATGGTTCAGACAATCTTACAATAGATCACACTAAAAGTTTACTAATAGGAAACTGTTTTATCGATATAGCAAGATTACTTTAAAATAAATTCTTCATACAGCTATGAGGTAGATTATCTTATAGTTACTTCATCAAGTTTCAGCCTAATCCGTTATTTGCCACCCATAAGGTGTGCAAACTAAACAATTAACATTTCAGTTGCTGCAGGTGATAGTGTTACAATTAATTAATTTAATTTCATGAGAGGAAATACGCAACTGGAATTATACTGGCTTAGGTACAGCAGACTCAGACTTGTTTGTCTGATGAAAGTCTCTAAGTTTTCTGGCAGTCCTCCAGCCAGGCCTCAGTCTCTTTGCATTTTGACAGTTTACTAGCTTGCCCTTCCTTTTTGGGTCGTGTTCTCAGTCAGAGTCCCGGTGTTGCAGCTTGGCATAGCAGAGTGACAGCAATTAGTTTAGCAATCAAAAGTGGAGCACAACATGTTTAGTTTTGCTTGAATATTTATAGTCTTTCTCTCTGCTAAGCAGCTCTCCACATGAGGTCCTTTGATGTTTAATGTCCTTTTCCGCTGGGACATCGATGCTTTTGTCTTCCTCGCGTCAAACCGCTTCTTGTTTCCGTTGTGAACTATCTGTACAAAATTCAACTGTCCTTTCAGCCTAATCCAGTCAGATGCCACCCAGCCCTGCTCACCTAGTTCAGGGTCACACAGTTCAGTGTGTCTGCAGGAAAAGAGCCCTTTTTTCTTCAAGACACAGATTTCATTAATCTGTCCAGTTACATTTATAATACACTTTCATGTATTAATATCATATTCAGGGAATATTCACCACAAGCAGCAGCATCTTCCCTTTTTCAATGTCTCCCTTGGGTTTGTTCAGTTCCACTGCAGATCTCTCAGGAATCTTTGACAGTTTAAACAATGACAAACCTTTTACATACAAAAAAATGGAAACATAATAATGTACTCTTTATAAACACAAATACTGGAAAACGTACAGAAGTCAAACTCAATGTCAATGAAATCCTTTATAAATAAAAGCCTGCCTTTGGATGTACTGTATTGTCAATTTAATGATAGCATACTGATACCAAACACAAGCAAACAAGCCATTTTTTGCCCAAACGGGAATAAACAGCTAATGGTGATTCCAAAAAAGCACCAACTCTGTTACTGTCAAACAGTCTGAGGCAACTTTTCATTCTGCAGATTGTTTAGATCAATTATTCATAAACTGTATAAACTATGAATGTAGTAATGATGGTAATGTTGTAGCATGTAGGTTTTGCAGATTTGAGTAAATGCTATTCTGTGAATTGTTTACTTAACATCTCGTATGTTTTAAATGTATATTTATACAGCTCTACTAAAATGATAGGGCTCCAGTATACAACAAGCTTGGAGGTTCTCGGTACTTAAAGGGTACAGAAGGACCTTTTTATTTTATTGTGT
Organism: Huso huso; assembly: GCA_036884735.1. Taxonomy (NCBI): domain Eukaryota; kingdom Metazoa; phylum Chordata; class Actinopteri; order Acipenseriformes; family Acipenseridae; genus Huso; species Huso huso. The sequence goes on along the minus strand of CM072681.1, from coordinate 11,618,851 downwards.
TACATGTGAGCAGGAGGATGATGGGAAAGTTCTGAGAGGTCCATGCGGGTACATGGGAAACCATCTTGAGACAGTGAATGCAATTTAAAAAGTTTAAAAAGTGGTCAAAATGTAAAAAATAAATTAAAACAATACATACACCTTACAGGAATAAGTTGTAGCAACACATGAGAACATGCGACACAATCAAATAAAAAGGTCCAGGTAATGCGCTTTAAACAC
>CM072681.1:11580466-11618129 GCA_036884735.1 Huso huso | reverse complement strand
TCAGTGATGAGTTTTCCCACATTCAAAACAGTGATCGGCTTCTCTCCAGTGTGAATATGTTGGTGTCTATTCAGGTTTCCTGACTCACTGAACTCTCCCACATTCAGTACATTGATATGGCTTCTCCAGTGTGAATTCGCTTGTGTTTTTTAGGTTTCCTGGCCAGCTGAAACTCTTCCCACATTCATTACATTGATGTGATATCTTTGGCGGGATATTTTTCTGTATCCTTAAACAAGCAGCCAATAGACTTCTCTTCAATGTGGACAGGCTCAGTTCAGTCTCTTCCTCTTTAATGTGGACAGACTCCAGTTCAGTCTCTTCCTCTTTCATGTGGACAGGCTCCAGTTCAGTCTCTTCCTCTTTCATGTGGACAGGCTCCAGTTCAGTCTCTTCTTTAATGTGGAAAGGCTCCAGTTCAGTCTCTTCCTCTTTAATGTGGACAGGCTCCAGTTCAGTCTCTTCCTCTTTAATGTGGACAGGCTCCAGTTCAGTCTCTTCTTTCATGTGGACAGGCTCCAGTTCTGTCTCCTCTTTAATATGGACAGGCTCCAGTTCAGTCTCTTCTTTCATGTGGACAGGCTCCAGTTCTGTCTCCTCTTTAATGTGGACAGGCTCCAGTTCTGTCTCCTCTTTAATGTGGACAGGCTCCAGTTCAGTCTCTTCTTTAATGTGGACAGGCTCCAGTTCAGTCTCTTCTTTAATGTGGACAGGCTCCAGTTCAGGCATCTCCTGTTTAATGCAGACAGGTACCAATTCCAGAACCTCCTCCTGTTTAATGTAAACAGACTCCATCTTTGTTCCTTGGCTTTCACCAGGATAAGGCAGTCCTGAAAACAGAAAATGAAATGAAGTATTACGATCTGTTCTCTATCGGTGTGTTTACACTTACAACTCGGGCCTGGACTGGCTTAGGCTCTATCAGATTAAGAGTCCTATCATTTGAGCCCATGTTTACACTTGAGCACAGACCTAGGCTGCCTTTGGCCTCATACACGCGTGCATAGCCCCTGAACTGCAGTGCGTGCCCGATGACATCATATCAACCACGCCTTGTGTGAAAACATTTCCCCTCCCAGAACACAGAGGCAGAAGTGACAACAACAGCAAGCCTGTCACTTGTGTGTTTCTACTTCAAGGTGGTCGTTCCGTGCCAATTAAGATTTCATTCTGTCATCAGAAATGGAGCGGAGCATTGAAAACATGCAAATCAGATGTTTCAAGAAACAGGTGTTATTGTCTTCATTTACACCTCTGTCTGACAACTCGTCTCACATGGAAATGTAAACAGTAACTCCCATGTATTTTCTTACCCATGACGAGTATTCCAAGGACACAGAGAAAGCAGGCAGGTGGCAGAGCGTTCAGCTTCAGAGCCCCACAGGTGTGGAATGATCTGCCTCAATTTGGAAGGGAGGCATCATCTCTTGCTGCTTTTAACCCTTCCGCTCCGGTGAACATTCTACCTGTTTGAGGTCGGACTGACAGAACGTGACTTTCGGCTTGTGTATCAGGATCATTTTACACCAAATTGTTTGATGGCTGCGTAACGTGAAGAAGTTCAACATCAGACAGATCTGTCAACTCATCAATACTTTCTGTAATAAATTAAAAAGTTTTCTTTTGGGTCAGTGTTGCAGAAACACAGTGATTCTTGGTGGTAAATCTCCTCCTGACCTGTCAATGCGATAAGTGGCGAGAACAGAGTTGTACCTTGGGCCAGGCTGGCCGACAGTTCTTTCCCGGGTTCAAGGGAAGTCGGGCCAGCTAGAAAGGGGTGGAACTCTGGTTAATTAACTCATTGACCTGGAAGGGAAAAGACGCGGCAGTCGCAGATTGGAGGGTGGCTGCACTCGTTTACCAAGGGGTCATGTGTGACGGGCATGAATGGGGACGGAGAAACACAATCTGTTCCTTCACTTTGGTTACGAAAATAACCTGGAAGGACCTGTGCAGTATCGTGATAACTTATCGTGAGTGTTTTATTTTGCCTATAATTGTTGGTTGTTGTATTAATAGATGACTAACACATTCCAGAGCTGTTGCCAAAGGCCAGCAAAAACCTGGAACAGCACTGCACTATTGTCACTGATAAACCTGTACAACCCACCACGAGCACTGCAGCAATACACTCAGGACTGGTGACCGTGTATTTATATTGTGGGAGGGATACTTGTGTGTTTTATTTGAGACTGCAAACCCGTTATTATTTACCCCGTGCTCTACACATTGCTGTGTATTGCCAGGGATCATTATTTGGTCACCAGACCTGGATTGTTAAAAATAAATTACTTTCAACTGGATTACAAATCTCTGTCTGATAATGACACACATCACTCCAAAACACCTGTACACTGCAAACCACTTTGCCACAGTCGGTAAGCATTCTTGGTACTGTAAAGCAATTTAGTCTGCTCTCCAGTAAAGCTGCACTTTAAAATCATGGTATATACCAGTCATCTAAACCGAAACCTAAGACACTGAAATGCTGTACCTCATAATAAAATGCATTTCTCTTGGGCTGGGGCTTAAGTGCAATGCATTTTGATTGGACGGTCATCTGTGATGTTTATCCTATGAATATTTTTGTTTTCTGGTAGCTTGTACTTGATGATGTGAATCTCGACAGAGAAAAAATAAATAAACTCACTCATCTAGCTTTCTGTCCAACTGCTTTTGTTTTGAAAGTATATAAAACTATCCCTGATTGGTTGTTGGAGCCTTTGGAGATGTCAGTCATTTGTTAAGCAACCAATAGTTGTTTAAAGCCTTAAAAATGGGCGTCTACCATCACCATGACATCATCGTTCACATATGAATGATTTATAGCAGCAGTTTTTGGGACCAGTTAGGAGTTAATAGTCAGATAGTTTTCCAAATGGTTTCATGTTGGTACATCCAGCATTAACATTTTGAAAATCCAATATTGCACGAATATAGCCTCAAGAACAGTCAAGGATAGCCCTCTTAGTTTAGAGGTGAGAGTCTCCTTTTTCTTTATTCTGGGCTGGGAACCTCCATAGACAATCTACCCAGCAGACAGATTGGCAGCATTTTTCCAGTTCAGCACCTTCTACTATTAATTCTAATTATTATTCTGATTATTGGTAGCCTAAAACTTGGTTCCAATCTTCACATAATATAATGATTTACATGCAAATAAACATTTTCCCATCCAACTAACAGTATGATTTTTCAAGCAGGTAGGTCATTTATTTACAAGTTCCCTAACAATCAAATTATTATATAATGATGTAAGTGCTGTCAGCTGCTTTTGTACATGTCAAACTACTGAAGCGTATAGAAATATCATTTAAATAGCACTTTCACCCTTTGCAGGAAATGAAATCACCGAGCAAATTTTCAGAAACTCGCTCATATCACTAACAATCTTATGTGTAGACATTATTCTTGAAATGTTTCTTTGTAATGGCTTATCCCACAAGGTTGAGATTAAATGTTGGGGCCATTTACAAAAAGATGCATGTTAAATACAGAACAGTAAAACATTGCAATACAACCGCCTATTATAATCCTGCTGGAGTGCTTGAAACACTGATGAAAGTCATTCTACATTATATATTATTATTATTATTATTATTATTATTATTCTAAGCTCTCTGCATAAATCAGTGACCATCGGGACTGATGCTAAACGAAAAGCCAGAGAGTGTTTCATTTTACAACTCAGCGGAGTGGTGTGGATGTACTTGATCAAAAACAACGGCAGTATTCTGTCAAGGTGCTTCTCACAGGTGGCCTGTGGCTGTTTTTTTATGTTTTTGGACCTGGCTTTTGTTTTGTACAAGGGTGCACGGGGGAACACAATCTCCCCGGAGGAACCATTCTGCAGCTAGCCCTGGAGCTGCAGCAGAAACATTTTTGATCAGAGAAGTGCAATCCGGCTTGCAAATGCCCCTCAACCTTCAGCCAGCGATGCACCCACTGGCACGGAGGAAAAGACAAGGCCAGGCTGTTAAATACAACAGAAACAAAACATTGGAAGCCTCGTCCGTTGTGAACAGGCAGTCTGTGGCACATGCACTGGTAAAGTTGAAAAGTGTGTTTTCTGTGTGGATTGTACTAATTAGACAGCTGTAATAGATGTGCCTTTGAACTCTGTTTCCCTCAAAAGCGCATTCATGAAACTTGTTATGTTCTATTTTTGTTTTATTTTTAGAACTAGTTATTTATTTTTATAATTTTTATGCGTGCATACAGCTTTTACACCTGTTTACACAGTAGTTTATTGTGTAATGTTTATTAGTTTTTCATATTTATGTATATGTGTTATACAGTGTTTTGCTGTGCAAATGTTATATGGTGTTCACAAATAAAATATGAAGTTGTATCTGATTGTTTTTCATTTTCATATCGAAGCTGTTTTAATGACCCGCAGTGGAGGTTGTAACTAGTCAGAAATTTCGGCGGTTCTAGTGTTAATTTGAAAATGCACAAAAAAACTCAACTTATGTAGGAGTTTTAAAGCTAAAACTCTGACTTGTTTCACTTCACTTTGTTAATTCATTGCCACATCTGTTTATAGATATTTTCTGCATTCAAGACTGAAATGATTGCAGATGTGTTATTTTTAATAGGAGACTGTGAACAAGATGGCTTGCAGTGCATGACTTCAGACCAGAAACACAAAACCAAAACAAACAGGTACTGGCGGGGCAGCACTGAAACGCTACGGCGTTCAGTTCATTTATTAAACAATAGAAATAAAAGACTTAAACAAAACAAAGGGCCACATTTGGCCAAACAAACAAGTATCGTGCTGGTTTTGAGCCAGAACGTATAGCAATTGTTTACTTTGAATTCTCTTTTACCTCCTAACTCCTCACTCGTTTACCACTCCAAACAAGGAAAGCTGGAGGCTTTTTATATTCTGGCCGAGGGGTTAACTAGCTGTTAATTATCTTATTACCCCTCGCCACAGTCTGCCGAGTTTAGTAAGGATGCGTGACTGTCAGCTTGTTAAATAATCAGTAGCTGATCAGTCACGCATCCTCTAGGTTTTAAAATCAAATAATGGCGGCGGCTTTTTAGTCCAAGACCGCAAACAATAATAATACAAATAATAATATAAACAAAGGGCCGGAACACTCGTCTCTTTTCTTTTTTTCCTCTACAACAAAAATTACTTTATTTGCAGCAGACGTTTTATGGCAAAAAATTCAGTGTATAAAATAATTTACTGACAGTCATGAAGTGCTGCAGTAATTCAGAGTATAAAGTAATGTGCTGACAGTCATGAAGTGCTGCAGTAATTCAGAGTATAAAGTAATGTAGTGACAGTCATGAAGTGCTGCAGTAATTCAGAGTATAAAGTAATGTAGTGACAGTCATGAAGTGCTGCAGTAATTCAGAGTATAAAGTAATGTAGTGACAGTGATGAAGTGCTGCAGTAATTCAGAGTATAAAGTAATGTAGTGACAGTCATGAAGTGCTGCAGTAATTCAGAGTATAAAGTAATGTGCTGACAGTCATGAAGTGCTGCAGTAATTCAGAGTATAAAGTAATGTAGTGACAGTCATGAAGTGCTGCAGTAATTCAGAGTATAAAGTAATGTGCTGACAGTCATGAAGTGCTGCAGTAATTCAGAGTATAAAGTAATGTGCTGACAGTGATGAAGTGCTGCAGTAATTCAGAGTATAAAGTAATGTGCTGACAGTCATGAAGTGCTGCAGTAATTCAGAGTATAAAGTAATGTAGTGACAGTCATGAAGTGCTGCAGTAATTCAGAGTATAAAGTAATGTAGTGACAGTGATGAAGTTCTGCAGTAATTCGGGGTGCACCGATAAAGATTTTCTTGTCCGATGCTGATAGTCGATGGTTCTCTGTCCATATCGACCGATACCGATAATAATAGACAGTGCATGTAAGCTATTGTAAACTACTAGAACAAGACCCAGAGCCAAATTGAAACTGTTTTACAATTATGAATGTTAAAATGAACAGGTACTGTTTACGTGTTGCATTTACTTCAGAAAATGAATACAAAGAATAACGAAGTATTATACTGTGTGCTGGACAGCAATTTATACATTTGTTTTACAACAGTCACAAAAAAATAACTTTGCATTTGTACAAGTGAAAACAATGCTGCAGAAAAAAACATCTAGAATGTGACATGAACTTGTATAGCCACTTGCTGTCTAGCATTGCGTATCATAACCTCTACCTGCACTGTACAGTAGAAAACAATCACAGTCTAGACATTGTGCAATATTTATTATTATTATTATTATTATTATTATTATTAATATTATTATTATTATCCTTCAATGTTATTTAGGATTTTTTTTTAAAGCATAAGAATAATATTGTACTCGCAGTTCATCGTTGGATTTAATATAGCATCAAGTCTGTTCTGCACACAACTCGCTATTGTTGTCTTCAGATATTAAAGAAAAAAATCCAAACATTGCTCTTTTGAAACATATTTAGGATGATCACATGTTACACAGCACTGGGAACATTACTGTCTCAATGTTCTTGCGTCGTTAGTAAGCATGCCTGAGCAAACATTAAATTCTGTGCTGGAAGAAATTCAATCATGAATATCGGTGTACATTACCGGCTAAAATAACACACACTGCAGATAGACGATTGTGTTTTTTTCTTTTTATTGGTGCCATGCTGATAGGCTACCGATTATCAGTGCACCCCGAGCAATAATGGTGTTGCTATATTTTATTGATTTGAGGACACCTCTGTGTGCAGAGCAATAACTTGCATAGTATTGATTTGAGGCACCTCTGTGTGCAGAGCAATAACTTGCATAGTATTGATTTGAGGCACCTCTGTGTGTACAGCAATAACTTGCATAGTATTGATCTGAGACACCTCTGTGTGCAGAGCAATAACTTGCATAGTATTGATTTGATGCACCTCTGTGTGCAGGCAATAACTTGCATAGTATTGATCTGAGACACCTCTGTGTGCAGAGCAATAACTTGCATAGTATTGATTTGAGGCACCTCTGTGTGCAGAGCAATAACACATAGTACTGATCTGAGACACCTCTGTGTGCAGAGCAATAACACATAGTATTGATTTGAGGCACCTCTGTGTGCAGAACAATTGCATAGTATTGATTTGAGGGACACCTCTGTGTGCAGAGCAATAACTTGCATAGTATTGATTTGAGACACCTCTGTGTGCAGAGCAATAACTTGCATAGTATTGATTTGAGGCACCTCTGTGTGCAGGCAATAACTTGCATAGTATTGATTTGAGGCACCTCTGTGTGCAGAGCAATAACTTGCATAGTATTCATTTGAGGCACCTCTGTGTGCAGAGCAATAACACATCGTATTGATTTGAGGACACCTCTGTGTGTAGAGCAATAACTTGCATAGTATTCATTTGAGGCACCTCTGTGTGCAGAGCAATAACTTGCATAGTATTGATTTGGGGCACCTCTGTGTGCAGAGCAATAACTTGCATAGTATTGATTTGAGACACCTCTGTGTGCAGAGCAATAACTTGCATAGTATTGATTTGGGACACCTCTGTGTGCAGAGCAATAACACATAGTATTGATTTGAGGACACCTCTGTGTGCAGAGCAATAACACATAGTACTGATCTGAGACACCTCTGTGTGCAAGAAACAATAACTTGCATAGTATTGATTTGAGGCACCTCTGTGTGCAGAGCAATAACTTGCATAGTATTGATTTGAGGACACCTCTGTGTGCAGAGCAATAACTTGCATATATTGTTTGAGACACCCTCTGTGTGTACAACAATAACTTGCATAGTATTGATTTGAGGCACCTCTGTGTGCAGAGCAATAACTTGCATCGTATTGATTTGAGGACACCTCTGTGTGCAGAGCAATAACACATAGTATTGATTTGAGGCACCTCTGTGTGCAGAGCAATAACTTGCATCGTGATTTGAGGACACCTCTGTGTGTAGAGCAATAACTTGCATAGTATTGATTTGAGACACCTCTGTGTGCAGAGCAATAACTTGCATAGTATTGATTTGAGACACCTCTGTGTGTAGAGCAATAACTTGCATAGTATTGATTTGAGACACCTCTGTGTGCACAGCAATAACACATAGTATTGATTTGAGGCACCTCTATTGTGCAGAGCAATAACACATAGTATTGATTTGAGGCACCTCTGTGTGTACAGCAATAAATAACATAGTATTGATTTGAGGCACCTCTGTGTGCAGAGCAATAACTTACATAGTATTGATTTGGGGGGCACCTCTGTGTGCAGAGCAATAACACATAGTACTGATTTGAGGCACCTCTGTGTGTAGAGCAATAACTTGCATAGTATTGATTTGAGGCACCTCTGTGTGCAGAGCAATAACTTGCATAGTATTGATTTGAGACACCTCTGTGTGCAGAGCAATAACTTGCATAGTATTGATTTGAGGACACCTCTGTGTGCAGAGCAATAACTTGCATAGTATTGATTTGAGGACACCTCTGTGTGCAGAGCAATAACTTGCATAGTATTGATTTGAGGCACCTCTGTGTGCAGAGCAATAACTTGCATAGTATTGATTTGAGGCACCTCTGTGTGCAGAGCAATAACTTGCACAGTATTGATTTGAGGACACCTCTGTGTGCAGAGCAATAACTTGCATAGTATTGATTTGAGGCACCTCTGTGTGCAGAGCAATAACTTGCATAGTATTGATTTGAAGCACCTCTGTGTGCAGAGCAATAACTTGCATAGTATTGATTTGAGGCACCTCTGTGTGCAGAGCAATAACTTGCATAGTATTGATTTGAGGACACCTCTGTGTGCAGAGCAATAACTTGCATAGTATTGATTTGAGGACACCTCTGTGTGCAGAGCAATAACTTGCATAGTATTGATTTGAGGACACCTCTGTGTGCAGAGCAATAACTTGCACAGTACGGTTCACTTAAACAGTCGGAAATGAGTCATGGAAAAGAGATCTACTGAAAAAATTAATTTAAAAGCAAGTGATCAGCCCTTTTTAATCTGTGATAGTTTCTTTCTGTAATATTAAGCAACAATGTCACAATAATAAACAAAGCATTGCACACAATTACAATCCTGCCCAGTAACACATTGCCTGCTCTGACACACTCAGTTACAATGAGACAATATAGACCCAGTATGAAGCTGATTGAAGTTGAATGAACAGAGAGAGAGACACTTACTTCAGGTATTGTCAGTGGGATGTGCAGCACGGCTCTAGTGCTCCAGTCACTCGCTCTGACCGTCTCCTCAGTGAATGTGTCCTTTCTGCTCTTCAGATCTGAAAATGTGTTTGTTTAGTTCAAGGAGAACAAAGATTTTTTTTTTTTCATATATTATTTGCTTTAGTTCACTTTCACAGATGTATACTGTACTATGAGATTACAAGAATACAGATTAAGATACTGTGAAAGGAGTCGTTCAAGAGGAGGGGACAATTTCACCCCCCAGGTGATCAAGGAAGTGCAGCACTGTCTGAAAGCAAGGCTTGTAAACCCGTATTGTAACCTCGTGTAGTAGCAGATATCCTGCATCAAAATAAAAACGTGTTTCTTTCAGGTAGCAATATTAAAAACACTGTGTGACGCTCCACAGCACGAGTTTGGAACTGAGGTCTCCCTCAGTGTTTTAAATGATACTAGCAGAATAAAACTAGCGAAGGAAACAAAGCTACACTTCATTGAAAGAATGTTTAAACATGATTTCAAACACATTAAGAAGGACAGAAAGCCGGTTTTCCATGCGTGTTCATGTAAGTGTGAAAATGGCAGTCACTGTATTAACGTTTTGGAATGCGCTGCTTTTACAATCATTACGGTACACGTGTACACACTCCACTCAGCGAAATAATTGTTTGATACTGAAAATATATTTGATCTCGTTTATAAAAATCCCCGATTGCTAGTCTCTAAGTTCCACGCGGTCTCACGAATAGAAAAAAAACATGCACGACAAAAATAGCCAGACCGCCAAAGACAATATTTACTCGCTAGATGTTTTCAACACGAGGTCAATCTGTCTGCAAACCCGCCACTCGTGCAGCACTGAGCCCGCGGCACGGAGACTGCAACTGAGGAGATATGAATAAAAACAAACGCGCTGACACAGCCACGCCGCTTCACAAATACAACACACACACACAAAAACAACGCGCTCCTACCACACTACAACCCGGACCTTTCAAAATAATACAATATAACAGCGCTCTGTAGTTTATAAACACATTGTAGAGCTCCATGCAGACTCTCTTACCTCCTCTCTGCTCTCCCTCAGTGTCTGAACGGATAAAACAACGCGCTCCTACCACACTACAACCCGGACCTTTCAAAATAATACAATATAACAGCGCTCTGTAGTTTATAAACACATTGTAGAGCTCCATGCAGACTCTCTCACCTCCTCTCTGCTCTCCCCTCAGTGTCTGAACGGATAAAACAACGCTCCTACCACACTACAACCCGGACCTTTCAAAATAATACAATATAACAGCGCTCTGTAGTTTATAAACACATTGTAGAGCTCCATGCAGACTCTCTTACCTCCTCTCTGCTCTCCCTCAGTGTCTGAACGGATAAAACAACGCGCTCCTACCACACTACAACCCGGACCTTTCAAAATAATACAATATAACAGCTCTGTAGTTTATAAAACATTGTAGAGCTCCAGGCAGACTCTCTTACCTCCTCTCTGCTCTCCCTCAGTGTCTGAGCCGGATAAAACAACGCGCTCCTACCACACTACAACCCGGACCTTTCAAAATAATACACAATATAACAGCGCTCTGTAGTTTATAAACACATTGTAGAGCTCCATGCAGACTCTCTCACCTCCTCTCTGCTCTCCCCTCAGTGTCTGAGCGGATAAAACAAGCTCCTACCACACTACAACCCGGACCTTTCAAAATAATACAATATAACAGCGCTCTGTAGTTTATAAACACATTGTAGAGCTCCATGCAGACTCTCTCACCTCCTCTCTGCTCTCCTCCGTGTCTGAACGGATAAAACAACGCGCTCCTACCACACACACAACCCGGACCTTTCAAAATAATACAATATAACAGCGCTCTGTAGTTTATAAAACATTGTAGAGCTCCATGCAGACTCTCTTTTACCTCCTCTCTGCTCTCCCTCAGTGTCTGAACGGATAAAACAACAGCGCCCTACCACACACAACCCGGACCTTTCAAAATAATACAATATAACAGCGCTCTGTAGTTTATAAACACATTGTAGAGCTCCATGCAGACTCTCTCACCTCCTCTCTGCTCTCCCTCCGTGTCTGAACGGATAAAACAACGCGCTCCTACCACACTACAACCCGGACCTTTCAAAATAATACAATATAACAGCGCTCTGTAGTTTATAAACACATTGTAGAGCTCCATGCAGACTCTCTTACCTCCTCTCTGCTCTCCCTCAGTGTCTGAACGGATAAAAACGCGCTCCTACCACACTACAACCCCGGACCTTTCAAAATAATACAATATAACAGCGCTCTGTAGTTTATAAACACATTGTAGAGCTCCATGCAGACTCTCTCACCTCCTCTCTGCTCTCCTCAGTGTCTGAACGGATAAAACAACGCGCTCCTACCACACTACAACCCGGACCTTTCAAAATAATACAATATAACAGCGCTCTGTAGTTTATAAACACATTGTAGAGCTCCATGCAGACTCTCTCACCTCCCTCTCTGCTCTCCCTCAGTGTCTGAACGGATAAAACAACGCGCTCCTACCACACTACAACCCGGACCTTTCAAAATAATACAATATAACAGCGCTCTGTAGTTTATAAACACATTGTAGAGCTCCATGCAGACTCTCTTACCTCCTCTCTGCTCTCCCTCAGTGTCTGAACGGATAAAACAACGCTCCTACCACACTACAACCCGGACCTTTCAAAATAATACAATATAACAGCGCTCTGTAGTTTATAAACACATTGTAGAGCTCCATGCAGACTCTCTCACCTCCTCTCTGCTCTCCCTCAGTGTCTGAACGGGTCTGTCTCCCACAGAACGAGGAATATACCAATCACAAAATACAAACCGACCAGCGCGGTTTAACAATTCAACTAATATGGACCGCAAAGGGAATCGTGATACCGCGGATCTTTTAATAAAAAATGAATATGACTTTCAATTTTAACATCATAATCGAGCTGTTTGTAGCTCTATATTTTTCCCAGTGAATACAATTTGAATTCAGGTAACCCCTCCCCCATGCCGGAGATGGTATAGTCCTTTCTTTATCAGTCGGCAGCAGCGTCGATGCGGCGAGTTTCATGCAGATATATAATCTGTGTTTCGTGTAATTATATTGATATTTCCCGTCCTCTTCTTCCAAATGAGTTGTTCAAACACTAACACTATATCCCTGATAATGTTTTTAGAAGTATATCAGGTTAATTCAAGTTCAGCGCCGTTGTCACAAACAGATCCACAATGGCGCAGGCATGGGCGCAGTTTCATCGCTTTCTCTTCGCTCGTCTTGGAGGTTCAGTGCGTGTGAACTTGTTTTTGGTAAATACAGCACAGGGTAGCAGAAAGGTCATTCTTTACGAGTAAACTTCCAGGCAGTAACCTCTGCTATTTCTACCACATGCTTTTATTCAGTTTCTCTTAAACTGTATTATTGTCTCCTATTCTTTATCCAGGACAGTATTCCTCCCTGCTGTCCAGCGGCACAGATTTAGAATCTTCCTCAGACTGCGCTGCGAACTAAACCAGGCAACAGAGCCGCCTCCACAGCAGCAGAAGAGTCATCAGCAATGAGACACGCCAAGGAGTGCGCTGCTCTGTGAGACTCGAGGGGCCGCATTATCAAAGCGCTTCCTCCAGCCTTTAATTAACTGCTATTGATTTTAAAAAGGACAAAACATCATGTTAATGTTACAACATGAAAAACTAAACACACTGAGAGTGCTGAAGAAGACTTGAAATACAGTGTATTACTCAGCTGTGTGGTTCTAGTTTTGTAAAATGAACAGGTGGTTTACCTCTTTAAAATAAATAGGAGTTAATTAAAGACTGGTGTAAAAGCTTTGAAAAGATGTCCTGAGGTGTCTTATTGTGATTAAAAAGCGTTCCATTCCACAAGAAAAACCTGAGAGGCGTTAGAAAACTAAAGCTCTTTGAATGAAATGCTTTTTATTATATGAATAACTACCCAGTGGAGTGACAGAGCAGGTTAATAAACTAAATGTATTGAATGAATAATGAAATCAGATCATATATGTCAGAGAGTGAGAGGTTTGTATTAAACAGTCCAGGTACAGTATTTAAAATGTTTTAGTAGTTTAACTGCTTATGACTGCGAGGATTGGAAACAAAGGTAAATATTCTCATACAATACTCTGCATTTATATTACTGTTCCCAACAGTACTTTCTGTAAAGCTGTATTTGGGTCTGTAGTTGTTGTCCCCGGTCTGTACCAAGTGTATTCATTCAGGAGAAGCAACACAAGTGAAGGTGAATAAGCAGCATACAGAATGTGTGCATTGCAGAAAGCGTTTATTATTAAAACATGGCGAGACATCTCTCAGGTTTTATTAATAAGCACCAGTATTCTATCTGAGTGACAATTTACAAGTTAAATTGCAACAAAACCCTCAAAATGTGTTTCAATGTATCCAGTAGGTGGCACCAAAACATTGTTCAGCTTTTACATTGTACAGTTTAGACTGCATTGGTTGATAATGTACATTCCTCCTTGAATGAGTTCAGTAAAACGGGGCAGGCCTAAATATTTCAAACAGCATTACTGATATTTTCAATACAATACACACATAAAAACAATGCGCTGCTGTGACAGGCTGGCTTTAGTGGTGACCTCAGACCAGAAATGAACACACAGCACTGCGAGTGAAAATGAATGAATGAAAGCGCTGTTCCCCGGTTTATTATAAATACAAAGGTTTAAACAGAAGACAGAAGACAGGACACGGCACTTCACGCCAAAATAAATAGACAAACAAAACGGACTAACACTTAAACGGTGGACGGACAGACACACAAACATGATGAGTTTAAATAAACAAACAAGTACCGTGCTGGTACTACCAACACACAATAGCAAGTCCTCCTCCTCCACTCACCGCACACACAACCACGAGTGAGTGAAACGTGCATCTATATATACACTGTTGTGCTGGGATACAATTACTAATTAAATTATTCACTTGAATCCCAGCATGTGAATTAATTGTGCAACCCCGTGCTCACATATTAAATACTTTAAATACACGTGAAGTGAAGTGCAATCCCCGTGCCTAAATACAACTATACATTTTAAACACTCATGCTCATGTAATACCCAGGGCCAGGCTCCTTTTAATTGGACAGCCAATCTCAGATAGGACAAATGTACAAACAAGGATAGTTCAATCAATTACATCTTTAATAAGAAATATACAATTTTAAAAAAAAGAACAGAAGGAATGGAGAAAGAGGATACAATGTCAATAACAAATTCTAAAACGACACTTCACACATCAATACAATATAGGACAAAAATAAAAAGTAAACAACCCAATCGACTCAATTACACACTTTCTCAACACAGTGTAAACAAAATAAAAAATAACCATTTAACAGATCAAAACAATCAAAATAAAGAAGAATCCCATATAACACCATGAACACAATATATAAATCAACAATTTACAAAAAGAAAAACATTAACACCGCAAGGCAAAATGGTAGAGAAATGAAAAGGTTCACAATTGGACTATATACAAAATGACAGCGCCATAAAGATTAACTATAAGATAAATCCTATAGACAAAGCTCACACTCCATTAACCCCCAGACAAGACATATGTTTTAAAATCCACCAGCACAATTAATACAATAATTAAAATAGAATTACCGGTTTCAATTCTAAAATGGATACATCATAAAATCAATTAGCCCATAAACAATAAATAGTGGCCCAACGCGAGGGAAAAACAAAGAGCCAGTATATTACAAAAGTCAATTTAACCATATTCTTTCTCAACTACACAAACGTGCTTTGTTGTCACCACATACAGCAAGCATTAACGGATCACGACTCTTCCGTTGGTCAACTCATTCGTGGGTAGAACATTTCATTTTCCAATCAAACTGGAATAAACGCTAAAAACAAAACTTAACTAAATTAACAAACAAAAGGCGCTTTGTCTTTTCCTGGCGTTCACAAACACAACCTCTCTCGGTCAAGGGCACACCGCGTCACCATCCAGCAGCCGGCTTTTAAACCAGCACATCAATTAAGACAGCTCCTTTATCCAACAGACTCCGGGCAGAACATATTGCGCTCGTTGGTTTCAATGAAGTCGTCATGGTAACAGGACCAACAGGAAGAATCCCAAACTAGTTAGATACAAACAAAACAATTCATACAAAAAAAGAGAAAGAGCAAAGTCAAACACTGCTGCAATACAACAGAAAAAATACACAACATTAAAATCACGTGTATTCATTTAACTACAATTCCCAATAGTGATAATTTAATACTATTATTAATAAGTAAGCACCGTTTACATATGAATCTAATATTATATTACAGTAAATATTGGAATATACATTTCAGTGGAATGTGATTAACAAGATTGTAATTAATTCCTCATCAATCTGTCGTTAATTATATTTCTTTTTTAATTAGAATCCACGGTACATAAACTTAACCCCCACTTCACTGGTTCTTATTCATTCCAGCCCCTTCACTCAGTCTCTTAAATTGCTATTGATTCTCCCTCTGTATACTTGTTAAATCACTCCCATACAATATTATTCCAGCCCCTTTGTTAATTGAAACAATGTGCTAGATATCGCATACACCTCTTTATATTTCACAAACACCAGTCTTTCTGCAAACATGCATTTATTCCATTCCCCAAGTATCTCTTCAGTGACTCTTTTCTATTCTTCTAGTTTCATCTTGAATACTCAATTTGTTTCACAGCGTTGATCCCTGGGGCAATGACTTTGGCTGTTGTCATGTTCAGGTCTTTGTTCAATAAGAAAAATCCTCTTCACATTGAGATGTCCTTTCCTGGTCAGACAACTCAGCTCATCATTAACTCATCGATTGTTATCTTCTCCTTTCTTCAGTGGAGATGCAGGTTAATAGAGTTCCTTTTCAAGTCCTTCAGCAATATTTCAGTTTTCTTCCAAGTGTATTGATTTATTGGGGTGTTTTTGCTAGTTTAATTGGAGATGGTGTTTTCAACTTCTTCTTCTGTGCTCCTCTCTCTCAGTCTGTGAGTCAATTTGACGCTCTCTCCCGTGACCTTGAGATTGTTTTTACAAACTTACAGACATATCAGTATCTTGTTGCTTCAAAACAAGATTGGGTTCCCATACATCTGGAGATTCGAGGGAGGCACCTGGTTAAGCAGTGGGCCTTTGCTTTATCACCTGTCTCCATGGATACCTGTGACAGTCTGGCTGAGTGGTGTCATCAGAACCAGGAAATGAACACATAGCACTGCGAGTGAAATAGTGAATGAAAGCGCTGTTGCGCGGTTTATTAATTACGGAAAAATAAAAGGTTTGAACAAACACAAAAACACTTTCTAAAATAAAACGGCTCAGTAGCCAAAATGAACAGACAATAAACAGACAGACAAACAAGTGAAACCAGACACAAACAAGTACCATGCTAGTTCTCCAGCATGTAGTAGCAATTATTTTCTCTTTAGTTTTTTACCTCCTCTCCACACCCGTTCTCCACTCACGAACACACAACAACACTGAGTGAATAAAACGTGCATCTATATATACTGTTGTGCCGGGATTAAATTACTAATTAATTATTCACTTAAATCCCAGCACGTGAACTAATTATGTGCAACCTCGTGCTCACATATTAAATACTTTAAATACACGTGAAGTGAAGTGCAATCCCTGTGCCTAAATACAATTATACATTTTAAACACTCGTGCTCATTACCCACATTATATCCCGTGTACCAACTACAATACACCAACATTTACACACTACATGCAACATATAACACACAAATGCACACAGGTGCAGGGCACATTGCCACAATACCACACTAGTTCAACTCTCTAAATCAATTTCTTGTTACAATTCAAAGGTGCTGGTGCCATTTAACATATGTTTAAGCCTTTAAATACTCTTATGGTCGGTTCCCAGGTCTGCTAGATTCCCGGCTAAATGACCATATTAAAAAAGGGGAGAGTAGAGAGGGCAGGGGAAGAGACAGTACAGAGGGGAGAGGGGAGTAGAGAGAGGCAGGAGGAAGAGTGACAGTAGAGGCCATGGTTGTGAGAGGAGAGGAGAGCAGAAGAGAAGGAGAGTGATCTGGAGATGGAGAGAGGTGGAGGGGAAAGGAGGACAGAAACAGGGCAGGAGTAGTATAGGGGGTGTAGAGAAATAGAGGAGGGGCTTAGAGTAAGAGGGTGGAAGAGAGGGGATTTTTTTATCATCAGCCCAGAAGAGTGCAGAGAGAACATCGGTGAAAGTGAAGAGGATATTGTCTGAGCTGTTTGAATAGTTTCCTGGTTCAGACAGCAATGTGTGTTTAATCTGCAGCGCTGACAGGGTCAGGGTCAGGGGGACTCCAGCACAAGGTCTGTTTCACTGTAAGTATAAAAGAGTGGATAGAGTTTCTCATTGGGATTGAACTCCATATCAGTGAAAGTGTAGATGTGAGACCTGGTCTCCACATTGTAAAAGGAGAGCCGCCTTTCTTCATAATCCAGATACACCCCAAGCTTCTGGGGCTTCAGGCTCATGGGGAGGGGGGTCCGGGGGTCAGTGAGAGCACTGAACTCATCTCTATCTCCTCCCCCCACACAGCCCAGTAACCCTGCTGGGGGTTGTGCTGAACTCCCCTTCCTCGGGGCAGACTCTCGGCTGACTCCTAATCTCCACCATTTATTTCCCTTCACCTGCACCTGCCAGTAGCATCTCCCCGAGGTGAAGCCCTCCCTGCCAAGCACACATGACCAGTAATCAAATCTCTCCTCATTATGAGGGAGATCCTGCCGTGTCTCTCCCACTCTCACTCGTTTCCCATCCGCAGACAGGGTGAGCTCAGGCTGCGCTGTATCAGGGTCCAGAGTTACATCAACTGTGGAGCAGAGAGGGAGAGAGGAGTGAGAGTCAGGGCTGTGCTGTATCAGGGTCCAGAGTCACAGAAATAGGAAAGAAAAAGAAAAAGAAAAAGAAGAAAAAGAAGAAGAAGAAGAAGAAGAAAAGAACAGAGCTAGAGAGCAACATGATGAATAGTGGGCAGCAGTGTGGAGTAGTGGTTAGGGCTGTGGACTCTTGACCAGAGGGTTGTGGGTTCAATCCCAGGTGGGGGACACTGCTGCTGTACCCTTGAGCAAGGTACTTTACCTAGATTGCTCCAGTAAAAACCCAACTGTATAAATGGGTAATTGTATGTGAAATAATGTATAATGTGATATCTTGTAACAATTGTAAGTCGCCCTGGATAAGGGCGTCTGCTAAGAAATAAATAATAATAATAATAATGATCTGGACAGAATAGCTGCTATTGGGGAAGAGGGGGAGAGGAGGGGCTATGAGAGGGGGGAGTGGGGTAGAGATTGGGGGGGGAGGATATGAGAGGGGAAAGAAATGGGAGGGGGCTATGGGGGGGCAGAGGGACAGAGATGGGCAGGGGTGGCTATGAGAGGGGATAAAAGATGGGGGGGTTATGAAGGAACAGAGGATAGAGATGGGCAGGGGAGGCTATGAGAGAGGGATAGAGATCAGGATGGGGGAGGTTATGAGGGGGAGAGGGATAGAGATGGTGAGGGGAGGCTATAAGAGAGGGATAGAGATGTGGAGGGGAAGGCTATGAGAGAGGGAAAGAGATGGGGTGGTGGAAGGCTGTGAGGGTGAGAGGGATAGATATGTGGAAGGGAAGACTATGAGAGGGGGAGAGGGATAGATGTGGGGAGGAAGGGTATAAAGGGAAAGGCAGAGAGGAAAGGAGATGGATAAGAATAAAGGGTAGGGGGAGTGTGGAAAGAGGGGAGGAGAAGAGATGGGGAATGTGAGAGAAAGAGATGGAGAGGGCAAAGAAGAGAAGGAGGGAAGAAAACAGTAAATGGGGAAGCAATGACATGGAGATGAGAGGGAGAGGTGAGATAGAGGGAAAAGAGGAATAGAGTGAGAGGGTGAGAAGAGAGACAGGAATACAGGGTGATACTCTTAATAATTAGTGTTAAAGTATACCTGAGGAAAATTGAGGACTGGAGGTGGGGGAGGCATGTAAGAGAGAGAGGGAGGTGTATCTACACATAGACTCCAGACAAAATTTGTATTCAACAATGTCAATGGGGAGAGAGCGAGAGAGAGGGAAGTGAGAGAGAAAATGGGGAAGAGAAGAAAAAAGAGGGAGAGGTCATGGGAGAATATTTAAAGAAAGAGGTAAGGGAGAAGCCTTGTGGGGGTGCCTGACCTATAAAAACTGTGCTTTGTTATTCCTCAGTCCCCCCCCATCTAGGAACAATAACAATGACAGTCCTGGTCTTGAGGATCTGGAGAAACCACGAAGGGACAGGCCAACGAGGCTGAGGGGAAGACAGCCAACCGGAGAAGAAAATAAATAAAATAATCTGTATTCACATTACCTGAATCAGGGCGTGTGTAGATTAGCGGGGAAACCCTGGGCAACCCCATATAGTATAGTAGGGGAATAGCAAATCGCAGGCTGAAGACCCGGCCGTGCGGGTAGCGATGATGGGGAACGCTGCAAGAGCAGCACCTTTTATTTTGTAGTTTTTGTTACAGTGTTTTATTTTCTTTTTTACTTTCACCCTTTTGTTTGTGCTATTATTTTGAGCACCTGCATGTGCACCGCTAGTGAACAGCCAACCTTTTACCATTGCTGGTATTGGGTTTGTGCTCTGGAGTCAGTGCTACAGTGCCACCTCATGGCATAAATAAATCTGTGCCAAGTGTTTTTCAACTACAGTTCTGTCTTGTGTCTAGTGAATTCCCACCCTCCCACAGGAGTATTTACCTGTGGCCTGAGAGAGAGGAAGAGAGAAAGATGGGACAGTGGAGAGCAGGACAGAAGAAAAGAAGAGTATGGGAGAGAGAGGGGAGAACAGAGGAGAACAGAGGAGAGACAGGGAGGGCCAGACAGGCTCAGATTCTATAACAAAGTTCATTATAATCAGAGAGTGAGGGAAAAAGAGGGAGGTGCAGGGGAACATGGATGAAAAGGGAGAGAGAGATGGGAGGAAGAGTGAGGGGAAGAGATGGAGAGATATAGAGGTGATAGAGAGAAGAGAAGGGGGGGTGGCACATGTACAGACACACAGGCTTCAGATTTGAATACTCTCTCTCTATATGTGAAGTGCAGCTCAGAGGCACCTCTAGTATAGACCTGTCTCTATATGTGAAGTGCAGCTCAGAGGCACCTCTAGTATAGACCTGTCTATATGTGAAGTGCAACTCAGAGACACCTCTAGTATAGACCTGTCTTTATATATGAAGTGCAGCTCAGAGGCACCTCTAGTGTAGACCTGTCTCTATATGTGAAGTGCAGCTCAGAGGCACCTCTAGTATAGACCTGTCTCTATATGTGAAGTACAGCTCAGAGGCACCTCTAGTATAGACCTGTCTCTACATGTGAAGTGCAGCTCAGAGGCACCTCTAGTATAGACCTGTCTCTATATGTGAAGTGCAGCTCAGAGGCACCTCTAGTATAGACCTGTCTCTATATGTGAAGTGCAGCTCAGAGGCACCTCTAGTATAGACCTGTCTCTATGCATCCTCACTGACAATACAATCAGAGGGGAGGGGCTGGGGGAGAGTGGACCTGTAGTGTATACTGTGCATGACACCTGGGATATGCATCCTCACTGACAATACAATCAGAGGGGAGGGGCTGGGGGAGAGTGGACCTGTAGTGTATACTGTGCATGACACCTGGGACATGCATCCTCACTGACAATACAATCAGAGGGGAGGGGCAGGGGAGAGTGGACCTGTAGTGTATACTGTGCATGTCACCTAGGATATGCATCCTCACTGAGAATACAATCAGAGGAGAGGGGCAGGGGGAAGGAGAGGGAAGAGGGGGAGAAGGGGAAAGAAGAGACAGGATAGGGAGAGAGAGGGGAATGGGGAGAATGAAAGGGAGGAAGAAGGAAGGGGGAGGGAGGAGTGTATCTACATACAGACTCCAGATTCTGATACTGATGATTTGTGTTAAAGAATGCTTGTACCAAGTTTCATCAATCAGGTAAGTAGTGTAACATAAAACACCAATATTATTACACATGTCAGCAGGGATAATAGGAGAGGAGAAAAGAGAAGAAAACTGCAGGGGAGAGAAAGCAGAGAGGACAGGGGTGGAAGAGGGAGAGGACAGAGGGGCGTATGAACATATATATACATACATATACATTGCTTATAGAAAGTCTATACCCCCTTGAACGTTTTTCACATTTTGTTGTGTCAGTGCCTCAGAGTTTCATGCATTTAAATGAGGATTTTTTTCCACTTATCTACACACCATACTCCACACTGTTAACTGGGAAAAAGTTTTTATTGAGAAAAAAATGATATATTAAAAATACAAAACTGAAAGATCATAATTGGGTAAGTCTCCACCCCCCTGAGTTAATACTTGGTGGAAGCACCTTTGGCAGGAATTACAGCTGAGAGTCTGTTGGGATAGATCTCTACCAATTTTGCACACCTAGATTTGGCAACATTTTACCATTCTTCTTTACAAAACTGTTCAAACTCTGTCATGTTCCTTGGGAGTGTTGATGGACAATAATCTTCAAGTCATGCCACAAATTTTCGATTGGATTTTAGGTCGGGGCTCTGACTGGGCCACTCAAGGACATTTACTTTTTTGTTCCTTAGCCACTCCAGTGTAGCTTTGGCTGGGTGCTTTGGGTCGATGTTATGCTGAAAGTTGAACTTCAGTCCCAGTTTCAGCTTTCTTGCAGAGGGCAGCAGGTTTTCCGCAAGGACTCCTCTGTACTTTACTCCATTCATTTACCCTTCTATCCTGACAAGTGCCCCAGTCCCTGCTGATGAGAAACATCCCCATAACATGATGCTGCCACCACCATGCTTCACAGTAGGGATGGTGTTCTTTCGGTGATGCGCTGTCTTGGGTTTGCACCAAACATAACGCTTGGCATTTAGGCCAAAAAGTTCCATTTGAGTTTCGTCAGACCACAAAACTTTTTGCCACATGGCTACAGAATCTCCTGCGTGTTTTTTTGCATACTTCAAATGGGATTCAAGGTGGGCTTTCTTGAGTAATGGCTTCCTTCTTGCCACCCTACCATACAGGCCAGATTTGTGGAGTGCTTGGGATATTGTTGTCACATGCACACTTTGACCAATCTTGGCTATAAAAGCCTGTAGCTCTTGAAAAGTTGCCATTGACCTCTTGGTAGCCTCTCTGATCAGTCTCCTTCTTGCTCGGTCATTCAGTTTGGAGGGACCGCGTGATCTAGGCAGAGTCGTGGTGGTGCCATACACCTTCAACTTCTTAATAATCGTCTTGACCGTGCTCCAAGGGATATTCAAGGTCTTTGATATTTTTTTACCCATCCTCTGATCTGTGCCTTTCAACAACTCTGTCCTGGATTTCTTTTGAAAGCTCCTTGGTGCTCATGGTTGAGTCTTTGCTTTGAAATGTACTACCCAGCAGAGGGAACCTACAGGAACTGCTAAATTTATTCTGAAATCATGTGAATCACTACAATTTAACACAGGTGGAGGCCACTTAACTTGGTGTGTGATTTTGAAGGCGATTAGTTACACCTGAGTTAATTTAGGATTGCTATTACAAGGGGGTGGACACTTATCCAACCAAGCTATTTCAGTTTTTATGTTTAATTAATTTTCTACAAATTTCTAGAATATTTTTTTCACTTGGAAGTTGTGGGGTAGGATGTGTAGATCAATGAAAAAAAAATATTTTAATGCATTTTAATTCCCGGCTATAAGGCGACAAAAGGTGAACATTTTGAAAGGGGGGTGTAGACTTTCTATAGGCACTGTATATATATATATATATATATATATATATATATATATATATATATATATATATATATATATATATATATACCTGTGTATAAAGAATGTCTGTACCAAGTTTCATCACAATCATATCAGCAGTTCTCTAGATGCATGTCAAAGTGTAACATATGGACCCATGCAGTGTCTACATGTGATCTTCACTTCATAGTGAGTTCACAATCTGGGGCATTATAACTAAACACACTTTCTCCTCTCCTTTTCAATGTTTTCTTTGGGAGGCACACGAGGCTGGTGTTAGCTGAGCTGGGAGTGCACAGAGGTTTAAATGGGGCAGAATGTAAATATAGATGTAAACACAGTGAGTGAGACGGGGCTCCTCGCTGTTCTTTTACTCTCCACTGTGAAAGGAATCCATTGAAGAGACACATACCTGCTGAGCTGAGGATCCACTTCCATTCTAGAACACAGAAATAAAGAGAGCATTATTTTACAATCACTCCTCCTGTACTTTCTACAGTTCAGAAGATGTGCAGCACACACTAACCAGCAGGGCTGTGCTGGGGTGAGTCAGGCTGTGGATTTCCAAACACTCTACATACCTGATTTAAGGACCTCTCGCTTCACATACTCTGTGAAAGAAGAGAGCTGGATTACATTCTGAACAATAAGGTGTAAAATCATCTATTGAATAACATTGAATAACAGATCACACTCTGTATTAAGCAGCTAGTCTAACTGTGACTGACAGGAGATATCCTTGAGCAGGTCCAGCAAAGAAATGGTCCATATTGTACAGCTATGGGGATGTTTATTATAATGGAAATAAAGAAAGCGTATTGTAATATGATTGACAATCCCAGGAAACGCTTGTTTTCCACATTAAAGGGGAAGTCAGTTTCTCTTGATTTAAAAGGGGAGGTCAGTCTCTCTTGATTTGCTAACCCTATCCATGGACTGGCCAGTGGTAACCAGACCAGATTTGCACATTGCTTCAGGATTAGGTCCCTGCAGTGGGGTTACCTGTCTATGAACACACTGCTATGCTATGCTCTTAACCACTGAGGCGCTGCATACAATGTTATCATGTGTAGCATAAACACACAGGTAGTGAACTCACACTAAAGTACAATCAGCATAGCAAAATAACATACCCCACCCCCAGCTTCCTCATGCTGACAAGACAAAGACAGATAGAAGGATAGAAAGTTTTCTGGTAATTCTGAAAATAAAGTTACACAAACAGTTCTTACCAAGTTCCTCATGGAGGCGCTGAGCAGCTAAAAAAATGAATCAGACAGAACAGTGTGTGGTTATTTCAGCTCCAGTACAGATTAAAATGAATCAGACAGAACAGTGTGTGGTTATTTCAGTTCCAGTACAGATTAAAATGAATCAGACAGAACAGTGTGTGGTTATTTCAGCTCCAGTGCAGATTAAAATGAATCAGACAGAACAGTGTGTGGTTATTTCAGCTCCAGTACAGATTAAAATGAATCAGACAGAACAGTGTGTGGTTATTTCAGCTCCAGTACAGATTAAAATGAATCAGACAGAACAGTGTGTGGTTATTTCAGCTTCAGTACAGATTAAAATGAATCAGACAGAACAGTGTGGTTATTTCAGCTCCAGTACAGATTAAAAAATGAATCAGACAGAACAGTGTGGTTATTTCAGCTCCAGGACAGATTAAAATGAATCAGACAGAACAGTGTGTGGTTATTTCAGCTCCAGTACAGATTAAAATGAATCAGACAGAACAGTGTGTGGTTATTTCAGCTCCAGTACAGATTAAAATGAATCGGACAGAACAGTGTGTGGTTATTTCAGCTCCAGTACAGATTAAAATGAATCAGACAGAACAGTGTGTGGTTATTTCAGCTCCAGTACAGATTAAAATGAATCAGACAGAACAGTGTGTGGTTATTTCAGCTCCAGTACAGATTAAAATGAATCAGACAGAACAGTGTGTGGTTATTTCAGCTCCAGTATAGATTAAAATGAAGCAGACAGAACAGTGTGTGGTTATTTCAACTTGTGACAGGCTAGCTGCAGGGATGATGTCAGGCCAGAAAGAATCACACAGACAGACAGTACTGGGGTTGAAACTGAAAACGCAATGGCTGAGCTCAGTAGGTTTAATGAAACAAATACAAGTTTTAAACAGAAAAACAGGACACGACACTTGAGGCCAAAATAAATAGACAAACAAAACGGATTAACACTAAACAAACACTGGACAGACAGACAAACAAACATGGTGAGTCTAAACACTTATTATTATTATTATTATTATTTTTGTTTATTTTACCTCCTCTCCACACCCGTTCTCCACTCACCGAACACACAACCCCGAGTGAGTAAAACATGCATCTATATATACTGTTGTGCCGGGATTCAATTACTAATTAATTATTCACTTGAATCCCGCATGTGAACTAATTATGTGCAACCCTGTGCTCATATATTAAATACTTTAAATGCATGTGAAGTGCAATCCCCGTGCCTGAATACAATTATACATTTTAAACACTCATGCTCATTACCCACATTATATCCCGTGTACCAACTACAATACACCAACATTTACACACTACATGCAACATATAACACACAAATGCACACAGGGGCGGGGCACATTGCCACATATACCACCCCCCTTGTGCGCAGCACACATGGCCTCAACGGCCACCTCCCCCTTAAAAGCCAAAAACTCCAGTAGCAAAACTACTGCTGGGTTTGGTGGTCTCCGGACCTCCCCCCCCTTCTTCGTGGCCGGCAGCTCCCATTGGTGGGGTTCTGGCCACAGTACATCCTGCTGCAATGTTGAGCAACAGGCAGCCCAGGCGTGCTGGGCATCAGGCAGCCCAGGCGTGCGTTGCAACAGGCAGCCCAGGCGGCGGAGCACTAGGGCAGCCCAGGCGTGCAAGGCAGCCATCCTTGGGTGAAGCAAGGCAGGCATCCTTGGGCGAAGCAAGGCAGGCATCCTTGGCGGCGAGGCAGGCATCCTGGCGGCGAGGCAGGCATCCTTGGCGGCGGGCAGGCATCCTGGCAGCAAGGCAGGCATCCTTGGCGGAGGCAGGCATCCTTGGCGGCGAGGCAGGCATCCTGGCGAAGCAAGGCAGGCATCCTTGGGCGTGCGAGGCAGGCATCCTGGCGAAGCAAGGCAGGCATCCTTGGCGGCGAGGCAGGCATCCTGGCGGCGAGGCAGGCATCCTTGGGTCAAGCAAGGCAGGCATCCTGGGCAGTGTCAAACTCAACTGCAGCTCCTCTGGTGGTGGAAGTGGGGCGGCAAGCAATCTTCCCACAGCGGTGAAGGCGGAACCAGCAGGTATTCACCCTCTGCTGGTGGAGGTGGGAGGGGTAAGCAGTCCTCCCACAGCAGTGAAGGCGGAACCAGCAGGTATTCACCCTCTGCTGGTGGAGGTGGGTGGGGCAAGCAGTCCTCCCACGACGGTGAAGGTGGAACCAGCAGGTATTCACCCTCTGCTGGTGGAGGAGGCAGAGGCAGCTCCTGCGTCTCTGCTCCTGCCAGTGGAGGTGATGGGCAAAGGCAGCTCCTGCTGCTCTGCTCCTGCCGGTGTGAAGGTGGTGGAAGCAGGGGCAGCTCCTGCTGCTCTACTCCTGCCGGTGGCGGAGGTGATGGGATGGGCAGAGGCAGCTCTTGCTGCTCTGCTCCCTGGTGGAGGTGGGAGCAGTGGCGGAAGCGGTGGAGGTGGGAGCAGTGTGTGGTCTCCTGGCGGAAGTGGGAGCAGCGTGTAGTCTCCTGGCGGCGGAGGTGGGAGCAGGCGTGTGGTCTCCTGGCGGCGGAGGTGGGGCAGCGTGTAGTCTCCTGGCGGCGGAGGTGGGAGCAGCGTGTAGGTCTCCTGGCGGCGGAGGTGGGAGCAGCGTGTGTCTCCCCTTGTTGAAGGGGACTGGTGCTGCTCTCCCTCTCTTGCAGGAGACTGATACGGCGCTCCCCTCTCTTGCAGGGAGACTGGTGTGCGCTCCCTCTCTTGCAGGGAGGGTCTGCGCTCCCTCTCTGCAGGGGAGACTGTGGTCAGGGCGCTCCCTCTCTTGCAGGAGACTGGTGCGCCTCCCTCTTGCAGGAGACTGGTGCGGCGCCCTCTCTTGGAGGAGACTGGTGCGGCCCTCTCTCTTGCAGGAGACTGCGGGCGCCCCCTCTCTTGCAGGGGAGACTGGCGCGCCCCCCTCTTGCAGGGAGACTGGTCGGCGCTCCCTCTCTTGCAGGAGACTGCGCGCCCCCTCTTTGGGGAGACTGGTGCGCTTCCCTCTCTTGCAGGAGACTGGTGCGGCGCTCCCTCTCTTTGCAGGAGACTGGTGCGGCGCTCCCTCTCTTTGCAGGGAGACTGCGCGGCGCCCTCTCTGCAGGAGACTGGTGCTCCCTCTCTTGCAGGAGACTGGTGCGGGCCTCTCTTGCACGAGACTGGTGCGACTCTCCTCTCTTGCAGGAGACTGGCGCGGCTCCCTCTCTTGCAGGGGACTGGTGCGGGTCTCCCTCTCTTGCAGGGGACTGGTGCGGTCTCCCTCTCTTGCAGGGGACTGGTGCGGGTCTCCCTCTCTTGCAGGGGACTGGTGCGGGTCTCCCTCTCTTGCAGGGGACGGGTGCAGCTCTGAAGGCGTAACCAGCAGGCACTTTTCCTCTGCTGGTGGAGATGGGGACAGCAGGTATTCTTCCTCTGCTGGTGGAGATGGGGACAGCAAGCATTTTTCCTCTGCTGGAGACCCTGTTACCTGGGCTGCTGTTCCCTCCGGCTGGTGTTGTGGCTGCTGCCTTCTGCTGTTCTTTCCCATTTTTTCCAAAACAAAGAAAATCACTGCAGTATCCCTGGTCTGATGCTTGGGCTTGCTGTTGTACGGTTCTGACACCAAGTGTGACAAGCAGGCTGTAGTGGTGACGTCAGACCCGGAAAAAACACACAGTACTGCGAAGTGAAATGTGAATTGCACTGTTGCATGTTTAATAATGAACAAAATAAAAAGATTTTAAACGAAAAACAGGACACGACACTTGAGGCCAAAATAAATAGACAGACAAAATGGATTAACACTAAACAAACAGTGGACGGCGAGACAAACAAACATGGTGAGTCTAAACACTTAATAATAATAATAATAATAATAATAATAATAATAATAATAATATTATTATTATTTTAGTTTATTTTACCTCCTCTCCACACCCGTTCTCCACTCACCGAACACACAACCCCGAGTGAGTAAAACTTGCATCTATATATACTGTTGTGCTGGGATTCAATTACTAATTAATTATTCACTTGAATCCCAGCACGTGAATTAATTATGTGCAACCTCGTGCTCACATATTAAATACTTTAAATGCACGTGAAAGTGAAGTGCAATCCTCGTGCCTAAATACAATTATACATTATAAACACTCATGCTCATTACCCACATTATATCCCGTGTACCAACTACAATACACCAACATTTACACACTACATGCAACATATAACACACAAATGCACACAGCGGCGGGGCACATTGCCACACAGCTCCAGTGCAGATTAAATTGCAGTATAAAAAACACAACCATTTAAATGAACAAGATGTCCATGTGAAAATGAATCTGCTGTTTGTGAAGTATATGAAACATACAAACTAAAACTGTTACAATTTTCAACATCCCTCCATAAGGAATTTTTTGGACACAAAGGTTTAGGAATATTCCTAAGCCTTTGTGTCCAAACAAAAAAAAAAAAAACTTTTTTAAAATTTAAATTTGAATAGATTCATTTATTTAACCAGGAGATTTAATTTATTAACCCTTTGCGGTCCATTTATTAATGCGCGTCAGGCACGCCAGGGCTAATTAATTTTCACACGCGCAGTTAATTTTAGGCCGCTGTTTAAAAAGTATTTTTTCCACAGTCAAACGGGTTTAAATGGGCCCTGCATATCAACAAAGCACTCACTAGGCATCTCCAGCCCCGCCACACCATTTCGTTTGCTATAGCGTTCACCTATGAAATAAATAAATAATAATAATAATAATAATAGTCATACATACCCGATCGATCATCTCCGGATCACTCGTTTTATCACCAAACTCCTCAATAATGTCGACCCAAGTCATTATTTTATTACTATAACATCTCAAAAGCTCTGCAAATGTCCGTTTTTTCTGTGCGCTGATTCAGTCAGCCAACTTGTTTACTACGACCCGCCCGTTATCTGATACCTGATACCATGTATGACTAATCATGAGATCGCCCTTTTTTTTTTCGACTTGTCTCGGCTCCTGTCGCTCCCACTCGGCAATTGAATGGTTTTTTCGCTTTTTTCGAGAAAAACGACTAGAAACCCGTTTATTGCATTGCTATAATGATGTCGGACCCAGTCCGACAAAGGACCTGTGAGGAATAATTCAATGTCGGACCCAGTCCGACAATGGACATAAAGGGTTAATTTTATTTAATCAGGTCTCATTTACAAAGAGGGTCCTGAAACAATAAAATAACAATTGCAATGTATAAAACAATTGCAATGTACCAACACACAATAACAACATGTGCGGCTCAAACTGAATCAGCAGCACAGAGATCCAAGAACACAATCAATAAGACAGCTATCAATGTGTTAATGTGGACTGCAGGAGAGGCATTGCACGAGGTTCTAAGCAATTCCCAAATACGATCCTTAAAACCAGAGGAAGATTCATTTTAACAGACAATGCACGTGTTGTTAAACTTGCAGAACATATATTTATAATAATTTCTAATGAGTTGGATTTCACGTCCAGGGATGTCTTTATTTATGGGTGTGGTAGTTTAAGATACTGCTGCAGAAACCTGGAATGGGTTTTCAGCATCTCTTCATTAAGTGCTTTACTTACCCATAGGCTCAAACTGTCTCTCCATGGCTAGAAGAAAAACAGAACAGTCCATATTATTGTAAACCTGTTTGACATGTTTAAAATGCACAGAGCTATATGAAATGCCTCATGGTAATGATAAAGTTCATACCATCCATTCTTCTCCATTGGATCACCAGCAGAGGAATGGCTCCAATACTGAGAGCTAAAGTCAAGAAGAAAGCCACCATCCATCCAGAGACTCCTGGGAAAAAATCCCCTGGAAAACAACACAGCAGCTCAACACACTGGAACACACACACCCCTCCCAACACTGAGCCACACCCCCTCATAGTGAGCATTCCACACACCCCTCCCAACACTGAGACACACCCCTCATAGTGAGCATTCCACACACCCCTCCCAACACTGAGCCACACCCCTCATAGTGAGCATTCCACACACCCCTCCCAACACTGAACCACACCCCTCATAGTGAGCATTCCACACACCACTCCCAACACTGACCACACCCCTCAGTGAGCATTCCACACCCCTCCCAACACTGAGCCACACCCCTCATAGTGAGCATTCCACACCCCTCCCAACACTGACCACACCTCATAGTGAGCATTCCACACACTCCCAACACTGACCACACCCCCTCATAGTGAGCATTCCACACACCTCCCAACACTGAGCCACACCCCTCATAGTGAGCATTCCACACCTCCCAACACTGACCACACCCCTCATAGTGAGCATTCCACACACCCCTCCCAACACTGAACCACACCCCTCATAGTGAGCATTCCACACACCCTTCCCAACACTGAGCCACACCCCTCATAGTGAGCATTCCACACCCCTCCCAACACTGACCACACCCCTCATAGTGAGCATTCCACGTTCCTCCCAACACTGACCACACCCCTCATAGTGAGCATTCCACACCCCTCCCAACACTGACCACACCCCTCATAGTGAGCATTCCCACACCCTCCCAACACTGAGCCACACCCCTCATAGTGAGCATTCCACACACCCCTCCCAACACTGAGCCACACCCCCTCATAGTGAGCATTCCACACACCCCCCAACACTGACCACACCCCTCATAGTGAGCATTCCACCCCTCCCAACACTGACCACACCCCTCATAGTGAGCATTCCACACACCCCTCCCAACACTGAGCCACCCCTCATAGTGAGCATTTCACACCCTCCCAACACTGAGCCACACCCCTCATAGTGAGCATTCACACACCCCTCCCAACACTGAGCCACACACCCTCATAGTGAGCATTCCACACCCCTCCCAACACTGGCCACACCCCTCATAGTGAGCATTCCACACCCTCCCAACACTGGGCCACACCCCTCATAGTGAGCATTCACACACCCCAACACTGACCACACCCCTCATGAGTGAGCATTCCACACACCCCTCCCAACACTGAGCCACACCCCTCAGTGAGCATTCCACACACCCCCTCCCAACACTGAGCCACACCCTCATAGAGAGCATTCCACACACCCCTCCCAACACTGAACCACACCCTCATAGTGAGCATTCCACACACCCTCCCAACACTGAGCCACACCCTTCATAGAGGCATTCCACACCTCTCCCAACACTGAGCCACAAAACTAAGCAGAGAACAGAGTTATTTGGACGGGTGGGCCTGACAGTTCTTTCCCAGGGTCAGGAAATTGGCCAGTCTGGATGAAGCAGACTCCGCTGCAATAACGCATTGACCCAGAAGGGAAACGGCCGCGTGGCAGCCGAGATTGGAGAGGTGGTTGCACCTTCGCTACCAAAGGGGTCATGTGTGACAGCATAAAGGGGACAGAGAATTGCAATCTGTTCCTTCACTTATAGTTTGTGTAAGTAAACTGAGAAGGACTGTGAGAGACCCCTGCCTAGTCAGAAAAGTACCCGTGAGTGTTTTTGTTTGTTTTGTCTTGTAATTGTCTTGTAATTGTCTTGTCTTGCACATTACCAGACAACTAGCATAGTTCCGAGCTGTCGCGAGGGCCAGCTAAGTCCGAACATAACTTCACCCACTGTCACTAAATAACTTGTATCACCCACCACGAAAGCACACTGCACGCACCCAGGACTGGTGTGTATGTATTGTGGATCAGATATTGTGTTTATTAGTTGAGACTGCAATCCCGTTATTGTTTACCTCATGCAGTACACATTGTTGTTTATTGATGGGGGAGTTATTGTTTTGGTCACCAGACCTGGAATAAAAATAAACCCCACTTTTCCAAACTGGGTTACAAGGCTCTGTCTGTTTAATTACCGCACTGCATCACTCCTGCACCTGTTCTCACTCAGTCACTTTACCACACTGGTCTACTAGTTCATGTGTTTGATTGAGATATTGAC
The DNA here is from genome assembly GCA_036884735.1 of Huso huso. Lineage (NCBI taxonomy): Eukaryota > Metazoa > Chordata > Actinopteri > Acipenseriformes > Acipenseridae > Huso > Huso huso. The sequence goes on along the minus strand of CM072681.1, from coordinate 11,585,939 downwards.
TGGTCCACTAGTTCATGTGTTTGATTCAGATATTGACTGGTCCACTAGTTCATGTGTTTGATACAGATGTTGATGCCCCATCATGGTGACTGTAATCTATGGTCAGTGTCAGTCAGGCTCAATCCACAAACATGTGATACTCACTGGATATGTGGAGTTTGGATTCCCAGTCTGGTTTTGGTGTTTTACTTCTAACCAGACATGAGAACACGTTGGACTGCTGTTTGATTTTGATGTAGCTGCTGACACTGAGGAGCCCCTGACTGTCCCTTTGCACTGTTGTGTTGGACAGTGATGTCACATTGTTTCCATCCCTGTCTCTCCAGATCACTTCAGGTTCAGGGCTCCACCCTTCTGATCTGCACACCAGCCGGGTCTGCTCTCCTTGTGTAGAGACCATAGAGATTGAGGGGGTGGGTCCCCAGAACTGTCAGGGAATAGAGACAGTGAGACACACAGATAGACTGTCAGGAATGAGACAGTGAGACACACACAGACAGACACACCAGCCGGGTCCTGCGCTGCTTGTGTAGAGTCCCATAGAGACAGATTACACAGATTACACACACAGAGATTACAAACAGGGAATTACGCAATTCTGGCGCCCATGTAATTTTACGATTAAAAAGTATCACCACGCATAGTCGCGTAATATTAAATAATATCGCCATTAACAGAGAGAAGGACAGGGAAAAATGTTGGATCACACTGAGGATAAAGGAACATTGGTTGATTTTGCCAGAAAATGCCACGACAAAAGGTCCCACATTGCAAATACAACAGCAAAGATTTGCTTTGCTTTGTACTGCAAGTAAACATTCACTTTTAGAAATTCAGATACATCATTGCAGTAACAAATACAGTTGATACTGAGCACAGCACCTGGCTGTGTAATCTTGTCCTGTCCGATCGGAGGCGTTCTCTTCAGGAAGACAAACTGAAGAAGCTGGTGTTCCTTTATTACAATCTTGGAATTTAGAAAGACTTTGTGTTAAGAAACAAATCCATTGTATTCTATTAGTATTTTGATATCCAGTGTGATAGAAGAACCCAATTCAACTGCACACTTTTTAGTATTGTAAATCGAACCCTGACTTTGACATAGATTATCATGCAAATTCTAAACAACGATTATCGATCATTAGAGTTAAAATGCTTTAAATAATAATAAAAAAAACTTTAAAGAATCTAAAGAGACAATAAGTCCTCTTTTTATAGAGCAAGGTATAAAAAACTCATTCAAACAAATCCCGATGTTTTAAGACACGTTTGATAAATACATTGGCATTTACATATAGCACTCTCCAATTGTCATATTCCTGCCATCGCTTAGCCTTCTTTTGTGTAAAATCTAATGAATTTTCAGTGTAAAACCCCCCCAAAAAAAAACTGTCCAAAGGAGAAAAAAACTACATTAACACTGTGGCCCCATTCACATGGGAATAATTCTCTCTCTGGTGAATGCAACAATCCTGTCCAGTGTGTCATGACTGCAGAGATGCATTTCACTCTTTGCTGTCATTACAACTTTACATGACTTTGCATAGCCACTTAGATCTACATTATCTTCAGTGAATACAACTATAGCGTCATTTTTCCAAACAGTACATTAGAGGTAGCTATCCTTTCCTGCAACTGAACTTTCCACAGCGACACATTCTCCGGCTGATCATTTTCGGTTTGCGTCTCCATATTTGAATATGTAGAATATTTCCTACATGTATGTGGATTTATTATTAACTGACTTACTGCCCACATCGCAACCAAGACATGTAGAATCTCTTTCATACATGATGTACAGGCCTGTGACAGGATGGCTGGGCGGTGACGTCAAGGCAGAAGCAGGAAATCAAAACACACTGACACCAAATACTGCAGTTCAAAAATAAAGGCGCAGGGTGCCGTTTATTTAAATACAAAATAAATTAAAAGTTCAAACACAAAACACTTGCTCACAGAGCAAAATAAAATGTTAAACAAAAATAATCATGTACACAAAACAACACAGATCAGGCTGGGCAATACCCTTCACTGATCCTTTTGGGTTAGTTTTTTTTAAGTTTCTTTTTAAGTTTGTTTTCTGTCTCTCCTCTCGTTCCTCTCGCTCATCTCGCTCTCCGGTCTCGCTCTGACACACACCCACCTAGTGCAGAGAGTTGCAGCCTTTATATCGTGGCCGAGGGGTTTAACTGGCTAGTAATTATTCTATTACCCCTCGGCCACAATCGTAATAAGTTTATTAATTACTGTGGATGGGGTTTCCAACCACGCTACTAAACAAAATACACAGCTCCGCCGTCACACTTATAAACAACAAAACAATAACAAAACCAAGCGGAGCCTCACTGGCCATATAAATATAATAATAAATAAATACAAAACCACACGGCGCTTCACCATCATAAATACAAATAAATCATAAAAACAAAACACAAAATAACAATCTGCACAGGGGAGGGGGGGAAACCCCGTGCTAAAACTAAATAAACAAAAACACTGTAAGGGCTCTCACTCTGTTACAAGGCTCAATCAATCTACACCATGATGTAGAGAGCCACGTGCCTGACAAGCAGGTTGTGTTCTGGTATTTAACCAACAACAAAACAAACTTTCCAAAACAGCTGCATTCGTTTTGATTTTTCTGTGCATAATTCCCTGGGGTGTAACAGATAGACACACAAGCCAGGTCTGCAGGATATGGAGGTGTTATTTCAGATGAAAACACATTGCAATTCAGTACTGACCTCTGACTATCAGTTCAGTCTTTCCTTGTCCATCCCAGACTCCATCAGTGGCATAGCAGGAATAGACCCCGCTATCAGAGGGACGGAGGTTTGTCAGTTTCAGAGAGAGAATGCCTTCCTCCAGCCTCAATATCGAGAGAGCAGTGCGGCCCGATAGTCACTGTCCTGGACACCTGTCTGATCCTTTTGATCTTCATATAAATGAACTGGAACCCTGATGTTCCTCTCTGTACCACCTGACTTCCATGTCCACAGCACTAAGACTGGGGTGATCTGACAGGGCAGGATGACACCTTCACCAGGAGGCGATGAGGGGCTGATCAGACCCAGTAATAGAGCTGCCATCTGAAAAAAAAAAACACAATTAGAATCAAACAAGAATTTGCTCAAACAAAGTACTCTAGTAGAAGAAAGCACACGCTATGAGATATGAGCTATAGCTGTGACCCTGGGACTTCTACACTAAACATCCAGCTATGAGATATGAGCTATAAGCTGTGACCCTGGGAGCTCTACACTAAACATCCAGCTATGAGATATGAGCTATAGCTGTGACCCTGGGACTTCTACACTAAACATCCAGCTATGGAGAGATATGAGCTATAAGCGGTGACCCTGGGACTTCTACACTAAACATCCAGCTATGAGATATGAGCTATAAGCTGTGACCCCTGCGACTTCTAAACTAAACAATCAGCTATGAGATATGAGCAATAAGCTGTGACCCTGGGAGCTCTGCACTAAACATCCAGCTATGAGATATGAGCAATAAGCTGTGACCCTGGGAGCTCTAAACTAAACATCCAGGTATGAGATATGAGCGATAAGCTGTGACCCTGGGACTTCTACACTAAACATCCACCTATGAGATATGAGCAATAAGCTGTGATCCTGGGAGCTCTACACTAAACATCCAGCTATGTGATATGAGCTATAAGTGGTGACCCTGTGAGCTCTACACTAAACATCCAGGTATGAGATATGAGCTATGTTATGACCCTGGGAGCTCTACACAAAACATCCAGCTATGAGATATGAGCTATAAGCTGTGACCCTGGGACTTCAACACTAAACATCCAGCTATGAGATATGAGCTATAAGCTATGACCCTGGGGCTTATACACAAAACATCCAGCTATGAGATATGAGCTATAAGCTGTGATCCTGGGAGCTCTACACTAAACATCCAGCTAAGGAGATATGAGCTATAGCTGTGATCCTGGGAGCTCTACACTAAACATCCAGCTATGAGATATGAGCTATGTTGCTGACCCCTGGGACTTCTACACTAAACATGCAACTATGAGATATGAGCTATGCTGACCCTGGGACTTCTACACTAAACATCCAGCTATGAGATATGAGGTATAAGCTGCTTGACCCTGGGAGCTCTACACTAAACATCCAGCTATGAGATATGAGCTATAAGCTGTGACCCTGGGACTTCAACACTAAACATCAAGCTATGAGATATGAGCTATAGCTATGACCCTGGGACTTCTACACTAAACATCAACCTATGAGATATGAGCAATAAGCTGTGATCCTGGGACTTGACACTAAACATCCAGCTATGAGATATAAGCTAATAGCTGTGACCCTGGGAGCTCTACACTAAACATCCAGCTATGAGATATGAGCAATAAGCTGTGATCCTAGGAGCTCTACACTAAACATCCAGCTATGAGATATGAGCTATAAGCTGACCCTGGGAGCTCTGACACTAAACATCCAGCTATGAGATATGAGCTATAAGCTGTGACCCTGGGACTTCTACACTAAACATCCAGCTGAGATATGAGCTATAAGCTGTGACCCTGGGGGCTCTACATAAACATCCAGCTAATGAGATATGAGGTATAAGCTGTGACCCTGAGACTTCAACACTAAACATGCAGCTATGAGATATGAGCAATAAGCTGTGATCCTGGGAGCTCACACTAAACATCCAGCTATGAGATATGAACTATAAGCTGTGACCCTGGGACTTTTTACACTAAACATCAAGCTATGAGATATGAGCTATAAGCTGTGACCCTGGGAGCTCTACACTAAACATCCAGCTATGAGATATGAGCTATAAGCTGTGATCCTGGAGATCTACACTAAACATCCAGCTATGAGATATGAGCTATAAGCTGTGACCCTGGGAGCTCTACACTCAAACATCCAGCTATGAGATATGAGCTATAAGCTGTGACCCTGGGAGCTCTACACTAAACATCCAGCTATGAGATATGAGGTATAGCTGTGACCCCTGGGAGCTCTGCACAAAACATCCAGCTATGAGATATGAGCTATTAGCTGTGACCCTGGGACCCCTGCACTAAACATCCAGTTATGAACGCTGGTGCACCCACGGTCCAGAACTCAACCAAAGAACCAGTGCACTGTTAGTAAGATGTGACTGAACAGACAAATTGAACTACAATTCCCCTTCCTATAAAAACAGGGCATCTCTGAACTTGTCATCTTGCATCTCAGTTGATCTGTCCTATTGAAAGATCTTCAGGTTAGCATTAGTGATGTGTCTCTTCATCAGTTTCATTTCTACAGCCCCCTCTCACCTCTCTGTGTAGAAACAGCTGGTAGCAAACTCAAGACAATGAGACAGGTCCTCCCCCAGGAATCTCATGTTCATTTCCTGGAAAACAACAAAGTGTTTGAGTGATCCTCAGTGAGGGGGTTGGTGCTACACTGGGATGCTTTACGGTATCCTCAGTAAGGAA
>CM072681.1:11555836-11579966 GCA_036884735.1 Huso huso | reverse complement strand
GGAACAAAGACCACGAGAGGAAAGGCCAGAGTTGCCCAGCCCTGGTCTAGACTACGCTGCTCTACAGGAAGTCAGGAAGTCCTGTAGTCACTTCACAATGTGGTAACACACCGGAAACCTTGCACTCAACTTTATGCACGCTTGGGCACAAGTCTTGCTTTCATAAAAATGATTTCTTCTGGGAAAATAGTCTTCTTTCTGGGCATTTCCTACGTTTATGGTAAGTTCAATCTTTTCTTTCTTTCTTTCTGACACAAAGTCTGTGTTTATAACAAGTTTAGTTAACTTTCAGATACAAAAAAACCAAAAACTTTAAAATGAATCTATTTTAAGATGCAATACTGGAACTGAAAATGGACAACAGGCGAATTTCAAGCAGAAAATGTTTAATATATGGAGATACAGCTTATATATAATTAAGTATTGACATATTCCTTATAAAGGTTTCTCATAGTAAAAGCATAAGTGATACTTTTAATAAAGCGAATAAGAGGTAGGAGGATGGGTTTTAAAGATGGTTAGCGCTCCTTTAAACCAATGATCATGTTAACAAAGCTAAATTCATAGTAGCTTAACCCTCTGTCTGCGCCTCCCAGCCCTCCAGATTGGAACCCAGGTCCCCAGAGAAAGGTGACAGGCAGGAAGGAGAGGCTACTGGCCCACTGTCTGTACTGTGTGAGGTTCACACTATTAAAAAGCAAGCGAGTAAACAAGAATACCAATGTGCTGCATGAAAAAGGAACATCTTTTCTATAGGAAGTGTGACTAAGAAGATACCATGCAAACAAAGGAAGCTAGTTATCTCAGATGTATAATTGTGCTCATGTGGTTAGTACTGTTCTGTACCGGTTCTGGGTTTAATAGGTCTGCATTCAGAGGTGCCACTTATTGAAGGTGATCATCAGAAATATTTGTGATGAAAGAAACATAAACGTTGAAAGCACTACCGGGTTTGCACCAGTGTAGCACCAGACACTGTGTTGAGTCTAATGTAGCACCAGACCCTGTGAGTATATGACGTTTTCTAATCTGCACATTTCGAGGGTGGACTCTACATATGCAAGATTGTCCGGTCAGTTGCAATTAAGCATAATGTGGACATTGATTACTTTACAGTATTTGGCGTGTGTCTGGATTTGTTTATTGCACTCCCTTTAGAGGGCCGGCTCACTGTATTCATTTCAACTTGGCGCTCTGAAGTAATGTCTGCTAATACGTTAATAAGAAATACGATTCTGGAAACAAACATAGCCTTCAGTGTTGTGTGGCACTGAGAGTAATTAGTGCTGTGTGGGTGTTTCATAGTATTGCACAGTCATCGTATTTACTTAGTTATTTGTGGTCATAGTGAAATGTAACACGTAATGGTGGTGCATGCAAGTTATACGCAGGTAAAGGCAGATTTTAAATAAGAACTCGATATAGGAGGAGCAAAACCATCAAATAGCAAGGGAACAAACAGATTACTAAATCAAATAACATTCCTTCTTTCTGCTTGTAGCATCTTTCCTCTCTGCAGCTCAGCTGGCAGCCCAGCAGGTGAAGGGGATTGTGGGAGAATCGTTCACTTTTCCAGTGGTAATACCAAACCTGCTGCCAGATACAGAAATAAACTGGAGATACGGTACTGAGGACACAGACTGGCCCATTGCGAGAATTCAGAACAGAAAGATTGTCGCTGTTGTAGACGAGAGATTCAAAGCAAGGCTGCAGCTGGACAATGTTACCAACTCTCTCAGGATTAACAACGTACAGACAGCAGACAGCGGGTTTTACCAAGTGGAGATTTACAAAGAAATTTATTTAAAAAAAATATTTATCTTGTCTCTTTACAGTAAGTATGTACTAAAGTGTTCCAAGACCTGTATTCTTGTTGTTGTTGTTGATTTCATTTTTTTTTAAACAAATGGATTCTACCCTGGTAGGCTTTTAAAATTTTAAATTATCTAATTTCTGCTAAAATGATCACGATTATCTTAAATTATGTTTGAAATTATGTTAGTACCCCCTCTCTCTCTCCCCCTCCTCTCTCTCTCTCCCTCTCCCCCTCCCTCTCTCTCTCTCTCTCTCTCTCTCTCCCCCCCTCTCTCTCTCTCTCTCTCTCTCTCTCTCTCTCTCCCCTCTCTCTCTCTCTCTCTCTCTCTCTCTCTCTCTCTGTTTGACGGGTGATTCTGTATTTTATATAATGATGTACCTGTCTCTCCTACGTATTTTGTTCAGTTACATGTTTGATTTAAACATGACGGGTTTTCTTATGACTGAATATTTATTTTCTCTATTTGTGATTTCACTTTTATCTATATACATTTGAAGCTCGGTAAAGGAAACTACATTCTGTATGTATTTCTGTTTAAATGAGCACACAACCATGATTTAAGCAGAATTTCCTTTATTGATTCCTAAACGTGTGTGTGAAGCTGAACCTTGTTTGTGCTAGCTCTGTGTGTCAGTGGAGTTCAAATGCACAACAGATCCAAACTACAGAAGCAATGGGGTGTTCTAATACAGTTCCAGACTACAGTACAATGCTGATAATGGCATTGCTGTGGCGTGTTCCTCAGTGATAATAGAACTACCTCATTCTAATGCACTTGACCTCCAGCCCTGGGCTTTATTGCCATTATCCCTTAATTAGATTCTGATCTGATTGTATTAATTCCTAGGCTGAACTGAATTAGTCTCCCTACATGTCCTTCCATTTGTCAACTATGTCCTTCCATTCTCTGCTTTCGACAGGCGTGGCGCCCGTCCCCCGAGTTAAAAGGGAAGTGAAAGAGGGGAGAGTGACTGCGTTCTGCTGTGCTCGGTGGAAAACTGGAACAACACATCTCTGTCCTGGCAAAGAAACGGGACTACACTGACCCAACCAACCTCACGACACTCAACCCAACTGGACCTTTCCCACCACCAAATACGGGGTAAATGCCACCTTCAGGTACACCTGTGTGGCCAGCAACCCTGTCAGCAATCAGACCATCACTGTCACACCTTCGGATTACTGTCCTCTCAAAGGTATGCGTCTCACCCTTGACCTGTGACCTGAGCTGGCTGCCAGAGAGGTATGGTAAAGCATATTAAAAATGATAAACTCTGATATAGTATAACCATGGGAAAATCATGCTAAATCACCGTGGTAAACTTTTATAAGGGTATTGGTGTCAATGCGACTGTTGTCTTGCTGGATGATAGAGAATCATAGAATACAGCTGTGTACTGAGTATCAAGCCACTGTCTTGAAGTGCTAGGTATACAAAACTAAATGAGCTTTGTGTCTGTAATTTTACAATGCAGCGCTGTCAAAGCCTCTGCTCTCAGTGACCCTTTGAGATAGTGACTTCATATTTTCCGGGTTACAGAAACCTGTTTTATCTTCTGCCATATTTTAGTTACTACAGCGGGATGCAGCTCTATTCAGTGGCTCTCTTGATCAAGTTTCATAGCAGTCGTTGTCCAATACAGTGAACTATTTTGTGCAGAAATATAATTTAAGATTAAAAATACAGTACAGTTTATTATTATTATTATTATTATTATTATTATTAGTATTATTATTATATACAAGGCAAACTGAAAGCAGTCCTACCGACACACAGACACACACACACACACACACACACACACACACACACACACAGACACCTTCGTGTGAATGATTGTCGTAAACGAAAATCCCTAAATCTTCCCTATCCTGCACTTCCATTTTCTAAACTGGTCTCAAATGTGCAGTTTTGAAAGAAAGTTACAGCAACCATTCTGAAGCACGATGTCTGCTACGACACACAAGTCTTACTTTCAGATAGTGTTGCACTTCTATCTTCATTCAGAGGGTGGGATCGTCCCCACCCCTTCAGAACCTTATTACCTGTCAATAACCAGCAGCTTCCTCCCCATGTGTCCATTACTGAGTAACAACAGAACTGCTGGCCTCCATAGAAAACAATGGAAGAGCAGGGTCTGGCTGTGAAAGTTGGTAAAGTTGCATCCCTGACAGACAACGGCACAAATTCTGCAACTAACAAATGATTTACAGAACAAGTAACAAATGATTTACAGAACAACTAACAAATGATTTACAGAACGACTGGTTGGATCCGTTACTTACTAAATATCCTGGTATCCCTGAATAGAAAATCGCCTGCCCTTTAAAAATATGCTAAATATTTTAATGAGCAAGGCATGTTACAAGTACAATGGTACCCTGAAATATTCTGCTTTTCTAGGAAAGCAGTACTGTATCTTTTTCCACATACAGTATATATATATACATACAGCAGTGTACTCATTTATTAAAACACCCCATTGCTTCTGTAGTTTTGATTTGTTGTGCAGAAATCAAACCACTGGAACTGAAAAATAGGTAAATAATTGATTGTCTAATTCTATTGATGACTAATATGCCACACATGCAATTCATTTAAAATAGTAAGAGAAACACACAGCCACACATGGTAAAATGGACTTTGTAGAAGCTGTTTTAAGATGCCCAATTATAGCACACAAAGTGGTCTAATATCAGATGATACCAGAGATTTTGAGAAAGTACACAGACACAATGCCAAACAGATGTCAAGCTCTTATTGATGCCAAAGGTGGCCAGACTAAATATGAGCAAAAGACACTTTCAAACACAGTTGTGTTTTTAGTTTTGAATTAGTTTCATGTTATATGAGTTTGCAAAAAACAACTAATTTCTCTAGTAAATTAATAATTATTTGTTTTTGTGTGCAAAGCTCGATAAATGCCAAACCTTGAGGTGTCTAATAAATTTGCACACTATTGTCTCTGTCTGTCTATCTATCTATACATACATACACACATATACCTACATGTACACATTCCTTTGGTCACAGAAAGAGGAGGCCACACTGAGCTCATCCTGAGGGTGCTGGTGTTCATAGTGCTGACTGGAGTCGTCATCGCAGTCTGTGTGTGGGTCTGGAAGAAGGGGAACGCTCAGGATGAAGACAGGTAGGCATTATCAGGGGTTTGCTCTTTAATGTGGTAGCTTCTGACCGAGTAGGGCAGATTCTGAAAGGAAACGATACTGAAAGCAAGCAAGTTGGCTGCCAATCCTTTGTTACAATGCGCCCTGCCGGCACAGTATTCAAATAAGGACCGTCAACAACCATCTGCTTCAGCAGAGTTGAAAGGTCAAAATATTACATGAAACAAAAAAACTGCAAAAAACCCCACATGTATACTAGAAAGAGGGGGCACCAAGTGCTTTTTAAAATATTTATAATAACAGAAGAAAGTTTACGAGCAAGAGGAGGCCATTCGGCCCATCAGCGCTCGTCCAGGTCCTAGCAGACGATTGATCTCAGAACTATGTTAAAGGATCCAAGTGATTTTGCCTCAACAACATGACTAGGTAACCCATTCCATCCCCTCCCCACTCTCTGTGTGAAGAAGTGTCTCCTTCAGCAACATGACTAGGTAACCCATTCCATCCCCTCACCACTCTCTGTGTGAAGAAGAGTCTCCTTCAGCAACATGACTAGGTAACCCATTCCATCCCCTCACCACTCTCTGTGTGAAGAAGAGTCTCCTTCAACAACATGACTAGGTAACCCATTCCATCCCCTCACCACTCTCTGTGTGTGAAGAGTCTCCTTCAGCAACATGACTAGGTAACCCATTCCATCCCCTTCCACTCTCTGTGTGAAGAAGAGTCTCCTTCAGCAACATGACTAGGTAACCCATTCCATCCCCTCCCCACTCTCTGTGTGAAGAAGTCTCCTTGAGCAACATGACTAGGTAACCCATTCCATCCCCTCACCGCTCTCTGTGTGAAGAAGAGTCTCCTTCAGCAACATGACTAGGTAACCCATTCCATCCCCTCCCCACTCTCTGTGTGAAGAAGAGTCTCCTTCAGCAACATGACTAGGTAACCCATTCCATCCCCTCCCCACTTTCTGTGTGAAGAAGTGTCTCCTTCAGCAACATGACTAGGTAACCCATTCCATCCCCTCACCACTCTCTGTGTGAAGAAGTGTTTCATTCATTCTATCTGCACTTAATTTCCAATCCTGGTTTCTGTGTTGCGCTTAAAGTATTGGTTCGGGGTAACGATGTCAACTCCTTTTAAGAATGTAAAGACCAATCAAGTCTCCTTTAATTCTTCTTTGTTCCAGACTAAATAGATTCAGTTTGTTCAGCCTGTCTTCATCGCTCAGTCTTTCAAGCCCTGCTGGGATTAGTTTCCCCCTTTGATTTGTGCTCTACACTTTTGGCTATATACCCAGCATGTCGGGCCAGGATTTCAAAGCGTTTACTCCAGGCTTCAATGAACTCCTATTTTTTGAAAGAGGTAAAACGCTTGTTCATTTTTACAAAACTGGAACCAAACAATCAATACTTCATGTCCTCTTAAACACTCTACAGTTCTTGTTTTTTTTTAAAATTTTGTACACTGACATGATTTTTTTTCTTCCTTTCAAAAAACAGGAATTAAAGAACAGAGGAAACGCTTTGAAAATACACCCCATGGGGTCCTTGAGTGGATCACCTGGTAAAAACACTGCTGCGTGGTGTGCGGGGTGAGCCATACAGTCTGGAGCTTGCTGGTTTGAATCCAGCCTGTGCGAGGCAGCTGAGGATTCCAAAGAGGCGCCGCATTGGCTCTGGCTTCTCCGGGTTAGGGAGGTGGGGTTCCGGCAGACACGGTTTCTCCACATCGCTCTTCAGCGACCCCTACAGGCCGAGTGAGCTTGGGGGTGGAGATTTCCTGGGCTGGCTCTTGTCCTCCAGGGACAAGCCTGCTGACATCCGCTCTCAAGTTCCTCAGTGTTGAATGCAGATTACAGCTAGCGTCACTGTTTTACCTGTGAAACTTTAGAGTGGTTCAGCCTGGAGAATAGAAGGCTGTGTCATTTTCTGTGTTTAGTCCATAGGGTGTACACCAGAAATGCTCCAAGTTACCTTGCACCTCTGGTACGAGACTTTCAACTCTACCTGTGCACTAAGATCAAATGATGTGCCTGCTTTTAAAATCCCTAAACTGAGATCTAATCTGGGCCAGCGTGCCTTTGTATATCAAGCATCTCATCTCTGAAATTCATTGTCTTAGAACAGAAAAACAGCCTCTTCACAATACCTTTAAAATCACTCAAATATTTATTATAAATCTGACCAGGGTTTATAATTGCACCATAGATCTTCCTGACCAGGGTCGCAAATCCTGTAAATATCGATTATGACCAGGATCATGGAAACTGGAATTGTTTTGACTTTTTTATGCTTTAATTTGTATTCATGTATCTTGTGTTTCCTCCCATAGGATTGATGAAACTAGTCCCGCCAGCAGACAGACCCCAATCTCCCAACTGAGTACGAGCAAGACCAGCCCTAAGCAAATGTAAAGAGCCACTCAGTACTTAGTTATCTTAACTGGGGTGCTATTCGTGGTGTTGAGATTCAGCCTGTATGTCGTTTTCTGTTGAGTCACATTCTGGTTAAATGTCTTTACTTCCTGTTTTAGATAACGGTGATGTTATTTATAACATGGCCTCCAAAAGCCTACTGATGAAACTGCAGTATATTAGGGAATTACACTGTACTAAGCAGTTTGCTTGTGGAATCGGATTGGTATTATTAACCTTAAACACACTTTGTGGGGTACAAACTGTTCTTCTTTCGCGTGAAAGATGATGATCTGTTGTACAATTAAAAGGTAAAAAAAAAAAAAAAACTGCTGAATGACTTTACTGAAACTACTGAAACACACTGCTGTGCATTTTTTATAGGAATTGAATGTTTTTTGTAACTGTTTTCATTAGAGAATTACACCAAGCAGTTGACTTGTGGAATCAGGGTTCAGTATTCTTAACATATGTCTTTGAAGTGTATTTGAAGGGCAGCAGTGTGGAGTAGTGGTTAGGGCTCTAGACTCTTGATCAGAGGGTCATGGGTCCAATCCCCGGTGGGGACACTGCTGCTGTACCCTTGAGCAAGGTTCTTTATCTAGATTGCTCCAGTTAAAAACCCAACTGTATAAATGGGTAATTGTATGTAAAAATAATGTGATATCTTGTAACAATTGTAAGTCACCCTGGATAAGGGTGTCTGCTAAGAAATAGATATTAATTAATTAATAATGCTCTTTCCTATCAGCTGCTTTCTTGCACTAATACTGCATATTTATTTTATAATTAACTGTCAAGCTGGGTGATTGCAGTGGGTATAATATACATTGAGGCCGAAATTTGAAATGCAATGTGATGCAGCCTAAAGCGATGCTAGCCATATTATTTTCTTACTTGTTAAAAAGTGATCAAGTTGTTTAATTTCCAGTCTTGTAAAATTGTAATTTACAATGATGTACATTTAAAATTTGAATGTAAAAATGTTATATCAATTTAAAAATGGTATCCTTTCGGAGAAATTGGGAGGAAATAAAACTCGGAGGAAATGTTTTTGAGAATATTCCTTTGTACCTCCTGCCTTGCTACTTGTTAAAATTACAACATGCAGTGCTAACCAAGGCTTTAAGATCCATTTTCTACCTCAAGACACGGACGCAGGTGGAAAGCTGCTGCTGTTTCCTGGTACGAAACCATTTCCTTGTCGCGCTCCAGTATAGAATAATAACCTGTGGTGACAGGAAGTAGCAAAACTAAACAGCTTAACTCATTAATAAGCTGGGATGTGAGGCCAGAAGGGGTGTAAAGATTCATTGTGTATCTGTTGTTTGTATTGTGACTCAAAACCTAAAAGCACATCACAGAGCTGTCTGTTTCACCAAGTGGCTCTGACAGCTGCTACAAATGCATTAAATGTTTGACTTTTAACTAAACTGGCTCACTATTGGGCCTAAATGGCCATTTGATCTCAGCATGCATTATCCAAGTAACCCATCAGGACCATCTCAAGCACTGCGATGCGTATCCTAACACTAGCGTATCGTTACACTCCTAGGCCAGTGAATGTAACTCTTGCCATCTCTGACCAATTTATAAGCTGTATTTTGTTTGTAATGGTTGTCTGTATGTATGTGTTCATAAATCATTTTCTCTTAGATTTTTGTTTTTTGTTTGTCCAGTTGCTTATCTAACAAAACCAACACTTCTGCACATAACACTGCACATGCTTTTTCTTTAACTGCATGATCCAAGCTTAAAAGGGACAAGCTGGAAAAGGGGTGTAAAATAGGTCTTTTGGCGCAGGGTTGCACATTTTAATTCGTAGCAAAATAGACACACAACTTCAAATGAAAAGTTCTGTCCTTTTAAAGCTGGGTCTGCAGTTGCATTGCAGAGCCAAGCAGACAGCGGTCACGGTGGGATTCGAAAACCGTGCGCGGAGGTTCAGCGGACATGGAGACCAGACACTGTCCTTCTATTAACCTGGCCACGTGGGTCTTCAGATCCCTTCCAACTAAAGCAAAATGCAGGGCTTTAACCCTGATCCTGGCCCTAATACACAATACATACTACATCATAGCCTTTTTTTTTTAATCTCTCTATATTTATACAATACGTTTCTGCTTGAAAGAGCCAATTCCCAGTGTTTCAGTATAACACACCTTTGTCAAGGGAAAGCAGGGAGGTGCTATGATAGGGTGGCCGAGTGGTGACGTCGTTGCTGACGTCCCCAGACCAGATCCTGACCGACAACACACACAGGTACTCGGGTGAAAAGGTCTCTTGTGCGTCGTTTTTATTAAACACAAATAAATAAAATATTTTAACACAAAACCACGCTCACAGAGCGAAAATATAGGTTTTAAACAAAACAAGTCTCGCTACACATAAACCAAAACAGGCTGGGTAATTGCCTTCACTGATCCTCTAACCCTAGTTTTACTTGCGGTTTCGTTTTGATTTCTTTCTCTCGTCTCACTCTCACTCTCACTCTCACTCTCACTCTCGCACACGTTCCTTCTCCAAACACCCACCCTGAACAATAAACGACGCAGGTTTATATACTGGTGACCATCTCCAGACTATTATTTCTTTCTTAGCAGACGCCCTTATCCAGGGCGATTTACAGTCGTAAACAAAAATACATTTCAAGAATCACAGTACAAGTATTAATACAATTAAGAGCAATATAAAATACAATGACTTTGGTTCTAGCAAGTACAAGTATATGACAAAATACGATTCAATAACGGAGCAGATAACAGTGTCAGTGATAGTTACATCAGGATATAATTAAATACAAAATACTACAGATTAAATAACACTTGTGACAGATTACAGTACTCTAAAGTACAGGATTAAATGCAGTAAAATAGGGGGCAGATAAGAGCAAGTAAAGCGCATTAAGGAAGAGTGATACATTATGAATTAATAAATTCCTCTGGAGATGGTCACCTTCTGCACAGGGTTTTTAATATGTGCATTGTCGACAGCAACTCAGTTTATAATTAATCCTCTGCATTTTCGACGCATTTTCACGAGATGTCTGGCAGGGACGAACTGCTAACAACCGCCCCTGCCAGACCACAGCAAAACCAACAGTAACAACAAAGCGCCGTGTTTTTAACTAAACACGAACTACATTTAACTCATACAATACAATAAACCATTACTTTAAAAGACACACACAACACAATACATTTGAAATCATAATACATTCACCCGTTCCAACATCAAAACAATCCATATATTTACAAGCAGGACTTCTATTTGACCCTAGGATACATGACCCGGCTAAACTGGGCTAATCACATATAAATTCAGAATTTTGAAAAGTAATTAGTGAAAAACTGTAATGGTTATTAAAAAGTATTCTCCGATGCCTAGTTAGAGATTATATTTAATTAATATAATATAATGAAATATAAGCATTTAACATGTATCAGATTATTCATGTTTCCAACATGTCAAGATTTTTTAAAACGGGTCACGAAATAAACTCAATTCACAAACCCGTGCCTCTTGCACAAACCTTTAAGATCCACAGCACTAGACCCTCCACTGAAGGTATTTTTTGCTTTTTTCCCTTCAGGTTTGACAGGTTGAAGCCATTCCAAAATGGAGGTAATCCTAGGTTTCTTGGACTTCGCTGAACTGGCTGGTAACTCCCCAGCACCTGATGAGCGTAACCCTGGTACTGCTTTTCATAGACTTGTCACTTGCGCTCTCTGTATCTGACACACACAACACACACACACACACACACACACACACACACACAGACACAACACACACACACACACACACACAACACACACACACACACACACACACACACACACACACACACACACACACAGACACAACACACACACACACACACACACACACACACACACACACACACACACACACACACACACTCTCACACACACACTCTCTCACACACACACACACACACAGTCACACACACAGACACACACACACACGCACATGCACACGCAGACAGACACACACTCTCTCACACACACACTCACACACAGACACACACACACTCTCACCTCACACACACTCTCACACACACACACTCACACACTCTCACACACACAGACACACACACACACACACACACACTCTCTCTCACACACACTCTCACCTCTCACACACACTCTCACCTCTCACACACACACACACTCACACACTCACACACACACAGACACACACACACACACTCTCTCTCACACACACTCTCACCTCTCACACACACACACACAGACACACACACACTCTCACCTCTCACACACCTCCACACACACTCCACACACTTCACACACACAGACACACACATAACACACACTCTCTCTCACATTACTCTCTCTTTTCACACATTCTCACACACACACACTTCATATTAATCACACACACACACATCACTCTCTTCTTTACATATCTCACCTCTCATATTACACACACATTAATTTTTATTATTGACACATTACTCTCACATTATTACACTCACACTCTCACACACATTAGACATTACACACATTATTACTCTCTCACACACACTCTCACCTCTCACACACACACTCTCACACACACACTCACTCTCTCTCACACACACTCTCACCTCTCACACACACACTCTCACACACACACACTCTCACTTTCACTCTTTCACATTACTCCACACACACACACACACTCACCTCTCACATTACACAGACACACACACACACACTTTCTCTCACACACCTCTCACCTCTCACACACACTTATCACCTCTCACACACATTATTCTCACACACACACCTCTTTCACCTCTTTACATTACACCTCTCCTCTCACACACACACTCTCACACACACCTCTACACACTCACACACACACACATTAATCTCTCACACACATTCTTATTTCCTCTCTTTACACACACACATCACACATTACACACACACACTCTTTACCTCTCACACACACATATCACACACACACTTACACACTCACACACACACACACACACACACCTCTCTTTTCTCACACATTCTCACCTCTTTACACATTACACTCTTCACACACATTACACACTCCACACACACAGACACACACACACTCTCTCTCACACTCCTCCTCTCTCACACTCCCTCTCACACACACTCACCTTTTTTTTACACACACACACAGACACACACACACTCTCTCTCACACACACTCTCACCTCTCACACACACACTCACACACAGACACACACACACTCTCACCTCTCACACACACACTCTCACACACACACACTCTCACCTCTCACACACACACACTCACACAGACACACACGCACACACTCACACACACAGACACACACACACACACTGCGCTCCTCAGTACAGCTCATTTTATCTTGTCTGTTTCTATTACTATTCTTTTTGGCTTCAGCACTGAATTCAGCACAAGTGCTCTGTTTTATGAAGGCACACACACAAAAAAAGTCAATATTTTTTCTAGCTGTCTGTTTCTTGTTAGTATCATTGCGATGTTTTCTTCCATCCTGCACAGATCTTTCAGTCGATCACCCTCCTATAACCAGGAGTCTCCCCTGGTAAAGGCACGACCGCGTTGTCTGCAGGGTGAGTCACACAGTCAGGGGCGCAGGGCTGTAAAACAGTAGCTGGAAGGATTCAATTGTAAAGAATCAAATTTCAATCATGCAATTTACCTTTTATTTTTATTTACTGACTACAACAGTTATCCAGGGAGGGCTGCATTCTTATTTTTTGTAATGTTTTGCATTGAATCTGAATGTTGCAAAGAAAAAGCTACTTATTTGTATTTAATATACTGTATATTCAGGCAACCTGTAAAGAAAATATAACTGTTTCTCCTATAATCATTTTTTAAACAAGGATTTGATAGCAGATGTGCACCATGTTTATATCTTTACAAATCAGTACCTGCAACCCCCCCCCCCCTTTTCTCACAGTATGTGATGTTTTCTAATCTGTGCATTTCGAGGGCGGATTCTCCAGATGCAAGATTGTCCAGTTTTTTGAAAGTAAGCATTATGTGTACATTTGTTACTTGACAGTAGTTTGGTTTGTGTCGATATTTGTTTATTGAGAGTTCTGTCCCCGGATCGTACACAGCGGGAAAGTTGTCGTCTGTTGAAGATGTTTTTTGTTTACTCCTGTGGGAGAAAACACAGAACACAGCGGAGTCCACCCTTAACAGATCTTACAATGGCAATGCAATAATGGCTCTGTATTACACCAAGGGGCAATGGTAGCTCAAGTATAGGGCAGCTACAATGGGGTGAGGTTGGTAGAATGGGACCACAGTATGCCACCTGTACACTAGATTACTTTCAATGTCAGTGCAGACAGACAGAGGCACTGCTGTTTTTTTGTAATGAAGATTTGCTCTGTTGTGAATGGATCACATAAAAATATACAGTATATCAGGAAATACCGCCCTCTTGTGGTAGAAGATGGTAATGCACAGGGCAACACGATGTGAAAAACACGGGCTCATGACAGTTAGCTCATGAGTTAGTTTATAATACACCTTTAAACTATATATATTAATAAATACAATATTAATAAACAGGAATACATAGCAAATAACCAGCAAATGTTTTATGTAAACACATTATTCTCCATTTCTGTTTCACTCTTCTGTGAACTCTGAAACAAACGGGTAAGCTACACTATTATTTGCCATTGCACATTTTTGTACAGGTTATTAAATAGATCCTGGTAAGTTAGACTCACTGTTCCTAAGAGAAGAACACTCTGGCTCATCAGAAGAAACACTGCATGGGTGTCAGTTTTGACATGGTGAAGGAGTCAAAGCTGGATGGGGGCCCAAGCAGGTCTTTTCTGCTGGGATATCCTCATTAAATTCAAAGTGTAGGAAGTGTATCGAGTTGAGGAGGTGTTATATTGAACAGCAAGGTAGGAATCTCGCCTCACCTCATCTCCTTACTCACGTAGATAACTTTTTTAGTGTCCCTTGTATTTGTAATGTAGAAACTACTAGAATGTAATAATATGCAGCTTGAATAGCAAAAATGTCAAACCTTAAAATAGCCATAAATACCTTCAGTGGACGGTCTAAAGGTTAAAGGTTTTGTGTAAGAGGTACTGGTTTGTGTATTGAGTTTATTTTGTAAGACGTGTTTTAAAAAAATCTTGACATTTCAGAAACGCAAATAATCTGATAGGTGTTAAATGCTTATATTTCAACTGAAGGAAAAGTAGGAGAGACAGATACATCATTGTATAAAGAACACAGAATCACCTGTCAAACTAGAGCGCCAGCCGCTGCACCCACACAGCTGACTTCTGTCAAAACACATTGCCTGACAACGTGGGAGTATATGGGGTTCAGAATTATCCCGGGTTTAAAAGGCATGTCGTATGCAGACAGGCTAAAATAACTGAATCTATTCAGTCTTGAACAAAGAAGACGACGCGGCGATCTGATTCAAGCATTCAAAATCCTAAAAGGGATAGACAATGTCGACCCAGGGGACTTTTTCGACCTGAAAAAAAAACACGGACCAGGGGTCACAAATGGCGATTAGATAAAGGGGCATTCAGAACAGAAAATAGGAGGCACTTTTTTTACAGAAATTGTGAGGGTCTGGAACCAACTCCCCAGTAATGTTGTTGAAGCTGACACCCTGGGATCCTTCAAGAAGCTGCTTGATGAGATTCTGGGATCAATAAGCTACTAACAACCAAGCGAGCAAGATGGGCTGAATGGCCTCCTCTCGTTTGGAAACTTTCTTATGTTCTTACGTAGTTACCTTTAATTAGGTACTTGTGAGTGTAGTGCTCATGAAAGATGAAGGAAGATGGTAAAGTGCTGCCACAGCCACAGCTTCACATCTGACTTTGCTTTTAAAATATATTTATTTTTTATTTATTTATTTATTTATTTATTTATTTAGTTAAACAAATATTATAAGTACACTGAAAAGTTAACATCTTCTGTAAATCTTAAACCCATAGCATAGTAACCATTAGTTATTCTCCAGTAAAAGAAAAAAAAAAACTGTAAGTCTGATAAGGAACTCTCCAAATGTCTAGAAATTCTTAATTTGACACAGATTACTGCAACACAGCTTCCTTGTCTATCGGTTTATCCAATCGCTTTCTGTGGGGCAATATCAGGGTATAATGAAGTGTAAAAGATGAAGCCTCAGCTGAGCCGTTTATTCATTTGTCAATGGAGTCACACCTGGAACAATACAGAAATGGAACAGAGAGACTGTGGTTAGTAAAGAACATGGGAGAGAAAAGCACAAGAGAACTTTTTTTTTTTGTTTGGTGGTGGTGCTCCCTTTGTTTTACATTCTCAAACTAGAAAGAAACAACTCAAAATGCTAATTAAACTGCGGCTATCTTCACCTGTTACAGTTACACTGTTTCATACTTGCAGAAGATGGGGGCTAGTTTTGCTCTGCTGCAAACAGAAAATTGTACCCAATAATTTATAAGCTTTGATGGGATTAAAACAGATGAGATCAGTCAGAATTTGACTAGGTAGAGGACACAAAAGTGTACTTTGGCACTGGCGTCCGTTGTTCATGTGAGAAAACAAAAATCTCATGTAGCTCAGAAGAGTTAGGCAACCGTCAACTTAAAACATGGCAAACCGTGGTCTACAGTACCTCTCTCAGCTGGTTCTGAGAGAATACTGTAAGTACAGAACTTTAAAAATCCCTACATTCAATTTAACAAAAAAGCACAGATTATGAAGTGTTTAATACATCTGTTTGTGGTTCAAATTTGAAACCAAACAAAGCATCTCTACCAGCTTATCTAGGACTGTGAATGTCGAACTTCAGGTCAAACCCTCGTGCTTCCTCAGCTGACCCTGCTAGGGAGGGCATGGAGACAGCGGCTGTGTCTTTCTGAACATCCCCATCAGGAAGCGACGTAGTGGATTGGGAGCACTGGATTCCTAAACATGAAGAATGTTCTTGTTGTTAGTGGTGTGACCAGCAGCTGATCGACCAGCACGGCTTTGGATCACAGTCACATATCATCTGGGATTTACTTCACCCACACGAATACTTTTCAAACTATTTTATTTATTTATATGATGTCCTGGAGCAACTTTGAAGAATAGACTGAATACCGGTACCCTCCTCCCTTCCCACCCTTTATTCTGCCTTTGAACCCACCCCTCCTCCCCTGTGTGTTCCTACATTCATATTATTATTGTTGTTGTTGTAATTAAAATTCTTACCACAAAGAAATACATAAGAAATTATATTACGTTCGACTTTGAAATAGTATTGATAATGGAAGAAAACATGTTTTAATTAAATTATAAGGCTACAGTTGGTAAACTCTGTATGGAGATAAATATCTTTCATTTTATTTGTGCTTTTGTGGTACTTTTCTTGGAGAAACAGTTATCTGGTGGCTCAGGGGGTTGACTGTATGTGATGCATAAGGAGGGCCTGGGATCGGACATGCATTGCCGGTAGAGAGGCACAGCTCTAAAGAGTTGAGAGCTGACAGTTTTTTCAAACCAAGGGAGTTTTCAATGCTGGAATTCTCCTGTGGCTTGTTTGTATTTGTTGTTGTTTTAATGCTTTGTGTTGCACCTTTTGTGATATTCAGAATGGAAACTGTTTCACAAGTCGCTTTTTTGTGTCTGTGTCTGTGGAGGAGTCCCATGTCCCATTTCAACCATTATAATGACGGGTGTTAATATTGTGTCCTGGAAGGTGAAGAGATTGAATTCTCCCATGAAATGTACAAAATGCCTTGACTTTCTGCATCGCAGACAACTATTATTATTATTATTACATTTCTTAGCAGACGTCCTTATCCAGGGCGACTTACAATTATTACAAGATATCACATTATATTTACATACAATTACCCATTTATACAGCTGGGTTTTTACTGGAGCAATCTAGGTAAAGTACCTTGCTCAAGGGTACAACAGCAGTGTCCCCCACTGGGGATTGAACCCACAACCCTCCGGTCAAGAGTCCAGAGCCCTAACCACTACTCCACACTGCTCCACACTATTACAAGAAATGCATCTTAAATCATGTGATGTCCACCATTTTCAATTTTTTTTTTTAGAATTGCAGCCTATTCCTGCGCAACAAGCAAAACTAAGGGTGTACTGATCCTTACAGATAGGAAACTGCAGTTATCTATTGAAGGGTCTGGGGTGATGACTCGGGCCGATTTATATATTCATTGGCCATGTTAAATAATGTTGATTTCATTATGGGGTCAGTTTATGCCCCTGAATACGATGCAAATTTGCTATCAGGGATTGCTGATACCATGTTGAATTTTTCAGAATACTTATGTGTAATAGGAGTTGGTTTTAATGCAGTAATCAGCCCCGATTTGGATAAGTCCAGTTTAGATTCTGCCACAATTCATTCATCCCAAGCCCTATGTAACTTTATAAATTATTTAAATATTGCAGGTGTGTGGCACCTGAGAAACAGCAAATGCAAGTGTGTGAGAGGGGGAGTGTGGTTGGTTCACTTAAGAAGCAGACAAGATGTTTGTAGTCACCCCAACGCCCATGTTTTATTTACAGCTCAGTTGGCAGGTGCTTCCTTTACAGTGCTGCAGTGAGTGCTCTACCAACGACGGTACTGCACACTGTTTATGTCAACAACACACAAACACAGGTGTGTAAGAAAGCACAAATCGTAAAGTCCAAAACAGAATGGTAAATAAAAGGAGAAAATAAAGACTTGTAAAAGAAAACTACAAAATTAAGGTGCAGTATTGCGCTGCTCGTCGCCTCCCCTAATACTGGAAGCCCTGAGAAATGCCACTGTTCTCTATCTCACAGCTGGAATGGCTCAGGTTCCTTTAAATTATTTGAGTATCACAAAATAACCCGCTTCTCACTCAGCGGTTTGCTCCTGCCGCACAGTACAGTTGAGCAGTCTCAGGTTTCCGAATCGCTTCGTCCATGCAGTTGCCATACTTCCTTGATGAGCCATAAAACATAAAGACACAGAAGAGTAGCATTTTTTTGATCAGAGGTCCCAGCTGGCTCCACGCCCCACCAATCAGAGTGCGAGCCAACGCCAGCCCGACCCACCTCCCTGTGACACTGCCATGACTGACAGGTGGAACCACCGGGGATCTTCGATCTTTCCCTTGCAGACCTGCTGGCGTGCCGAGAGTCACCACAGGTCCTGTCCCTTTTCACATATTCCTCCCCCCAGAATGGCACCACTGGTACATTAAAATTCTACACCCCTATGCAGTTCTCCTGCTCGGTGGACTACCCTGAAGGCATAGGGCTGCAGAGCCAAGTACCACCATGTGATATGGGCATGATTGTCTTTCATATGGTGGAACTACGCTAAAGGGGCATGATCTGTAACAAGGGTGAAGTGTTGCCCAGGGGGACCCCAGGCCCCAGAGTGCCTCCACTGCCCAATTTACTGCTGGACACTCCTTATTGATGGTACTATGGGGCAGCCTTCCGGGTGAGTTCTGTCAAGGGAACAGCGAGAGTGGAAAAGTTCGAAATTAATTTACGGTAGAAACCCATCAATCCCAAGAAGGAGCGCACCTGGGCTTTAGTCATAGGATTCGAGGAGTCAGTCAAGGCTTTCACCTTTGCAATCAGCGGTCTGATCTGGCCACTCCCTACTCGATACCCCAAATACTCTGACTCACTCTTCCCAATGGCACATTTCTTTGGATTAGCAGTGAGCCCAGCCTCCCACAAGGATTGCAGTACTGCTGCTATCTTACACAGATGACTCGGCCAGTCCTTACTGTGGATAGCCACGTCATCTGTGTAAGCAGCGACATACTGCTGATGGGGTCGCAAAATGTGATCCATCATCCGCTAGAAAGTGGCCATGGCTCCATGCAATCCAAAGGGCATGGTAATAAACTGGTATAACCTGACCTGAGTCGAAAAATGCTGTCCATTCCCGTGATTCTGGCGTCAGGGTATCTGCCAGTACCCCCGTTAAATCCAGTGTCGTCATAAAGTGAGCCTAGCCTAGACTCTCCAGCAACTCATATACCGGGGCATGGGATAGCATTGAATTTCAATGCAAAACCGAAGCCGACGGACTATTCCAGTCATTCTGTGACTCTTCTATTACCCCCAGCTTGAGCATCTCGCCAATCTCTGTTTTTTTTACTACCTGTCTTTTCCTTTCAGGTATACGGTATGGCCTCTGACGAACTCGCGTCCCCAGTTCAACTTCAATGTGATGATAGGCTGCTCTGGTCTGCCGCGGGACTGGAGAGAACACGCCAGGAAAAAGCAGCCACCAGATTTTGAGCCCGATGTTTCTGTCTTGGTGTCAGATTATCTGCAACCTGAACCGACCCCATCCTTGTCAAAACAGAAAGATCAAGCCCCCCAAATCTGTGATGTCATCTGTCTGCGTCACTAACAAAGGCTCCTGTTGCAACCAGGGCTTCAAGAGGTTCACGTGATAAATGTGCTTTCTCCACTGTCCCGGCTGGGGAATCTCATAGTCCACCGCCCCCAACCCTGTGTGTAACCTGAAAGGGTCCTTGCCACTTTGCCAGGAGTTTTAGACTCAGAGCTGGGAGGCAACAGAAGCACTTTATCCCCAGCTGAAACGCGTGCAAACCGGCCCCCCCTATTATATTGTGTCTCCTGTCTGCATTGTGCCTGCAGCAGGTTGTCGCGAGCCCATCAAGGCGCTGCACAGATCCAACACATACCGGACCGTTTTGGTCGGTTGTCCTATTGTTCCTCCCTCATCTCTCTGACGAGATTGAGCACACCCTGGGGTCTTCTCCCATGCAGCAGCTCGAATGGGGAAACCCCATAGAAGCCTGGGCACCTCCCAATCATAACGAGCAGGGGAGGAATCAGCTTGTCCCAGTTCGCCGCGTCACTCACAATGAATCTCGCAACATGCCTTTTTTAAGGTTTTGTTAAATCGCTCTACCAGAAGTCTGAGGGTGATTCGACTGGTGTCCGGATAGTCTTAATTCCTAAAAGCTTGCATGTTTCATGGACCAGCCGTGACATAAAATTGGTTCCTTGGTCGGTGAGCATTTCCCAGGGTATACATACCCCAGCTCGCCGGGCAACGGACTTAAGCGGAAGCAGAGCGAAGTGGTATGGCCAGAATGACCAACAGGTGCGTGTATCCCGCCTCACTCCTCTCCAAAGGGGGTGCGGCGCGCCCTGGGGCTGGCAAACTGGCACTCCTGGCACCGTTCACAAAACCACACATAGCCATCAAGCTCCAGCCAATTGAACCGTGCCTCAAGCCTCACTTTGGTTTTATCCCTGCCCAAATGACCAGACAGGGAACGGAGTGAGCCAAATGTAACAAGTCATCCCTGAAGGGGCCTAGGAATGAGCAACTGTCAACGCACTTCCCCGGTCTGATGTAATTTATCAACACAATACAGCATATCACGATCAATTTCAAAGTGAGACCATTAACTTCACGGCTGCTTGATCACGTCACGTCCTTGCTTGAGTCGAAAGTCACGGGAGCAAGCTAAAAAATCAGCTCCCATGGCTTCCAGCTTGGGGTCGGGTCATTCCCAAGCGGAGGCAAAAGGACCAGGCCTCTGTCCTGGCTCCTCTGCCTCTCCCTAGAACTTTCACCAACCGCCCCAGCTGAATAAAACGGACTCCCTCCATTGCCAGTCCTCATTCTTAGTGGCCCAATGCTTCTGTTTTGTTTTCTGGGCTTAAAATCTGTGCAAAACCAAGTGGCAGAAGGAAAAGATTTCTCCAATTACTTTCTCCATCTTAGCCAATGGAGGGGCCGGGGCTGTCGCAGCAGCCAACCCATTTTTTAACTGCTTGCAGTCCCGCCCCAGAATGACAGGCACTGACAATCGTGTACACAATCCTACCTGTATACCCGTCACTTCCTTGTCAATTTTTACGTTTCCCTTTAGGATAGGTATGCATATCCAAATAAATACATTTTATATTAACCCGTCCATTAACCGCCTATGCCCCCAGAGATCAACCCTTCTTGTATTAGGGACTGACCACACCCTGAATCCAAGACAGCCTGAGTCTGTGTACCTTCCACTGACACAGGAAGGACAAAAACCCATTTGCTGAAGTGGCTGTGATAATTGGACGTTCTTACCTGGATGGGTGAAGTCCATCCCCATTATTTTTTTTGTTGTTGAAGAAACTAGTTGAATTGTTTAACAAACAGTTTCTTGAAATTTCTCAACTGGTAAGATAAGCGAGGCTGGGAGGGAGAGAGGCTTTGTGTAGTGTTGAGTTTTTTCCCACTAGACACAAATCTTATTCTCAAATTGATTACATTTAGTTTCTCCAGGGCTCATTAATTCTGTGATGAAAACCGACATCCTTCCTAATGTAGCTGGTGGGACAAAACATACACGCACTTGAAGGTAATGGAACACTAATTATTGTTAATCAATTAATTATCTCTGACCAAATAAAAGCCACTCACTTCAGCTGTGTTGGACAGGCTTTCCTTTCGGGTCTGTGTTTTTTTTTTTTTTGTTTTGGTAGTCGTGACTGGTAGTCATCCATTTGTCATACTTCCTGTGTTCTTAAGGAGGCTGTGTGGTCCAGTGGTTAAAAGAAGTGGGCTTGTAACCAGGGGAGGTCCCGGTTCAAATCCTACCTCAGCCACTGACTCATTGTGTGACCCTGAGCAAGTCACTTAACCTCCTTGTGCTCCGTCTTTCAGGTGAGACGTGGTTGTAAAGTGACTCTGCAGCGGATGCATAGTTCACACACCCTAGTCTCTGTAAGTCGCCTTGGGTAAAGGCGTCTGCTAAATAAACAAATAATAATAATAATAATGTGTTTTCCACCCACTAGGATCGGGTAAGCCTGACGATGCTTTTAGATTCCTTCCGGTGTGAAACTCTTGTTTTAGGTAGTCTTTTAGCATTGTGTTTTTCTTCATGATTATTAGCAGGACAGGCGTGGAGTGTTGTTGGCCACTTACAGCGGCGTCTCGCCTGGAGGTAATGTTTTAAATTGTATTTCATTTGTTTCGTTGTTGGTTAGTGTGGTTGATACTAATTTTCTCTGTATTGTTTTTTTTTTTTTTTTTGGTTTTAGTGTCAACCACCAATCCCTTTCAATTGAATACGACCACCAATGAACATTATGTATGGGTGTGACAGGGTGACTGGTGGTCTGATGTCGAGCAGAAGCAGGAAGGGAAAAAATACTGACACCAGGAAGTACTTCAGGTAAAGGCTGGCTGCCGTTTTTATTAATAACAAAATAAACTGTGCTCACAGAGCAAAATAAAAAAGGTTTAAACATAAAACAAAATCTCGCACCAAATACTAAATAAAACACAGGTCAGGCTGGGCAGGTTGCCTTCACTGTTCCTATGTCTAAGTTTAGTTTCTTTTTTTCGCTCTCGTTCCTCTCGCTCTCTCCGGCTCCTAAAAACCCCCCCACCCGAGTGCGAGAGCTGCAGGCTTTTATAACAGGTGACCATCTCCCGATTAGCAACAAATTAAATCACTTAACTAATTCGGGAGATGGCCACCTTCTGCATAAATTTTTTAATTACAATGGGAGGCAGTAGCCCCACGAATACAGTTTACATCTTTTCAATGAGCCAGATTGTCAGGTGGACTGTCTGTTCTAATTTGAAATTCTATTACCGGGCATTCCAACTTAAAGCATTGAGAACTTGGCTGGATCATGACTCGGGTTGCTTGGCGACATGTGATGGAGGCCTTCGTATGTTCCAGGAACTCAAATAAACCTGCTCCCTTCCGACTTCTCTTTTTATGTACCTCAGGCTCAGATCAGCTATGCAAGCCTGTGGTGTGCCATGGGACACAGCTCTGCCACCCTCTCCTTTGGCAGGTGTGATCGAACCTACTAGCCCTTCCCAGGGGATGGTATCTACTATTTATGACCATTTGTTAATGGAATCTTATAAACCCCTGACTGTTACTAAAACCTGGAAGGGGGTGGGAGTCGAGGTAATATTCCTAATTGGGTGACTGTTTGGCAAAATACATTTGTAGCTTCAAAAGTCCTGCACATCAACTAATGCATTTTAATCTCATTCACAGAGCTTATGCAACCCTGCACAGAGGCTTCCAAATGAAAACCATTCCCAACCCTGCATGTAACAGCTGTAAACTTGGCATGCACATGTTCTGGGACTGTCCGTCATTGCCACTGTTTAGAACTACGTAGCTCCAGTGTTATCTAAACTGGCTAGTTCACAGTTAGTAGCTGAACATTGTTCAATCTTTCTTTGACTCTGTGTAGAACTCTGCTTGTAAAAATCCAAGGTCACAGCTTTGGATTACACCTGATGCAACACTAGCCACGCTCCTGGCTATGTATGTTTAGGGATATTGTTCTTTTTTTATTTATTTATTTATGTGTGTGCGAGCTCTGGTTTCTCTGTATATAGTTCTGTATATCTGTATGACTCGAATGTGGCATGTGTGTGCTCAAATAAAACAATTGATCACAAAAAGTGAACGAAATGTGATCTTTACCTGAGTCATTACTGGTGGAGTTGGATGATGTATCACTTTGTTCCATTGCTGAAAACAATAATAAATAAATGAATAAATAAATAAATAAATAAATAAATAAATCCAGAATGAAAAACTGAGCCTTTAAAGCCCTTCTCACTTGGGTTTATATTTTAATGTTTGCTGTAGTTTAGTATCTAGCAGGCGTGGCATTATAAAAGAATGATCTCCTAAAAGCAGTGCAAACCAGGTGGAACAGCTCTGCTGAAACACATATTAAAATTCTGAACCACT
>CM072681.1:11513942-11555336 GCA_036884735.1 Huso huso | reverse complement strand
ACACACACATGCATATTGTAAATGCAGTCTACCTGCTGAGGTTTACTTTTCACACTTTTAACACACAGGGCCAGACACAGAAAGGTACTTTTCTACTTTTATTATTTACAACAACAAAAAAGTAAACAAAACAAAACCAAACTCCTTTTCGACACTAACTAAAACTTCCTCCCGCAACTAACTGGTTGGACGGCTAAGCCGTTACCAGCCAAACCAAACCCCTTTTTTAAACACACAGTTCACACAGTGCCTTCTTCAGGGCTCTTCAGCAGCTGGCTTGTGCTTCTTCAGCCAGTCTGCCTACGGCTGCTACTCCATCAGCCCTGACTACAGGGCTTCTCCTGCTCCTATGCAGGGCTTAAGTGGTCTCAGGTGCTTCCCATTTCCTCTGCAGTCCTGTTGCCTTCTGGGTAATGTAGTCCTGCTGTTTCCTCTAGGACTACATTTTGTTCCTCTTCCACCCCCTACTCTGTCACAATATATATTTGTGTATATATGTATTGCACTGTGTTCTTTATTGCTATTCATTTAATAGCAGTGCTATATGTGTCCAGGTTTATACTGCAGTAGGGGGTTCACTCAATTGCAGGAAGGTTCACATTGTGTGTTTTTCACATCATTTCATGGAGTTATTTTATTGTATGTGTAAAACACTGTAGACACAATAAAAGGAGTAATGAAGTGGTTCCCCTCGATGTGCTATCCTCTAGAATCACCGCTGTGCAGGGCTTTGAGGTTGTGTTACTGGTAATATGTAGGCCTGGTGATTTCTTTTTGTTGTTTTTATTTATCTTTGAAAGTCACCTTCTGGTACCATTTCACTCTCTGACAGACACGTTTACTGTAAAAGATAAGACACCATTATTAACACATACCATTAATAATAATGAAACATATCTGTTAACACGATAGCAACCTAAACTAAAGCTTTAACAGTATAGCAAATGAGACTAACAATTGCAAGACAATAGCATTTATCTTTACCATGAAGCCTCCTTCACACTTCAGAATTGGGCACACACACAGACGCACACTCTTTATTCCTAACTTCAATATATAATAAACTTGACGTGTACTTGCCATTTGCTGAAATGCAGGTGAGCCACCATCCTGTTGACAGTGCTATGGCAGGTGAGTCAGTCCCAGTGGCTCTACACCCCTATTGACAGTGCTATGGTGGATGAGTCAGTTCCAGTGTGGCTCTACACCCTATTGACAGTGCTATGGCAGGTGAATCCCAGTCCCAGTGTGGCTCTACACCCTATTGACACTGCTGTGGCAGGTGAGTCAGTCCCAGTGTGGCTCTACACCCTATTGACAGTGCTATGGTGGATGAGTCAGTTCCAGTGTGGCTCTACACCCTATTGACAGTGCTATGGCAGGTGAGTCAGTCCCAGTGTGGCTCTACTCCCTATTGACAGTGCTATGGCAGGTGAATCAGTTCCAGTGTGGCTCTACACCCTGTTGACAGTGCTATGGCAGGTGAGTCAGTCCCAGTGTGGCTCTACACCCTATTGACAGTGCTATGGCAGGTGAGTCAGTCCCAGTGAGGTTCTACACCCTATTGACAGTGCTATGGCAGGTGAGTCAGTCCCAGTGTGGCTCTACACCCTATTGACAGTGCTATGGCAGGTGAGTCAGTCCCAGTGTGGCTCTACACCCTATTGACAGTGCTATGGCAGGTGAATCAGTCCCAGTGTGGCTCTACACCCTGTTGACAGTGCTATGGCAGGTGAATCAGTCTCAGTGTGGCTCTACACCCTATTGACAGTGCTATGGCAGGTGAATCAGTCCCAGTGTGGCTCTACGCATTATTGACAGTGCTATGGCAGGTGAGTCAGTCCCAGTGTGGCTCTACACATTATTGACAGTGCTATGGCAGGTGAATCAGTCCCAGTGTGGCTCTACACATTATTGACAGTGCTATGGCAGGTGAGTCAGTCCCAGTGTGGCTCTACACCCTATTGACAGTGCTATGGCAGGTGAGTCAGTCCCAGTGTGGCTCTACACCCTATTGACAGTGCTATGGCAGGTGAGTCAGTCCCAGTGAGGCTCTACACCCTATTGACAGTGCTATGGCGGGTGAGTCAGTCCCAGTGTGGGCTCTACACCCTGTTGACAGTGCTATGGCGGGTGAATCAGTCCCAGGGTGGCTCTACACCTTGTTGACAGTGCTATGGCAGGTGAGTCAGTCCCAGTGAGGCTCTACACCCTGTTGACAGTGCTATGGCAGGTGAATCAGTCCCAGTGTGGCTCTACACCCTATTGACAGTGCTATGGCAGGTGAGTCAGTCCCAGTGTGGCTCTACACCCTATTGACAGTGCTATGGCGGGTGAGGTCAGTCCCAGTGTGGCTCTACACCTATTGACAGTGCTATGGCGGGTGAGTCAGTCCCAGTGTGGCTCTACACCCATTGACAGTGCTATGGCAGGTGAGTCAGTCCCAGTGTGGCTCTACACCCTGTTGACAGTGCTATGGCAGGTGAGTCAGTCCCAGTGTGGCTCTACACCCCATTGACAATGCTATGGCGGGTGAGTCTGTCCCAGTGTGGCTCTACACCCTGTTGACAGTGCTATGGCAGGTGAGTCAGGTCCAGTGTGTGGCTCTACACCCTATTGACAGTGCTATGGCGGGTGAGTCAGTCCCAGTGTGGCTCTACACCCCTATTGGCAGTGCTATGGCGGGTGAGTCAGTCAGTGTGGCTCTACACCCTATTGACAGTGCTATGGCGGGTGAGTCAGTCCCAGTGTGGCTCTACACACCCTGTTGACAGTGCTATGGCAGGTGAGTCAGTCCCAGTGTGGCTCTACACCCCTGGCGGTGCTATGGCAGGTGAGTCAGTCCCAGTGTGGCTCTACACCCTATTGACAGTGCTATGGCAGGTGAGTCAGTCCCAGTGTGGCTCTACACCCTATTGACAGTGCTATGGCAGGTGAGTCAGTCCCAGTGTGGCTCTACACCCTATTGGCAGTGCTATGGCAGGTGAGTCAGTCCCAGTGTGGCTCTACACCCTATTGGCAGTGCTATGGCAGGGGTTCCTATTCTTTCCCATCCTCTGTCCATACAGACAGACAGACAGACAGACATACACACACACACACACACACACACACACACACACACACACACACACACACACACAGTGTCAGTGCTATAACACAGTGTCTGTGTATTACTAGCTTCAGTACCCCAGGATTTTCAATTAGGTTTAAAGTATGTGGCACCTACAAGGAGGGGGAGAGTGGGAGAGGGGTGTGCCCGTCCCACTTGGACATTTTTGAAAAGGGGATTGTGACAGGATTGGCTGAGATTAGAAGTAAAAATACTGACACCAAGTCTGCAGTTTTTAACAAAAGAAAGACGCGGCGGCGCCGTGTTATTTAAATACAAAAAACAATAAAATATTTCAACAAAAACACTGTGTGCTCGCAGAGCAAAATAAATATTTTAAATAAAACAAATCACGAACACAAAATAATAAATACAGGTCAGGCTGGGCATTCGCTGTCACTGTTCCTGTATATTTTTAAATAAAGTCTCTCGCTCGCTCCTCGCTCCTCGCCCTCGCCCTCGCCCTCGCCCTCGCCTCTCTAACACCCAGACACGAGCTGGAGAGCTGCAGGCTTTTTATACCGTGGCCGAGGGGTTTAACTAGCTAGCAATTATTCTATTACCCCTCGGCCACAATCTGCACGAGTTTATTAATTAAACTGCTGCGGATGGGGCTTCCCATCCACGCGACTAAACAAACTAAAACACACGGCTACGGCGTCATTTAAATACATTTCTAAATAAATACAAATAAACAATAATAAAACCTGCGGTGCTTCACCGTCATATATAAATAAATCATAACGATAATAAGAATACAAAACACTGAAGGACGGCACCTCACTCGTCCTATATAATAATAAAACAAACAAATACAAAATAACACAGGGGCGGAGGGGGAGACCCCGTTCTAAAAATAAACAAACCCTGTACAGGGCTGCTATGGCAGGGGTTCCTATTCTTTCCCATCCTCTGTCCATACAGACACACACACACACACACACACAGTGTCTGTGTATTACTAGCTTCAGTACCCCAGGATTTTCAATTAGGTTTAAAGTATGTGACACTTACAAGGTGGGAGAGAGTGGGAGAGGGGTGTCCCCGTCTCACTTGGACATTTTTGAAAAAGGGATTAAAATGGTATTTAATCCCAACACAGTGTGTTACGGGACTCCAGTATACAGAAAGAAAACACAAGCAGTTTATTTTATGCAGTTACATCGACTTTAAATGCATCAACAATCTAGTACAGAGAGAACAAAATACAGTTCCATTAGTCTCTGTGAGGGCAGAGGAACACAGAGGCACAGAGAGGCACAGAGACACACAGAGACACACAGAGGCACTGGAACAGAGACACAGAGAAACACATAGGCTCACAGAGAGACAGAGAGGCACAGAGACACTGGAACAGAGACACAGAGAAACACATAGGCTCACAGAGAGACACAGAAACACACAGAGAGGCACATAGACACAGAAACACATAGGCTCACAGAGAGACAGAGAGGCACAGAGACACACAGAGGCACTGGAACAGAGACACAGAGAAACACATAGGCTCACAGAGAGACAGAGAGGCACAGAGGCACTGGAACAGAGACACAGAGAAACACATAGGCTCACAGAGAGACAGAGAGGCACAGAGACACACAGAGGCACTGGAACAGAGACACAGAGAAACACATAGGCACACAGAGAGGCACAGAGACACACAGAGAGGCACAGAGACACACAGAGGCACTGGAACAGAGACACAGAGAAACACATAGGCTCACAGAGAGACACAGAAACACACAGAGAGGCACAGAGGCACTGGAACAGAGACACAGAGAAACACATAGGCTCACAGAGAGGCACAGAGACACACAGAGACACACAGAGGCACTGGAACAGATGGTCTTCTATCGCTGCTCCTCCTTCACGGCTGCTCACTAACCTATTCCTCCTCACTTCTTACACACCCTCTCACCACGTGACCTTGTGATCTAAACTCCTTCTTCAGCTTACTTTACAACTTATTTACAGCTTATTTTACAGCCTATTTTACGATCCTCCATCCTATCTCCTCAGGACACTGTTGATAGTTTCTGTGATTAACGTCTATTTCCCTGAGATATGGTGCAATTGTTTCATATCCTCCTTTAGCTCGCATTCATTTCTTTTCAGGGAGTTGGTTACTAGGCATTGCTATCTTGAGCTTATTTTGAGAACAGAGACCACATGTGCAGTAATATTAACCCATAGCTTTTAACACCTTCAATTCACTTTCCTGCACCTCTCTGTTACACTTTGGCATGAGCATTCTTTAGAACAACATTGTAAGAGTTTAAAACCGGATCTGCCTTTTCCCTCTTCTCTCTTCAAACCTAACCCTCCTTCTCTCTTCAAACCCCTAACCCTCCTTTCTCAACCCCAACCCCAACCTCCTTCTCTCCCAACCCCAACCTCCTCTCTTCTAACCCTAACCTCTCCTTCTCTCTTCTAACCCTAACCTCTCCTTCTCTCCCAACCCCTAACCTCTCCTCTCTCTCCTAACCCTAACCTCTCCTTTCTTCTAACCCCAACCCTAACCTCTCCTTCTCTCTCCCAACCCTAACCTCTCCTTCTCTTCTAACCCCTAACCTTCTCTCCCTAATCCTCCTTCTCTTCTACCCTAACCCCAACCTCTATTTTCTCTAACCCTAACCCCAACCTCTCCTTTTTTCTCCCTAACCCTAACCTCTCCTTCTCTCTTCTCACCCTAACCTCCTTTTTTCAAACCCTAAACCTCATTCTCTTCTAACCCCTAACCTCATTTTCTCTCTTCAAACCCTAGCTCTCCTTTCTTCAAACCCCAACCATTTTCTCCTTCTCTCTTCAAACCCTAACCTCTCATTTAATTCTCTCTTCAAACCCTAACCCTAACCTCCTCTTCAAACCCCAACCTCTCCTTCTCTTTTCACCCTAACCTGATTCTCTCTTCACCCTAACCTCTCCTTCTCTCTAACCCTAACCCTGATGTCTCTCTTCAAACCCTAACCTCCTTCTCTCTTCAAACCCTAACCTCTCCTTCTCTTCAAACACCAACCTCTCCTTCTCTTCAAACCCCAACTCTCCTTCTCTCTTATTTTACCCCTAACCTCCTCCTTCTTCAAACACTAACCTCCTTCTCTCTTCTAACCCTAACCTCTCCTTCTCTTCTAACCCTAACCCTCCTCTCTTCACACCCTAACCTCCTTCTCTCTTCAAACCCTAACCTCTCCTTCTCTTTTGCCCTAAACTCTCCTTCTCTTCAAACCCCTAACCTCCTTCTCTCTTGAAACCCTAACCTAACTCTGTTTCTTCTCTTCAAACCCTAATCTTGATTCTTCAAACCCTAACCTCTCCTTCTCTTCACACCCCAACTCTCCTTCTCTCTTCACACCCCAACCTCTCCTTCTCTCTTAACCCTAACCCTCCTTCTCTCTCAAACCCTAACCTCTCCTTCTCTTCTAACCCTAACCTCTCCTTCTCTCTTCACACCCTAACCTCTCCTTCTTCAAATATTTTAACTCTCCTTCTCTCTTTAAAACCTAACCTCCTTCTTTTCAAACCCTAACCTTTCCTTCTCTCTTCTACCCTAACCTCTCCTTTCTCTTCAAACCCTAACCTCTCCTTCTCTCTTGAAACCCTAACCCTAACCTCTTCTTCTCTCTTCAAACCCTAATCTCTATCTCTCTTCAAACCCTAACCTCCTAATCTCTCTTCACACCCTAACCTCTCCTTCTCTCTTCCCCTAACCTCTCCTTCTCTTTCTAACCCTAACCTCTCATTTCTCTTCAAAACCTAACCTCTCCTTCTCTTCACTTTCAACCTCTCCTTCTCTCTTCTAACCCTAACTCTCCTTCTCATTTCAAACCCCTAACCCTCCTTCTCTCACACCCCAACCCTAACCTCTGTTTCTCTTCAAACCCCAACCTCTTCTCTCTTCAAACCCTAACCTCTCCTTCTCTCTCTAACCCTAACCTCTCCTTCTCTTCTAACCCTAACCTCTCTTCTCTTCACACCCAACCTCCTTTCTCTTCACCCCTAACCTCTCCTTCTCTCTTCTAACCCTAACCTCCTTCTCTCTTCAAACCCTAACCTCCTTCTCTTCAAACCCTAACCTCTCCTTCTCTCTCAAAACCTAACCTCTCCTTCTCTCTTCAAACCCTAACCTCTCCTCTCTTCACACCCTAACCCTTACCTCTCCTTCTCTCTTCAAACCCTAACCTCTCCTTCTCTCTTCTAACCCTAACCTCTCCTTCTCTTTAAAACCTAACTTCTCCTTCTGTTTTCTACCCCTAACCTTCTCTCTTCTAACCCTAACCTCTCCTTCTCTCTTCTAACCCTAACCTCTCCTCTCTTCTAACCCTAACCTCTCCTTCTCTCTTCAAACCCTAACTTCTCCTCTCTTCTAACCCTAACCTCTCCTTCTCTCTTCTAACCCTAACCTCTCCTTCTCTCTTCAACCCTCCCTGTTTCTTTCAGTGTTCTCCTCTCCCTCAACCCCATCTCCCTTCCATACTCTTCCACCCTCTGTCTCCTTCCCTCTCTCTCTCCCCTCCACTGTCCTTCTCTTCCACTCTCCTGTAATCTCAATGGGAATGCATATGCCAGGTTATCACTATTTAGTATGAGTGTCTGGCTGTATGTTACACATTTACACATCTCTACAGAACCAATCGTGTTGAAAATGGACTGTTAGCCAAAACAAAACAAAAGATCACAGAAAAGTTGTATTAATTTATTTTAAATTTTTCAGATTTTAAATCACTCATGAGCTCCAGTTCTGTGAAAAGGATCATGTGTTGGTTTGTTTTATGAGGCATGTCTGAACCAGGTACACATTCTTTCACTGGCAGACAGTGTGTGGGCGTGTTCCTCAAGGGCTGTTTCTCAGGGAACGGTGCAATAAAACCAGGAATTGTACTTTGACCTGTACTTTAGCTTTAGACAGTCTACTTCAGGCTAGAAAGCTGATCAAACAGATGGGAAGTTCTTTACAGAGTGTGTAAATCTTTAGAATACACTTCTTATATCTAAACTCAGCTGTACTGATGCGGCTTAAAAAGCTGTTTCTATTAATTCTTAAAGAGCTGAACTGAAGCACGAAGACAGAGTGCAGGTGAAAGTGAAAGTAGGTAAGCAGACTCTAAATCTGTGTGTTTAAAGTTACAATAGCTAATAGAACAGCTCTCTTCAACAGTAAGTAGCGTGGTTCTGAAAAATCTAGCGTTACCCGTCCCCGCGTGCTGCTACAGCTGTTTAAATACGTACCTGTAATTATTCTTTTCATTGTTAACATCCTGACAACTTTTTACACTTATAACTTTAAAGTGTGTTTCAAAGCTCTTTTCAAAATGGCCTCTCTAGTGCACTGATAGTGGAAGGATTATTGCCCACATTGTCAAACAGGAAACACAGCGACAACGATCCATGATGTGGTACGGAACAGAAAAGCCAGAGCACTTACAGACTTGGTTTGTTAATGAGCAATGTAATGAGGAAGACACAGTCTGTGATTGAGATGAGAAGTGATACTGG
Organism: Huso huso; assembly: GCA_036884735.1. Lineage (NCBI taxonomy): Eukaryota > Metazoa > Chordata > Actinopteri > Acipenseriformes > Acipenseridae > Huso > Huso huso. The sequence continues at coordinate 11,546,734 of CM072681.1, read as the reverse complement.
TCAATGGTATGTGGTTTACAGTGAGAAAGAGCAATGCAATGAAGACACAGTCTGTGATTGAGATGAGAAGTGATACTGGAGGAGCCTGTCTGTGAACGCTATCGAGTCAAACCCCATAGATTATCATTGAGGAGAGGAGCCTGTTTGTGAACGCTATCGAGTCAAACCCCATAGATTATCATTGAGCTGGAGAGGAGCCTGTTTGTCAACGCTATCGAGTCAAACCCCATAGATTATCATTGAGGAGAGAGTCTGTTTGTTTTAATGAGCCTATCGAGCTTCTGAGGTTAAGACTCAAGCCTGTTCACAGGTCCAGCACTAAACACCCTGTGCAGCTCTAATATTTATGACAAACTAGTATCTTTAATAGTTACAATCAGCACTTTAAACTAGTAGAGCTGAATAACTCTGAGCACTCTGTCAAGCTGCTTGCCTCTCTCTACGTAACAAAGACAGAATCACTGCTGTCTCCTCCCCTCCTCTCCACTCCTATTGGCTGGGCAGCTATAGAGCTTGCAGCCTAAATACAATGATGTTAATGTAAACATGTAAATCCAAAACTAAATGAGAAAATGTTACACTTTCTGGCTCCGGTTTGGGAAATAGTAAACCCCCATTTTCAGTGATGTTTCATGTTTCATCATTTGTTTTGGGCACGCCCCTGATTTCTATTGGCTGCTCTGTATGTCAGTCACACTGGCTACTCTTCAGAGGCGTGGAGTGATTATTATTATTATTTATTTCTTAGCAGACGCCCTTATCCAGGGCGACTTACAATTGTTACAAGATATCACGTTATTTTTACATACAATTACCCATTTATTCAGTTGGGTTTTTACTGGAGCAATCTAGTTAAAGTACCTTACTCAAGGGTACAGCAGCAGTGTCCCCCACCTGGGATTGAACCCACGACCTTCCGGTCAAGAGTCCAGAGCCCTGACCTCTACTCCACACTGCTGCCCAGCTGATACACAGCAAACTTCATAACCCTTGATAATGTCTGAATTATTATTATTATTATTGTTCTGCAGTAGGCTATTGTAATCCTGTGCTGCACAGTTCATATGTGGTGAAACTACAATGGAAACTGCAATCTAATTTAAAAAAACAAGCATACAGTCAGAAATCCAGTTAAGTGATTGTTTTGTACTCAGACAGAGGAATTTTGAAATTCAAAAGTACAGCTTTCATTTATACAGTGGCTTTCATGGTATGGGGCTAAATACATGTTGTGGAAGATATGAAATTTACACTGGCTTACCTACAGACGACGGGTTATTATTATTATTATTATTATTATTATTATTATTATTATTATTATTATTAGTTTGAAACGTGTGGGTACAGTTTTCTCTTTAATTGTGTCTTGCTGTCCTTGTGGGATCCACAGCATAGTAAAAAGGTTAGTGAAATTCTGGTTCTGATTCGATTATTATTCAGTGGAATTCGACTGGACTTGCCTCTGATTCACGTACATCCGACAGGCCTTAGGCCAGCCTCCACAGGCTCTCTGCTTACAATTACAATGAATCAATACTATGTCCTGCCATTGTCCATACACTGCAACACACACTGAGAGCCATTTCAACCAGCTTCTCTCTAACCCTAACCCTAACCCATGCACTGCAACACACACTGAGAGCCATTTCAACCAGCTATCTCTATAACCCTAACCCTAACCCATGCACTGCAACACACTGAGAGCCATTTTCAGCTTCTCTATAACCCTAACCCTAACCCATGCACTGCAACACACACTGAGAGCCATTTCAACCAGCTTCTCTATAACCCTAACCCTAACCCATGCACTGCTCCACACACTGAGACCCATTTCAACCAGCTTCTCTATAACCCTAACCCTAACCCATGCACTGCTCCACACACTGAGAGCCATTTCAACCAGTTTCTCTCTATAACCCTAACCCTAACCCATGCACTGCTCCACACACTGAGAGCCATATCAACCAGCTTCTCTCTATAACCCTAACCCTAACCCATGCACTGCTCCACACACTGAGACCCATTTCAACCAGCTTCTCTCTATAACCCTAACCCTAACCCATGCACTGCTCCACACACTGAGAGCCATTTCAACCAGTTTCTCTATAACCCTAACCCTAACCCATGCACTGCTCCACACTGAGAGCCATTTCAACCAGTTTCTCTATAACCCTAACCCTAACTCATGCACTGCTCCACACACTGAGAGCCATATCAACCAGCTTCTCTCTATAACCCTAACCCTAACCCATGCACTGCTCTACACACAGAGCCATTTCAACAGGCAGGCTGCTGATAATCAGATCACTAGTTCTAACTGTGATACACAGGCAGGCTGCTGATAATCAGATCACTAGTTCTAACTGTGATACACAGGCAGGCTGCTGATAATCAGATCACTAGTTCTAACTGTGATACACAGGCAGGCTGCTGATAATCAGATCACTAGTTCTAACTGTGATACACAGGCAGGCTGCTGATAATCAGATCACTAGTTCTAACTGTGATACACAGACAGGCTGCTGATAATCAGATCACTAGTTCTAACTGTGATACACAGGCAGGCTGCTGATAATCAGATCACTAGTTCTAACTGTGATACACAGGCAGGCTGCTGATAATCAGATCACTTGTTCTAACTGTGATACACAGGCAGGCTGCTGATAATCAGATCACTAGTTCTAACTGTGATACACAGACAGGCTGCTGATAATCAGATCACTAGTTCTAACTGTGATACACAGACAGGCTGCTGATAATCAGATCACTAGTTCTAACTGTGATACACAGGCAGGCTGCTGATAATCAGATCACTAGTTCTAACTGTGATACACAGACAGGCTGCTGATAATCAGATCACTAGTTCTAACTGTGATACACAGACAGGCTGCTGATAATCAGATCACTAGTTCTAACTGTGATACACAGGCAGGCTGCTGATAATCAGATCACTAGTTCTAACTGTGATACACAGGCAGGCTGCTGATAATCAGATCACTAGTTCTAACTGTGATACACAGGCAGGCTGCTCCTACACTGGTGACACTGAAGTGATTGTGATGAAATGTAAATGAGATCCTTTTTATTCTCATGATTTTTTTCACCTGGAAAGCTGCTATGATTTCTATATAAACCCATATGAGGCAGTCCGTGTTTAAGATGCAGTTCAGAAGTGTGACTTTGTGCTTGATATTGTCACAGTTTAACATGGAAAGTGACTAAGCAATCAGAGTGCATCTTTTACGACTGCCTGTATATTTGTTTCAGTCTTTATAGCTCTATCACACTATAAAGTGGGGTGTGTTTAGCAGTGCTGGTTCAATGTACAGTACAAAGTGCAGCATTGCTGAAAGTGTTCAGGATTATTCCCTTCTTAGAGCAGCTCAATCGTTGAACAGACAGGTAAATATGGATTCATATTTCTTGGTATTATTTACGTTATGTCAGTCAGTTTCATGTGTAATATATTTCAGAAAGGAGACAGCCACCAATGGAATGAAATGAATGATATATTGAATTGACAGACAGACCTGCCTGTAAATGATTGCGTTGTTGTTTGAATTTGGCCCATGGTCTTGCCCATTGGAGCTCGCTAGCCGCCCCTGCGCTGGCAAAACTATAATACATGAAATATATGAGTTAGATCAAAACTAATGCCAGCGGGCAGGACATGCCTTTTAAAGGCCACCTTCCTCTGGACAAGACACGGTGCAAGGAGAAGGCAGGGAGGAGGGACCAAACAAACACTGAACGATGAGGAGGAGGGGACCAAACAAACACTGAACGATGAGGAGGAGGGACCAAACAAACACTGAACGATGAGGGAGGGGGGACCAAACAAACACTGAACGATGAGGAGGAGGGACCAAACAAACACTGAACGATGAGGGAGGAGGGACCAAACAAACACTGAACGATGAGGGAGGAGGGACCAAACAAACACTGAACGATGAGGGAGGAGGGACCAAACAAACACTGAACGATGAGGGAGGAGGGACCAAAACAAACACTGAACGATGAGGGAGGAGGACCAAACAAACACTGAACGATGAGGAATGAGGGGACCAAACAAACACTGAACGATGAGGGAGGAGGGACCAAACAAACACTGAACGATGAGGAGGAGGGGACCAAACAAACACTGAACGATGAGGAGGAGGGACCAAACAAAACACTGAACGATGAGGGAGGAGGGACCAAACAAACACTGAACGATGAGGAGGAGGGACCAAACAAACACTGAACGATGAGGGAGGAGGGGACCAAACAAACACTGAATGATGAGGGATGAGGGGACGATTTAACACTGAACGATGAGGGAGGAGGGGACCAAACAAACACTGAACGATGAGGAGGAGGGACCAAACAAACAATTAACTATAAGGGCGTAGATGAAAAAAGGGTATTTATATGGTTTGATGAATGATAAGGGCTGTAGATGAAAGAGGGTATTTATATAGTTCCATGATTACATATTTGATGAGGGGGCGGTTTCTCCTTTCAGAAATACAACTGCGTTTCCAAAGAAATTCCCAACACAAAAATAATGAGTTCTGAGTAAAAATAAATAAACTTATTTAGAATTGTGTCTTGATCGTATCATAATCTCTCAGCAGATGGAGGCTGTTTTTCTGTCTGTCTCACTGGTCCCTAAAAAGGTCCTTCTTTATCACAAATCAAGAGGATCAGAATCTGGGGGCTTGTGGAGGCTCCCTGTTTATCTGTCTCCATCAAAGTGTTTGCATGCACTGTCTCTGAGGAGCACTGATTCACTGTGATGAAACTGGACATGATGGAGGATATGCTAAAGAGTATCACACTGTCAGTATATGAAGCCATCTGTCCCTCTGTTTGCTTGTGCACACAGTGGATAAGGGTGTGGTGATTCAAGAGTATCACACTGTGTCAGTATATGAAGGCATCTGTCCCTCTGTTTGCTTGTGCACACAGTGGATAAGGGTGTGGTGATTCAAGAGTATCACACTGTGTCAGTATATGAAGGCATCTGTCCCTCTGTTTGCTTGTGCACACAGTGGATAAGGGTGTGGTGATTCAAGAGTATCACACTGTGTCAGTATATGAAGCCATCTGTCCCTCTGTTTGCTTGTGCACACAGTGGATAAGGGTGTGGTGATTCAAGAGTATCACACTGTGTCAGTATATGAAGGCATCTGTCCTCTGTTTGCTTGTGCACACAGTGGATAAGGGTGTGGTGATTCAAGAGTATCACACTGTGTCAGTATATGAAGGCATCTGTCCCTCTGTTTGCTTGTGCACACAGTGGATAAGGGTGTGGTGATTCAAGAGTATCACACTGTGTCAGTATATGAAGCCATCTGTCCCTCTGTTTGCTTGTGCACACACAGTGGATAAGGGTGTGGTGATTCAAGAGTATCACACTGTGTCAGTATATGAAGCCATCTGTCCCTCTGTTTGCTTGTGCACACAGTGGATAAGGGTCTGGTGATTCAAGAGTATCACACTGTGTCAGTATATGAAGGAATCTGTCCCTCTGTTTGCTTGTGCACACAGTGGATAAGGGTGTGGTGATTCAAGAGTATCACACTGTGTCAGTATATGAAGGCATCTGTCCTCTGTTTGCTTGTGCACACAGTGGATAAGGGTGTGGTGATTCAAGAGTATCACACTGTGTCAGTATATGAAGGCATCTGTCCCTCTGTTTGCTTGTGCACACAGTGGATAAGGGTGGTGATTCAAGAGTATCACACTGTGTCAGTATGGAGGCATCTGTCCCTCTGTTTGCTTGTGCACACAGTGGATAGGGTGTGGTGATTCACGAGCAACAGACTGTGTCAGTAGTATATGGAGGCATCTGTCCCTTGATTGGCTAGCAGCACATGGTGTGTAAATATTTCAGTACAAACCTACATTCTGGTCTGGTCAATGCTTGTATACAGTGTGGATGTTTTTATAAGTGAAAGTGAAGCTGAGTGTTTCAGCCACCCAGGAAGGGTTTTTGTGTTGAGAAATACAGTAAGGCAGTGTTGTGTGTTATTACCTTCTTATTTTCTCAACAGTATGAATCACAGTGGACAGGAATCAGCAGATATCTCAACAGTAAAAAGCCATGTCTGTTGCACACTGTGGAGGTTAACACCCAGGGCCCTATTTAGCAAATATGTGTGCAGCCACTGTCGCTAGGACAAAAATACTAGCGAACCACCGAAAGCACATGAAATGTGATTTAGCAGTCGGGTCTCATGCGTGGGCTAACGCACATCAAATAGCAAATCATGCACCCAGCCAATCAAAGCACAGTAGGGGGAGTAAGGTTACAACCAATAAGGATTCAACATTCCCTTTAAGAGCACCTGTGCACCTGCGATAACGAACAGAGGGCATTTTGAAACCAAAAAAAAGAAAGACGACAAAGGGCAAAAAAATTTAAAATGTCCAGCAGCCCAAGTGAGAAGGATGACCAAGCCCCTTAAGCAAGGCTACAGCCTGGACTGGGAGAGTGAATACTGAAGAAATAAAAAAGGAATCTATAAGCACAATTAAGTTACATAAATATTTTTCTGTTTCACTTGCTGAGAGAGCGAGTGAGCGACGGAAGGGGGGGTGAAAAATTTAGAATCAGGAGTTTTCCTTAAGTTAGGCATGTATAGCTCACCTTCGAACCGTGAGCAACATCGCTTTATTATCAATGCTTTCCTGTTAAACAATATACTGACACAACAATACAACAATAACTCATTTTATTTTTTTGGTCTGCATGCGTAGTTATGTAAACCCCTGTCTATAAGGCTTTGTCTGACCTGCCTGGCACTTGCAGCATCTGCAGCCTCCACCACTGGGGCTTCAAGTTCAGCATCTGCAGCCTCCACCACTGGGGCTTCAAGTTCAGCATCTGCAGCCTCCACCACTGAGGCTTCAAGTTCAGCATCTGCAGCCTCCACCACTGGGGCTTCAAGTTCAGCATCTGCAGCCTCCACCACTGGGGCTTCAAGTTCAGCATCTGCAGCCTCCACCACTGGGGCTTCAAGTTCAGCATCTGAAGCCTCCACCACTGGGGCTTCAAGTTCAGCATCTGCAGCCTCCACCACTGGGGCTTCAAGTTCAGCATCTGCTTCCCTCAAGCCCTGTAATCTTTCCTCTGTAAGTTCAACATCCATTACGGAGAGATATGTTATGTAAAACACAAGAAGCCAGGATGATATTACTAACCTTCTGAGGAGTGTGCTGTAGTGTTCCCCCAGAGACATCCAGACAGCGGAATCACATTTTGAGGATTCCATATGTTCTCCCAATTACAGTACGAGTACATTTAAAGGCGCGGTTATACCTCTGTTCGACAGGGGTCGTGGGGTTGAGCAGCAGTGTCAGTAGCCACCGCTTCAGTGGATACCCGTTGTCCCCTATCACCAGACTGTCACCCCGCTGAAACGCAGCTGCAACCTGTGAATTAGCGAGGATACCCGACTCATGAGTGGAGCCAGGATGGTTTGCATACACATTTGTGATGTAGTTGTTGGCATCACACACTATTTAGGTCAGAATAGGTCCCCTTATGATTTATGTAGAGGTGCCTATTCTGTGTTGATGCACATAGCAGCACATGAGTGCAATCGATGGCTCCCAGGACACCAGTAAACCCATACCCCCCAAGAAAACCCTGCTTTGTATTTTGTTGCAGCTCGTGAGAGACAGGGAAATGAATGAATTCTCATGCCTGCTTTACTAAAACTGCAGTTACATCTATAGTCTAATATGACTTCTAAATATTTGGGGATGTCTCCTTCTCTTCTGACCACGTAGGAATCCAGTGTTTCTTTTATTCTTTTTTTCTCTCTTTCTTTTCTTTACCTGCTTCCCTGGTAGTTTCAGTGGTATTTATACTCGACCCATGTATTGTGCGCACAGTTTAGACCTGGTTTTCACATGTCAATTGAAACTCAAATGCTGGCACTGCTGATAGTTTGCTAAATCGCTCAGTTTGTATGTAAATGAGGACACGTCCCTAAAGTTCAGCCCATGTCCAGCGCTAACGCTGACTTGCCGGGGGGGCACTAAATCATGGTTGCTAAATTTGTAATAAAACAGTTTGCCCTCAACGTGCGCCTGATTCTGGTGCGCTAACTGTCTGCAAAAGTGTTTTGTGATTGCCTTAGAGGTTTGTGAACGTTGCTAAATAGGATCCCCAATGTTTAATTTGTAAACTATTACGTTTTTATTATATACTGTTATTTTAGTGGCTTCAGAGTCAGTACAGCGTCAGTGAATTGAAGAGAAAAAAAACTGTGAACCTGGTAACCATAAATTACATGAACAGTGCGAGAAACTAAAGCTCTGATAAACATTTGGTCAGACACCAAAATCCAAGCCAAACTGGACAAAACTCACAAAAATAGTCAAATATATTACGTCTTTTCTCAAATTACTTTGTTTAATGCCTACAGTAGGACAACAGAGCAGAATTATGTACCTGAATACTGCACTCTCTCCTACTGCAGACATTCAACACATGTATTCATTAAATTAGCAAAGAGCTCCCCACGTCCCCCTGCTTCCCTCCACAGCAATATGTAAGAATCTAAAACATGCTATTAAAAACTGGAGCAATACTTCAACAGCTGCCATCTTTCAAGATACCCTGCAGGATATTGTAAACATCCGGTTCACAGACCATATAAACTAACCAAGTGCACTTGCAAACTGCACTGTGAACACTGTGTGTTCCACCCTGTACAGTTCACTGAAGATGCCTACAGTCCCTAAGAACTCACAGTCTCTACTCAGTGAATTATGAACACCCTGTACAGTTCACTGAAGATACCTACAGTCCCTCAGGACTCACAGTCTCTACTCAGTGAATTATGATCACCCTGTACAGTTCACTGAAGATGCCTACAGTCCCTCAGGACTCACAGTCTCTACTCAGTGAATTATGAACACCCTGTACAGTTCACTGAAGATGCCTACAGTCCCTCAGGACTCACAGTCTCTACTCAGTGAATTATGAACACCTGTACAGTTCAGAAGATCCCTACAGTCCCTCAGGACTCACAGTCTCTACTCAGTGAATTATGAACACCCTGTACAGTTCACTGAAGATGCCTACAGTCCCTCAGGTCTCTCAGTCTCTACTCAGTGAATTATGAACACCCTGTACAGTTCACAGAAGATCCCTACAGTCCCTCAGGACTCACAGTCTCTACTCAGTGAATTATGAGCACCCTGTACAGTTCACTGAAGATGCCTACAGTCCCTCAGGACTCACAGTCTCTACTCAGTGAATTATGAACACCCTGTACAGTTCACTGAAGATGCCTACAGTCCCTCAGGACTCACAGTCTCTACTCAGTGAATTATGAACACCCTGAATTGTTCACTGAAGATGCCTACAGTCCCTCAGGACTCAGTCTCTACTCAGTGAATTATGAACACCCTGTACAGTTCACTGAAGATGCCTACAGTCCCTCAGGACTCACAGTCTCTACTGAGTGAATTATGAACACCCTGTACTGTTCACTGAAGATGGCACTCACTGTAACTGGCTGTAACTGGGGTGTGAGTTGAAAAGCCTGAACTGTCCCAAATTTGCCTCAGACGTGTTTTACAGTATTTTGACATTCAAAAGCCAATGGCTTTATTTTATATAAAACACAACATATATTATTATTACTGTTATTGTTATTATCAGCAGTAGTAGTCGTGTGCAGTAGCCTACAATTCACCTGTTATACGATTTGAAATGTAACGGATACAGCTCCTATATTTAAAATACTATCCAGGGAAACCGCAATCAAGATATGAGGACGCACATTTTGATATTCAAATGTGTATGGCTTCATTTTATACAAAACTATTATTATTATTAGTATTATTATTATTATTATTATTATTACTATTATTTCAGCAGCTTTGAATTATGCAGTGCAACACATGACAGATGCAGTTGTTGTGTCTCTTAATTTGCTTGCTGTCTTTGTAAAGGTTAGTGAAATGATGATTCTGATTCTGATTGTTATTCATCAGTGGTCTGACCGCACTAACCTCTGATTTCACTGTAATCCCAGTTGACTTGCCTCTGATTTCACTGTAATCCGAGTTGACTTGCCTCTGATTTCACCGTAAACCCAGTTGATTTGTGTCTGATTTCACTGTAATCCCAGTTGACTTGCCTCTGATTTCACTGTAATCCCAGTTGACTTGCCTCTGATTTCACCGTAATCCCAGTTGACTTGTGTCTGATTTCACTGTAATCCCAGTTGACTTGCCTCTGATTTCACTGTAATCCCAGTTGACTTGCCTCTGATTTCACTGTAATCCCAGTTGACTTGCCTCTGATTTCACTTGCGTCCGACAGGGCAAAGGCCGACCTCGTTTTGGGGTGAGTTGACTGTGAACCCCCTGAACCTCCCCACAGGTCATTCATTATCTGTCAGTTAAGAACCTCCACCTCTGTCATTAACACTTAATTAGATGCATGACTGTGGGGCCGGTACCACATAATACTATCAATTCAATCAACACAGAGTGATATTGCAGCCTAATTCTCCATGCAAACAAATAAATAAGTTATTTTCCCACCATTTGTTTTGTGTTGTATTCTCCAATGCAAACCCGATGTCCCAGTACTGTCGCCTTACTTGATGGAGGATAATGTATTGGACATAACTGGAGCTCAATAGCAAGACATTTTGAGACATCCAACTTCTGATTTCAGCAACACACTCTAGTAAGGTTGAAATAGCAGCGATGTCACCAGGTTTCATAGACACATACAGCAGTGTGTCCTCAGCATAACAGTGAAGATGTGAAGAGTCACACTGTGTTTACCAGTGATCTCACCAGTGGAAGCATATATAAATACAGTATTGGCTGGTTCAGTGTGTAATAGAATGCTGGCTGGTTCAGTGTGTAATAGAATACTGGCTGGTTCAGTGTGTAATAGAATGCTGGCTGGTTCAGTGTGTAATAGAATACTGGCTGGTTCACTGTGTAATAGAATGCTGGCTGGTTCACTGTGTAATAGAATACTGGCTGGTTCACTGTGTAATAGAATACTGGTGGTTCAGGGTGTAATAGAATACTGGCTGGTTCAGTGCGTAATACAATGCTGGCTGGTTCAGTGTGTAATACAATGCTGGCTGGTTCAGTGTGTAATACAATGCTGGCTGGTTCAGTGTGTAATACAATGCTGGCTGGTTCAGTGTGTAATACAATGTTGGTTGGTTCAGTGCGTAATACAATGCTGGCTGGTTCAGTGTGTAATAGAATACTGGCTGGTTCAGTGTGTAATACAATACTGGCTGGTTCAGTGTGTAATACAATACTGGCTGGTTCAGTGTGTAATAGAATACTGGCTGGTTCAGTGTGTAATAGAATACTGGCTGGTTCAGTGTGTAATACAATACTGGCTGGTTCAGTGTGTAATACAATACTGGCTGGTTCAGTGTGTAATACAATACTGGCTGGTTCAGTGTGTAATAGAATACTGGCTGGTTCAGTGTGTAATAGAATGCTGGCTGGTTCAGTGTGTAATAGAATACTGGCTGGTTCAGTGTGTAATACAATACTGGCTGGTTCAGTGCATAATACAATACTGGCTGGTTCAGTGTGTAATTCAATACTGGCTGGTTCAGTGTGTAATACAATACTGGCTGGTTCAGTGTGTAATTCAATACTGGCTGGTTCAGTGTGTAATTCAATACTGGCTGGTTCAGTGTGTAATACAATACCAGTTGGTTCAGTGTGTAATAGAATGCTGGCTGGTTCAGTGCGTAATACAATACTAGTTGGTTCAGTGTGTAATACAATGCTGGCTGGTTCAGTGTGTAATAGAATGCTGGCTGGTTCAGTGTGTAATACAATACCAGTTGGTTCAGTGTGTAATAGAATGCTGGCTGGTTCAGTGCGTAATACAATACTAGTTGGTTCAGTGTGTAATACAATGCTGGCTGGTTCAGTGTGTAATACAATGCTGGCTGGTTCAGTGTGTAATACAATGCTGGCTGGTTCAGTGTGTATTTCCAGGGAGTAATACCATCGAGAGGTTCTGGGGACAGTGGAGCTTGAGATGGTATTACCTCTGCTAATACACACTGAACCAGCCAGTATTCTTTTTACTCTGCTAATGCATATAGCAGCCACCCAGTGACACCCAATGGGAGTCCAAACACTGCCACTGGGGGCAATACTGAACTAATTTAAAAGGTTTGGAATAGAGGCAAAGTGACCAGGGATGACATCAGAATGACAGAGGCAGAATAAAAGTTCACAAAGCTTTATTAATGATGTAAGGTTGACATAAATCAGTTTAAATAACTATACAATAAAATGCATTCAAGTTTTACTAAAAACAAGGAGGAGGGGAAATCAAATAAAGTCAGCCATTAGCAACAGTATTTAAAAGCATGGGGTATTAGACCAACATATAGCAGCGATTGCACTTCTCATTAAGAGTGGTAGGTGACTGGAAACAGCTCTTCCCAGCAAGGGTGCTACAACAAAAGCCAGATTGTTAATGCACACAGGGTTAATAGTTTGGCAAGACTTCAATGTTAAACAAAAGGAAACACAATGAAAATTACATTACCTAATTAGCAGGTCAATCAGGTGACTACTGCCCTCAACCGCACCGATTAACCCCAAACCAAACAATAATCAAAATATCAACAACAACAACCACAACTCATTACACACACACACACTCAGAAAACTAGGAAAAACGTAATACAATATAAATCACTTAACTACCGTGTCTACAACACACCAAGCATCATAAAAAATAAAATAACAAGAAAACAACCAATTACCTTCCGGTGCGCCGAGGACAAGACACGAAACTGACTGACCTGCTTTAACAAACAAAGAAACAATACCTCCCCCACTCTTAATTGCTGGCCAGCAAAGTATGTTTAAGACAAAGACGTTTCCCCTCGTTTAAACCAGATGAGAGGAGAAGGACACAGCGGTGTAGCGTTAGTAAACAAAACCAAAAGGTGTGGGGATTTTTACCTGCTGCTGGAACACTTTTAATCTAACAAAACAAAACTTATGAGACCGGGATTTAACCACACGTCTCGGAGCTTTATTCAACAGACTAGCTCTCGAATTACCCAACACTTTACTTTTGAAATATACTCACACGACTCTAACACCGCAGACACAGAAACAGCGCGTCTCCAGAACACTCATCTACCGCAGCAGCACACCGAATCTCAGGTCCCCCGCACCTGTCAGTCCTTCCTCTCTCGGCCCGTATCACACAAAGAGGCAGTTTATATAAGCAAATAAAATTATCCAATAAATCACTAATCAATCAATTAGAAAAGAAACACAACACATAAAATGAAGCACTTGTAACAAAACATAAAGACACCTAGTTGCCTAGGACCCAATACATAATCAAAGTAGCACCGTTACACTAATGCACACTGAACCCGACATTATTCTTTTTACTCTGGTAACACACACTGAACCAGACATTATTCTTTTTACTCTGGTAACACACACTGAACCCGACATTATTCTTTTTAATATAAGGATTTGAGTCTGAAAAATATGTGTCTTATATTTTGTGGGAGAGTTGCATTTATCGGTCAGGAGCAGGGAGATGCAGACAACAGGAGGCAGTTCTGGGAGCAGGAAGTACTTGCAAAAAAACAGAGATCGCCAGGGCGAACCATAATCATGCCATTGTGTAGAGCCTAACGATAGTATTATCATCACCTTGCAATGCCAGTATTATCACTTTCCGTTCAGGGGCATTACAACAATGTCTGTGTGTGATGCACAGTAGTATTATTTAGGTCTATCCATATGTTACAAAGAAAATAATATGGGACCAAGAATAGAGCCCTGGGGGACACCACAAGTAATAGCAGATAATCCTGATGCAGACTCCCCTAAAGAAACTGTGTACTGTCTGTTAGATACGACTTAAACCAGTTTAGAACAGTTCCAGTCAGGCCAGCCCAGCTTTTAAGATGCTCAATTAAAATGTCCTGATCCACAGTATCACTGAGGTGTAACAGAACCACAATGGATATAGAGTTAGAGTCTGCACTCATCAGTAAGTCATTCACCACTCGGACAAGGGCAGCCTCTGTACTGTGAGCAGATCAAAACCCTGACTGAACTTCTCAAGAACATTACTACAATCCAGAAATCTGTTGAGTGGATCAGCTACTACCTTCTCAAGAACATTGCTACAATCCAGAAATCGTAGTTGATTGAATATTACCTTCTCTCAAGAACCTTAGCTAAGAATGGCAAGTTAGAAGCTGGTCTAAAATTACAATCCAAGTTGGATTTTTTGACTAAAGTCTTAACCAAAGCAGTTTTGAAGGCAGCTGAACATTCAAATAAGAGCCATCCTGATGAATGTGATCCCTGATATTAATAATCTGTTAGTGTCACACAGCTTTAACTAAGAGATCTTTATCATTGTTGTTTTCCAGGGAAATGAAGATGAGATTCCTGGGGAGGACCTGTCTCATTGTCTTGAGTTTGCTACCAGCTGTTTCTACACAAGGTGAGAGGGACTGTAGAAATGAAACTGATCAATTGAGATGCTCCCTCTTATTTCCAGAGCCCTGTATATAGCTGTCTGCATCGATGTATGAGCTCACAGACCTTGGCTAGTAGCTCTCAACTATTTCTAATACTAGAGCCCTGTTTTGAGAAATGGCCTATTTATTTGCAATTGCTTTACCTCGTCATTTCTTTCTCAGGACGATGGACTGTCATTGGCTCTGATCAGCCTGTCATTGCTGAGGCTGGTGATGATGTCATCCTGCCCTGTCACATTTCACCCAGAGTCAGTGCTGTGGACATGGAAGTGAGGTGGTTCAGGGATGCATTCAACAGGCCTGTTCATTTATATCTGAACCAAAGGGATCAGCTCAACATACAGGACAGTGACTACCGGGGCCGCACTGCTCTCTCTCCCTCTGCACTGCAGAGAGGCGATATCTCACTGCAACTGAGAAACATCCGGCCCTCTGATAGCGGCGTTTATACCTGCTATGCTGTTGGTGGAAGTTGGTATGAAGAAGGACAGACTGAAGTGATAGTCACAGGTCAGTAATGTTTGATACACAAGTTGAACCCACTACTAATGTGTTACCAGCTCCTATCTCCATTACAAAACTCACCATGACTGTAAAATAAAAAAAATGTAGACAAGCAGTATTCTGAATGATGGTCATGACATATACAACAGTATGTACAGAACAGTATAGAATATGAATTACCACGTTACAAACATGGTTTGTCAGGATGGGAGTGGTGCGTGAATAATGAAAAAACATCCGTATTTATTTCTCAAAAGTCAATAATAAAGCCGCCCCTCTACCATCATTGGTATCGGGGTGTATGCAGCGTGATTTCAGTCTCCAACAAAACAAACAACAGTTATTTATCATTGCACGTCAATGTGCTCTTCAGACAGGGGGGATGGTGGTGCTGTGCAGTGCAGTGCAGTGTGGGTGGTGGTGCTGTGCTGTGCATTGTGGGTGGTGGTGCTGTGCTGTGCAGTGTGGGTGGTGGTGCTGTGCAGTGCAGTGTGGGTCGTGGTGCTGTGCAGTGTGGGTGGTAGTGCTGTGCTGTGCAGTGTGGGTGGTGGTGCTGTGCAGTGTGGGTGGTGGTGCAGTGTGGGTGGTGGTGCTGTGCAGTGTGGGTGGTGCTGTGCTGTGTGGGTCGTGGTGCTGTGCTCTGCAGTGTGGGTGGTGGTGCTGTACTCTGCAGTGTGGGTGGTGGTGCTGTGCTGTGCAGTGTGGGTGGTGGTGCTGTGCTGTGCAGTGTGGGTGGTGGTGCTGTGCCGTGCAGTGTGGGTGGTGGTGCTGTGCATTGTGGGTGGTGGTGCTATGCTGTACAGTGTGGGTGGTGGTGCTGTGCTGTGCATTATGGGTGGTGGTGCTGTGCAGTGTGGGTGGTGGTGCTATGCTGTGCATTGTGGGTGGTGGTGCTGTGCCGTGCAGTGTGGGTGGTGGTGCTGTGCATTGTGGGTGGTGGTGCTATGCTGTACAGTGTGGGTGGTGGTGCTGTGCTGTGCATTATGGGTGGTGGTGCAGTGCAGTGTGGGTGGTGGTGCTGTGCTGTGCAGTGTGGGTGGTGGTGCTGTGCCGTGCAGTGTGGGTGGTGGTGCTGTGCATTGTGGGTGGTGGTGCTATGCTGTGCATTGTGGGTGGTGGTGCTGTGCTGTGCATTATGGGTGGTGGTGCTGTGCATTGTGGGTGGTGGTGCTATGCTGTGCATTATGGGTGGTGGTGCTGTGCAGTGCAGTGTGGGTGGTGGTACTGTACTGTGCCATGCAGTGTGGGTGGTGGTACTGTGCTGTGCATTGTGGGTGGTGGTGCTGTGCTGTGCATTATGGGTGGTGGTGCTGTGCAGTGTGGGTGGTGGTGCTATGCAGTTCAGTGTGGGTGGTGGTGCTGTGCAGTGTGGGTGGTGCTGTGCTGTGTGGGTGGTGGTGCTGTGCAGTGCAGTGTGGGTGGTGGTGCTGTGCTGTGCAGTGTGGGTGGTGGTGCTGTGCTGTGCAGTGTGGGTGGTGGTGCTGTGCAGTGTGAGTGGTGGTGCTGTGCAGTGTGGGTGGTGGTGCTGTGCTGTGCAGTGTGGGTGGTGGTGCTGTGCTGTGCAGTGTGGGTGGTGGTGCTGTGCTGTGCATTGTGGGTGGTGGTGCTGTGCAGTGTGGGTGGTGGTGCTGTGCAGTGCAGTGTGGGTGGTGGTGGTGCTGTGCAGTGTGGGTGGTGGTGCTATGCAGTTCAGTGTGGGTGGTGGTGCTGTGCAGTGTGGGTGGTGCTGTGCAGTGCAGTGTGGGTGGTGGTGCTGTGCTGTGCAGTGTGGGTGGTGGTGCTGTGCTGTGCAGTGTGGGTGCTGTGCTGTACAGTGTGGGTGGTGGTGCTGTGCAGTGCAGTGTGGTGGTACTGTGCCATGCAGTGTGGGTGGTGGTGCTGTGCTGTGCATTATGGGTGGTGGTGCTGTGCAGTGTGGGTGGTGGTGCTGTGCAGTGCAGTGTGGGTGGTGGTACTGTGCCATGCAGTGTGGGTGGTGGTACTGTGCTGTGCATTGTGGGTGGTGGTGCTGTGCTGTGCATTATGGGTGGTGGTGCTGTGCAGTGTGGGTGGTGGTGCTGTGCAGTGCAGTGTGGGTGGTGGTGGTGCTGTGTGGGTGGTGGTGCTGTGCAGTGCAGTGTGGGTGGTGGTGCTGTGCAGTGTGGGTGGTGCTGTGCTGTGTGGGTGGTGGTGCTGTGCAGTGCAGTGTGGGTGGTGGTGCTGTGCTGTGCAGTGTGGGTGGTGGTGCTGTGCTGTACAGTGTGGGTGGTGGTTCTGTGCTGTGCAGTGTGGGTGGTGGTGCTGTGCTGTGCAGTGTGAGTGGTGGTGCTGTGCTGTGCAGTGTGGGTGGTGGTGGTGTGCTGTGCAGTGTGGGTGGTGGTGCTGTGCTGTGCAGTGTGGGTGGTGGTGCTGTGGAGTGCAGTGTTGGTGGAGGTGCTGTGCAGTGTGTGTGGTGGTGATGTGCTGTGCAGTGTGGGTGGTGGTGCTCTGCTGTGCAGTGTGGGTGGTGGTGCTGTGCAGTGTGGGTGGTGGTGCTGTGCTGTGCAGTGTGGGTGGCGGTGCTGTGCTGTGCAGTGTGGGTGGCGGTGCTGTGCTGTGCAGTGTGGGTGGTGGTGCTGTGCAGTGTGGGTGGCGGTGCTGTGCTGTGCAGTGTGGCGGTGCTGTGCTGTGCAGTGTGGGTGGTGGTGCTGTGCAGTGTGGGTGGTGGTGCTGTGCTGTGCAGTGTGGGTGGTGGTGCTGTGCTGTGCAGTGTAGGTGATGGTGCTGTGCTGTGCAGTGTGGGTGGTGTTGCTCTGCTGTGCAGTGTGGGTGGTGGGGCTGTGCTGTGCAGTGTGGGTGGTGGTGCTCTGCTGTGCAGTGTGGGTGGTGGTGCTGTGCTGTGCAGTGTGGGTGGTGGTGCTGTACTCTGCAGTGTGGGTGGTGGTGCTGTGCAGTGTGGGTGGTGGTGCTGTGCTGTGCAGTGTGGGTGGCGGTGCTGTGCTGTGCAGTGTAGGTGATGGTGCTGTGCTGTGCAGTGTGGGTGGTGGTGCTCTGCTGTGCAGTGTGGGTGGTGGTGCTGTGCTGTGCAGTGTGGGTGGTGGTGCTGTACTCTGCAGTGTGGGTGGTGGTGCTGTGCTGTGCAGTGTGGGTGGTGGTGCTGTGCTGTGCAGTGTGGGTGGCGGTGCTGTGCTGTGCAGTGTAGGTGATGGTGCTGTGCTGTGCAGTGTGGGTGGTGGTGCTCTGCTGTGCAGTGTGGGTTGTGGTGCTCTGCTGTGCAGTGTGGGTGGTGGTGCTGTGCTGTGCTGTGCTGTGCAGTGCAATGTGGGTTGGCTGCTCTTTCTCGGCTGTAACACAGAAACACAAAACAAAACAAACAGTGCTCCAGATTAGCAATCATGTTCAGCATGAGGGGCCGTACTCACGTAGCTGCGTCCCCTTTGTACCAAAACTCCTCCCCGTGATCAGCCCGGCGCCATGGTTTATCCAATCACTGTCTGCCTCGCAGCTGATCGCAATGGAGTTTATGATCGCAGTAGAGTCGTTCAGTGTACGTGCCGCTACACACTTCCTCCAAGAAGGCCGAATTCTGGTTTCAATCTACCGTCGAGTCAGCCCATCTAGGAGGAAGCTTACACCAACCTTACACAGCGCCCTTTCTGGTGGGGAGGGAGATTTACAGCTCAAATACCTTCTGTCTTTGTCACACATGCAGACAGGATGCTGAACAGAAACACAGACTCCCCCTACACCCTCACAATCTGATATTCTCAATAACCTTTACTTAATAATGTTAATACCAAGTTTCACACCAATCGATTGAGCAGTTCTCTGGATATATAGAGCAATCTGTGAAGTGTGGCGTGCATACAGTACATACGACCGCTCCCCTAGAGCCCTTCACAGGGCATAATATAATATAGGGAGCTGGGATCCTCACAGGACTGGATATGTCAGCACTGACACAGTAACTCATAATATAATACAGGGGAGCTGGGATACGCACAGGACTGGATATGTCAGCACTGACACAGTAACTCATAATATAATACAGGGGAGCTGGGATCCTCACAGGGACTGGATATGTCAGCACTGACACAGTAACTCATAATATAATACAGGGAGCTGGGATCCTCACAGGACTGGATATGTCAGCACTGACACAGTAACTCATAATATAATACAGGGAGCTGGGATCCTCAGAGGACTGGATATGTCAGCACTGACACAGTAACTCATAATATAATACAGGGAGCTGGGATCCTCACAGGACTGGATATGTCAGCACTGACACAGTAACTCATAATATAATACAGGAGCTGGGATCCTGATGGGACTGGATATGTCAGCACTGACACAGTAACTCATAATATAATACAGGGGAGCTGGGATCCTCGAAGGACTGGATATGTCAGCACTGACACAGTAACTCATAATATAATACAGGGGAGCTGGGATCCTCACAGGACTGGATATGTCAGCACTGACACAGTAACTCATAATATAATACAGGGGAGCTGGGATCCTCACAGGACTGGATATGTCAGCACTGACACAGTAGTTCAGTCTATAATAAAGACATATCACACAAGGAGAGCAGACCTGGCTGGTGTGTCTATCTGTGTGTGTCTCACTGTCTCTATTCCCTGACAGTCTATCTGTGTGTGTCTCACTGTCTCTATTCCCTGACAGTCTATCTGTGTGTGTCTCACTGTCTCTATTCCCTGACAGTCTATCTGTGTGTGTCTCACTGTCTCTATTCCCTGACAGTCTATCTGTGTGTGTCTCACTGTCTCTATTCCCTGACAGCTCTGGGGACCCAGCCCTCAATCTCTATGGACTCTACACAAGGAGAGCAGACCCGGCTGGTGTGCAGATCAGAGGGGTGGAGCCCTGAACCTGAAGTGATCTGGCGAGACAGGGGTGGAAACAATTTGACATCACTGTCCAGCCCAACAGTGCAGAGGGACAGTCAGGGGTTCCTCAGTGTCAGCAGCCACATCAAAATCAAACAGCAGTCCAACGTGTTCTCCTGTCTGGTTAGAAGTAAAATACCCAAACCAGACTGGGAATCCAAACTCCACATATCCAGTGAGTATCACATGTTTGTGGATTGAGCCTGACTGACACTGACCATAGATTACAGTCACCATGATGGGGCATCAACATCTGAATCAAACATATGAACTAGTGGACCAGTCAATATCAGAATCAAACACATGAACTAGTGGACCAGTCAATATCTGAATCAAACACATGAACTAGTGGACCAGTCAATATCTGAATCAAACACATGAACTAGTGGACCAGTCAATACCTGAATCAAACACATTCAGTGTGTGTTCCAGTGTGTCGAGCTGCTGTGTTGTTTTCCAGGTGATTTTTTCCCAGGAGTCTCTGGATGGATGGTGGCTTTCTTCTTGACTTTAGCTCTCAGTATTGGAGCCATTCCTCTGCTGGTGTTCCAATGGAGAAGAATGGATGGTATGAACTTTATCATTATCATGAGGCATTTCATATAGCGCTGTGCATTTTAAACATCTCAAACAGGTTTACAATAATATGGACTGTTCTGTTTTTCTTCTAGCCATGGAGAGAAAGCTTGAGCCTATGGGTAAGTAAAGCACTTAATGAAGAGATGCTGAAAACCCATTCCAGGTTTCTGCAGCAGTATCTTAAACTACCACACCCATAAATAAAGACATCCCTGGACCGGAAATCCAGCTCATTAGAAATGATTATAAATAATAAGTAAATAATAATAAATATAATTGTTTTTATACATTGCAATTGTTATTTTATTGTTTCCAGGACCCTCTTGTAAATGAGACCTGATTAAATAAATTCATAAATTAAATCTCCTGGTTAAAATAAATTAATCTATTCAAATTTAAATTTTAAAAAAGTTGGGGTGGGGGTTTGGACACAAAGGTTTAGGAATATAAATATTTACTTATGGAGGGGTGTTGAAAATTGTAACAGTTTTAGTTTGTATGTTTCATGTACTTCATAGATAGCAGATTCATTTTCACATAGACATCCTGTTCATTTAACTGGTTGTGTTTTTCATACTGCAATTTAATCTGTACTGGAGCTGAAATAATCACACTGTTCTGTCTGATTCATTTTAATCTGTACTGGAGCTGAAATAACACACACTGTTCTGTCTGATTCATTTGAATCTGTACTGGAGCTGAAATAACCACACACTGTTCTGTCTGATTCATTTTAATCTGTACTGGAGCTGAAATAACCCACACACTGTTCTGTCTGATTCATTTTAATCTGCACTGGAGCTGAAATAACCACACACTGTTCTGTCTGATTCATTTTAATCTGTACTGAGCTGAAATAACCACACTGTTCTGTCTGATTCATTTTAATCTGTACTGGAGCTGAAATAACCACACACTGTTCTGTCTGATTCATTTTAATCTGTACTGGAGCTGAAATAACCACACACTGTTCTGTCTGATTCATTTTAATCTGTACTGGAGCTGAAATAACCACACACTGTTCGTCTGATTCATTTTTTTTAGCTGCTCAGCGCCTTCGTGAGGAACTTGGTAAGAACTGTTTTCATAACTTTATTTGTAGAATTACTGTAAATGTTTCCATCTATCTGTCTATCTATCTACTCATGCTGTCTGTCTGTCGCTGTGTCTGTTTGGGAGTGCTTGCAGTGTGTGTGCAGAGGCGGAGCTCCAGAGTGAGTGAGGGGTTCTCCTCTGCGTGTGCAGAGTGCGGAGCTCAGAGTGAGTGAGGGGTTCTCCCTCTGCGTGTGCAGAGTGCGGAGCCTCAGAGTGAGTGAGGGTTCTCCTCTGCGTGTGCAGTGCAGAGCTCAGAGGAGTGAGGGGTTCTCCTCTGTGTGCAGAGTGCGGAGCTCAGAGTGAGTGAGGGGTTCTCCTCTGCGTGTGCAGAGTGTGGAGCTCAGAGTGAGTGAGGGTTCTACTCACGTGCAAAGCGGAGCTCAGAGTGAGGAGGGGTTCTCCTCTGTGTGTGCAGAGTGCGGAGGCTCAGAGTGAGTGAGGGGGTTTCTCCTCTTGGGTGTGCAGAGTGCAGAGCTCAGAGGAGTGAGGGGTTCTCCCTGCGTGCAGCAGAGTGCAGGCTCAGAGTGAGTGAGGGGGTTCTCCTCTGCGTGCAGTCTTGAGCTCCAGAGTGAGTGAGGGTTCTCCTCATGCGTGTGCAGAGTGCGGAGCTCAGAGTGAGTGAGGATTTCTCCTCTGCGTGTGCAGGTCTTGAGCTCCAAGAGTGAGGTTTTCTTCTCTGCGTGTGCAGAGTGCGGAGCTCAGAGTGAGTGAGGGTTCTCCTCTGTGTGTGCAGAGTGCGGAGCTCAGAGTGAGTGAGGGGTTCTCCTCTTGGGGTGCAGAGTGCAGAGCTCAGAGTGAGTGAGGGGTTCTCTCATGCGTGTGCAGAGTGCAGAGCTCAGAGTGAGTGAGGGGTTCTCCACGCAGCAGACTCCAGAGGAGGAGGGGTTCTCCTCTGCGTGTGCAGAGGCGGAGCTCAGAGTGAGTGAGGGGTTCTCCTCTGCGTGTGCAGAGTCGCGAGAGCTCAGAGTGAGTGAGGGGTTCTCCTCTGTGTGTGCAGAGTGCGGACTCCAGAGTGAGTGAGGGTTCTCCTCTTCGTGTGCAGAGTGCAGAGCTCAGAGTGAGTGAGGGTTCTCCTCTGTGTGTGCAGAGTGCAGAGCTCAGAGTGAGTGAGGGGTTCTCCTCTACGTGTGCAGAGTGCGGAGCTCAGAGTGAGTGAGAGGTTCTCCTCTGCTTTTTTTTCACTTTTCATCCTTTTGTTTCTTATTTCATAGTTTTGTAAAAAAAAATTGATTAATAGTTGGGTCTTTTTATAAATTAGCGGCTGTGATGGACAAAGTTGGGGGTGGGGGGATCAAGTCCCAAATTAGAAAATATTACGGAGAAATGGTATAAAATTGTAGCTTTAATGTGTCTGTCCCTGTTGAGAAATGTGTGGTCGAACTTGGAAAGCGTAATCAGGTGTGAGAATATCAAGTCGGCTTCACCTATGAACAAGTTTGGTGTCGTGTTCTTGAGTAATGAAACAATAGTTTTTGAAATTGTTCAGCAAAGGTTTGGTTATTGTGAGTGTTAGTGTCTGTTCTGCCTCTTGCGGCTCCTTTAGGAGAAAATAACAATTTCTAATATTCCTCCTTTTCTGAAAACTATTTTATAGTGAGAGAGCTAAGCCGTCATGGAAAAATAATGTCAGGCATTACAATGATTCCTCTGGGTTGTAAATCCCTGAGTTAAAGCATGTAGTTTCTTTCAGAAGACAGTTATATATGCTTCTGAACGACCTGAATGGAGAGCTAAATGCAGCTTTCAGGTTTTGGGTGGATGGTAGCAAATACATCGTTTTTGCTTCTTCTGAAACAATGAAATGTTTCAAATGTGGCCATAAAGGGCATATTTTGAAGAACTGCAAGAGGACTGTAGGAGAAACTGAAAGTGAGAGGGGAAGAAGCCCCTGGGGGAGCCAGGGTGATGGACTCTCGGATCTGGCGCTGTAGATAGAATTAAGCGGGCGAGAGACTGAATAGCTCCAACCTGGTTTGGTTGAGTCTGGTGTGGTAGAAGGTGAAAGTGAAAGTGAGTTGCAGGAACCATCCGAAATAGACAGGAGGACGGGAGAAGCTGTGATTGTGACCGGGGCTGGAGAGATACCTGAAGTGGGGTTGTCAGGTGAGGGACAGGGTAGTGAGGGGAGAGAACAGATTGAGGGAATCACAGAACAGAATGAGGCTGCGGTTTTAGTGTTGGAGAAAGAGACAGAAGCGGGTGAGTTTAAACTCTCCAAAGGGAAAAGAAAGGCTAAAAACAGACACAGTATTACAGCGAAACGCAGCCTTGTTTCTGAGGCTGGGGTCATTCGGGCTGATGAATCACAGAGTGAGCTGTCTGTGAGAATGGACTGCGCTCAAACACACAGCACAGAGGTAAGTGGTGGCGATTTTAGCAAAGACGGGGGCAGTGATACTGACTCCTCATTTAGATCTGATCTGTCGGCTAGTCAGCAAGCGAGAGGGGGTATAGTGCTGAAAGCATGCGGGCATTTTAAAACTCCGTTAAAGAGAAAAGAGGGATTCAAGTTATTGAGCACTGCCCTGATTTAAAATTGTTCTGAAATTCTGCGCAGCAAATTAGACGCAATGCAGCTGTATTGGGCATGGAGCAAAGAGAAAGAGATCAATTAATGTAATAAGCAAAGTTCGTGCCTCTCTAAACAGGAATGATGTATAAGTCTACACAAGCATCTTTTCTTCTGTACGTTTTTACTATTGTTTGTACTTTCCAGTGCATCTCTTTTCAACCCTACAATGCAGACTGTAGAGGGTAGAAATTTAATATTTGTTAATATTTATGCACCAAACAATGGGAGAGAGAGGGTGCTGTTTTTTCAGACTCTCAATGGAGTTATAGCCCAGAGTCAGACTGAAGAAGTGGTTTTATTAGCTGGTGATTTTAATTGTACAGTTGACGACAAGCTAGACTGGAATAGCCCAGAGCTTCACCCCAGGTCAGTTAAGGAGCTGGTTATTGTTTTAACAGTGCATGATAAGGAGGGTGTGTGGAGAGTAATGAATCCTGCTGTTAAGCACTATACCTGGGCTAAGGGGAGCCAGAGGAGTTCATTTCTCTGGAGAGATGTGTGCTGGCTATCGGGGAGGTGGGGGGCTGTCAGGACAAGCCAAGCTGACAGAGGAGTTCATTTCTCTGGGAGAGATGTGTGCTGGCTATCGGGAGGTGGGGGCTGTCAGGACAAGCCAAGCTGACAGAGGAGTTCATTTCTCTGGAGAGATGTGTGCTGGCTATCGGGGAGGTGGGGGGCTGTCAGAACAAGCCAAGCTGACAGAGGAGTTCATTTCTCTGGAGAGATGTGTGTGCTGGCCGGGGAGGAGGTGGGGGCTGTCAGAACAAGCCAAGCTGACAGAGGAGTTCATTTTCTCTGGAGAGATGTGTGCTGGCTATCGGGGAGGTGGGGGGCTGTCAGAACAAGCCAAGCTGACAGAGGAGTTCATTTCTCTGGAGAGATGTGTGCTGGCTATCGGGGAGGTGGGGGCTGTCAGAACAAGCCAAGCTGACAGAGGAGTTCATTTCTCTGGAGAGATGTGTGCTGGCTATCGGGGAGGTGGGAGGTAGAGAGTGACACGGAATGAAACTTCAGTCCTGTCCTGTCAAAAATGTTCCCTGTCCCATCCCATGCCATGAAAGAGTCATCATTTCCAATCCTGTCCCATCCCATGCCATGAAAGAGTCATCATTTCCAATCCTGTCCCATCCCATGCCATGAAAAGTCATCATTTCCAATCCTGTCCATCCCATGCCATGAAAAGAGTCATCATTTCCAATCCTGTCCCATCCATGCCATGAAAGAGTCATCATTTCCAATCCTGTCCCATCCCATGCCATGAAAGAGTCATCATTTCCAATCCTGTCCCATCCCATGCCATGAAAGAGTCATCATTTCCAATCCTGTCCTGTCCAAAATTTTCCGTCCTGTAACTTTTTTTTTTAATTCCTTTCTCATAATGTCCTGTAAAAAAATCCTGACCCATCCATCCGTGATAAACAGAGATCAACTACAGTGAATTCATGGTTCCTTCAATGATGGCAAGGCGTCAGGTCCTGATGCAGCAAAGCATCCCCAAACCATGACACTACCACCACCATGCTTGACCGTTGGTATGAGGTTCTTACTGTGGAATGCAGTGTTTGGTTTTCGCCAGACATAATGGGGCCCATGTCGGCCAAAAAGTTCCACTTTTGACTCATTTGTCCATAGAACATTGTTCCAGAACTTTTGAGGGTCATCCAGGTGCTTTTTGGCAAACTTGAGACAAGCATTCATGTTCTTCTTAGTGAGCAATGGTTTCCGCCTTGCTACTCTGCCATGAATCCCATTTTTGCCCAGTGTCTTTCTGATGGTGGAGTCGTGAGCACTGACCTTATCCGAGGCGAGAGGCCTGCAGATCCCTGGATGTTGTTCTAGGGTTCTTTGTGACTTCCTGGACGATTTTCGCCTTGCTCTTGGAGAGATTTTGACAGGATCGCCACTCTGGGAAGATTCACTACTGTCCCAAACTTTCTCCATTTGGACAATATGGCTCTGACTGTGGTTGGGTGGAGCCCCAGAGCCTTAGAAATGGCTTTGTAACCCTTTTCCAGACTGATAGGCATCAACAACATTTTCCGAGGTCTTCAGGAATTTCTTTTGTTCGTGGAATGATGTGCCTCTAGAATCTGTGTGCTGACAACTTCACTCTGATGGTAGGGCCAAAGTTAGTCAGATTTATATTGGGCAGGGCTGGCCCAAATCAAACCTGGTTATTAACCAAAAGTAATCAAACAGCTGACCCTAATTATCCCCTTTAATTGGGTTGAGTTAACTGGGGGCAATAACTTTCACGCCTGAAGATTGCATGTTTGATTACCTTGCACACCAAACAAATGAAAGAAGCACCAAACTTTGGTGTCATTTTTTCTCTCAGACTCCCTCTATATACTACTACAACCCACAAAAAATCTGACCAAATATAATGTGAAAAATGTGCAAAAATGCAGAAAAATCAGATGGGGCAAATACTTTTCACGGCACTGTATTATCTGGAGGTACAGATATTTTTGTATTCACATGATAAAATTAGTGTTTATAATGGTTTTGCATTAAACACTACCGCTTATACTACTAGTAATTTGTTTTTTAGTTTTAGTTTTTCAGAATAAAATACAGTGCAAGCACAGGGTCTTTGTAAGCACAATGTGCAATATAATGATGTAATATATATAAATTCGGTAATATAAAAACAACTGTTTAGAGTTTTGTGTGGCAGTTTCAGTTTCTAAATCGATTACTAAGCAACCCGGCTCAGAGATTTTAGTTTGTCAATGCCACAATAAACTGTCAGTGAAATACAGTATTGTATTACGAACCATTAATTCATTAAAAAAATAAACAACAACAAAAAAAACACATGGTATTAAAATAATATTTTATAAGCGTTCAGGGAGTATCCGTCATGTATTTATTTAAAAATCATAGTATTATACAAACCCTTCACCATGGCGCCATAGAACCTCCAAAATAGGGCTATCACGACCAAATCATTAGCCCGTTGGCATCTCTGCAGTATGATTAGGGGTAATAATCATAAAAACCGAAAATGTGCACATCCTTAATATACTGCACATATGTATATAGAGAGAGAGAGATGTTAAATACATACCAGTAGCAATCCACAGCGTTGGTTACTCTGCTAGTATCAATAATTCATGTATCAATATTATTGTTAAATAAAGGACTGACATAACTATACAATTATGGCTAATATGAAATATTTAAAGTATCAATCTGTGTTAAACATAAGGGTTTTATTAACCTTTCCGTGTTGCCCAGGCGCTGATTCTCCGCCAAGACATCTGCTGTCCCTCTGGTCCGTCGTTGGTGTTGGAGGGTCTCTCTCCCAGTTTGAACCTTCTGATTGAGGAGGCATCACGGCTCCGGGATTGATACGGGAGACAATCCCTGTTTTCTCTCTACATCAGATCCATCAACATGATTCACATTCATAAGAGGTGTCTGAAACTGATAAAATTAGGCTACTCTCACTTTCACTGTCGCTGTCAGCCATAATGGCAGATGCAAGGAGCCTGAGGTCACAGTCTCCTGGCCCCACACCAGGAAATGGAGATCGCCCTCTTTGTATTTCGGGGTTATTATTTGATTCATTATAGCGCGATTAAACACAATTTGGTCAAATTAATGTGATTATATGTTCAAGTGAGACCTGTTAATATTATTTTGTATGTTTATGGTAACAGTCAAGTTCCATGTCATAGGCTGTTTTATGACTTTTATGGCTGTTAAAAAACACTCTTCCTGTCTGCTGGTGGCAGTTTTTTCCCCATACCGTGGGAGTCCTGTCTTCATGTCACTCTCTAGTGGGGGGCTGTCAGAACAAGCCAAGCTGACAGAGGAGTTCATTTCTCTGGAGAGATGTGTGCTGGCTATCGGGGAGGTGGGGGCTGTCAGAACAAGCCAAGCTGACAGAGGTGTTCATTTCTCTGGAGAGATGTGTGCTGGCTATCGGGGAGGTGGGGGGCTGTCAGGACAAGCCAAGCTGACAGAGGAGTTCATTTCTCTGGAGAGATGTGTGCTGGCTATCGGGGAGGTGGGGGGCTGTCAGGACAAGCCAAGCTGACAGAGGAGTTCATTTCTCTGGAGAGATGTGTGCTGGCTATCGAGGGGATGTGGGGGCTGTCAGGACAAGCCAAGCTAACAGAGGAGTTCATTTCTCTGGAGAGATGTGTGCTGGCTATCGGGGAGGTGGGGGGCTGTCAGAACAAGCCAAGCTGACAGAGGAGTTCATTTCTCTGTTTTCTATCACCCCTGGCAAGCCTACTGTATTTAAATGCAACTCTCCACGATAGTCTGCAATAGATTTTACACCTCAGTGTTCAGAATGTAATCCAGCTCTTCTTTTCACAGAGTCGGTGAAGCGAGAGGTCCTTAAATCAGGTATGTAGAGTGTGTGTAAATCCACAGCCTGACTCACCCCAGCACAGCCCTGCCGGTTAGTGTGTGCTGCACATCTTCTGAACTGTAGAAAGTACAGGAGGAGTGATTGTAAAATAATGCTCTCTTTATTTCTGTGTTCTAGAATGGAAGTGGATCCTCAGCTCAGCAGGTATGTGTCTCTTCAATGGATTCCTTTCACAGTGGAGGGTAAAAGAGCAGCGAGGAGCCCCGTCTCACTCACTGTGTTTACATCTATAATAAAAAGTGACTTCATGTTAGCAGGTTCATGTAAACCCTGCATGCTAAAGGTGCTGGTGACCATGGCATTGACCTCATATGAATGCCACACTGAGTCATGAGATTTCTACTGTATAGAGACCCAACACTTTGAGTAAACTGTCTTCATTTTTGGTAAACAGCTGTATTCTTTGAGTTTCTTTGATGGAGTCCAGTAACAATTACCCCTTTGCTGCCACTTTGCTTTGTGTTACCTCTGGCTATATAATTGATACAGAGAACACACTATAAACACTCACTGTATTATTATTATTATTATTATTATTGGCACGGTGGTTAGCGTTGCTGCCTCACAGCTCCAGGGTCCTGGGTTCGAGTCCGGCCTCAGGGGTCTGTCTGTGTGGAGTTTGCATGTTCTCCCTGTGTTCACGTGGGTTTTCTCTGGGTACTCTAGTTTCCTCCCATAGTCCAAAGACATGCTGGCTAGGTGGATTGGCCTCTCTAAATTGCCCCTTAGTTGCGCTGCGATGGACTGGCGTCCCATCCAGGGTGTAGAGTCCCCACCTTGCGCCCCTGTGTCGCAGCCGGGTTAGCTCTGGCTCACCGCAACCCTCTATAGGATTAAGCGGTTATAGATAATGGATGGATTATTATTATTATTATTATTATTATTATTATTATTATTATTATTTGTCTCCTCTCTTCACAGTTGACAGGTTTGACTCTGGACCTCGATACAGCACACCCCGGCTCACCCTGCCTGTGGATGGGAAACAAGTGAGAGGAAAAGGCAGGATTATAACAGTTCTCAGAGATTTGATTACAGGCTGTGTGCTGGGCAGGAGGAGGCTTCACCTCAGGGATACACTACTGGGGAGCTGGGGTGGGAGAATACATTCTGGAGATTAGGAGTCAGCAGAGAGTCTGCCCCGAGGAAGGAGGAGTTCAGCATGACCCCCCAGCAGGGTTACTGGACTGTGGGGTGGGATGGAGATGAAGACAAAGATGAGTTCATTGCTCTCACTGACCCCCAGACCCCCCTCCCCCGGAGCCTGAAGCCCCAGAAGCTGGGGGTGTATCTGGATTATGAAGAAGGACGGCTCTCCTTTTACAATGTGGAGACCACATCTCACATCTACACTTTCACTGACATGGAGTTCAATCCCAATGAGAAACTATATCCATTCTTCTGGACTTGGGACGAGAAAACAGACCTTGCCTGGTGTCCCCGGGGAAGATGAATGACAGCTCTTTCTTTCTTCTAGTCTGGAAATGGATTCTTGCTGCATCAGGTACTGGTTCACTTTACTACTTGTTTGCTAGAGGCTGATATGCTTGTTGATTTATTATTTATTTCTATAACTCCTATCTGGTTTGAAGTGTTACAGAACACCCTTTAGTGTTTTCAATAAACACACAGCTAACCATTGCTTTTAACCCTTTGCAGTCCATTTATTAAGTGCGCGTCAGGCACGCCAGGTCTAATTAATTTTCACCGCGGCAGTTAATTTTAGATGCGCTGTTTAAGTATTTTTTCACAGATCAAGCGGGTTTAAATGGCCCTGCATATCAACAAAGCACTCTCACTAGGCATCTCAGCGCTCCGCTCCACCCTTTTCGCCGCTATCGCTTTCACATATGCTAAGAAATAAATAATAATAATAATAATAATAAAAATAATAGTCATACATACCGATCAATCATTTCTTGATCACTTGTTTTATCACCAAACTCCTCAATAAATGCGATCCAAGTCATTATTTTATTACTATAACATCTGAAAAAGGCTCTGCAAATGTCGTGTTATTCTCTGTGCGCTGATTCAGTAACAGCCAGCTTGTTTCCTTATGACCGCCCTTATGTAATGCCAGGGGCATGTATGACTATTCATGAGATCGCCTTTTTTTTTTTCGGGCTTGTCTCGGTTCGTGTTGCTCCCACTCGGCCATTGAATTGTTTTCTCGTCTTTTTCCTGAGAAAAAAACGACTAGAAACCTGTTTTTTGCGTTTTTTTGATGATGTCGGACAGGGTCCAACATTGGACCGGATAGGAATAATTGCAATGTCGGACCAGGTCCGACAATGGACAACAAAAGGGTTAATAATAATAACAACATGGGTCTTACCAGGTTTTATTATTTTATAGAATTGATAAGTTCATGTCATAATAAAAGTCTGCAGTTGTTACAATAACAGCAGTGTATAAGTTTAAATTATTACAGAACACGCTTTAGTGTTTATAACAAACACACTCTTTCTTTTCATTTTGTCTCCTGTATCAAAGCGCATTGCAGAGATATCTTTACAACATTATATCAGTTGTTTTTGATATTTTTATTCACATCACATAAATTAACTGAGAAATGAAGGCAAAACAAGTCTGTGAGGATTGTGTCACACCTCCATGTGTACCTGTCTGACTCTTCACACAGTGTGAGGATTGTGTCACACCTCCATGTGTACCTGCCTGACTCTTCACACAGTGTGAGGATTGTGTCACACCTCCATGTGTACCTGCCTGACTCTTCACACAGTGTGAGGATTGTGTCCACACCTCCATGTGTACCTGCCTGACTCTTCACACAGTGTGAGGATTGTGTCACACCTCCATGTGTACCTGCCTGACTCTTCACACAGTGTGAGGATTGTGTCACACCTCCATGTGTACCTGCCTGACTCTTCACACAGTGTGAGGATTGTGTCCACACCTCCATGTGTACCTGCCTGACTCTTCACACAGTGTGAGGGACGTCACTTTCCAGCTGTGTACCTGCCTGACTCTTCACACAGTGTGAGGGTGTGTCACACCCTCCATGTGTACCTGCCTGACTCTTCACACAGTGTGAGTTGTGTCACACCCTGACTCTTCACACAGTGTGAGGATTGTGTCACACCTCCATGTGTACCTGCCTGACTCTTCACACAGTGTGAGGATTGTGTGACTCTTCACCTCCATGTGTCCCCTGCCTGACTCTTCACACAGTGTGAGGAGTTTACACACCTCCATGTGTACCTGCCTGACTCTTCACACAGTGTGAGGATTGTGTCACCTCCATGTGTACCTGCCTGACTCTTCACACAGTGTGAGGATTGTGTCACACCTCCCATGGCCTGCCTGACTCTTCACAGTGTGAGGGATTGTGTCACACCTCCATGTGCCTGCCTGACTCTTCACACAGTGTGAGGATTTGTCACACCTCCATGTGTGCCTGCCTGACTCTTCACACAGTGTGAGGTTGTGTCACCTCCATGTGTACCTGCCTGACTCTTCACACAGTGTGAGGATTTGTCACACCTCCATGTGTACCTGCCTGACTCTTCACACAGTGTGTGGATTGTGTCCACCTCCCATGTGTACCTGCCTGACTCTTCACACAGTGTGAGGTTGTGTCACACCTCCATGTGTACCTGCCTGACTCTTCACACAGTGTGAACATGTGTCACACCTCTCATGTACCTGCCTGACTCTTCCACAGTGTGAGGATTTGTGTCACACCTCCATGTGTGCCTGCCTGACTCTTCACACAGCGTGAGGATTGTGTCACGCACCTCCATGTGTACCTCCTGACTCTTCACAGTGTGAGGATTGTGTCACACCTCCAGCTGTGTGCCTGCCTGACTCTTCACACAGTGTGAGGGTTGTGTCACACCTCATGCAACACCTGCCTGACTCTTCACACAGTGTGAGTTGTGTTACACCTCCATGTGTGCCTGCCTGACTCTTCACACAGTGTGAGGATTGTGTCACACCCTCCATGTGCACCTGCCTGACTCTTCACACAGTGTGAGTTGTGTTACACCTCCATGTGTACCTGCCTGACTCTTCACAGTGTGAGGATTGTGTCACACCTCCATGTGTACCCTGCCTGACTCTTCACACAGTGTGAGGATTGTGTCACCTCCATGTGTACCTGCCTGACTCTTCCACACAGTGTGAGGATTGTGTCACACCTCCATGTACCTGCCTGACTCTTCACACATGTTCTGTTTTAATAAGGATGTTCCAGTGTAGTGATATTCGTGGAATCC